>CM059791.1:109798168-110398168 GCA_030435695.1 Brachymystax lenok tsinlingensis
ATTTTTCTAAACTCTGGACACTTTTTCCAATTGCTTGGATACAATACACATGAAGCTAAGATCATGTGTTCATTGAACTAAAATCACCTGTTCAAAATGACGCAACTTAACATCAAAGTATTATCATTTTAAAATGCAATTCACACATTACATCTGAGATGACTGTCTATTCATTTCATTACAATGATCTAACTATCAACTGATACAACTGCTCAAAATGATAAGTAGCTGTTGCATTACTCTTAATGCATATTTTTATGGAAACTGACTAACAATATTCCATGTTTAGATAATGAAAGTTTCAGGATAACGAGCTCTATTGACACCAATTACCATGGAACATGAACCAGTTGGACTACATTATCT
Source organism: Brachymystax lenok tsinlingensis (assembly GCA_030435695.1). Classification (NCBI taxonomy): domain Eukaryota; kingdom Metazoa; phylum Chordata; class Actinopteri; order Salmoniformes; family Salmonidae; genus Brachymystax; species Brachymystax lenok. The sequence goes on from CM059791.1 coordinate 109,798,535, forward strand.
ATGGATGTAATATTTTATCATCATTCTTTATCAGTTTCTATGGTCCCATGTACCACTTTTCCAGACCATGTTTTCAGATTTGACATTACTGTACACTTTATTAGGTGCACCCATCTAGTGCTGGGTAGGACACCCTTTTGCCTCCACAACAGCCTGAATTATTCACAGTGTTGTACGTTAAGAGATGCCCTTCTGTACACCACTGTTTTTAACTGCTGTTATTTGAGCATTTCTGGCCTTTCTGTTAGCTTGAATAAGTCTGGACATTCTCCTCTGACCTCTCTCATTAACAAGGGTTTTTTGCCCACAGAACTGCCACTCACTGAATGTGTTTTGTTTATCGCACCATTCTCTGTAAACTCTAGAGACTAGTACGTAAAAATCCCAGGAGGGCAGCTGTTTCTGAGATGCTGGAACCACCATGTCTGGCACCAACAATCATACCACGGTCAAAGTTGCATAGATTACTCATCTTTCCTGTTCTAATGTTTGGTCGAACAACAACTAAAGCTCTCTACTCTATATACTCTATATTTTGAGTTGCAGGCAGCCACATAATTCGCTGTTCAAAGGAGCAGACTGTTGGCGTTAAAACGCAGGTGTACCTAATAAAGTGTATGTATGCAGGCCCTTGTAATTGCTTTTCCAATACTGCCAACTAATTACTGATGATTGACTTCACATTGTGGTACGAGTATAGAGTGAAATGAGTGGTATCCACCTACAACAACATAGCGATAACATGGAGCTGGCAGGTGATCCAGGTCACAATAGACGTCAAGCAGTGGGAGGAGGAAGACGAGGAAGACGTGGTGGTCAAAGGAATGGCAGGGGACAAGCACCCCTTCTGAGAGGTGGTCGTGGGCCTCGTTTGAGAGGTGTGGGGGAACGTGGTAGAGGACAAGGCCACGGACCAAGACAGCGGCAGCAACAGCAAAGAGTGTCCAATGAAATCCGAGCAATAGTTGTAGACCATGTCGTAAATCATGGCATGACAATGATTGAGGCAGCTACAATGATTCAACCAAATCTCAGAAGATCAACCGTGGCCTCAATCATCAGAACTTTCCGCAATGAGAACCGGTAAGTCTTCAGCATGCACTAAACATTAGGCTACTCTCAATTGTCAAATGACCGTATACTGCATGCCAATGTGTACCACAGAGTAGGTGATGTGACTAAATGTGTTCTTACTGTAATTTTCACTGCAGAACTGAGACTAGGCCAAATAGGGGAGGCAGAGTCAAAATTCTGACTGACCAACAAGAGCGCGCTGTGGTCAATTTGGTTCGGGCCAGAAATGATATTCGCCTTACAGAAATTCGGCAGCACATCTTGGACAATGACGACATGTTCAACATTGTGGAAGCCATAAGTTTGCCGACTACTGCACGCATGCTGAAAAGGCACCAGGTGTCTATAAAACAGCTATACCATGTGCCTTTTGAAAGAAATGCAGACAGAGTGAAGCAACTGAGGACTGAGTATGTTCAGGTATGTTCAGTTTCAAGATGCCTGTTGTGAAAAATTCCCCCCAAATTCTACATCATTGTAATCAGTAATTCTCTTTCCAAAATGTATTTTTAGAGGGTGATGGAGCTGGATGCTGATGAAAACCATCACAAATTCCTATTTTTGGATGAGGCCGGCTTCAACCTGGCCAAAACAAGGAGGAGAGGTCGGAATTTCATTGGCCAGCGGGCAACCATCCAAGTACCTGGGCAACGTGGGGCCAACATCACCATGTATGCGGCTATATCGGAAGATGGTGTGGTGGGACGCAGACCTCGTATTGGATCATATAATGCAGCTCTCCTTGTAACCTTCCTTGATGAGGTCTGTAGAGCTGATGGCGTGACCTATGTCATTGTGTGGGATAATGTCAGGTTCCACCATGCTCAAATGGTTTCAGGCCCATCCACAATTTACAACCCTGTACATACCCCCATACTCTCCTTTCCTTAACCCGATTGAGGAATTTTTCTCCACATGGAGGTGGAAGGTATATGATAGGTGCCCTCACGAACAAGCCACCCTTCACCAGGCCATGGATGATGCATGCAATGACATCACGGCAGACCAGTGGCAGGCCTGGATTCGCCATGCCCAAAGATTCTTCCCAAGAAGTTTGGCTAATGAAAACATCCATTGTGATGTGGATGAGAACCTGTGGCCAAATCCACAAGACAGGGTTGATGGAAATATAGAAGTACAGTAATCAAACCTTTGTTTTGCTTTTTACAGTAAGCCAGGTGAGGAACACTGCATATGACGTTTTACTGTAGTTTTTTCCTTTTTTGTAGCTAATTACTTTTGCTTTGATTCAAAGAAACCTATGTTGTGATTTTATTGTATTTCATCAATACATTTCAGATTTTGTTCAATGATTCCACTGTGTCTGTAGTATTCTCTCTACTAGTCCTTTTACAGTGATGCATTTACGTGTAGTACCATAATGAAACATGTATCACATATTTTGTACTACAATATTTAATGATTGTACGAACAACTACACAGTGAAACTATCGGTATCTTGTGTGTGGGTGATCTAAATTAATGTTCCTATGGTATTTCATGATAAATTAGTTATTTGAACAAATGATTCTGCAAGTGCATGGTTTCTTTAAAGATATGAATGCACAATGCAATGCTTGAACATTGGACAGCCTGTGTTACAAGTGATGACCGTTTTGATTTTTGTGTCTAGAGTTTTGAAAAATGACCACAATGTTGTGAAATTAGTGCCAAAGTGATTGTAAAAAACTGTAAGCAATAAAAACTTTTGTAATTTTTACTGTAGGAAGAGACTTTACAGTTTTTTACGATTGCTTACACACTAAAATTAAACTTTTCCCACAATTAGCAAAACCTTCCACTCAAGGAGCAAAACACAAGGCTAGATTTGCACAACTGTAAGCACATTGTCAGCTTCACACTATTTGCAAAACATTACACACAGTGATTTGCAAAACACTAAACACACTTGTATACATCAGACACAGAAGTATATCATGATGTCACTTCCTTGCAATTCCAAAGCACTGACTGTCAAATTACCACACCTATGAGCCAATCTGTTAAACACAGCCATCAGGTGCACAAACACATGATTGCTAAATTGAAGACACACCAATCAGGTTTAAGCACTATAAAAATGCAGCAGGTAGGTTCACCTGCCTTCAACCAAAATGGAAGGAGTCAGAAGAAGAGTGAGGGTGAGAGGAGGTGTACACAGAGGAGGAGAAGAAGGTTGAGGAAGAGGAAGAGGCCGAGCCAGAGGTCGAGGAAGACCTGAAGCAGGAGGAGAACGTGCACAAAGAAGAGGAGCAAACTTATCAAATGACATTCGTGCAACACTAGTGGACCATGTTGTGAACCATGGATTGACGCTGAGGGAGGCTGGACAGAGTTCAGCCAAATCTTAGCAGATATACAGTGGCATCTGTCATAAGGACTTTTCGGCAGGAAAACAGGTAGATCTGTCTACAGTTACAGTAATCAGCCGCTTATTGTATGCACCATATCAGCACTTGTGATACCCCTTCCTGTGACATTGTACAGTAAGTTACATGTATTATTCTCTACATAGGATTGAGGGTCGGGAACGACAAGGAGGAAGGGGGCCCATATTCACGCAAGAACAAGAGAGAGATAATAAACATGGTTTTGGCCAATAATGCTATCAGGCTCAGAGAACTACAAGCAAACATTATCGGTGACCATGCCATTTTCAATAATGTCCATCAGGTCTCTCAGTCAACACTGGCACGCATCCTGAAAAGACATCAGGTTCAAATGAAACAACTTTATCAAGTGCCTTTTGAGCGGAATTCAGAGAGGGTCAATCGGCTGCGGCATGAGTATGTGGAGGTTTGTATTGTTCACTTTAGCACTGATGTTGCATACTGCACACATGACTTTTTTACATTGACTGTATACTAGACCTATCCTGAACTACACAATCTTGTCTTTCACTGTATTTCAGAGAGTTTGGCAGATGGATGCTGAGGAAATCCTGCATGAATTCATATATATTGATGAGGCAGGGTTCAACCTCACAAAAGCAAGGAGAGGCAGAAATATCATTGGCCACAGGGCTATAATCAATGTCCCAGGGCAACGTGGGGGTAACATCACCCTTTGCGCTGCCATTTCACAGCATGGGGTTCTCCTCCGTCATGCCAAAATGGGCCCTTTACAACACACCTCACATTCTCACATTTTTGGACCGATTGCACCACATCGTCACAGCAGGTAATGAAATGCACCAGATGCAATACACTGTCATCTGGGACAATGTGTCATTCCACCGCTCTGCTTTGGTCCAGAACTGGTTTCAACACCATCCACAGTTGACAGTACTATACCTTCCACCATACTCTCTGTTTCTAAACCCTATCGAAGAGTTTTTCTCTGCATGGCGGTGGAAGGTTTACGATCTCCAGCCCCAGGCTCAGGTACCCCTCATTCAGGCCATGGAGGACGCCTGTGACCAAGTCGACGCTGCAACTGTGCAAGGATGGATTCGACATTCAAGACGGTTCTTCCCGCGTTGTCTTGCTAATGAGGATATTGCTTGTGATGTTGATGAAATTCTCTGGCCAGATCCAGCTAGGCGAAGAGATAATGTATAGTATGTTTACTGTAGTATTTTCTGTACAATATTGTCAGTTCTTTTCAGATTATCTTTTATGTTTGTTGTTTACTGTAATTGTAACCTGTACTGGATACAGTATCTTACGTTTGTCTGTTTGCTGAGCTAACAGTGTTATGCACACTACTGTAGTAGCATGAAAACTGGGACATGTTTTGTTGTGATTCCCCATGTTGACATGACTGATTTGGGTATATGGAGAGAAATAAATGATATTTTCCTCAGTCTGCAGCATTGGTCTTGTGTAGTGTTTGTATAGTTGCACTTTCTCTGTGTACTTCATTTACAGTACTCTAATCACTGAGAATTAGACTTGCTAAAAGTGTTTTAGGTTAGCAACAGCAGTGTGTAACTGGTTCAAAAAGATCAAAGTCATATGAAATGTGTGTTTCGTATGGTAACAAAATATTGTTTTTATGAAGTCGTGTATAGTTTTGACAAAAGTGTTCCATTTTGCAAATGATCTGAAGTGTTGTGCTACTTTGGTGTAGGGTTGTGCTAATTGTGTGTAGTGTTTTGACAAACCGGGCCCTGTTTTCCAGATTGTGCAATTGAAAAAAACTAAATGTTTGGAGGGATTTCACATTTTGAGAACATTATTCATTTAATTCCCTCCCAGTTGCGTCTCAGCCCCTCTCAATCTCACTCCAGCTACAGCTTATCTAGATATATTGATGTGTAGAATGCCTTCACCTCCACCTAGCTTTCTCTGGTGTGTGTGTGTGGATCTGGTGCTCGTGCCAGTACTGTCCAGTCAGATTCCTGCACAGTGATAAAAGGGATCAGGTTATTTCTACAGCATGTGGCTGCATGGAATGGGTTCTCTGGTTTCTACATCTCTGGTCTCTCAGTAGAGGAATATTCTGCCAGTAGAATAACCTGAATGCAGTCAAAGGGGCTATATTTTCACTCACAAATTACCTTAAAAGCTTGTTCCAAAAAAGCTTGTAATCACTGGACATTACAGTAATACACTTTTCTGTGATAAATCATGGTAAGACAGCTTCTGTGATAAATCATGGTAAGACAGCTTCTGTGATAAATCATGGTAAGACAGCTTGTAAACCTTTGGTCTTAAGTGTTGTAGGGTGGCTAAATGCTTCCCCTTCCCCTGATATTTCAATAAAGACCGTGTTTCACTGATACATGGTCTATTTTGTTGAGTCTCTGTTAGGAACAAATCTTTTGGTTCCAGTCAGTGCTTTGGTTACTGTGTCGAAAAAGGTTAGTGTCAACATTCAACTGTTCTTCCTGGGGAACCCACGCTGTCCCTAAGAGAGCATTGGTCTGTCAGATTCCAATACATCAATGTTGTTCTCTGGTGAGATGGAGTTTAATCAGAACTGTTTCTTATTTTTCTCTCAAAAGTTCCTACACCTGTTTGTAACATTTCAGAATCTAGAAACACAATAGACAAATGGTATATTTAACAGGAGCCATAAATCTCTTCTCACTACTCCATGATGGCTTTCTGCTCTGCAGGGATCTCCAGACCCAGCTGGCTCAGGCTCTGGGCTGGCCCTTACTGGGCTGGCTGGCCACAGACTCTCCTCTCTCCTCTCCTATCCCCCTCACCTCTCCCCTCCCCTCCTCTCCTATCCCCCTCACCTCTCCCCTCCCCTCCTCTCCTTTCCTCTCCACAGCCCAGCACCAGAGGGAACGAATCTCTGTTTTTCTGGGACGGTAATGTTTGAATTGAAGCATGTTATGTCAATTTATAACTGTGCCAGGATGATCACATGCTACCATGAGTAATAAACAGTCTGTGTGTTTCTGTACTGGCTTCTGTCATAATGTTGGTTAACTCCATGGGATCTGTATTGAACTAGTCTATTAAATCATCTGGTTTCTGTCATGATGTTAGGTTAACTCCATGGGATCTGTATTGAACTATAGTCTATTAAATCATCTGGTTTCTGTCATGATGTTAGGTTAACTCCATGGGATCTTTATTGAACTATAGTCTATTAAATCATCTGGTTTCTGTCATGATGTTAGGTTAACTCCATGGGATCTTTATTGAACTATTACATCATCTGGAATATGAGGCAACACTGTGTATAACCATGGAAACTGCAACAACATGACAGCAACAAAGTGTATTATTTTCTGTGAACATGAACAGTGTATACGTGTCGTTTTTTCATTCAATTGTTACGTGTTTCATTCGTCCATCACATGATTCAGACTCGGCCCAAACAATGATGTAACATATTATTCTCCTAAGTTTACTGGCTGAATAATGTTTTGATTATAACTTTATGAGCTGCCAGTGTGTGTATGTGATTCCCTGGTTGTAAGACTGGGATAACCGCTCAGCTTGTCTCAGCTTGGTTTGGCTCAGTTCAGTTCAGTTCAATAGTGTGAAAAGTGTATTAGAGAGGGGTCGGAGCTGGTTGGGCTGCAGGCAGAGCCCAGATGTTCCACAGATGATTACTGTAGGCTGCAGGAATGTAGTACTGGAGGAAGAGGAGGAGGAGGAGGAAGAAGGAGGGGAAGGAGGAGGGAGGAGGGATGCTGCTTCCACATCAAATACCTTCACTGTATCTGGAGCCAGACTTTAGAGACCTCCAGACAGCCTGTAGAGATGTCATTTCACTGTATCACTACAGAAGTCCAGACAGCCTGTAGAGATGTCATTTCACTGTAACACTACAGACCTCCAGACAGCCTGTAGAGATGTCATTTCACTGTAACACTACAGACCTCCAGACAGCCTGTAGAGATGTCATTTCACTGTATCACTACAGACCTCCAGACAGCCTGTAGAGATGTCATTTCACTGTAACACTACTGACCTCTAGACCAGTGTTTCTTTCTTTCCGTTTGTGTGTGTGTGTGTGTGCGTTTACAGAGTGGTGTCCTGGATATAAAGGGGAGGAGCCCAGCAGGTGGGGGATGGTTTAGGGAGTTTATAAGAGAGCCTTTCTCCTACAGAGCTTCAGTCATACTGGATTACTACCTCACACTGGTCTGGTCTGGTCTAGTCTGGTCTGACTTGGTCTAGTCTGGTCTAATCTGGTCTAATCTGGCCTGGGGATAAACCAGGTCAGCTTCACAGTCAGGTAGAGTATCTTCTACATCTGCATTGCTTGCTGTTTGGGGTTTTAGGCTGGTTTACTGTATAGTACATTGTGAAATCGGCTGATGTAAAAATAAATACATTTTACTGATTGATTGATTGAGTATCTACAGATACACTAGCAGACATCACTGGATATTAGTGATCAATATTCAATATTTATTTATTGATATTAGATGCATTTATTTAGGTTGTGAAACCATCATCCACTGGATATCTGTATGTCAAATGGAATATGAACATGAACCAGTCTGAAATGAATGAATGTGTAAATAATATGACAGTCTAACATCACATCAACTTCAGATATTATATTGATTCTTCATCTAACTGATGGGGGGTTATTCTGTGCTAAGCTGAAGTAACAACTTCCAGTTAAACCAATCACATAATGACGGTGTTTTATCTGCTTTTGCACAGAGAGTCTATTCTCTAATAATCACCACTCGGGTCTGAGTGTTGGACTACAAAGACTAATCATCTACAGAACCAGGTCCCCGAGCTGACATTGTAAAAATCTGTCGTTCTGACCCTAAACAAGCAGATAACCCACTGTTCCTAGGCTGTCATTGTAAATAAGCATTTGTTCTTAACTGACTTGCTTAGTTAAATAAAGGTAAAACCAATTCAACATGTATGATGTTTATACTGTTCTGCACCTGTTGTCCTGAGGTTGTCCTGAGGTGACACTGGTTCCAGATCCTCACATGTAGACTTGTCTCTGTCACACATAGTGGAGGGGTTGAATGGCTGCTGATGTTGTTGTTGTTGTTGGGAATGAGCACATCAGTAAGCATTTCACTGTAAAGTCTACACCTGTTGTCTTTGATGCATGTGACCAATAACATTTGATTTGTTTTTCTGATGAAGATGACAATGAGGAGGGCTGTAGCCTTGCTGTCCCTGCTCTCTCTGTGTGTCTCTCAGAAGTGGAAGCAGGAGACATCAGAGAGGGAAAGAGGTAAGGCAGACCAGACACAGTCACTAGTATGTAATCTACTTCCTGTATGTGTAGAGTCTCGTTGATAGAGGTAAGGCAGACCAGACACAGTCACTAGTATGTAATCTACTTCCTGTATGTGTAGAGTCTCTTTGATAGAGGTAAGGCAGACCAGACACAGTCACTAGTATGTAATCTACTTCCTGTATGTGTAGAGTCTCTTTGGTATGGCAGCCCAGACACAATCACTAGTATGTCATCTACTTCCTGTGTGTGTAGAGTCTGATAGAGGTACGGCAGACCAGACAGTCACTAGTATGTAATCAACTTCCTGTATGTGTAGAGTCTGACAGAGGTAAGGCAGACCAGACACAGTCGCTAGTATGTAATCTACTTCCTGTATGTGGAGTCTCTTTGATAGAGGTAAGGCAGACCAGACACAGTCACTAGTATGTAATCTACTTCCTGTATGTGTTTGTAGAGTCTCTTATGTAGCACACTTCAAGCAGTATGTTCTATACATCCATTAATATTGAATTATATTGTGTTCTAATAGCTTGTTATCATCAAGACATGATCAGCCAGTGGTACAGTACAGTATAGTCTACCTTGTGTTTCTGAGGGGTGAATGAACATTCCCATGTCATCTCCAGCAGATAAAAGCCAGGCTAAGATCTGCTCCAACCTGACCCAGGTGCTGGACAACTGGAAGTATGCCATCATGAACCAGGTGAAGGACCTGCTGATCAACGATCACGCCTCTGTCCTGCCAGAATACGTCAGGTAGGTGATATCACCACATGTCAGAAAGAGAGAGATGAAAGAGAGATACAGTGATCAGGATGTGAACATTCCATTACAGCTAAACAATTGATATACAGTGCATTCAGAAAGTATTCAGACCCCTTGACTTTTTCCCGCATTTTGTTACGTTACAGCCTTATTCTAAAATGTATTTAAAAATAGTCTCTTCAATCTACACACAATACCCCATAACGAAACAGGTTTTTAGACATTTTTTCAAATGTATATAAAAAAAATGAAATACCTTATTTACACAAGTATTCATACCCTTTGCTATGAGACTCTAAATTGAGCTTTCTGTTTCCATTGATTATCCTTGAGATGTTTCTACAACTTGGAGTCAAGCTGTGGTAACTTCAATTTATTGGACATGATTTAGAAAGGCACACACTTTTCTATATATAAGGTCCCACAGTAAATCAGAGAAAGATACAGTGCATAGGCACTGTATGTGTAAGGACCTCACTATGGAAAGCTCCAGTCAGAAGATCTGTAACAGCAGCAGCCTCCTGGGTCTGTAATCACAAAGCATCTCAGAGTGGTGAGGAGTCAGTGTCAGGACCCGGTAACGAACTCGGGTCTCCGGTGTGAGAACCAGTCACTTAGCACCCTGAGCCACAAGTAGTCGGCAGAACCCAGAAGATGAGGCAGACACAGCCGTAGTCGAGATGGTGTATTTAATAATGACAAAAAATAGTAAGAACTTCAGGCAAAAAAATAATCCACCAAGACAAAAGGTAAATCCACATAGAAAGAAGGAACAGACAGAAAAAGCCTCAAAAGAGTAATCCAAAAAATAACAATACCCAAAAACAAAGTTCCACAAAAAGTAGTCTCAAAAGAATAATCCAAGAAAAACCGATACCCAAAACAAAGTTCCACAAAAGAGTCTAACTGGAGTAGAAAACATACACAGCTTCACTGAGGCAGGGTGCTAACATTCAAACACAGAGCAAAGAACTAAGGGAAACTAAGGGTTTAAATACATACAGGGGAAACGAGGCACAGGTGCAATTAATAACTGGAAACAAGGGAAAAAGAAAAGAAAGGATCAGACAAAAAACACAATGGGAGCCTCTAGTGGTCAAAACCCAGAAACCACCCGGCCAAATGTTGACAGTCAGGGATCAGTTTGTGTCTTTTAGATCAAAATGAATAATATTATATGGACAAAGAGGACCGGATCCTAGATCAGTACTCTGCTCTGGATGGTAAACTGAGAGTTCTGGCTGAGACATCAAAAACGACTAGCCAGCAGCCATCCAACCAGTCCTGGAGAGACTCAGTGTTTCCTACTCTGAGTCCTGCAGGCAGCCAATAACACACGTGTACCAGCATGCTTACTGTAAGCGCTCACTCTCCAATAACAGGCCTGGATAGGCTGCAGTGCACACTGCGTGTGTGTGTGTGTGTGTGTGTGTGTGTGTGTGTGTGTGTGTGTGTGTGTGTGTGTGTGTGTGTGTGTGTGTGTGTGTGTGTGTGTGTGTGTGTGTGTGTGCCTGGATAGGCTGCAGTGCACAGTAACATAGCTTGACATTAAGCCAGAAAACATCTCTCATTGATGAAGAATGTCATTGATGTTTAATGAGGCTCTAGTTTCCCATGTCTTCTGTCCTGAAGTTTCCTGCAAATGACACAATGAGATGTTTTCCATCATATTTTATTTTAATATATTCTAGCCTCTAAGCAGCGTGGCCCATTAAATTGTAGTTGGGATTTCACAAGCGTGTAAAGCAGTATGTAAAACAGTGTGTAAAGCAGTGTGTAAAGCCGTGTGTAAAGCAGCGTGTAAAGCAGCTTTTAGAACAGCGTGTAAAGCAGTGTGTAAAGCAACATGTAAAGCAGTGTGTAAAGTGGTGTGTAAAACAGTGTGTAAAGCAACATGTAAAGCAGCGTGTTGAGCAGCTTGTAAAGCAGCGCGTAAAGCAGCGCGTAAAGCAGTGTGTAGACTTCATGGTGTAATAACTTAGTGCACTAACATTTCAGATGCATTTGTAGTTCAAAACATATTGGGGTGGTTTCCCGGACACAGATCAAGTCTTATTCTGGACTAAAAAACATTTTCAACTGAGAATCTCCTTTTTTATTGCAGGACTTTGTCCGGAAAACAGGGCCATAGTTCTTTCACTGACCCCTTCATGACAGTGGCCCGATCTAGACTATTCCCACTCTGTTGTTCCTCTCCTGTGTAGATGTGCTGGGCCTCTGCCACTGTAACCGGCACCAATTTACTGCTAGCAGTATAGCTTCCTTCACTGTCCCTGCTCCCTTACTGACCTCTGTAACCGGCACCACTGTGCTGTTAACAGCAAATCAAATCAAATCAAATTGTATTTGTGTCTAGCAGATGTTATTGCGGGTATAGAGAAATGCTTGTGCTTCTAGCTCCGACAGTGCAGTAATATCTAACAAGTAGTATCTAACAATTACACAACATATACCCAATACACACAAATCTAAGTAAGGAATGAATTAAGACTATATACATATATGGACGAGCGATGTCAGAGCGGCATGGACTAAGATACAGTAGAATAGTCTAGAATACAGTATATACATTTGAGATGGGTAATGCAAGATATGTAAACATTATTAAAGTGACTAGTGTTCCATTTCTTAAAGTGGCCAGTGATTTCTAGTCTATATCTATAGGCAGCAGCCTCTAATGTGCTAGTGATGGCTGTTTAACAGTCTGATGGCATTGAGATAGAAGCTGTTTTTCAGTCTCTCGGTCCCAGCTTTGATACACCTGTACTGACCTCACCTTCTGGATGATAGCGGGGTGAACAGGCAGTGGCTCAGGTGGTGGATGACCTTGATGATCTTTTTGGCCTTCCTGTGACATCAGGTGCTGTAGGTGTCCTGGAGGGAGGGTAGTTTGCCCCCGGGTAATGTGTTGGGCAGATCGCACCACCCTCTGGAGAGCCTTGCGGTTGCGGGCAGTGCAGGTGCCATACTAGGCGGTGATACAGCCCGACAGGATGCTCTCAATTGTGCATCTGTAAAAGTTTGTGAGGCTTTTAGGTGCCAAGCCAAATATTTTTAGCCTCCTGAGGCTGAAGAGGCTCTGTTGTGCATTCTTCACCACACTGTCTGTGTGGGTGGTCCATTTCAGTTTGTTTGTGATGTGTACGGCAAGGAACTTGAAGCTTTCCATCTTCTTAACTGTGGTGCCGTCGATGTGGATAGGGGGGTGCACCCTGTGCTGTTTCCTGATGTCCACGATGATCTTTGTTTTGTTGACGTTGAGTGAGAGGTTGTGAGCCCTCACCTCCTCCCTTTAGGCTGTCTCGTCATCGTTGGTAATCAAGCCTACTACTGTTGTGTCGTCTGCAAACTTGATGATTGAGTCACCCAGTCATGGGTGAACAGGGAGTACAGGAGGGGGCTGAGCACGCACCCTTGTGGGGCCCCAGTGTTGAGGATCAGCGAAGTGAAGGTGTTGTTTCCTACCTTCACCACCTGGGGGCGGCCCGTCAGGATATCCAGGACCTAGTTGCACAGGGCTGGGTTCAGACCCAGGTCCTTGAGCTTAATGATGAGCTAATTTTACTATTTTCTACATTGTAGAATAATAGTGAAGACATCAAAACTATGAAATAACACATATTGAATCATGTAGTAACAAAATAATATATATTTTATATTTGAGATTCTTCAAATAGCCACCCTTCGCCTTGATGACAGCTTTGCAAACTCAGAGTATCCCGAGAGAGCCATGTTTCCGTGAAAGAAAGTATGTTACAGGCCCTGATGTCTCTCTGGAAAAGAAATCCTTTCCCTGAGCTCGTCAACCTTGTTATACAAAGACTGAATATTAGCGAGTAATATACTCTGAAGCGGGGGGAGGTGTGCGCGCCTCCTAAATCAAACCAGCAGGCCGCCTCAACTGCCTCTCCTCCGCCGCCAATGTTTTGGGTCGGCCTCCTGGAATAAGTTCAATTGCTCTGGGAAGAGCGAACAAAGGATCTGCTTTGGTGAAGTCGTATTCCTGGTCGTTTTGCTGGTAGTTCTGGTGAGTTACCGTCACTCTAATCTCCAATAGTTCTTCCTGGCTGTAGTTAATGACACAAAACATTTCCTGAGCTATTAATGTAAAAAATAGTACATTAAAAAAAAGAAATACTGCAAAGTTTCCTAAGAGCTAGACGCAAGGCCTTGCCATCGGCGACTTCTTCAGTATAGCTTCCTTCACTGTCCCTGTTCCTACCACTGCTAGAACTAGTGACCCTCTGCTTACTAGCCAGCTGCACCATCAGCATCTACCCACTGGGCACAGACATCAGTTCAATGTCTAGTTTTGATTTACATTTGATTGAGTTAGTTGTTAGTTGTCAACTAACGGGAAATCAAACAAAAAAATGTAGGTTAAAAGTTGGATGAAAAAAGACTCCCTTGCGTTAATTTAAAGAGCGGACCCTTTTTTTCCATTTTTGCCTAAAATTACATACCCAAATCTAACTGCCTGCAGCTCAGGACCTGAAGCAAGGATATGCATATTCTTGATATAATTTGGAAGGAAACACTTTGAAGTTTGTGGAAATGTGAAATGAATGTAGGAGAATATAACACATTAGATCTGGTAAAAGATAATACAAACAACAAAACATGTGTTTTCTCCACATTTTTTGTTGCATCATCTTTTAACTTATTAGGGAGCGGCTCCCGAGGTGACGGTTTTGGAGAGTCTGGCGTGCCCAAAGTAAAATGCCTCCCACTCAGGCCCAGAAAATAGGATATGCACATAATTAGTACTATTGGATAGGAAACACTCTGAAGTTTCTAAAAGTGTTAACATAATGGCTGTGAGTATAACAGAACGGATATAGCAGGTGAAACCCAGAGGAATTTCTGTCCTGTCCTTTTTGACACATTGCCTCATTTTGAACCCCTCCCTATTAAAAACAGCCATTTCTGGCTGTTCCACTGGATGTCAACAGTCTTCCACTGGATGTCAACAGTCTCTAGACAGTGTTTGGTGATGTTAGGTTGCTCTGGATGGTAATAGAAGAAGAATTTCGAACTAGTCATCGGATGTAAACAGAAGAGGAAGCGCGTTCACGGGCTCGCGCGTGTTGTGGTTTTTTCATTTCTTATGGTCCAGTTTATAATCCGGTTGAAATATTATAGTAAATATACATAAAAGTGTTCCTAAGGATACATTATCTATGATGTTTGATTGTTCTTGGACAAGTGTATAGGTATAGATTGAACGTGTTCTCTTCACGGTTCAATGGGCGAGTGGACGCTGTATTTTATGAACATAACGCGCCAACCAAACAGAGATTTATGGATATAATAAATTACTTTTTCTAACAAAATAACCATTGGATGTCTTCGTTGGACACTTGGGAAGCCCTCAGCAGAAGTTCTTCAAAAGGTAAGGGATTTGTTTTCGCTGTGAAATGTGTTTTGTGTGAACTGCGATGGTTTATGAATTTATGCTGAATTTATCACTGGGTAGTGTCGGGAGTGGTTAAATACAAGTGAAAGGCCAGACAGTGATGCTGGATTCTAGATGTAATTTAGATGTTGTCCACCAGATGGCAGCAGTGTGTGCGCAAAGTTTCAGACTGATCCAGTGAAGAATTACATCACTACACAATATTTTGTATCAAATCTGCCAGGAGTTTTCCCAAATGTGCCAAATTGTTTTTCAAGTACATAACTATAGAAAACATAAAAAAATGCTATGGTAATACAGCATTTAAGTTTGTACACTCCCAGGGATGTCATACATGATGGATCCTTAGCTTCCCTACAGAAAATACACTAACCTTCACATCTAGATGGCCGGGCAGGGTGGGTGTGTAGCCAGAGGTCAAACTGTAAAACCCAGTTCCTACATTTGAATATAAAAATAGATTTTTCAAACAGAAATACACTACACTTTATCTCTGGGACCCTCAGGATGACAAATCAGAGAAAGATTACTGAATGTAAGTACATTATTTACCTTCAGAGGTGAATGTACCAATCCAGTTGCCGTGATAAAAGTGTTTTGTTGTTGTGCAGTATCCTCAAACAACAGCATGGTATGTTTTAGCTGTAATAGCTACTGTAAATTGTACACTGCAGTTAGATTAACAATAATTTAAGCTTTCTGCTCATATAAGACATGTCTATGTCCCGGAAAGTTGGCTGTTGTTTACAACACCATCCTAGTCACATATCGCATACTGAGCAGCAACCATCCCGTATAATGGGCACCAATCCCGTAGAGGTTAATGATGTTTTTCTAATCCAATCAGTTTTCCACATTGATTCAATGTCATCGCATAGGTTTTTTTGGTTGAAATGACGTGGAAACCACTTTGATTCAACCAGTTTTTGCCCAGTGGGTAGCAATTCAGTGACGCGACTTCTCTCTCTCTCTCCAGAATTCAGCCCCTGTCTGAGGCCCTGGGGGATCTCTACAAGCAGTTCAACTCTCTAAAGGATGAGCTGGGAAGGCTCAGCTCCAAGTTTGACAGGGTGGAGGGCTTCGTAGAAGACCTGCAGGCTGGGAAACTCCCCCGGCCCCCTGTGTGGACCCCTCCTCAACGCCCCGTACAGAGGGTCGCTCCCCGGCCTCCGCTGAGGATGCCACTGAGGGCCGAGATGAGGGCACCGTTACAAGGAGAGGTGAGGGCACCACCAAGGGCACAGATAAGGGTACAGATGAGGACTCCAGACCGGGAAAACGGCACAGGTTCAGGGTCCACTGGGACTAGAGGAAGGAGGGTCCCTAGGCCTTAGTCAGACAATTGACAGGTGTACTGTACAAACGATAAACAATAAACTAATCTAGTGTGGATGCTCGCCAATGTTATATAGTTATGAATAGTTTATCGTTATAGTTATCATTATAGCTATCGTCCTTAGTCTCAACTACATCAGCACTCCTCTCTGAACCAGATCAACACAGAATTGATGATAGTGTACTGTATCTCTGTTGTCAGTACAAAAATAACTTTCAATAACATCATTTGTGATTGATTTGTGTTGTGTGACGAACATAATGTAGTCTAGAAATGTTCTTATCATTGGATTCATCATCTCATATTATAATAAATGTATCCATACACAATACGTCTGTGTATAGTATCTGTAAATACTAGGGGTGAAACGGTTCACAAAACAAATGCCTGAGAAATATGTAATTTGTATTTAGGTTTTCCATTTATTATAATAGTAAACATGGGTAGCTTGAATTCCCAGGAGCATATGGAAACAAAGGGACAACAAAAAACAGCAGTGGCTGCCTTGTAACATGAAATAAAAGTCATTTAAAACAGAACTTCAACAAGAGTGTGTAGTCCAGCAGCATATATCAACATTAAGTCACATAGCAGTGCCATAAACAAAGTAGGACCACTTGAGACTGGTTACTTGAAAAAAATAAAAACATTATCAGATTTTCTAGTTTTTCTTTAACAAGATGAGTCTATCCACAGGATCTGCAGTGAGATCAGATCGGGTTGCTGTGACAATGTCAGCCGCTGTGGAGAATACCCTCTCGGTAGGGACAGAGGTCCCAGGCACAGCCAGGTAGCGCCATGCTAACATGGCAACATGAGGGTATATTAACTCTTTAGTCTTCCACCATGTAAGTGGATCAGCATCCAGGGGAATACAGTCCACTTCCCTGTATGAGGTCACCTCCTCCTCTATGACCTTGACTTTTGACTTGGTTCCCTGCTCCTGGGTCATGAACAACTCCCCAAAAAGCTCAGCCATGGCAGACTTCTTTTCTGGAGGAGAACCCCTGTCGTCTCTGGGTTGGCTCCTGTGGTATCTGTGGCTTGACCCTACAGAATTAAATTAGATGAAAATTACTATCTCTGAAGTGGCTTAAAAAATATGATTTGTTGTTAGAAATATATATCAGACACTATTATGACAACTGCAATTAATACTTTATAGTTAATTGTTAAATCACTAATTAATAAAATAATGAATGCCACATTAACAAAATAAATACAATACCTGTTGTATATTGGTCACAATCTCTGCTGTGAATTCATTGTAGACTCTCAGACGAGCAGTAGCATCCAGGTGCAGCAGGGACTTGAACCGGGGGTCCAAAGTGGTGCTCTTCTGTAAGACGTCTTGGACATCAGGGCCAGCATATCTAGGCCTTAGGTTAACTCTGACAGCAGTCTTGACATCCCTTACTGCGGGTTCATCTTCATCAGATGCCACCATTGATTTCAGGATCATTGTTTTCATAGGCAGGACCATGGAAACTGATGGAATGCTCTCAGTGTATGTCAGTGTTGTGACTGTTTTGAGAGGTTTGCACCTCTGCTAGTCTAATGACATTTAGATATCAATATCACATTATCATTGACATTGTTCCTCACAGCCTGATCAGTCATTGTAGAATACACCGCAACTTTCTGCTCAAGGTATCTCTCAACCATCTGCCGTTAGGAGTTTTGCTATCGCTGCGTTGATTTCTTTAGCCCTACCGGAGTCAGACGCGTATTGTTGCCCTGGCTCGCCAATGCTTGCCATGTTGCTCCTTTGCATTTAGCTAGCTAAATTCCATCATGAACTAATTGCTGCTACGACGATCTCAGCTCTGCTCTCGCTGGAGTGAAATAACCCATCAGCTACGAGACAAAATAACTTTTTTACTATGTGCGTATTTTTCCCACATTAATTTATACGCCATTGGTTTATGCAATAATATATTTTTTACAATGAAATATATAAATATATTCCTAGCTATAATATTTGATTAATGTATTGTTCGGTTCACAGTGTGTACCGAACCCCGTGGACCCTGTACCAAACGGTTCAATACGAATACACGTACCGTTTCACCCCTAGTAAATACGGCAAATACAGAGTAAGGTACTACAGGACTACTTTACAAATATACTGTTGAAATACAACTCTTTCCTCTTTCTCCCTGCTGGTAAATATACTCATGAACAATCCATGCCTCAATTAACTCAAGGCTTGAAAATCCTTCTTCAACCTGTCTCCTCCCCTTCCTCTACTCTGATTGAAGTTGATTTAACAGGTGACATCAATAAGAGATCATAGCTTTCACCTGGATTCACCTGGTCAGTCTATGGCATGGAAAGAGCATATGTTCCTAATGATTTGTGCACTCAGTGTATTCTGTTGAAATGCATCTCTTTGAGACACAAGGTGGAAGCATATTACAACTGTTTGAGCCACAAGGTGGTAGCATATTATAATATGTTTCTCTCTTCTCTTTCCACCTGCTGGCAAAAATATTAATGACTAAAATGTTATTGTACATCGTAGTAAGATGCACGTTCATAATACTATTGGATACTGTAACTATAAACTATGAATATATTGAATATATCATGTTATTGTACTGTTGTTTTAATTCATCATACAGTGAAATAGTACAAGCAAATACTGTACAGGAAATAATGTGATCCTCAATCACATGTTTTCTTTACAAATCAACATTTTTTCTTTAGATAGAAATTGACGATAATTAAGTGGCTACTTTCAGAATGATCTTATAATTAAGCAATAAGGTCCTAAGGCGATGTGATATATGGCCAATATACCACGGCTAAGGGCTGTTCCTTAAGCACGACGCAACGTGGAGTACCTGGATACAGCCCTTAGCCGTAGTATATTGGCCATATACCACAAACCCCCCGAGGTGCCTTATTGCAATTATAAACTGGTTACCAACGTAATACAAATAAATGTTTTTGGTATGTGGTCTGAAACAGTATACCACGACTGTCAGACAATCAGCATTCAGGGCTCGAACAACCCAGTTTATAATACAATCATATCACACTAACGAAGGTTCTCAATATTGTGACCTTCTAATATAAACTAAACATCTGGTCCATCTCTGGTTATTCGTTAACATTACAGTAAACCTGCCCTACATCCTGGAGAGCTGGATCAACTATTTCTGGATCTGGACTGAAGTCCGACAGCAGGCCGCTCTATTTGAGTTCAGTTAAATTCCCCCTCATTTAGTGCTGCTAACACTGATGCTCATTAACATGCTCAAATACGAACACTTGTTCTTTAGAATGCTTTTTATTGAATATCCACAATACAGCAAAGCTCTAACTATTCCTCTATTATACATCTGCAAAGCAACAGTTCAAATATAAAAAGTATTCTTATCATGTAGCCTATGATATCAGTATAAGTAGCTATTTCTCTCTTTTTGGAGTGTATATATGCAAAGAAAACCTCTAATGCGTTAACAATAACTTATAACTTGAAAAGCGATGTAGAATATCAAAATGACATTTCAATGGTTCTCAAACTATTCAGTGCTGCATTCAGACTTCTTGATGCCTTTCTCAGCGAACTTGGACCCCGCGGTGACTTTACATGAGAACACTTTGTCCTGGTTCCATTCTGACGTGTCGACGGTAAGACAGCTGCTGAGTTGGAACGTCTTGTCGGCTTGCGGTACCGGGCCACTCGTAGCGATGACGCCGGTGACCGGACTCCCGCCAGCGGTCCAGCTGACATCGGCGTAGCCCATGGCCATCTGACTGGCCAGACACACCATGGTGACTTTGCTGGACTTCAACTCATCGCTAGACGGAGGGAGGATGGTCAAGACAGGCGGAGGGAGGGTAGAGTCTGGACCAATGGAATGAGCAGAATAAATATTACACAAAATCATTTGATATGTTAGTAGAATGAAACAGGGCTGTGTGCATTAAACTGTAGAATAAAAAATATAACGTTTTCTCAAAGGATACAAACAATTAACATGTTGGGCTCATAAATGAAAAGGCACTAAAACCATGTAATTCTATTGTTACATGTTACTCACAAATCTCTGTTTGAACCGGGCCTTATTTTGAAACTTTCTAAGTAACTCTCAATGTGTGACTTGGCAGAGGTGAAGCAGATTTCTGTGCAAGTGGATAAGGAGATCAGATCTCTAAGTTTAAACATAATCAAGTAGTCAGATGTGCTGAATGGGGGATACAATCAAACGTAAATCCTACTACTAGTCAACCAGCAAACAGAGAACTGTAATGTAGTAGCCTACAATGTAATGAATCATGTAGCAACATTGTGTGTAACTACCATATACATGGTTTTATCATTATTTAATATAACGTAGGACCAACATTTTAAAGGTGGATACAACTTTATGTAGCATTCACATTCACATCTAACCCTGAGTAAATAGATTATTATTGCATGAGACATTATAAATGAGTAGTGTTGTCGTCTGAGTAAATAGATTATTATTGCATGAGACATTATAAATGAGTAGTGTTGTCATCTGAGTAAATAGATTATTATTGTATGAGACATTATAAATGAGTAGTGTTGTCATCTGAGTAAATATATTATTATTGTATGAGACATTATAAATGAGTAGTGTTGTCATCTGAGTACATAGATTATTATTGTATGAGACATTATAAATGAGTAGTGTTGTCGTCTGAGTAAATAGATTATTATTGTATGACACATTATAAATGAGTCGTGTTGTCGTCTGAGTAAATAGATTATTATTGTATGAGACATTATAAATGAGTCGTGTTGTCGTCTGAGTAAATAGATTATTATTGTATGAGACATTATTAATGAGTAGTGTTGTCATCTGAGTAAATAGATTATTATTGTATGAGACATTATAAATGAGTAGTGTTGTCATCTGAGTAAATAGATTATTATTGTATGAGACATTATAAATGAGTAGTGTTGTCATCTGAGTAAATAGATTGTTATTGTATGAGACATTATAAATGAGTAGTGTTGTCGTCTGATTAAATAGATTATTATTGTATGAGACATTACACATGAGTAGTGTTGTCAAGTGACAGCAATAACCTACATAGTCAAATAGTGCAATACATTTTTTAACTACAGATATAGATATAGTGTAGGCTATAAAGATGTCACAATGTGTCCATGACTCTTGATAATCAGTCCACAAATTAGGTTATTTACACGAAATAAATAGGAAATAAGAATATAATGTTAAATATGTAACTCTATTAACTATTACGTTTTACAAAAAACCTTGAATACAAAAATATAAGGTTAAAAGAAAGGGTACTCACCAGTGACAATGAGCTTGGTTCCTTGTATGAATACCACAGTGATTCAGTTTGTATACACAGCCGTACAAAAAACTCCTCACTTTCACTACCGAGAGGACAGGAACTGAAACATCCCATTAAGACAGAACTTCACTCTCACTACTGAGAGGACAGTAACTGAAACATCCCACTCTCTCTACAAACATCTCAGGCTTTTCTAGAGTTTCTCTCTATGAAGTAACAGTATATAGTTGAGCATCATATTCTGCTGTTGGTGTCTGGTCCTTTTGAATCCATCAGTAAAAGCACTATCCATGTGATGCAGTCTTGACCTGATGATGATGATGATGATGATGATGGTGATGATCATAACAAGAGAGCCAAAATCAGTTTCCTTTCAGACAATGTCTTCTTATAATCTTGTTGACATGTAGGGATGGATGGTTCTTCCATTTCCATATCTTCCATTGTGACATGTACAGTGGGGGAAAAAAGTATTTAGTCAGCCACAAATTGTGCAAGTTCTCTCACTTAAAAAGATGAGAGAGGCCTGTAATTTTCATCATAGGTACACTTCAACTATGACAGACAAAATGAGGAAAAAAATCCAGAAAATCACATTGTAGGATTTTTTATGAATTTATTTGCAAATTATGGTGGAAAATAAGTATTTGGTCAATAACAAAAGTTTATCTCAATACTTTGTTATATACCCTTTGTTGGCAATGACAGAGGTCAAATGTTTTCTGTAAGTCTTCACAAGGTTTTCACACACTGTTGCTGCTATTTTGGCCCATTCCTCCATGCAGATCTCCTCTAGAGCAGTGATGTTTTGGGGCTGTCGCTGGGCAACACGGACTTTCAACTCCTCCAAAGATTTTCTATGGGGTTGAGATCTGGAGACTGGCTAGGCCACTCCAGGACCTTGAAATGCTTCTTACGAAGCCACTCCTTCGTTGCCCGGGCGGTGTGTTTGGGATCATTGTCATGCTGAAAGACCCAGCCACGTTTCATCTTCAATGCCCTTGCTGATGGAAGGAGGTTTTCACTCAAAATCTCACGATACATGGCCCCATTCATTCTTTCCTTTACACGGATCAGTCGTCCTGGTCCCTTTGCAGAAAAACAGCCCCAAAGCATGATGTTTCCACCCCCATGCTTCACAGTAGGTATGGTGTTCTTTGGATGCAACTCAGCATTCTTTGTCCTCCAAACACGACGAGTTGAGTTTTTACCAAAAAGTTCTATTTTGGTTTCATCTGACATTCTCCCAATCCTCATCTGGATCATCCAAATGCTCTCTAGCAAACTTCAGACGGGCCTGAACATGTACTGGCTTAAGCAGGGGACACGTCTGGCACTGCAGGATTTGAGTCCCTGGTGCCGTAGTGTGTTACTGATGGTAGGCTTTGTTACTTTGGTCCCAGCTCTCTGCAGGTCATTCACTAGGTCCCCCGTGTGGTTCTGGGATTTTTGCTCACCGTTCTTGTGATCATTTTGACCCCACGGGTGAGATCTTGCGTGGAGCCCCAGATCGAGGAAGATTATCAGTGGTCTTGTATGTCTTCCATTTCCTAATAATTGCTCCCACAGTTGATTTCTTCAAACCAAGCTGCTTACCTATTGCAGATTCAGTCTTCCCAACCTGGTGCAGGTCTACAATTCTGTTTCTGGTGTCTTTTGACAGCTCTTTGGTCTTGGCCATAGTGGAGTTTGGAGTGTGACTGTTTGAGGTTGTGGACAGGTGTCTTTTATACTGATAACAAGTTCAAACAGGTGCCATTAATACAGGTAACGAGAGGACAGAGGAGCCTCTTAAAGAAGAAGTTACAGGTCTGTGAGAGCCAGAAATCTTGCTTGTTTATATGTGACCAAATACTTATTTTCCACCATAATTTGCAAATAATTTCATAGAAAATCACAATGTGATTTTCTGGATTTTTTTCCCTCATTTTGTCTGTCATAGTTGAAGTGTACCTATGATGAAAATTACAGGCCTCTCTCATCTTTTTAAGTGAGAGAACTTGCACAATTGGTGGCTGACTAAATACTTTTTTTCCCCACTGTATATATTGTTATAATAATCACTGATCAACTTCAATTGCTGTTTCTTAGTGTACACCCCTCTGCCATGCATAAAGCAAAAGTGAGTGTATTTGGTGAGGAGGTTTTTGTCAGGGTGTATGTCACTGTGATACGTAGTCATAAACAGAGCTGTCCCAGGTCTTACAATAATGCACTGCTGAGTCTGCCTCCTCCACATTATTAATAATCAAACAACAATCAGATTTAGACTGATGATTAGATGTGAATTTAGGAGAGGATAAACCAGAACCATATTATATAGAGCTCCAACCAGTGTGGTACCACCTTAACACGTAC
Organism: Brachymystax lenok tsinlingensis; assembly: GCA_030435695.1. Lineage (NCBI taxonomy): Eukaryota > Metazoa > Chordata > Actinopteri > Salmoniformes > Salmonidae > Brachymystax > Brachymystax lenok. Next base: position 109,822,417 of record CM059791.1, read on the forward strand.
TGAGGAACTCCTCCTGGAACCTGTTTATACCAACCAGAAATATTATCAACAGTCCCCAGGTTACAGTCCAGAGTGTCCTTCTCTATTATCAACAGTCCCCAGGTTACAGTCCAGAATGTCCTTCTCTATTATCAACAGTCCCCAGGTTATAGTCCAGAGTGTCCTTCTTTATTATCAACAGTCCACAGGTTACAGTCCATAGTGTCCATCTTTATTATCAACAGTCCCCAGGTTACAGTCCAGAGTGTCCTTCTCTATTATCAACAGTCCCCAGGTTACAGTTCAGAGTGTCCTTCTCTATTATCAACAGTCCCCAGGTTACAGTCCAGAGTGTCCTTCTTTATTATCAACAGTCCACAGGTTACAGTCCATAGTGTCCATCTTTATTATCAACAGTCCCCAGGTTACAGTCCATAGTGTCCGTCTTTATTCTCAACAGTCCCCAGGTTACAGTCCATAGTGTCCGTCTTTATTATCAACAGTCCCCAGGTTACAGTCCAGAGTGGCCGTTTCTATTATCAACAGTCCCCAGGATACAGTCCAGAATGGCCGTCTCTATTATCAACAGTCCCCAGGTTACAGTCCATAGTGTCCGTCTCTATTATCAACAGTCCCCAGGTTACAGTCCATAGTGGTCGTCTCTATTATCCACAGTCCCCAAGTTACAGTCCAGAGTGGCCGTCTCTACTATCAACAGTCCCCAGGATACAGTCCAGAATGGCCGTCTCTACTATCAACAGTCCCCAGGTTACAGTCCAGAGTGGCCGTCTCTCCTTTCCTCACTGTCACAACAGGAGGCTTCTGTCACACCACTGACACCTGGGAAATAAGAAGATGACATGTAGTAAAGAGAAACATACAGACTCATTATTAATAAACTAGGAAGTAAAACCTCCAGGAAGTCAGACTCCTTACATGTTAGAGCAGTGATGAGAGTGCAGAGTGTCCCCAGCATGTTGTCAGTGTGTGGTGTGAACGGCCCTTACTGTCCAGCTGAGAGATGAGCAGGGTTGGAGTGTAAGGAGAGGAGAGGCTGCAGGACCCACCTATAAGGAGACAGACAGGGAGGAACTGAGGGAGGGGCCTCTATATCTCAGCCTATCAGCTTCTGAGAAGATGGACTTCTGATACATTCAAATTACAGATACTATTAAACCATCAAAAATGGAAATATTTGAGATAGGACTAATTCATTAACATATTGTATCTTTTTTGCATTGTTGCATTGTAATGAGCAGTATTCTGTTTCTTCTCAGTTATGTTAGTTAGTTTATATCAGCATGTCATAATATGTATAATAATAACATAATAATAATATTATCTGGACCTGATAGTGGGGTTCAGAACTAACAGTATATCACTAAATGATTGTTGATGTAATATGTCTCTACTGTAAACCAGGGGACTGACTATCATGGAGGTTATCTGATACATGGAGTCTTCTGTTAGGACTGAACCATCTGGAATATCACTTTATCATTCATGGTTTGTGACGACTAGGTGGAATTGTTAATGACAACATTCTATTAAATGTGTGAAAGTTTTGTGTAAAACACAAGCATGGAATGTTCTCCTACTGCAGACACACTGGTTCAGGATGACTTGACATTCAGTTAGTGTCTATATTCAGAACATCTGAAAGCAGAAGTGAGTGTATTTTGTGGGGAAGTTTTTGTTATGGTCTATATCACTGTGATACGTGCACTTTAACAGAATTGTCCCATGTATGACAGTAATACACTGCTGAGTCTGCCTCCTCCACATTACTGATTATAAACTGATAATCCTTATCAGACGTGGCTTTAGATGTGAAACGATCAGAGGAGAAACCAGATCCATATTGATTAGGGGAGGCATGAGTACGGTAAAACCTTAACACATACTGAGGGGCTCCTCCTGGAACCTGTTTATACCAGATTACATAATTGCCTTCATCTTTGGTAATGTCACAGAGAAAAGTGGCAGTCCCCTTTGTACTGACAGTCAGTACTGAAGGTGTCTGTATCACTGCTTTCTGGCAACTGACATCTGTGAAAATTAAGCACACAATTTAAGACATTTAATCATGCATGAATTAACAACTTCTGTTGAATTCTTTAGATTCAGATTGAACATACAGTAAATTCCTTACACGTTAGAGCAGTGATGAGAGTGCAGAGTGTCCCCAGCATGTTGTCAGTGTGTGGTGTGAACGGCCCTTACTGTCCAGCTGAGAGATGAGCAGGGTTGCAGTGTGAGGAGAGTGGAGGCTGCAGGGCCCACCTATAAGGAAACAGACAGGGAGGACCAGAGGGAGGGGCCTCTACAGTTAACCTATCACCAAGCCAGGGAGGACCAGAGGGAGGGGACTTTGCACCAATCACCAGCTACTCTCATTGCTCTACACGAGGCCCTGTCTTATTCACTGACTCATATTCTACCATCAAACCATAACTGGAGTTTAATGTCCTATACTAGATCTACACAGGGCCAACATAATGATGAGGTATCTTATCGCCTACTTCCATCAAACCATAACTGGAGTCTTATGTCCTATACTAGTTCTACACAGGGTCAACATAATGATGAGGTATCTTATCGCCTACTTCCATCAAACCATAACTGGAGTCTAATGTCCAATACTAGATCTACACAGGGCCAACATAATGATGAGGTATCTTATCTCCTACCTCCATAAAACCATAACTGGAGTTTAATATCCTATGCTAGATCTACACAGGGCCAACATAATGATGAGGTATCTTATCACCTACCTCCATCAAACCATAACTGGAGTTTAATATCCTATACTAGTTCTACACAGGAACAACATAATGATGAGGTATCTTATCTCCTACCTCCATCAAACCATAACTGGAATTTAATATCCTATACTAGTTCTACACAGGACCAACATAATGATGAGGTATCTTATCGCCTACCTCCATCAAACCGTAACTGTAGTTTAATATCCTATACTAGATCTACACAGGGCCAACATAATGATGAGGTATCTTATCTCCTACCTCCATCAAACCATGTCTGTAGTTTAATATCCTATACTAGATCTACACAGGGCCAACATAATGATGAGGTATCTTATCACCTACCTCCATCAAACCATAACTGGAGTCTAATGTTCTATACTAGTTCTACACAGGGTCAACATAATGATGAGGTATCTTATCGCCTACCTCCATCAAACCGTAACTGTAGTTTAATATCCTATACTAGATCTACACAGGGCCAACATAATGATGAGGTATCTTATCTCCTACCTCCATCAAACCATGTCTGTAGTTTAATATCCTATACTAGATCTACACAGGGCCAACATAATGATGAGGTATCTTATCACCTACCTCCATCAAACCATAACTGGAGTCTAATGTTCTATACTAGTTCTACACAGGGTCAACATAATGATGAGGTATCTTATCTCCTACCTCCATCAAACCATAACTGGAGTTTAATGTCCTATACTAGTTCTACACAGGGCCAACATAATGATGAGATACTCAGGATGTCTCCCAATTCCCTTTATAGTGCATTACTGTTGACCAGAACCCACTGGGCCTTTGTCAAAAGTAGTGCACTATAAATGGAATAGAGTGCCATTTGGGTGGGACTGAAACCAGTGGTCTACAGACGGCAGTTCCTGTTGTAAAGTACATGTAGATCGTTCCTCAGTAATTATTGGTGGTCCTATGTCCTCCTCTGGTGTACGTTGACAGAACTGCAGCTTCTATTCTGATCACCAATGTACGATGGGGTGAATCCTAACTTCCAAATAAGGATTATTTTTATTTAGTCATGCATTGATGTCAAAGGGACACTAAGTGAAAATGTGACTGAACTGCAAGTTAGGATTCTCCCCAATGTGAACAAGACCATACTTAGAGTGAAAACACCACCGAGGACAGATGTGAGGAACCAGATGAGGACACAGCGAGAGAAAATGGAACAGGACACGGGTTCATGAGGACTAGAGGAAGGAGGGTCCCTAAACCTTAGTTAGACAGATATAGTCTCTCTACTACTACACCCATCCACTAGTACTAGAGGAAGGAGGGTCCCTAAAACCTTAGTTAGACAGATGTAGTCATTCTACTACTACACCCATCCACTAGTACTAGAGGAAGGAGGGTCCCTAAATCTTAGTTAGACTGATATAGTCACTCTACTAGACCCATCCATTAGTACTAGAGGAAGGATGGTCCCTAAACTTTAGTTAGACTGATATAGTCTCAACTACATCACTGGACTCCTCTCTGAGGAAGGAGGGTCCCTAAACCTTTGTTAGACTGATATAGCCTCTCCACTACACCCATCCACTAGTACTAGAGGAAGGAGGGTCCCTAAACCTTAGTTAGACTGATATAGACTCTCTGCTACACCCATCCACTAGTGCTAACGGAGGGATGGTCCCTAAACCTTAGTTAGACTGATATAGTCTCTCTACTACACCCACCCACTAGTACTAGAGTAAGGATGGTCCCTAAACCTTAGTTAGACTGACTTAGTCTCAACTACATCACTACACTCCTCTCTGAGGAAGGAGGGTCCCTAAACCTTTGTTAGACTGATTTAGTCTCTCCACTACACCCATCCACTAGGACTAGAGGAAGGATGGTCCCTAAACCTTAGTTAGACTGACTTAGTCTCAACTACGTCACTACACTCTTCTCTAAACCAGATCAACACAGAACTGATGAGAGCTTTGTACTGACAACAAAGATACTGTACACTAACTTTCAATAACGTTATCACTTGTGATAGATTTGAAACTGAGTGATGGATTTAGTCTGGAAATTATTACAATGAAATACAACTATATTGAAATACAACTGTTTGAGTATTATAATATTTTATCTCTTCTCTTTCCCCCTGCTGGCAAAGATGTATGGAGAGAAAAGATTAATGAGTAAAATGTTATTGCACATTGTAGTAAGACGTATGTTTATAACACTTGAATATATTGAATGTATCATGTTACTGTACTGTTGTTTTAATTCCTCATACAGTGAAAAGTACAAGCAAATATTGCAGAGGAAAAAATCAAGTTTCCTTTTCAAATCAACTATTTTAAATAGATGTGGAAGATTATAAAATATATACTTTCAGAACGTTCTTATAATACAATCATATCACACTAATGAAGGTTCTCAATAATGTGAAGTTCTAATATAAACTAAACCACTGGGCCATCTCTGGTTATTCATTAACATTACAGTAAACCTGCCCTACATCCTGGATAGCTGGATCAACAGTTTCGGGATCTGGACTGAAGTCAGACAGCAGGCCCTATTTGAGTTCAGTTAAATTCCCCCTCATTTAGTGCTGCTAACACTGATGCTGATCAACATGATCAAATACAAACACTTGTTCTTTAGAATGTTCTTTATTGAATATCCACAATACAGCAAAGCTCTAACTATTCCTCTATTATACATCTGCAAAGCAACCAGTTCAAATATACAGAGTCTACTTACCATATAGCCTATGATATCAGTGTTAGTGGCTATTTCTTTCTTTAACTTCTTAGGGAGCGGCAGCTGAGGTGTCGGTTTTGGAGAGTCTGGCGTGCCCAAAGTAAAAGGCTTGCCACTAAAGCCCAGAAAATAGGATATGCACATAATTAGTACTATTGGATAGGAAACACTCTGTTTCTAAGAGTGTTAAAATATTGTCTGTGAGTATAACAGTATAACAGAACTGATATAGCAGGCAAAAACCAGAGGAATTTCTGTTCTGGAAAAAGTGTTTTTGACACATTGCCTCATTTTGAACCCCTCCCTATTGAAAACAGCCATATATGGGAGTAAGATTGCAGTACCTAGTTCTTCCACTGGATGTCAACAGTCTTTAGACAGTGTTTGGTGATGTTAGGTTGCTCTGGATGGTAATAGAAGAAGAATTTCGAACTGGTCATCGGATGTAAACAGAAGAGGATGCGCGTTCACGGGCTCGGGCGCACTGTGTTTTTTTCCTTTCCTATCGTACAGTTTATAATCTGGTTGAAATATTATAGTAAATATACATCAAAGTGTTCCTAAGGATACATTATCAATGATGTTTGATTGTTCTTGGACAAGTGTATAGGTATAGGTTGAACGTGTTCTCTTCACGGTTCAATGGGCGAGTGGACGTTGTATTTTATGATCATAACGCGCCAACCAAACTGAGATTTATGGATATAATAAATGACTTTTTCTAACAAAAGAACCATTGGAGGTCTTCGTTGGACACTTGGGAAGCCCTCAGCAGAAGTTCTTCGAAAGTTAAGGGATTTTATATTAGCGATTTTATGCGTTTTTTGAGAGCCGCTTTGGTTATGGATTTATGCTAATGCATAAAATATGAGAGGGGCTATCCTCAAACAATCAAATGTTGTGCTTTCGCCGTAAAGCCTTTGTGAAACGCTGTGATATTGCCAAGAATCAGAGCTTTTGATGACTATGCTAGCACCCCACTGCTCCATAAGTAGTTAACATACATACTGTACTTGCTTCTATTCTTCCTGGAAGCAAGAATTCTATTCGAGACCCATCATATCATATTGACTAAACTACACCTATCTTGTCGCTAACGTTTATGTTACCAGGTAACAGTCAAAACAAACCTATTACTACTTTTTCCTGCACTCTGGCATATCCAATCTAGTGCCAAAATAGCCTGAACAACATTCCTAAGCGTCCCATTTTACTCTATTCATTTCGGGCTTCAGAGATCCACATCCTAGCTGCATCAAGCCCTTCCACGTGCTGTCTTCCTACCCTATCTCCATATACCTTGTGGACTTATTTTATCATGGTCTCTAATTTGACTACATCTAAATGTCCCTCAACTCCATACCTCTTTCTCCACCTTGGACCATAATATATCTCCCATCTCCCGTAAGTTCGGGAACCTCTCTTGATGATTTACCTCCCATGTTGATATCACAAATATTTTTTGATGGTCTCCTTACAAACACGTAGGTACGGTTTATACACTCCTCTCCTTGTTTATGACTTTTGACTTTATTAATATTTTATTTCCCACTACCCTATTTTATATCCCCATTTAATAATCAACCTGTTCCGTCTAAAAGGTCTCTGAATTATTATTTTATATCCCCTCTTATTAATCGACCTTATCCATCTGAAAGGTCTCCGAATTATTATTTTATATCCCCTCTTAATAATCGACCTAATCCATCTAAAAGGTCTCCGAATTATTATTTTATATCCCCTCTTAATAATCAACCTTATCCATCTAAAAGGTCTCCGAATTATTAAGCCTTAATAATCAACTTTTTACGTCTAAAGGTCTCCGAACTATTAAGGTAGTTTAGTTGTGGCGTGCACAGTACCTCAGGCCTTCGCAGACCTGATTATGCATATCGGTTTTACTTGAGGTTTTAGTGCCGTCTTTTCTAACTTTCTCTACACAAAACTCCTGGACACGGTTGACCAAACTCAAATATTCCCAAGATCTAGATAGTATTCACTTCCGCAATACCAGTATTTTAAACAACATTTTACAAGTCATTTTAAATATCTAATACAAGTGTTAGATTCTACCCCCAAATCAATGAATAAAGACTACTGACCGTATTCTTGCAGCTGGGAAAATAAATTTAGGTTGGATCTCGTCACCGTCTCTGTCGTTCTTAGATATACACCGGCCTGCAATAGCTCCCCAATGTCAGGGGGCAGGTCTTTGATCTTACGGATAAATTATCCGCCCGTGCACGGTATTCGGCGTGTTATCTTTGGACAAAACAGATATTGAGATCCGGCTCGAAGGACCAAGTTGTAACGAGAATTTTTCTATCTCAATTGTTGACATAAACTACCAATCAGGCTTTGAATAATTCCCAGAGGTTGTAGTTAATGAAGAATTAGACAAAGTCCCAAATCTGCAATAGGTCAGGGTTTTTATTCATGACAGCTCTGATCTCAAAATGGGAACACAGTCATTTTATATTGTACATACAAATAAACTCCACTCACTCTAGGCAGCTGTACTTTTCCACAGTATACAGTGGGGCAAAAAAGTATTTAGTCAGCCACCAATTGTGCAAGTTCTCTCACTTAAAAAGATGAGAGAGGCCTGTAATTTTCATCATAGGTACACTTCAACTATGACAGACAAAATGAGGAAACAAAAATCCAGAAAATCACATTGTAGGATTTTTTATGAATTTATTTGCAAATTATGGTGGAAAATAAGTATTTGGTCACATACAAACAAGCAAGATTTCTGGCTCTCACAGACCTGTAACTTCTTCTTTAAGAGGCTCCTCTGTCCTCCACTCATTACCTGTATTAATGGCACCTGTTTGAACTTGTTATCAGTATAAAGACACCTGTCCACAACCTCAAACAGTCACACTCCAAACTCCACTATGGCCAAGACCAAAGAGCTGTCAAAGGACACCAGAAACAAAATTGTAGACCTGCACCAGGTTGGGAAGACTGAATCTGCAATAGGTAAGCAGCTTGGTTTGAAGAAATCAACTGTGGGAGCAATTATTAGGAAATGGAAGACATACAAGACCACTGATAATCTTCCTCGATCTGGGGCTCCACGCAAGATCTCACCCGTGGGGTCAAAATGATCACAAGAACGGTGAGCAAAAATCCCAGAACCACACGGGGGACCTAGTGAATGACCTGCAGAGAGCTGGGACCAAAGTAACAAAGCCTACCATCAGTAACACACTACGCCGCCAGGGACTCAAATCCTGCAGTGCCAGACGTGTCCCCCTGCTTAAGCCAGTACATGTTCAGGCCCGTCTGAAGTTTGCTAGAGAGCATTTGGATGATCCAGATGAGGATTGGGAGAATGTCATATGGTCAGATGAAACCAAAATAGAACTTTTTGGTAAAAACTCAACTCGTCGTGTTTGGAGGACAAAGAATGCTGAGTTGCATCCAAAGAACACCATACCTACTGTGAAGCATGGGGGTGGAAACATCATGCTTTGGGGCTGTTTTTCTGCAAAGGGACCAGGACGACTGATCCGTGTAAAGGAAAGAATGAATGGGGCCATGTATCGTGAGATTTTGAGTGAAAACCTCCTTCCATCAGCAAGGGCATTGAAGATGAAACGTGGCTGGGTCTTTCAGCATGACAATGATCCCAAACACACCGCCCGGGCAACGAAGGAGTGGCTTTCAGAAGAAGCATTTCAAGGTCCTGGAGTGGCCTAGCCAGTCTCCAGATCTCAACCCCATAGAAAATCTTTGGAGGGAGTTGAAAGTCCGTGTTGCCCAGCGACAGCCCCAAAACATCACTGCTCTAGAGGAGATCTGCATGGAGGAATGGGCCAAAATACCAGCAACAGTGTGTGAAAACCTTGTGAAGACTTACAGAAAACGTTTGACCTCTGTCATTGCCAACAAAGGGTATATAACAAAGTATTGAGATAAACTTTTGTTATTGACCAAATACTTATTTTCCACCATAATTTGCAAATAAATAAATTAAAAATCCTACAATGTGATTTTCTGGATTTCTTTTTCTCATTTCGTCTGTCATAGTTGAAGTGTACCTATGATGAAAATTACAGGCCTCTCTCATCTTTTTAAGTTGGAGAACTTGCACAATTGGTGGCTGACTAAATACTTTTTTGCCCCACTGTACATTCATGGCTTATCACTTTCTGCAACAGAATTCAATCTGGACAGTTCCTAGCCGTGCCTCCCTTCCTGAGGACAGGGAAGGCCTCTTCTCTGTTGTTTGGTTTCACAAGGATTCCTTTGTTCTCTCAAATACCCTCGTCTCACATTGCAAGATAGTATCACCATGTTCTAGTCTCTATACATTTCTAGACACACACATGAATTTGATTATTTTCTTATAAACTTAACCCTATTGCATACATTTTCAGAGTGGAATAGTCTTAGTCATTACTTAAACATACAAATTTCCCTATCAACTCTCCCTACTGAGAGGACAGGAACTGAAACATCCCATTCAGACAGAGCTTCACTCTCACTACTGAGAGGACAGGAACTGAAACATCCCATTCAGACAGAGCTTCACTCTCTCTACTGAGAGGACAGGAACTGAAACATCCCATTCAGACAGAGCTTCACTCTCTCTACTGAGAGGACCTGGGTACCATCCACCTATCCTCGCTCCCCAACCAAGGCCCCCAAGTTCAAACAGAGGAACACTCTCCAACTCAAGAGCAATCCCCCAAAGAGGTGGGTCATTGGGTGAATCACTATTCATTTGATTTAGTTCTAAATAAAGATTTCTAAACATTTCTGAATGTATTTCAAATGTATTTATAATTTTTACATATATATTTTAAATGTTGTATTGTTTAAGGTCAGTGACAGTGGTAAGGTAGAGAGGGAGACAGAGAGTGGGGGTTGAGGCAGGATTTGTAACCCAACTCCAGTGTGTCTATGTGTGATCTGGAGTCAGCAGTGTTACCACTAGACCTGACTGCATCACTATTCTAGTCAGCAGTGTAACCACTAGACCTGACTGCATCAATATTCTAGTCAGCAGTGTTACAACTAGACCTGACTCCATCAATATTCTAGTCAGCAGTGTTACAACTAGACCTGACTCCATCACTATTCTAGTCAGCAGTGTTACAACTAGACCTGACTCCATCACTATTCTAGTCAGCAGTGTTACAACTAGACCTGACTCCATCACTATTCTAGTCAGCAATGTTACCACTAGACCTGACTCCAGCACTATTCTAATCAGCAATGTTACCACTAGACCTGACTCCAGCATTATTCTAGACAGTAGTGTTGCCACTAGACTTGACTCCAGCACTATTCTAATCAGCAGTGTTACAACTAGACCTGACTCCAGCATTATTCTAGTCAGTAGTGTTGCCACTAGACTTGAATCCAGCACTATTCTAGTCAGCAGTGTTGCCACTAGACTTGAATCCAGCACTATTCTAGTCAGCAGTGTTACAACTAGAGCTGACTCAGCACTATTCTAGTCAGCAGTGCTACAACTAGACCTGACTCCAGCACTATTCTAGTCAGCAGAGTTACCACTAAACCTGACTCCAGCATTATTCTAGTCAGCAGTGATACCACTAGATCTGACTCCAGCACTATTCTAGATAGCAGTGTTAGAACTAGACCTGACTCCAGCATTATTCTAGTCAGCAATGTTACCAATAGACCTGACTGCATCAATATTCTAGTCAGCAGTGTTACAACTAGACCTGACTCCATCAATATTCTAGTCAGCAGTGTTACAACTAGACCTGACTCCATCACTATTCTAGTCAGCAGTGTTACAACTAGACCTGACTCCATCACTATTCTAGTCAGCAGTGTTACAACTAGACCTGACTCCATCACTATTCTAGTCAGCAATGTTACCACTAGACCTGACTCCAGCACTATTCTAATCAGCAATGTTACCACTAGACCTGACTCCAGCATTATTCTAGTCAGTAGTGTTGCCACTAGACTTGAATCCAGCACTATTCTAGTCAGCAGTGTTACAACTAGACCTGACTCCATCACTATTCTAGTCAGCAATGTTACCACTAGACCTGACTCCAGCACTATTCTAATCAGCAGTGTTACAACTAGACCTGACTCCAGCATTATTCTAGTCAGCAGTGTTACAACTAGACCTGACTCCATCACTATTCTAGTCAGCAGTGTTACAACTAGACCTGACTCCATCACTATTCTAGTCAGCAGTGTTACAACTAGACCTGACTCCATCACTATTCTAGTCAGCAATGTTACCACTAGACCTGACTCCAGCACTATTCTAATCAGCAATGTTACCAATAGACCTGACTCCAGCATTATTCTAGTCAGTAGTGTTGCCACTAGACTTGAATCCAGCACTATTCTAGTCAGCAGTGTTACAACTAGACCTGACTCCATCACTATTCTAGTCAGCAATGTTACCACTAGACCTGACTCCAGCACTATTCTAATCAGCAGTGTTACAACTAGACCTGACTCCAGCATTATTCTAGTCAGTAGTGTTGCCACTAGACTTGAATCCAGCACTATTCTAGTCAGCAGTGTTGCCACTAGACTTGAATCCAGCACTATTCTAGTCAGCAGTGCTACAACTAGACCTGACTCCAGCACTATTCTAGTCAGCAGAGTTACCACTACACCTGACTGCAACATTATTCTAGTCAGCAGTGATACCACTAGATCTGACTCCAGCACTATTCTAGATAGCAGTGTTAGAACTAGACCTGACTCCAGCATTATTCTAGTCAGCAATGTTACCAATAGACCTGACTCCAGCACTATTCTAATCAGCAGTGTTACAACTAGAATTGAATCCAGCACTATTCTAGTCAGCAGTGTTACAACTAGACCTGACTCAGCACTATTCTAGTCAGTGTTACAACTAGACCTGACACCAGCACTATTCTAGTCAGCAATGTTACCACTAGACCTGACTCCAGCACTATTCTAGTCAGCAGTGTTGCCACTAGACTTGAATCCAGCACTATTCTAGTCAGCAGTGTTACAACTAGACCTGACTCCATCACTATTCTAGTCAGCAATGTTACCACTAGACCTGACTCCAGCACTATTCTAATCAGCAGTGTTACAACTAGACCTGACTCCAGCATTATTCTAGTCAGTAGTGTTGCCACTAGACTTGAATCCAGCACTATTCTAGTCAGCAGTGTTGCCACTAGACTTGAATCCAGCACTATTCTAGTCAGCAGTGTTATAACTAGAGCTGACTCAGCACTATTCTAGTCAGCAGTGCTACAACTAGACCTGACTCCAGCACTATTCTAGTCAGCAATGTTACCGCTACACTTGAATCCAGCACTATTCTAGTCAGCAGTGTTGCCACTAGACCTGACTCCAGCATTATTATAGTCAGCGGTGCTACAACTAGACCTGACTCCAGCACTATTCTAGTCAGCAGAGTTACCACTACACCTGACTCCAGCATTATTCTAGTCAGCAGTGATACCACTAGATCTGACTCCAGCACTATTCTAGATAGCAGTGTTAGAACTAGACCTGACCAGCATTATTCTAGTCAGCAATATTACCAATAGACCTGACTCCAGCACTATTCTAATCAGCAGTGTTGCCACTAGACCTAACTCCAGCATTATTCTAGTCAGCAGTGTTGCCACTAGAATTGAATCCAGCACTATTCTAGTCAGCAGTGTTACAACTAGACCTGACTCAGCACTATTCTAGTCAGTGTTACAACTAGACCTGACACCAGCATTATTCTAGTCAGTAGTGTTGCCACTAGACTTGAATCCAGCACTATTCTAGTCAGCAGTGTTGCCACTAGACTTGAATCCAGCACTATTCTAGTCAGCAGTGTTACAACTAGAGCTGACTCAGCACTATTCTAGTCAGCAGTGCTACAACTAGACCTGACTCCAGCACTATTCTAGTCAGCAATGTTACCGCTACACTTGAATCCAGCATTATTCTAATCAGCAGTGTTACAACTAGACCTAACTCCAGCATTATTCTAGTCAGCAGTGTTGCCACTAGAATTGAATCCAGCACTATTCTAGTCAGCAGTGTTACAACTAGACCTGACTCAGCACTATTCTAGTCAGTGTTACAACTAGACCTGACACCAGCACTATTCTAATCAGCAATGTTACCACTAGACCTGACTCCAGCACTATTCTAGTCAGCAGTGTTGCCACTAGACTTGAATCCAGCACTATTCTAGTCAGCAGTGTTACAACTAGACCTAACTCCAGCATTATTCTAGTCAGCAGTGTTGCCACTAGAATTGAATCCAGCACTATTCTAGTCAGCAGTGTTACCTCTAGACCTGACTCCAGCACTATTCTAGTCAGCAGTGTTACAACTAGACCCGACTCCAGCTCTATTCTAGTCAGCAGTGTTACAACTACACCTGACTCCAGCATTAATCTAGTCAGCAATGTTACCACTAGACCTGACTTCAGCACTATTCTAATCAACAGTGTTACAACTAGACCTGACTCCAGCACTATTCTAGTTAGCAGTGTTACAACTAGACCTGACTCCAGCATTATTCTAGTCAGCAGTGTTGCCACTAGACTTGAATCCAGCACTATTCTAGTCAGCAGTGTTACATGTAGACCTGACACCAGCATTATTCTAGTCAGCAATGTTACCGCTAGACTTGAATCCAACACTATTCTAGTCAGCAGTGTTACCACTACACCTGACTCCAGCACTATTCTAGTCAGCAGTGTTACCACTAGACCTGACTCCAGCACTATTCTAGTCGGCAGTGTTACCACTACACCTGACTCCAGCACTATTCTAGTCAGCAGTGTTACCACTACATCTGACTCCAGCACTATTCTAGCCAGCAGTGTTACCACTAGGCCTGACTCCAGCACTATTCTAGTCGGCAGTGTTACCACTTCACCTGACTCTAGCACTATTCATTTGATTTCTATACAAGGTAATTCAGTGGTACTCAATGCTTTTGTGGGATTAGAACAGAGGAGGCCTTTGGGTGAAGATATAGGAGTACAAGCTTATTCTAATGGCTGAAATGTAATGGATTACAATGAGGTGATCCTCTGATATCTCTGCCCACTAGCCACGACTGGTGGAGAAATAATGATTAGAATAATGATTAGAACATACAGTGTAAAACAATTCATGTTCAGCCATACAACCTCAACAGTGACAACATTTAGATAGTTTACTGTTGATGATGTGGTTGTTCTAATAATGTTCCATAATAACACAGTGATGTTGATTGTTTTCCTCAGGTTTGGAGATGATATTCCAGGGATGGATGGTCTTGGTACTGGTAAGATCTCTCTGTTGGCAGACACATTCTAGACTATTACAGCTTCCTGTCTTTAATAACAACAATACAAGAAGGGACTCACACGTTAACTAGATTCAACTTGTTTCCAACGTGTTCCCCGATGTAATTTCATGTTGAATTCCTAACTGAATTCTAACTGAATCCTAACTGAACGCTGCTCTGTTGCACTATTACAACACCCACAGTCCTCTCTGTCTGTCGTCAGCTACAATTACAGAGGGAATTACAGAGGGAGTCTGTGATCCAGTAGAAACTGGATCAATCACAGCAGAATTTGGACTGATCAGAGTCAGACAACAACAACAACAATATAGTTTGGAGGCTGCCTAACTGTTGGTTTGTATTGTTGTGGTTTCCTGAATCCAAAGTGGACACATTCCATCTCTGATATCATGGTAGACAAGTTTGGTGTCTCTACTGTACTTCACATTAGTCTCTTTGCCAACTATTGTAAGGGCTTCTGAATGCAAGTCGTCTGGAATCAAATGCAGGAACCGAATGTAGACAAATCTCCTTTAAAAGGAAAATACGAAACTTACTACCAACATAGTTACACACCTGCTCAATACACGGAACCACCAATACATGAAACAATCACGGACAAAACTGAGGGGGGGAACAGAGGAATTAAATAACACATACAATTTGGGTAATGTGAACCAGGTGTGAATAATGAGACAAGACAGACAGAAAATGAGAAATGGATCGGTGGTGGCTAGAACTCCGGTGACGTCGACCGCCGGTAGCCGCTCGACCCAGGAGAGGGACCGACTTCCGCGGAAGTCGTGACAGTACCCCCCCTTTTATGCGCAGCTCCAGCAGCGCGCCGACAACGGTCTCGGGGACGACCCGGAGGACGAGGCGCAGGGCGCTCCGGGTGGAGGCGGTGAAACTCCCGCAGCAGTGAAGGATCCAGGATGTCCTCCACCCGCACCCAGCTTCTCTCCTCCGGACCGTACCCCTCCCACTCCATGAGGTACTGAAGGCCCCTTGCCCGACGCCTTGAGTCCATGATCGCTCGAACTGCATACGCCGGGGCCCCATCGATGTCCAGAGGGGGCGGAGGGACCTCCAGAACCTCAGGTCCCTGGGGCGGACCAGCCACCACCGGCTTGAGGAGAGACACATGGAACGAGGGGTTAATACAGTAGTTGGGGGGGAAGCTGTAACCTATAACAAACCTCGTTCAGTCTCCTCAGGACTTTAAAAGGCCCCACAAACTGCGTCCCCAGCTTCCGGCAGGGCAGGCGGAGGGGTAGGTTTCGTATCGAGAGCCAGACCTGGTCCCCCGGTGCGAACACCGGGCCTCACTGCGGTGGCGGTCGGCGCTCGCCTTCTGCTGCCTCACGGCTCGTTGCAGGTGCACGTGGACGGCTTCCCAGATCTCCTCCGAGCGCCTAAACCATTCGTCCACCGCAGGAGCCTCCATCTGGCTCTGATGCCACGGTGCCAGAACCGGCTGATACCCTAGCACACATTGAAATGGGGACAGGTTAGTAGAGGAGTGGCGGAGTGAGTTCTGGGCCATCTCTGCCCAGGGAATGAACACCGCCCACTCCCCTGGCCGGTCCTGGCAATACGACCTCAGAAACCTACCCACATCTTGGTTTACTCGTTCCACCTGCCCGTTGCTCTCGGGGTGAAACCCTGAGGTAAGGCTGACCGAGACCCCCAGATGCTCCATGAACGCCTTCCACACCCTAGACATGAACTGGGGACCCTGATCAGACACAATGTCCTCAGGCATCCCGTAGTGCAACGTGGGTGAACAGAGCCTCCGCGGTCTGTAGAGGCGACAGGACTTTGAAAACCGATCGACAACAACCAGGATCGTCGTTTTACCTTGTGACGGTGGAAGATCCGTCACGAAATCCACCGACAGGTGTGACCACGGCCGCTGTGGAACGGGTAGGGGTTGTAATTTCCCTCTGGGCAGGTGCGTAGGCGCCTTGTACTGAGCGCACACAGAGCAAGAGGAAACATTATCCCTCACATCCTTTGCTAAGGTGGGCCACCAGTATTTCTCACTAAGACAGCGCACTGTCCGGCCGATACATGGATGACCAGAGGAGGGTGATGTGTGAGCCCAAACGATCAGCCGGTCACGGACAGTGGACGGTACGTACATACGCCCAGCGGGACACTGAGGGGGAGTGGGCTCTGTACGCACCGCCCGCTCGATATCCGTGTCCAGCTCCCATACCACCGGTGCCACCAGGCAAGAGGCAGGAAGTATGGGAGTGGGATCGATGGACCGCTCCTCTGCGTCATACAACCGGGACAGTGCGTCTGCCTTCACGTTCTGGGAACCTGGTCTGAAAGACAGCAAAAAATCGAAACGTGTGAAAAACATGGCCCACCTTGCCTGACGAGGGTTCTGTATTCTCACCGCCCTGATTCACTCCAGATTACGGTGGTCAGTCCAGATGAGAAAAGGGTGTTTAGCCCCCTCAAGCCAATGCTTCCACGCCTTCAGAGCCGTCATGACAGCCAACAGCTCCCTGTCCCCCACATCATAGTTTCGCTCCGCCGGGCTGAGCTTCTTAGAAAAAAAAGCACAGGGGCAGAGTTTTGGTGGCGTACCCGAGCGCTGCGACAGCACAGCTCCGATCCCAGCCTCGGACACGTCCACCTCAACTATGAAGGCCAGAGAGGGATCCGGATGAGCCAGCACGGGAGCCGAGGTAAACAGAGCCTTCAGGTGACCAAAAGCCCTGTCCGCCTCAGCTGACCAATGCAGTCGCACCGGACCCCCCTTCAGCAGTGAGGTAATGGGAGCCGCTACCTGCCCGAAGCCCCGGATAAACCTCCGGTAGTAGTTGGCAAACCCTAAGAACCGCTGCACCTCCTTTACCGTGGTTGGAGTCGGCCAATTACTCACGGCTGAAATGCTGTCACTCTCCTTCTCCACTCCTGACGTGGAAATGCAATATCCTAGGAAAGAGACGGACGGTTGGAAGAACAGACACTTCTCAGCCTTGACGTACAGGTCATGCTCCAACAGTCAACCAAGCCCCCTGCGCACCAGAGACACATGCTCGGCGCATGTAGCGGAGTATATCAATATGTCGTCAATATACACCACTACACCCTGCCCGAGCAGGTCCCTGAAGATCTTGTCTACAAAGGATTGGAAGACGGATGGAGCATTCTTCAACCCGTACGGCATGACGAGATACTCATAGTGCACTGAGGTGGTACTAAATGCCGTCTTTCACTCGTCTCCCTCACGGATACGCACCAGATTGTAAGTGCTCCTGAGATCCAGTTTTGTGAAGAAGCGCGCCCCGTGTATTGACTCGATCGCACTGGCTATGAGAGGCAAAGGGTAGCTGTACATCACGGTGATCTGATTGATATCTCGATAGTCAATACACGGGCGCAGACCTCCATTCTTTTACTTCACAAAATAGAAACTCGAGGAGGCAGGTGAAGTGGAGGGCCAAATGTATCCCTGTCCCAGAGATTCGGCAACATATGTCTCCATAGCTGCCGTCTCCTCCTGTGACAGAGGATACACATGACTCAAATCAAATCAAATCAAATCAAATTTTATTTGTCACATACACATGGTTAGCAGATGTTAATGCGAGTGTAGCGAAATGCTTGTGCTTCTAGTTCCGACCATGCAGTAGTATCTAACAAGTAATCTAACAAATTCACAACAACTACCTTATACACACAAGAGTAAAGGAATGAATACGAGTATGTACATATAAATATATGGATGAGCGATGGCTGACCGGCATAGGCAAGATGCAGTAGATGGTATGGAGTACAGTATATACACATATATATGAGATGAGTAATGTAGGATATGTAAACATTATATAAATGGCATTGTTTAAAGTGGCTAGTGATACATTATTTCATCCAATTATAATTATTAAAGTGGCTAGAGATTTGGGTCGATGACCGAACGGCATAGGCAAGATACAGTAGATGGTTTAGAGTACAGTGTATACATTTGATATGAGTATGTCGGATACGTAAACATTATATACAAAATTGTTTAAAGTGGCTAGTGATACATTTGTTACATCCAATTCCTATGTATAAAGTGGCTAGAGATTTAAGTCAGTATGTTGGCAGCAGCCACTCAATGTTAGTGATGGCTGTTTAACAGTCTGATGGCCTTGAGGTAGAAGCTGTTTTTCAGTCTCTCGGTCCCAGCTTTGATGCACCTGTACTGACCTCGCCTTCTGGATGATAGCGGGGTGAACAGGCAGTGGCTCGGGTGGTTGTTGTCCTTGATGATCTTTTTGGCCTTTCTGTGACATCGGGTGGTGTAGGTGTCCTGGAGGGCAGGTAGTTTAACCCGGTGATGCGTTGTGCAGTCCTCACTACCCTCTGGAGAGCCTTACGGTTGTGGGCGGAGCAGTTGCCGTACCAGGCGGTGATACAGCCCGACAGGATGCTCTCGATTGTGCATCTGTAAAAGTTTGTGAGTGATTTTGGTGACAAGCCAAATTTCTTCAGCCTCCTGAGGTTGAAGAGGCGCTGTTGCGCCTTCTTTACCACGCTGTCTGTGTGGGTGGACCAATTCAGTTTGTCCGTGATGTGCACGCCGAGGAACTTAAAACTTTCCACCTTCTCCACTACTGTCCCCTCGATGTGGATAGGGGTGCTCCCTCTCCTGTTTCCTGAAGTCCACGATCATCTCCTTTGTTTTGTTGACATTGAGTGAGAGGTTATTTTCCTGACACCACACTCCGAGGGCCCTCACCTCCTCTCTGTAGGCCGTCTCGCCGTTGTTGGTAATCAAGCCTACCACTGTAGTGTCGTCAGCAAACTTGATGATTGAGTTGGATGCGTGCTTGGCCACGCAGTCATGGGTAAACAGGGAGTACAGGAGAGGGCTGAGAACGCACCCTTGTGGGGCCCCAGTGTTGAGGATCAGCGGGGTGGAGATGTTGTTTCCTACCCTCACCACCTGGGACCGGCCCGTCAGGAAGTCCAGGACCCAGTTGCACAGGGCTGGGTCGAGACCCAGGGTCTCGAGCTTAATGACGAGCTTGGAGGGAACTATGGTGTTAAATGCTGAGCTGTAGTCGATGAACAGCATTCTTACATAAGTATTCCTCTTGTCCAGATGGGTTAGGGCAGTATGCAGTGTGATTGCGATTGCGTCGTCTGTGGACCTATTGGGACGGTAAGCAAATTGGAGTGGGTCCAGGGTGTCTGGCAGGATGGAGGTGATATGATCCTTGACTAATCTCTCAAAGCACTTCATGATGACGGAAGTGAGTGCTACGGGCGATAGTCATTTAGCTCAGTCACCTTAGCTTTCTTGGGAACAGGAACAATGGTGGCCCTCTTGAAGCATGTGGGAACAGCAGACTGGGATAGGGACTGATTGAATATGTCCGTAAACACACCAGCCAGCTGGTCTGCGCATGCTCTGAGGACACGACCAGGGATGCCATCTGGGCCGGCAGCCTTGCGAGGGTTAACACATTTAAATGTTTTTCTCACATTGGCTGCGGTGAAGGTGACACCGCAGGTTTTGGTAGCGGGCCGTGTCGGTGGCACTGTATTGTCCTCAAAGCGAGCAAAGAAGTTGTTTAGTTTGTCTGGGAGCAGGACGCGTCATGGTCCGCGACGGGCTGGTTTTCTTTTTGTAGTCCGTGATTGACTGTAGACCCTGCCACATTCCTCTTGTGTCTGAGCCATTGAATTGTGACTCTACTTTGTCTCTATATTGACGCTAGCTTGTTTGATTGCCTTGCGGAGGGAGTAGCTGCACTGTTTGTATTCAGTCATGTTTCCGGTAGCCTTTACCTGGTTAAAAGCAGTGGTTCGCTTTCAGTTTTGCGCGAATGCTGCCATCAATCCATGGTTTCTGGTTGGGGAAGGTTTTGATATTTGCTATGGGTACAACATCACCAATGCATTTGCTAATAAACTCGCTCACCGAATCAGCGTATACATCAATGTTGTTGTCAGATGCTATCCGGAACATATCCCAGTCCACGTGCTCAAGCAATCTTGCAGCATGGAATCAGATTGGTCGGACCAGCGTTGAACAGACCTGAGAACGGGCGTTTCCTGTTTTAGTTTCTGTTTGTAGGCTGGGAGCAACAAAATGGAGTCATGGTCAGACTTGCCGAAAGGAGGGCGGAGAATAGCCTTGTATGCATCACGGAAGTTGGAATAACAGTGGTCCAGGATTTTACCAGCCCGGGTGGCACATTCGATATGCTGGTAAAATTTCGGGAGCCTTGTTCTTAAATTAGCCTTATTAAAATCCCCAGCCACAATAAATGCAGCCTCAGGATATGTGGTTTCCAGTTTACATAGAGTCCGATGAATTTCTTTCAGTGCCGTCGATGTATCAGCTTGAGGGGGGATGTACACGGCTGTGATTATAATCGAAGAGAATTCTCTTGGTAGATAATGCGGTCTGCATTTGATTGTAAGGAATTCTATGTCAGGTGAACAAAAGGACTTGAGTTCCTGTATGTTGTTATGATCACACCACGCCTCGTTAATCATAAGACACACACCCCGCCCTTCTTCTTACCAGAGAGATGTTTGTTTCTGTCGGTAGCGATGCGTGGAGAAACCAGGTGGCTGTACCGACTCTGATAACGTGTCCTGAGTGAGCCATGTTTCCGTGAAGCAAAGAACGTTGCAGTCTCGAATGTCTCTCTGAAAGGCAACCCTCGATCGGATTTCGTCTACTTTGTTGTCAAGAGACTGTACATTGGCGATTAAAATACTCGGGAGAGGTGCACGATGCGCCTGTCCGACGTAAGCTTGACCAAAAGACCGCGCGTTTCCCTCTTCTCCGGCGCCGCCCGTTGTTTTGAGTAGCCACGTGCTATCCAGTCTGTTGTTGTGTTTGGGTTAACGAAAGGAGAATCCTCTTTGGGAAAGTCGTATTCCTGGTCGTAATGTTGGTAAGTTGACGTTGCTCTTATATCCAATAGTTCCTCCCGGTTGTATGTAATAAAACTTAATATTTTCCGGGGTAACAATGTAAGAAGTAATACATAAAAAAACAAAATACTGCATGGTTTCCTGAGAACGTGAAGCGAGGCTGCCATCTCTGTCGGCGCCGGAAGTAGACTCCTGGGAAGTGATGCGTCTACCAGGAGATTTATCACACAATCCCCTCGTCGATGGGGTGGTAATTGAGTCGCCATCTTCTTACAGAAGGCGAGAGCCAAATCGGCATATTCTGAGGGGATGTGCACGGTGGAGACCTGGTCTGGACTCAACACCGTAGATGCACCGATGGAAACACCTACACACCTCCTCGAGCACCCTCGTGACCACCCCTTGAGAGCCCTCTGTTGCCACGAAATATTGGGGTCATGATATGCCAACCATCACCACGGGAAACGCAGGAGAATCAATAAGGAAAAGACTGATACGTTCCACATGACCCCCCTGCGTCACCATACTTAGTGGAGCTGTGGCCTCCCTAATCAGCCCTGACCCTAAGGGTCAACTATCTAGGGCATGCACAGGGAAAGGAACATCAAGAGACACAATGGGGATCCCTAAACTACGGGCAAAAGTACGGTCAATAAAATTCCCAGCTGCGCCTGAATCTACTAGCGCCTTATGCTGGGAATGCGGGGAACACTCAGTAAACTGTACCAACAAAAACATATGAGCAACAGGGGGCTCTGGGTGAGTTTGGTGCTTACTCACCTGGGGTGACACAACTCCCTGAAGAACCCCCCCCAACACCGACCAGCAGTGTGTCCTCTGCGGCCACAGCTGGTGCAGGGAATGGCTCATCCTCCGGTCCCCCTGAGCGCAGTACCTCCTAGCTCCATAGGGATCGGAGCGGAGACGCTGGAGGATGGACTACCAACACACTACCAACGTAGTTACACACCTGCTCAATACACAGAGCCACCAATACATTAAACATTCACAGACAAAACTGAGGGGGGAACAGAGAAATTGTTTCACTAACACACTAGCCAATACATTGTACGGTTCCACTAACACACTAGCCAGGACATTTACTGTGCAATAATCATAACACATTTCCATGGTTATAGTTTTTGTCCATCAGTACATAGTGATAATAAGAGTCCAGCTAGCATTATGGATGTTATCTTGTAGCTTTACCCCACTAGATGTTATCTTGTAGCTTTACTCCACTAGATGTTATTATCTTGTAGCTTTACTCCACTAGATGTTATCTTGTAGCTTTACTCCACTAGATGTTATCTTGTAGCTTTACCCCACTAGATGTTATCTTGTAGCTTTACTCCACTAGATGTTATTATCTTGTAGCTTTACTCCACTAGATGTTATCTTGTAGCTTTACTCCACTAGATGTTATCTTGTAGCTTTACTCCACTAGATGGTATTATATTGTAGCTTTACTCCACTAGATGTTATTATATTGTAGCTTTACTCCACTGGATGTTATTATATTGTAGCTTTACTCCACTAGATGTTATCTTGTAGCTCTACTCCACTAGATGTTATCTTGTTGCTTTACTCCACTAGATGTTATCTTGTAGCTTTACTCCACTAGATGTTATTTTGTAGCTTTACTCCACTAGATGTTATTATATTGTATGTTTACTCCACTAGATGTTATAATCTTGGATCATTACTCCACTAGATGGTATCTTGTAGCATTACTCCACTAGATGTTATCTTGTAGCTTTACTGCACTATATGTTATCTTGTAGCCTTACTCCACTAGATGTTATTATATTGTAGCTTTACTCCACCAGATGTTAAATTGTAGCTTTACTCCACTAGATGTTAAATTGTAGCTTTACTCCACTAGATGTTATCTTGTTGCTATATTCCATTATATGTCATTATCTTGTAGCTTTACTCCACTAGGTCGTATTATCTTGTAGCTTTACTCCACTATATGTTATTATCTTGTAGCTTTACTCCACTAGGTCTTATTATCTTGTAGCTTTACTCCACTAGGTCGTATTATATTGTAGCTTTACTCCACTATATGTTATTATCTTGTAGCTTTACTCCACTCGGTCGTATTATCTTGTAGCTTTACTCCACTATATGATATCTTGTAGCTTTACTCCACTATATGTTATCTTGTAGCTTTACTCCACTAGGTCGTATTATCTTGTAGCTTTACTCCACTATATGATATCTTGTAGCTTTACTCCACTATATGTTATCTTGTAGCTTTACTCCACTATATGTTATCTTGTAGCTTTACTCCACTAGGTCTTATTATCTTGTATCTTTACTGCACTGGATGTTATCCATCAGTCGTGTGGTGATGAACAGAGTGATGATCTGAACCCCCAGCAGGACGATACCCACGGCTCCTATCAGGCCTGTGTGCTGCCCTATCCAGCGGGACATGCCCCCCAGACAACCCCCCAGGAAGATGACGCTCTGGGCAGAGAACTCATCCAAGAGCTGGGATCCTACTCCACACTGGGAGTTCCACACCGTGCCGTTCTCCAGGGGGTCCACACAGCAGGTAGAAGGGACCCCACAGGACAGCACCCCCGGGGCAGGGCAGTTATAGTACCTGGGATGAAGAGGACATGGGAGGGGAGAAGCAAGGACTGTAACCAAGTAAATTGGCTGCTTGGATAATGTTATGTGACATAAAAGCAAAAAACTTAGTTATGTAACATATCTTTGACAGATTTATATTTTATACATTTTATTTAATCTTTGTTCATACAGGTTATTCTCTGAGATAAAATCTATTTTACAAGAGAGACCTGCTCATAACTAACAAAACTATCAAAATGATAGTAACAACCCCCATTGACAGACATCAGTTCACAAGGCTGTGTGTCAGTCAATGGATCATGTCATCACAAGTCATCATGTCAATGGTCTGGTCAGTCACATCTCACTCACATGTTGACCTCCCAGTCTCTGTAGTTGTCGGCCCCGCAGCACTGCAGTCCTATCTGGATCTCATCTGTGATGAACCTCAGGTCCAGGTCATCCTGGTAACGCACCATAGCAGCCAACATACCTGACCTCAGGTATCCCTCTATCTGTCCCTGCAGGCTGTAGGCCACGATGGCCTCTAGCACCTGGGCTGCTACCAGGACCAGCACGGTGGCTGAGAAGACCTGGAGCAGGCAGCAGTTCTCTCTCAGAGCCCCCACACAGCCTGACAGGCAGAGGGTAGACAGCACCAAGCCCAGCATCATAAACACCAGCATGGGGTCGGTGCTGATCTGACCTATTTTCTCCGGAGCGGAGTCCTTGTTGATGAGGCCCCACAGGCCCAGGGCCAGGACCACCAGGCCTAGCACTGTGAAGAGGAGGTTGCTGAAGACAGGAGGTACTTGAGAAGGCAGTTGCTCAGGGAGAAGAGCCTGCTACGGGCTCTGGGTTCTACCTCCCTGGTTCTACCCTGGTTCCCTGGTCCATCATTTGGTCCTGGTTCTGGAGCCTGTTATTCTGTGCTGCTCTCCTCAGTCCCCTGAAGGACTCCTGACAACTCTCTATCTGTGTCTGTCTTCAAAGAGGAAACAGGACCAACAATACACAATGAGATTTCACTGAGACAAAAACAACTCATCAAGTTCAGTCTATAGTGGTCGTTGTCTTTAGGTTTAGCCTACTTGCAACCATAGTAGCCATTGGAGTTTACGCATGACTTTACCAGTCAAATTGACAGGGTTAAAGGTTGCAAGTCCTTTTGATCAATTATTTTTCTATGCTTGCAACGTTGAAGGGACTATAAACTCTATTCAATATTATGTACAGTAAGTACATAATTAACAGTATACAGGTTGTCAGACAGACATACTGTTACTGTACCTTTGGTATGAGTGGGCTGTTCTCAGTCTGTGCTGTCTCTCTCCTCAACCAGGGAAAACGATACCCTCTCATGGACTGCAACCTCCTCATCTTCCTAGCTGCCAGGAAACGGTTCTCCCTCTGTCCTCTCAGAAACTATTCTTCCCTTGTCCTCTCAGAAACTATTCTTCCACTGTCCTCTCAACTAATCAATGTGTGAGAGGCGATTCTCCCCTTGTCCTCAGCTAATCAATGTGTGAGAGGTGATTCTCCCCTTGTCCTCAGCTAATCAATGTGTGAGAGGCGGTTCTCCCCCTGTCTTCCGGTCAGTTTAAGAGACTAGAAGAGAGGAGAGGAGACTGTCTGAGGGAAAAGGGAGAGAGTTGAGGTGGTGGAAGCCAGGTCAGTACAGCTCTATGCAGTGTGGTGTGGTGGGTGGGTAGTTAGCTCAGGGCTCCAGCAGCCAGAAGTGTGTATTCATTAGTCTACACTGTAGCAAAATGACTTGTAACGGAACGAGAGTTTCTTATTGGTTAAATTCATGTAGATCCCTCCCTGTTTCGGCCTGTGGCTTTTGTTTGGATCCTAATGAATAAAGCCCAGGGCTTCCAGGGATTCCATCAACATCATGTGAGAGGGTTAGGGTTAGTCTGTTTGGTTCCTAATGAATACAGCCCAGGGCTCCCAGAGATTCTAGCAACATCATGTGAGAGTCACAGTGCAGACGATTAAGAAGTAATCAGATCACGCCTCAATGACTGTTATACATTTTTACTTACAATGACGGCCTATCGGGGAACAGTGGGTTAACTGCCTTGTTCAGGGGCAGAATGACAGATTTTTACCTTGTCAGCTCGGGGATTCGATCCAGCAACCCTTTGGTTACCGGCTCTAACCACTAGGCTACCTGCCACCCCAAAATCATGAAACTATCAGATGCTGTCAGATTGGAGTCCCAACAGATAGCTCATCTGAATAATACAGATCTAGAGTATAAGAGTGTATGAAAGTAATTGTTATGATGCTGTATGTGAAGTCTATGAACTTCCTCCTGGCCTGTTGGAGGATTGATAGTGATCAGTTCCAGTAGTACAATTGAATAAACACTTCCTTCAGATCACCTGCAGGGGGCAGCAGTGCTAACCTAACAGCTTGTATTGACTGTAGATTGCCTCCACAGGAGCTGCTCAGAGGTATTCTGTTGTTCTGTTTCAATAATCAGTCAGTCAACAACACCGTTTTTACATATCTACTTTATCACTGTTGTGAACACTGTCAATCAGTGGTTACACATTGTTAACACTGTCAATCAGTGGTTACACATTGTGAACACTGTCAATCAGTGGTTACACATTGTTAACACTGTCAATCAGTGGTTACACATTGTGAACACTGTCAATCAGTGGTTACACATTGTGAACACTGTCAATCAGTGGTTACACATTGTTAACACTGTCAATCAGTGGGTACACATTGTGAACACTGTCAATCAGTGGTTACACATTGTTAACACTGTCAATCAGTGGGTACACATTGTTAACACTGTCAGTCAGTGGTTACATATTGTTAACACTGTCAATCCCACAACACCAATCTAGGGCTGCAATCGAGTCATGTGTTAATGTATTCAGAAGCATGTTCATATCAGATTCAGGTGTAGCATTGTATTGAATGACTCCTGCTAATGGTGTTTCTATAAGATTCAGGTGTAGCATTGTATTGAATGACTCCTGTTAATTGTGTTTATATCAGATTCAAGTGCAGCATTGTAATGGAATGACTCCTGTTATTGGTGTTTATGATTGATCCAGGTAGAGTATTGTAATGTAATGACTCCTGTTAGGAATCTATGGACTACATTAGTCTCCTTAGGCTCTTCCACTCAGCATCCTCTGTGCTGCAGTGCAGTCCACCTCTGAGATCCAGTCATCCATCACCTCAGTTGACACCTCCAGGCCCCAAGGCCAGGTATGTCCCAGTAGGTAGCTGGTAGGTCTCAGGTCGATTGTCCTCCCAGTAGGTAGCTGGTAGATCTGAGGTCCAGGTTTGTCCCAGTAGGTAGCTGGTAGGTCTCAGGTCCAGGTTTGTCCTAGTAGGTAGCTGGTATGTCTCAGGTCCAGGTTTGTCCCAGTAGGTAGCTGGTAGGTCTCAGGTCCAGGTTTGTCCCAGTAGGTAGCTGGTAGGTCTCAGGTCCAGATTTGTCCCAGTAGGTATGTGGTAGGTCTCAGGTCCAGGTTTGTCCCAGTAGGTAGCTGGTTGGTCTCAGGTCCAGGTTTGTCCCAGTAGGTAGCTGGTTGGTCTCAGGTCCAGGTTTGTCCCAGTAGGTAGCTGGTAGGTCTCAGGTCCAGGTTTGTCCCAGTAGGTAGCTGGTAGGTCTCAGGTCCAGGTTTGTCCCAGTAGGTAGCTGGTAGGTCTCAGGTCCAGGTTTGTCCCAGTAGGTATCTGGGAGGTCTCAGGTCCAGGTCTCCTGTAGTTTTACTACCAGTCCTCCCATCCTCTATTTGTCTTGGCTCTTCTTGTTGCTTTGGATCCTGTTTTGGTTCACAGTATCTCAGTGCAGGTGACGTAGATATCCTGAGGAGAGGAATATTTGCTTCCATCTTTTTAAATGTTTTCTGCTGTTCTGGGACTGCTGGCCAACTCAACACCTTCCTCCTCATAGCCAGTCACCTAGTCATGAAATACGTAGATTATACTCTCTCTAGAACAGATTGTCCCTCCAACTCAACACCTTCCTCCTCATAGCCAGTCACCTAGAGTCATGAAATACGTAGATTATACTCTCTCTGGAACAGATTGTCCCTCCAATTGACCATAAATGATTTGAGGTGAACGTGAGTTACAGTGACCAGATTCAGTCTGCTCTAATAAGACAATTATTCTACTGGAATTACGGGCTCAACTCGCCAGTGAATGACAGAGAGTTTCCACTGAGACCACCACAGTCACACACTTTTCCACCCATAAAACAAAGGGGTCCAAACAGCTATCGAGAGTTGTCGAAATGGCTAACTTTGGTGTGTGTTGTTATAGCAACTGTATATGAACATGTTAAACAGCTGACTGGTGTGTGCTGTTATAGCAACTGTATATGAACATGTTAAACAGCTGACTTTGGTGTGTGTTGTTACGGCAACTGTATATGAACATGTTAAACAGCTAATCACCTCTCAGCATGGAACCTGTCTGACTCTAGAAGCCATGCTGTGTGTGTGTGTGTGTGTGTGTGTGTGTGTGTGTGTGTGTGTGTGTGTGTGTGTGTGTGTGTGTGTGTGTGTGTGTGTGTGTGTGTGTGTGTGTGTGTGTGTGTGTGTGTGTGTGTGTGTGTGTGTGAACTATGCAGCTCAGTGCTCCTTCAGAGTAGGACGTAAACAACTCCATTACTCCATACTGATTTCTATTAGAAGCTCCCACAGGTCTCCTCACTCTGTCCAACTCTTCAGCAGGGTTGACAATATTTCACAACATCAACACCTGAACCATTTAATCAGTCTAGTCTTCAGATGCTTCCCGATGTGAACAAATTAGAATGCCTGATTTGACTGTAAACATAACGTTCAATTATTTACACACTACAATCTAGTGGTCGATTCTTTATAATGGACCTTTGGTAATGAGGGAAAGATGATTTCTACAGGATAGTATATGTAATCTTCTCCTTCCCAAACACACACACACACACACACACACACACACACACACACGGAAAGAAAGAAACACTGGTCACACACAGGACAGTACATTATCATATTAGAGAATGAATCTGTTGGTGAGTACAGTAGCTGACCTACCTGCTCTCTCCAAAGGAGGACGTCTCTTCCTGTGTAGTACTGTCTCTTCCTGTGTAGTAAATCAAATCAAATCAAACTTTATTTGTAACACGCGCCGAATACAACAACAAGTGTAGACCTTACTGTGAAATGCTTACTTACAAGCCCTTAACCAACAGTGCAGTTCAAGAAGAGTTGAGAAAATATAAACTAAAGTAAAAAATATATATATAAATATATATATATATTAAGATTGGGATTTTAACCAAATCAGTGTGCGGGGTACATGTTAGTTGAGGTAATTACTACATGTAGGTGGGGGTGAAGTGACAATGCATAGATAATAAACAATGAGTAGCAACAGTGTAATAAACAAATGTAAATATTCCGGTGGCCATTTCATTAATTGTTCAGCAGTCTTATGGCTTGGGGGTAGAAGCTGTTAAGGAGCCTTTTGGTCCTAGACTTGGCGCTCCGATACCGCTTACCGTGCGGTAGAAGAGAAAACAGTCTATGACTTGGGTGACTTGAGTCTCTGACGATTTTATGGGCTTTCCTCTGACACCGCCTATTATATAACTCCTGGATGGCAGGAAACTTGGCCCCAGTGATGTACTGGGCCATACACACTACCCTCTGTAGCGCCATTACGGTCAGATGCCGAGCAGTTGCCATACCAAGCGGTGATGCAAACGATCAGGATGCTCTCGATGGTGCAACTGTAGAACTTTTTGAGGATCTGGGGACCCATGCCAAATTTTTTCTGTCTCCTGAGGGGGAAAAGGTTTTGTCATGTCCTCTTCACAACTGTCTTGGTGTGTTTGGTCCATGATAGTTCGTTGGTGATGATGACACCAAGGAACTTGAAACTCTCGACCCGCAACACTACAGCCCCGTCGATGTTAATGGGGGCCTGTTCGGCCCGCCTTTTCCTGTTGTCCATGATCAGCTCCTTTGTCTCTTCCTGTGTAGCACTGTCTCTTCCTGTGTGGTACTGTCTCTTCCTGTGTATTACTGTCTCTTCCTGTGTAGTAAAGTATCTTCTTGTGTAGTACTGTCTCTTCCTGTGTAGTACTGTCTCTTCCTGTCTCTTCCTGTGTAGTACTGTTTATTTCTGTGTAGTACTGTCTCTTCATGTGTAGTACTGTCTCTTCCTGTGTAGTACTGTCTCTTCCTGTGTAGTACAGTCTCTTCCTGTGTAGTACTGTCTCTTCCTATGTAGTACTGTCTCTTCTGTGTAGTACTGTATCTTCTGTGTAATACTGTCTCTTCCTGTGTAGTACTGTCTCTTCCTGTGTAGTAAAGTCTATTCCTGTGAAGTACTGTCTCTTCCTATGTAGTACTGTCTCTTCCTGTGTAGTACTGTCTCTTCCTGTGTAGTACTATCTCTTCCTGTGTAGTACTATCTCTTCATGTGTAGTACTGTCTCTTCATGTGTAGTACTGCCTCTTCCTGTGTAGCAGTGGAGGTTCTAGACACTTTCAACTGGGGGGGCCAAGCTGGGGCCAGTTGTACTGTTAGAGGGGCCAGTTACATTAGACGTTTTTGCTGTCATATCGTTTTCTTCACTTCATTGCAGGCATTAGTAGGCAAAAGATCATGTCCCTCTAGTAAATGTGTGGGTTTAATTAGTGTTTAATTAGTGTTCCACGTTGCCACGTTGCCATTGTCTAATAACGGATGTAAAAAAAGAACGATAGCAAAAATTTGTTATGCAAAAATGATTTCATACTCCACATTTAGGGGGGTCACAAGGGGGTCCAAAATTGTTGTCACAGGGCACTGCCCCCCCAGAACCGCCAGTGCTGTGTAGTACAGTCTCTTCCTGCATAGTACTGTCTCTTCCTGTGTAGTACTGTCTTTTCCTGTGTAGTACTGTCTCTTCTGTGTAGTACTATATATTATGTGTAGTACTGTCTTTTCCTGTGTAGTACAGTCTATTCCTGTGTAGTAAACTATCTTCCTGTGTAGTACTGTCTCTTCTTGTGTAGTACTGTCTCTTCCTGTGTAATACTGTCTCTTCTGTGCAGTACTGTCTCTTCCTGTGTAGTACTGTCTCTTCCTGTGTAGTACAGTCTCTTCCTGTGTAGTAAAGTCTCTTCCTGTGTAGTACTGTCTCTTCATGTGTAGTACTTTCTCTTCATGTGTAGTACAGTCTCTTCCTGTGTAGTACCATCTCATCCTGTGTAGTACCATCTCATCCTGTGTAGTACTGTCTCTTCCTGTGTAGTACTGTGTATACCTGTGTGTGTAGGATTAGTCCAGGGTTATGGAATAAGTCACAGGTGTCCATATGGGAGAAATGAAAAATAGAGAGCGAAAGAGATGGTGTGATATCCCCCTTCTCCTTGGCACCTTGGTCCTGTGCTGTCATTCTTTCCCCAGTCAGGGCTGTGCTGCGTTGGATTGGGCTGTAGTGAGCTGCTTGTTGAAGCTGCTGGAGCTGGCCCTGCACCCAGGGCTCTGGAAGGGATTCTAGTTTTACTGCTCAGGATCAAGCTGGCCAGGGTTGAAAGAACCACCAGCTCAGGCCAGGGTTGGAAGAACCACCAGTTCAGGCCAGGGTTGGAAGGACCACCAGTTCAGGCCAGGGTTGGAAGGACCACCAGTTCAGTCCAGGGTTGGAAGGACCACCAGCTCAGGCCAGGGTTGGAAGGACCACCAACTCAACCTCTAACACACAACCACCCCTATCCTGTCTCTGGACTCCCTTTGCCTCACACCTCATTCATATAGATGATCATAGATAGGCTCTAATGAAGGTGATTCATGCTGAAACGTCAGCCGATTGTTTACTTGTCCCATCAATAAATCTATCAGATCTACCCGGCAACAGAGTGGTCCGTTTTCTTTATTCTCCTGATAGTCACCAGTTGAAGTATCCTGGGGAAAGGGATGATAGTCACCAATTGAAGTATCCTGGGGTAAGGAATGATAGTTACCAGTTGAAGTATCCTGGGGTAAGATACGATAGTCACCAATTGAAGTATCCTGGGGTAAGGAATGATAGTTATCATTTGAAGTATCCTGGGGTAAGGAATGATTGTCAGCAGTTGAAGCATCCTGGGGTAAGATTCGATAGTCACCAATTGAAGTATCCTGGGGTAAGGGATGATAGTCACCAATTGAAGTATCCTGGGGTAAGGAATGATAGTTACCAGTTGAAGTATCCTGGGGTAAGATACGATAGTCACCAATTGAAGTATCCTGGGGTAAGGAATGATAGTTATCATTTGAAGTATCCTGGGGTAAGGAATGATAGTCACCAGTTGAAGTATCCTGGGGTAAGGAAGGTTTTCTGGATGATCATAGATACTTTATAGTCACGTTGTCCTAGCTGTTAAAACCTGGTCCACAGGGCCAGTGAACAGGACCCAGTCAGCATGTATATGGTACATCTCAATGGTCCACAGGACCAGTGGACAGGACCCAGTCATCATGTATATGGTACATCTCAGTGGTCCACAGGGCCAGTGGACAGGACCCAGTCATCATGTGTTATGAGCTATAGGTGTACAATCTCAGTGGACAACAGGGCCAATGTTTTGGAGAAGTATACGGTTAGTTTATCTTGTCTTAACTTGTTGTATCGGTGGGTAAATAAGCATTGCTTTGATGCGTAGTCTGTTTCCATACATTCTGACGTGTGGAATCATTTTGCTATACATATCAGTACAGTTCTGTTCTCTCTCACTCATTCACTCTATTTCTCTCTCTCTCTACCCCCTTTCCCCTCTCCCTCTCCCTCTCTCATCAAAGTTATGTACTGTGCTAGCTGACAGGGTGAATTCCCAGTTGTCCTGGCTGGCTGTCAGGCATTCCCACTTTCATATTCAGATATATACCAGATGAATGGCAGCACTAGTTTCTCTGTTCTGAACCGGTTTTAACCCCTTCAGCCTCTCTTTATATCACCTTTGGCTCTGGTATTCTGGAGTGGTGATTGGTGGATGTAAAGATGAATATTTGTGCATTATATTAAGCAATCAGGTTATTTCTACAGCATGTGGCTGCATGGAATGGGTTCTATCTGGTTTCTACATCTCTGGTCTCTCAGTAGAGGAATATTCTGTCAGTAGAACAACCTGAAAGCAGTCAAAGGGGCTATATTTTTGCTTGCAAAATTACCAAAAAAGCTTATTGTTGTAATCACTGGACATTACTTTACAGTAATACACTTTTCTGTGATAAATTATGGTAAGACAGCTTGTAAACCTTTGGTCTTAAGTGTTGTAGGGTGGCTAAATGCTTCCCCTTCCACTGCTATTTCAATAGAGACCGTGTTTCACTGATACATGGTCTATTTTATTGAGTCTCTGTTAGGAACAAATCTTTTGGTTCCAGTCAGTGCTTTGGTTACTGTGTCGAAAAAGGTTAGTGTCAACATTCAACTGTTCTTCCTGCAGAACCCACGCTGTTCCAAAGAGAGCATTGGTCTGTCAGATAACAATACATGTCACGACTTCAGCCGAAGTCGTTCCCTCTCCTTATTCGGGCGGTTTTAACCGGTCGACGTCACCGGTCTTCTAGCCGCCACCGATCCATTATTCATTTTCTGTTGGTTTTGTCTTCCTTTTTCACTCACCTGGTTTACATTCCCATGATTACATGTTCCTTATTTAACCCTCTGTTTCCCCCCATGTTTTTGTGTGTGATTGTTTTGTTGTATTTGTATTCCATGTTTCGAGTGTTTATTTTTTAAATCGTTTGTAAATATTTGTGAGTAAACTTTATGAATACTCATTTTGTTGTCCTACGCCTGACTCTGCCTACCTGCATCACGGACCTTATTACAGAATCACATACCACCAATGGAGTCAGCAGGAGCACCGAGCTCTCCTCTACCGATCGAGGAGCGCCTTCAGCAGCACGCGACTATGTTGCAGAGTCTCGACACAGCCATGGATCGCGTGCTGCAAAATATGGAGCGACCCATACAGCTGTCCACCCCTCTTTCACCTGGTCCCAGTGGGATTCGGCTCACGCTCCCGAGGGAGTATGATGGGATGGCTGCCGGGTGCCAGGGGTTCCTACTCCAGCTGGAGCTCTACCTGGCGACCGTTCAGCTGGCTCCCTCGGGATGCGAGAGTGTGTCCGCCCTCGTCTCCTGTTTATCCGGGAAAGCCCTGGAGTGGGCCAACGCCGTATGGGGAGAGGACGGAGCGGCGTTGGACCACTACGATGAGTTCACCCGTCGCTTTCGGGCAGTGTTCGACCATCCACCTGAGGGTAGAGCGGCGGGTGAACGCCTGTTTCATCTCAGACAGGGGACGAGGAGCGCACAGGACTTTGCACTGGAGTTCCAAACCCTGGCCGCCGGCGCGGGATGGAGTGACAGGGCCATGATTGACCAGTCTGCATGAGGACGTCCGGCGGGAGCTGGCATGCAAGGACACCACTCTTACATTCGACTAGCTAGTGGACCTGTCCATCAGCCTGGATAACCTGCTGGCCACCCGAGGACATCCGAATCAGGGCCTGTCATTCCAATCTTCAAGCACCTCTGATCCGACGCCTATGGAGCTGGGAGGTTCTGCGCTTAGGGAGACCGGAGGAGGTGCCATTCCCTGCACCATCTGTGGCCGCAGAGGGCACACTGCTGGTCGGTGCTGGGGGGGTTCTTCAGGGAGTAGAGGCAGCAGGCAGGGCACTGTCGTGGCATCCCAGGTGAATAGGCACCAGACTCACCCAGAGCCCCCTGTTGCTCAAATGTTTGTGTTGATAGAATTTCCAGAATTTTCCCCGCATTCCTAGCATAAGGCGCTAGTTGATTCAGGCGCAGCTGGGAACTTTATTGATCGTTCATTTGCTTATAGTTTAGGGATCCCTATTGTTCCTGTTGATATGCCCTTTCCTTGTGCACTCCTTAGATAGTCGAACATTAGGGTCAGGGCTGATTAAGGAGGCTACCGCTCCACTAAGCATGGTTACGCAGGAGGGTCATGATGAGAGAATCAGTTTATACCTCATTGATTCCCCTGCGTTTCCTGTGGTGTTGGGCCTACCCTGGTTGGCCTATCACAATCCCATTATTTCGTGGCAACAAAGGGTTCTCATGGGATGGTCACGAGAGTGCTCGGGGAGGTGTGTAGGTGTTTCCATCGGTGCGACTACGGTGGAAAGTCCAGACCAGGTCTCCACCGTGCACATCCCCTCTGAATATGCCGATTTGGCTCTCGCCTTCTGTAAAAAGATGGCGACTCAATTACCACCCCATCGACGGGGGGATTGTGCAATAGATCTCCTGGTAGAAGCAGCACTTCGAAGGAGTCACGTGTATCCTCTGTCACAGGAGGAGACGGAGGCTATGTAAACATATGTCTCCGAATCTCTGGGGCAGGGATACATTCGGCCCTCCACTTCACCTGCCTCCTCGAGTTTCTTTTTTGTTAAGAAAAAGGATGGAGGTCTACGCCCGTGTATTGACTATCGAGGTATCAATCAGATCACTGTGAGATACAGCTACCCGCTGCCTCTCCTAGCCAGTGCGATTGAGTCAATGCACGGGGCGCGTTTCTTCACAAAATTGGATCTCAGGAGCGCATACAATCTGGTGCGTATCCGGGAGGGGGATGAGTGGAAGACGACATTTAGTACCGCCCGGTCTCCCTTCGGCCCTACAGACTGCGGAGGCCCTATGACCGCATTTCAGCCGTGCGTAATTGGCCGACTCCCACCACGGTAAAGGAAGTGCAGCGGTTCATAAGGTTTGCCAACTACTGCCGGAGGTTTATCCAGGGCTTTGGTCAGGTAGCGGCTCCCATTACCTCACTGCTGAAGGGGGGGGACCGGTGCGACTGCAGTGGTCAACTGAGGCGGCCAGGGCTTTTGGTCACCTGAAGGCTCTGTTTATCTCGGCTCCCATGCTGGCTCATCCGGATCCTTCTTTGGCGTTCATAGTGGAGGTGGATGCGTCCGATGCTGGGATAGGAGCTGTGCTGTCTCAGCGCTCGGGTACGCCACCTAAACTCTGCCCCTGTGCCTTCTTTTCGAAAAAGCTCAGCCCTGCGGAGCGTAACTATGATGTGGGAGACCGGGAGCTGTTGGCTGTCGTCAGGGCTCTGAAGGTGTGGAGACATTGGCTTGAGGGGGGGCTAAACACCCTTTTCTCATCTGGACCGACCACCGCAATCTGGAGTACATCCGGGCGGCTAGGAGACTTAACCCTCGCCAGGCAAGGTGAGCCATGTTTTTCACCCGTTTTGATTTCACACTATCCTACCGACCAGGTTCCCAAAACACTAAGGCAGACGCACTGTCCCGGATGTTTGACACATACTTCCGGCCTCTTGCCTGGCGGCACCGGTGGTGTGGTAGCTGGACACGTACATCGAGCGGGTGTTACGTACAGAGCCCACTCCACCTCAGTGTCCAGCTGGGCGTATGTACGTTCCGTCTGCTGTCCGCGACCGCCTGATCTATTGGGCCCACACATCACCCACCTCTGGTCATCCTGGCATCGGTCAGACGGTGCACTTTCTTAGTGGGAAGTACTGGTGGTCCACCTTAGCTAAGGATGTGAGGGTTTAGGTTTCCCCCTGCTCGGTGTGTGCCCAGTGTAAGGCGCCTAGCGCCTGCCCAGAGGGAAGTTACAACCCCTACCCGTTCCACAGCGACCTTGGTCACACCTGTCGGTGGACTTCTTGACGGTTCTTCCGCCGTCACAGGGTAACACCATGATCCTGGTCATTGTGGATCGGTTTTCTAAGTCCTGCCGCCTCCTTCCTTTGCCCGGTCTCCCTTCGGCCCTACAGACTGCGGAGGCCCTATGTCTTCCAGCATTACGGGGTGTCTGAGGATATTATTTCTGATCGGGGTCCCCAATTCACGTCCAGGGTTTGGAGGGCGTTCATGGAACGTCTGGGGGTCTCGGTCAGCCTTACCTCAGGTTTTCACCCCGAGAGTAACGGGCAGGTGGAAAGAGTCAACCAAGATGTGGGTAGGTTTCTGAGGTCCTATTGCCAGGACCTGCCGGGGGAGTGGGCGGCTTTCATCCCCTGGGCAGAGATGGCCCAAATCTCACTCCGCCACTCCTCCACTGGCATCTCCCCCTTCCAGTGCATACTGGGGTACCAGCCGGTTCTGGTACCGTGGCTACCGCTCCACTAAGCATGGTTACGCAGGAGGGTCATGATGAGAGAATCAGTTTATACCTCATTGATTCTCCTGCGTTTCCCGTGGTGTTGGGCCTACCCTGGTTGGCCTATCACAACCCCATTTTTTTGTGGCAACAGAGGGTTCTCAAGGGATGGTCACGGGAGTGCTCGGGGAGGTGTGTAGGTGTTTCCATCGGTGCGACTACGGTGGAAAGTCCAGACCAGGTCTCCACCGTGCACATCCCCTCTGAATATGCCAATTTGGCTCTTGCCTTCTGTAAAAAGATGGCGACTCAATTACCACCCCATCAACGGGGGGATTGTGCGATAGATCTCCCGGTAGACGCAGCACTTCCAAGGAGTCACATGTATCCTCTGTCACAGGAGGAGACGGAGGCTATGTAAACATATGTCTCCGAATCTCTGGGGCAGGGATACATTCGGCCCTCCACTTCACCTGCCTCCTCAAGTTTCTTTTTTGTTAAGAAAAAGGATGGAGGTCTACACCCGTGTGTTGACTGTCGAGGTATCAATCAGATCACTGTGAGATACAGCTACCCACTGCCTCTCATAGCCTCTCATAGCCAGCCACTCCGCCACTCCTCCACTGGCATCTCCCCCTTCCAGTGCATACTGGGGTACCAGCCGGTTCTGGCACCGTGGCATCAGAGCCAGATCAAGGCTCCTGCAGTGGATGAATGGTTTAGGCGCTCGGAGGAGACCTGGGAGGCCGCCCGTGCGCAACTGCAACGAGCCATGAGGCGGCAGAAGGCGAGCGCCGACCGCCACCGCAGTGAGGCCCCGGTGTTCGCACCGGGGGACAGGGTCTGGCTCTCGACCCAAAACCTGCCCCTCCGCCTGCCCTGCCGGAAGCTGGGTATGTGGGGCCCTTTAAAGTCCAGAGGAGATTGAATGAGGTATGTTATAAGTTACAGCTTCCCCCAGATTACCGTATTAACCCCTCGTTCCATGTGTCTCTCCTCAGGCCGGTAGTGGCTGGTCCACTCCAGGAGTCTGAGGTGCGGGAGGTTCCTCCCGCACCTCAGGGGGCCCCGGCGTATACCGAGGGGCCCCCGGCGTATACTGTGCGAGCCATCATGGACTCAAGGCGTCGGGCGGGGGGCCTCCAGTACCTCGTGGAGTGGGAGGTGTACAGTCCGGAGGAGAGATGCTGGGTTTCTGGTGAGAGACATCCTAGACCCTTCGTTGCTGCGGGAGTTTCACCGTCTCCACCCGGATCGCCCTGCACCTCGTCCTCCGGGTCGTCCCCGAGGCCGGTGTCAGCGTTCTGCTGGAGCCACGCGTCAAGGGGGGGGTACTGTCACGACTTCACCCGAAGTCGGTCCCTCTCCTTGTTCGGGCGGTTTTAGGCGGTCGTTTTCTGTTGGTTTTGTCTTCCTTTTTCACTCACCTGGTTTACATTCCCATGATTACATTATATTTATTTAACCATCTGTTTCCCCCCATGTTTTTGTGTGTTATTGTTTTCTTGTATTTGGATTCCGTGTTTCGAGTGTTTATTTTTTCACGTGTTTGTAAATATTTATGAATACTCATTTTGTTCTCCTGCGCCTTACTCTGCCTACCTGCATCACTGACCTTATTACAATGCATCAATGTTGTTATCTGGTGAGATGGAGGTTATTTTTCTCTCTCCAAAAGTTCCTACACTTGTTTGTAACATTTCAGAGTCTAGAAACACAGAAGACAAACGGTATATCTTAATGGAGCCATGGATCTCTTCTCACTACTCCGTGATGGCTTTCTGCTCTGCAGGGATCTCCAGACCCAGCTGGCTCAGGCTCTGGGCTGGCCCTTACTGGGCTGGCTGGCCACAGACTCTCCCCTCCCCTCCTCTTCTCTTCTCTCCTCTTCTCTCCTCTCCCCTCCTATCCCCTCCTCGCCTCCCCTCCCTTCCCCTCCTCACCTCTCCTCTCTCCTCCCCTCCTCTCCTTTCCTCTCCTCAGCCCAGCACCAGAGGGAACGATTCTCTGTTTTTCTGGTACAGTATGTTTGAATTGAAACATGTTATGTCAAGATCATTTGATCCATTTATAACTGTGCCAGGATGATCACCTGATACCATGAGCAATAAACAAGCTGTGTGTTTCTGTACTGGTTTCTGTCATGATGTTAGGTTAACTCCATGGGATCTGTATTGAACTATAGTCTATTAAATCATCTGGTTTCTGTCATGATGTTAGGTTAACTCCATGGGATCTGTATTGAACTATAGTCTATTAAATCATCTGGTTTCTGTCATGATGTTAGGTTAACTCCATGGGATCTTTATTGAACTATAGTCTATTAAATCATCTGGTTTCTGTCATGATGTTAGGTTAACTCCATGGGATCTTTATTGAACTATTACATCATCTGGAATATGAGGCAACACTGTGTATAACCATGGAAACTGCAACAACATGACAGCAACAAAGTGTATTATTTTCTGTGAACATGAACAGTGTATACGTGTCGTTTTTTCATTCAATTGTTACGTGTTTCATTCGTCCATCACATGATTCAGACTCGGCCCAAACAATGATGTAACATATTATTCTCCTAAGTTTACTGGCTGAATAATGTTTTGATTATAACTTTATGAGCTGCCAGTGTGTGTATGTGATTCCCTGGTTGTAAGACTGGGATAACCGCTCAGCTTGTCTCAGCTTGGTTTGGCTCAGTTCAGTTCAGTTCAATAGTGTGAAAAGTGTATTAGAGAGGGGTCGGAGCTGGTTGGGCTGCAGGCAGAGCCCAGATGTTCCACAGATGATTACTGTAGGCTGCAGGAATGTAGTACTGGAGGAAGAGGAGGAGGAGGAGGAAGAAGGAGGGGAAGGAGGAGGGAGGAGGGATGCTGCTTCCACATCAAATACCTTCACTGTATCTGGAGCCAGACTTTAGAGATGACATTTCACTGTATCACTACAGACCTCCAGACAGCCTGTAGAGATGTCATTTCACTGTAACACTACAGACCTCCAGACAGCCTGTAGAGATGACATTTCACTGTAACACTACAGACCTCCAGACCAGTGTTTCTTTCTCTCTGTGTGTGTGTGTGTGTGTGTGTGTGTGTGTGTGTGTGTGTGTGTGTGTGTGTGTGTGTGTGTGTGTGTGTGTGTGTGTGTGTGTGTGTGTGTGTGTGTGTGTGTGTGTGTGTGTGTGTGTGTGTTGGAACCATGTGTTTGTGTGTGTGTGTGTGTGTGTGTGTTGGAACCATGTGTTTGTGTGTGTGTGTGTGTGTGTGTGCGTGTGCGTTTACAGAGTGGTGTCCTGGATATAAAGGGGAGGAGCCCAGCAGGTGGGGGATGGTTTAGGGAGTTTATAAGAGAGCCTTTCTCCTACAGAGCTTCAGTCATACTGGATTACTACCTCACACTGGTCTGGTCTGGTCTAGTCTGGTCTGACTTGGTCTAGTCTGGTCTAATCTGGTCTAATCTGGCCTGGGCATAAACCAACTCACAGCTCAGCTTCACAGTCAGGTAGAGTATCTTCTACATCTGCATTGCTTGCTGTTTGGGGTTTTAGGCTGGTTTACTGTATAGTACATTGTGAAATCGGCTGATGTAAAAATAAATACATTTTACTGATTGATTGATTGAGTATCTACAGATAC
Organism: Brachymystax lenok tsinlingensis; assembly: GCA_030435695.1. Taxonomy (NCBI): domain Eukaryota; kingdom Metazoa; phylum Chordata; class Actinopteri; order Salmoniformes; family Salmonidae; genus Brachymystax; species Brachymystax lenok. The sequence continues at coordinate 109,863,402 of CM059791.1, forward strand.
ACTAGCAGACATCACTGGATATTAGTGATCAATATTCAGTGTTGATTGATGTTAGATTTTCTGTTGTGAAACCATCATCCACTGGATATCTGTATGTCAAATGGAATATGAACATGAAGCAGTCTGAAATGAATGAATGTGTAAATAATATGACAGTCTAACATCACATCAACTTCAGATATTATATTGATTCTTCATCTAACTGATGGGGGGTTATTTTGTGCTAAGCTGAAGTAACAACTTCCAGTTAAACCAATCACATAATGACGGTGTTTTATCTGCTTTTGCACAGAGAGTCTATTCTCTAATAATCACCACTCGGGTCTGAGTGTTGGACTACAAAGACTAATCGTCTACAGAACCAGGTCCAATCTTGTCTAGTCATCAACTATGAGATGTTAACAGGAAGGGGTGGCAGGTAGCCTAGTGGTTAGAGCGTTAGGTCAGTAACCGAAAGGTTGCTAGATCGAATCCCCGAGCTGACATGCTAAAAATCTGTTGTTCTACCCCTGAACAAGGCAGTTGTAACGCCCAGTCCCGAGTTTCGGGCTGGAGCGTTTTGGTTTTGTCTTTGTGTAGGGTTTGTCCATTCTAGGTGTCGTATTTCTATGTTGGGTAATGGTTCCCAATTAGAGGCAGCTGTGTGTCGTTGTCTCTAATTGGGAACCATATTTAGGCTAGTAGGTTTCACTCTGGGTTCGTGGGTTATTGTATGTTCATAGCTGTGTTTGTTTGTTCAGTTATGTTCATCGTTACGTTCTCCGTTCTTTGTTTTGTTCCGTCTTGTTCCCGTGGATTTATTAAATCATGTATTCTGGCTACATCGCTGCGTCTTGGTCTGTCCCCTCAGAAGTGAATCGTGACAGAATAACCCACCAAACAAAGACCAAGCAGCGAGAGACCCGGGAGCTTAGGTCTTGGGAGAAGGAGCTGTTCTATGGGAGTGCTTGGGACCAGCCTGGGGAGTATCGTCGACCCAGAGAGGAACTGGAAGCAGCGGCGGAGCGGCGCAGGTGTGAGACTTGATGGGAGCATGGGACCCGGAGAGAGGAATGTTTCTCAGACCTCGCCGGGCTAGGAAGCCCGTAAGGCAGCCCCAAGAAACTTTTGGGGGGGGGCACACGAGGAGGTTGGCCGGTTCAGGAGGGACTCCTGAGCCAACCCTCGTGCTTCATGGAGAGAGCGTAGGGAGGCGTCGCAGCAAAGGGAGGCCGTGCAATGCAGTGTTGCGCACGGTTTCCTATACGGAGTCAGAGGCCGGTGCGAGAGATTCCCGCTCCACTCATCAGTCGGGTAAACGGCGTTCAGCCAGGAAGAGTGGTGCCTGCTCTGCGCGCTAAGTCTCCAGTGCGCCTCCTGGGACCCGGATATCCTGCTCCAGTTCCATGTGCGGTGTCTCCGGTACGTGTCCGCAGCCCAGTGAGAGAGATCCCAGCGCCACTCACTGGTCGGGCCGAGGTCTGTGTGTTACCTGGGAGAGTGGTGTCAGCTCTGCGAGCCAGGCCTCCAGTGCGCCTTTGGGCCCATGTTATCCTGTGGTCTTACGGGCAGAATCTCCGGTACGTATCCACAGCCCAGTCCGAGAGATTCCAGCTCCACTCACCCATGAGACCAGGGTTAGTGAGCTAGCTGGAGGTATGGTGTCGGCTCTCCATATCAGGTCCCCGGTCCGGGCGGAGGTTTCTACACGTCCAGTCCCCGTTCCACGCTCCGAGACCCCTGTTCCACGCTCCGAGACCCCTGTTCCACGCTCCAAGATCCCTGTTCCACGTTCCAAGATCCCTGTTCCACGTTCCAAGATCCCTGTTCCACGTTCCAAGATCCCTGTTCCGCGTTCCAAGATCCCTGTTCCGCGTTCCAAGATCCCTGTTCCGTGTTCCAAGATCCCAGTCCGTGTAGTGGTGTCTACACGTCCAGTCCCTGTTCCACGCACTCCAGCTCCCGTGCGCTCCGAGAGTCCAGCACGCCCTGCTCGCCCCGCGCACCCAGCTCCGCGGCGCTCCGAGAGTCCAGCACGCCCTGCTCGGCTCCGCGCACCAAGCTCCCGTGCGTTCAGAGAGTCCAGCACGTCCTGCTCCGGCCCGCGCGCAAGCTCCCGTGCGCTCCGAGTCCAGCACGCCCTGTTCGGCTCCGGCGCGCCAAGCTCCCGTGCGCTCGAGAGTCCAGCACGTCCTGTTCGGCTCCGCGCACCCAGCTCCACGTGCGCTCCGAGAGTCCAGCACGTCCTGTCCCGGCTCCGGCGCGCAAGCTCCCGTGCGTTCAGAGAGTCCAGCACGTCCTGTCCCGGCTCCGGCGCACCAAGCTCCCGTGCGTTCAGAGAGTCCAGCACGTCCTGTCCCGGCTCCGGCGCACCAAGCTCCCGTGCGTTCAGAGAGTCCAGCACGTCCTGTCCCGGCTCCGCGCACCAAGCTCCCGTGCGTTCAGAGAGTCCAGCACGTCCTGTCCCGGCTCCGCGCACCAAGCTCCCGTGCGTTCAGAGAGTCCAGCACGCCCTGTCCCGGCTCCGCGCACCAAGCTCCCGTGCGTTCAGAGAGTCCAGCACGTCCTGTCCCGGCTCCGGCGCACCAAGCTCCCGTGCGTTCAGAGAGTCCAGTGCGACCAGTTCCTGCTCCACGCACCAGAGTCCCAGTGAGCATCACGAGTCCAGTACTGCCAGTTCCTGCTCCACGCACCAGCGTCCCAGTGAGCATCACAAGTCCAGTACGACCAGTTCCTGCTCCACGCACCAGAGTTCCAGTGAGCATCACAAGTCCAGTACTGCCAGTTCCTGCTCCACGCACCAGAGTACCAGTGAGCATCACTAGTCCGGTACTGCCAGTTCCTGCTCCACGCACCAGAGTTCCAGTGAGCATCACAAGTCCAGTACTGCCAGTTCCTGCTCCACGCACCAGAGTTCCAGTGAGCATCACAAGTCCAGTACTGCCAGTTCCTGCTCCACGACCAGAGTTCCAGTGAGCATCACGAGTCCAGTACGACCAGTTCCTGCTCCACGCACCAGAGTCCCAGTGAGCATCACGAGTCCAGTACGACCAGTTCCTGCTCCACGCACCAGAGTCCCAGTGAGCATCACGAGTCCAGTACTGCCAGTTCCTGCTCCACGCACCAGAGTCCCAGTGAGCATCACGAGTCCAGTACTGCCAGTTCCTGCTCCACGCACCAGCTTCCAGTGAGCATCACGAGTCCAGTACGGCCAGTTCCAACTCCACGCACCAGAGTTCCAGGAGAAGGCCCAGGGCCTCCGGTTCTGGATGTCAGACCAGCACGGCCAGCACCGGAGCCTCCACCTGGGACAAAGCGACCACCAAGACCCCCACAGACTTTTGGCGCGTCCGAGTCCGGCGCCTTTGGGTATTGTAACGCCCAGTCCCGAGTTTCGGGCTGGAGCGCGTTTTGGTTTTGTCTTTGTGTAGGGTTTGTCCATTCTAGGTGTCGTATTTCTATGTTGGGTAATGGTTCCCAATTAGAGGCAGCTGTGTGTCGTTGTCTCTAATTGGGAACCATATTTAGGCTAGTAGGTTTCACTCTGGGTTCGTGGGTTATTGTATGTTCATAGCTGTGTTTGTTTGTTCAGTTATGTTCATCGTTACGTTCTCCGTTCTTTGTTTTGTTCCGTCTTGTTCCCGTGGATTTATTAAATCATGTATTCTGGCTACATCGCTGCGTCTTGGTCTGTCCCCTCAGAAGTGAATCGTGACAGCAGTTAACCCACTGTTCCTAGGCTGTCATTGTAAATAAGAAATTATTCTTAACTGACTTGCCTAGTTAAATAAAGGTAAAATAAAAACCAGTTCAGCATGTTGTCCTGAGGTGACACTGGTTCCTGATCCTCACCTATAGACTTGTCTCTGTCAGACATGGTGGAGGGGTTGAATGATGATGATGATGATGATGCTGCTGATTTTGTTGTTGGGAATGAGCTCATCAGTAAGCATTTCACTGTAAAGTCTACACCTGTTGTCTTTGCATGTGACCAATAACATTTGTTTTTCTGATGAAGATGATGATGAGGAGGGCTGTAGCCCTGCTGTCCCTACTTTCTCTGTGTGTCTCTCAGAAGTGGAAGCAGGAGACATCAGAGTGGGAAAGAGGTAAGGCAGACCAGACACAGTCACTAGTATGTTATCTACTTCCTGTATGTGTAGAGTCTCTTTGATAGAGGTAAGGCAGACCAGACACAGTCACTAGTATGTGTAGAGTCTCTTTGATAGAGGTAAGGCAGACCAGACACAGTCACTAGCATGTCGTCTACTTCCTGTATGTGTTTGTAGAGTCTCTTATGTAGCACACTTCAAGCAGTATGTTCTATACGTCCATTAATATTGAATGATATTGGTTTCTAATAGCTTGTTATCATCAAGACATGATCAGCCAGTGGTACAGTACAGTATAGTCTACCTTGTGTTTCTGAGGGGTGAATGAACATTCCCATGTCATCTCCAGCAGATAAAAGCCAGGCTAAGATCTGCTCCAACCTGACCCAGGTGCTGGACAACTGGAAGTATGCCATCATGAACCAGGTGAAGGACCTGCTGATCAATGATCACGCCTCTGTCCTGCCAGAATACGTCAGGTAGGTGACATCACCACATGTCAGAAAGAGAGAGATGAAAGAGAGATACAGTAATCAGGATACGAACATTCCATTCCAGCTAAACAATTGATTTACAGTGCATTGGGAAAGTATTCAGACCCCTTGACTTTTTCCGCATTTTGTTACGTTACAGCCTTATTCTAAAATGGATTAAAACAATTATAATATCATCAATTTACACACAATACCCCATAATGACATAACGAAAACAGGTTTTTAGACATTTTTGCAAATGTATGTAAAAAAAAAAAAAAAAAGGAAATACCTTATTTATTCAAGTATTCATACCCTTTTCTATCAGACTCTAAATTGAGCTCAGGTGCATTCTGTTTCCATTGATTATCCTTGAGATGTTTCTACAACTTGATTGGAGTCAAGCTGTGGTAACTTCAATTTATTGGACATGATTTGTAAAGGTACACACTTTTCTACATAAGGTCCCACAGTTGACAGTGCATGTCAGAGCAAAAACCAAGCCATGAGGTCAAAGGAATTGTCCGTAGAGCTCCTAGACAGGATTGTGTCGAGGCACAGATCTGGGGAAGGGTACCCCAACATTTCTGAAGGTCCCCAAGAACACAGTGGCCTCCATCCTTCTTAAATGGAAGAAGTTTGGAACCACCAACACTCTTCCTAGAGCTGTCCACCCGGCCAAACTGAGCAATCGGGGGAGAAGGGCCTTGTTCAGGGAAGTGACAAAGAACCCGATGGTCACTCTGACAGAGTTCCTCTTTGGAGATGGGATAACCTTCCAGATGGACAACCATCTCTGCAGCACTCACCCAATCAAAACCTTTATGGTAGAGTGGCCAGACGGAAGCCACTCCTCAGTAAAAGGGACATGACACGCCGCTTGGAGTTTGCAAAAGGCACCTAAAGGACTCTTTGACCATTAGAAACAACATTCTCTGGTCTGATTGAACTATTTGATTGAACTGTTTGGCCAGAATGTCAAGCATCACAGCTTCGATGGAAAGATGAACGGCGCAAGGTTCAGAGAGATCCATGATGAAAACCTGCTCCAGAGTGCTCAGGACTTCCGACTGGGGGCAAAGGTTCACCTACCAACAGAACAACAGCCATAAGCACACAGCCAAGACAACACAGGAGTGGTTTTGGGACAAGTCTCTGAATGTCCTTGAGTGGCCTAGCCAGAGCCCGGACTTGAACCCGATCAAACATCTCCGGAGAGATGCTCCGCATCCAACCTGACAGAGCTTGCGTCGATCTGCAGAGAAGAATGGAAGAAACTCCCGAAATACAGGTGTGCCAAGCTTGTAGCGTCATACCCAAGAAGACTCTAGGCTGTAATCGCTGACAAAGGAGCTTCAACAAAGTACTGAGTAAAGGGTCTGAATACTTATGTAAATGGTTATTTCCATTTAAAAAAAATCATAATATTTTACCCCATATTTCTCCCCAATTTCGCCTCCGGGCTCCGGAAACATGACCTGCCAAACCTTAGAAACATGACCTGCCAAACCTTAGAAACATGACCCGCCAAACCTTAGAAACATGATCTAGGATCAGGTTCTCTCTGTCCATATAATATCCTTCATTTTGATCTAAAAGACACAAACTGATCCCTGACTCCTCACCACTCTGAGATGCTTTGTGATTACAGGCCCAGGAGGCTGCTGCTGTTACAGATCTTCTGCGCCTAAAAGTGGACCTCAGTCATCAGTTAAACTATGTTTCCTCTGACACAATTGTGCGGCTGGCTTCCGGGTTGAGCAGAAAAGCTCTGAATACTTTCCCTATGCACTGTATGTGTAAGGACCTCACTATGGAAAGCTCCAGTCAGAAGATCTGTAACAGCAGCAGCCTCCTGGGTCTGTAATCACAAAGCATCTCAGAGTGGTGAGGAGTCAGGGATCAGTTTGTGTCTTTTAGATCAAAATGAAGGATATTATATGGACAGAGAGGACCTGATCCTAGATCAGTACTCTGCTCTGAATGGTGATCTGAGAGTTCTGGCTGAGACATCAAAAACGACAAGTTAGCAGCCATCCAACCAGTCCTGGAGAGACTTGGTGTTCCTACTCTGAGTCCTGCAGGCAGCCAATAACACACATGTGTACCAGCATGCTTACTGTAAGCGCACACTCTCCAATAACAGGCCCTGATAGGCTGCAGTGCACAGTAACATAGCTTGACATTAAGTCAGAAAACATGTCTTCTGTCCTGATATTTCCTGCAAAATGACACAATGAGATGTTTTCCATCATGTTATTTTAATATATTCTAGCCTCTTAGCAGCGTGGCCCATTAGATTGTAGTTGGGATTTCACAACATGTAAAGCAGCGTGTAAAGCAACGTGTAAAGCAGTGTGTAAAGCAGCGTGTAAAGCAGCGTGTAAAGCAACGTGTAAAGCAGCGTGTAAAGCAACGTGTTACGCAGTTTGTAAAAGCAGTGTGTAAAGCAACGTGTAAAGCAACGTATAAAGCAGTGTGTAGACTTCATGGTGTAATAACTTAGTGCACTAACATTTCAGTTGCATTTGTAGTTCAAAACATTTTGGGGTGGTTTCGCGGACACAGATTAAGCCTTATTCTGGACTAAAAAACATTTTCAATGGAGAATCTCCTTTGATCTTGCTTTTTCTTTGCAGGACTGTCAGCCTGGGAAACCGGCCCATAGTCCTTCGACTGACCCCTTCATGACAGTGGCCTGATCTAGTTTATTCCCTCTCTGTTGCTCCTCTTCTGTGTAGATGTTCTGGGCCTCTGACCTCTGACCTCTGTAACCGGAACCACTGTACTGCTAACAGTAAAGCTTCCTTCACTGTCCCTGTTCCCTTACTGACCTCTGACCTCTGTAACCAGCACCACTGTACTGCTAACAGCTTCCTTCACTGTCCCTGTTCCTACCACTGCTAGAACTAGTGATCCTCTGCTTACTAGCCAGCTGTACCAACACCACCTACCCACTGGGCACAGACGTCAGTGCAACGTCTAGTTTTGATTTACATTTGGTTGAGTTGTCAACTAACGGGAAATCAACAAAAAAAATTCACGATGTCATTGGATTTGGCTTTAAAGCTGGATGAAAAAAGTTTTTCTAATTCAATCAGTTTTCCACATTGAATCACTGTCAACACAGATTTTTGGGGTGGAAATTACATGGAAACCACTTTGATTCAACCAGTTTTTGCCCAGTTGGTAGCAATTCAGTAACACGACTTCTCTCTCTCTCTCCCTCTCTCTCACTCTCTCTCTCTCTCTCTCTCTCTCTCTCTCTCTTTCTCTCTCTCTCTCATACACTCTCCCTCTCTCCCTCTCTCTCATACTCTCTCTCTCTCTCCCCCTCTCTCTCTCTCTCTCTCCCCCCCTCTCTCTCTCTCTCTCTCTCTCTCTCTCTCTCTCTCTCTCTCTCTCTCTCTCTCGCTCTCTCTCGCTCTCTCTCTCTCTCTCTCTCTCTCTCTCTCTCGTCAGAATTCAGCCCCTGTCTGAGGCCCTGGGGGATCTCTACAAGCAGTTCAACTCTCTAAAGGATGAGCTGGGAAGGCTCAGCTCCAAGTTCGACAGGGTGGAGGGCTTCGTAGATGACCTGCAGGCTGGGAAACTCCCCCGGCCCCCTGTGTGGACCCCTCCTCAACGCCCCGTACGAAGGGTCGCTCCCCGGCCTCTGCTGAGGATGCCACTGAGGGCAGAGATGAGGGCACCGTTAAGAGGAGAGGTGAGGGCACCACCAAGGGCACAGATAAGGGTACAGATGAGGACTCCAGACCGTGAAAACGGCACGGGTTCAGGGTCCACGGGGACTAGAGGAAGGAGGGTCCCTATGCCTTAATCAGATGATTGACAGGTGTACTGTACAAACGATAAACTGTAATCTAGTGTGGATGCTCGCCAATGTTTTATAGTTATGAATAGTTTATCGATATTGTTATCATTATAGCTATTGTTCTTGTTGTGGCGGTCCCTTTAGGACTGATATAACTACATCACTACTCTCCTCTCTGAACCAGATCAACACAGAACTGATGAGAGCTTTGTACTGACAACAACACAGAACTGATGAGAGATTTGTAATGACAACAACACAGAACTGATGAGAGCTTTGTACTGACAACAGAGCTAATGTAAACTAACCTTCAATAACATGATCATTTGTGATTGATTTGATATTGATGGTGTGTGTTGATGATGTGTGATGGACATAATGTAGTCTAGAAATGTTTTAATCATTGGATTACTCATCTCATATTATAATAAGTGTATCCATACACAATATTTGTATGTATAGTATCTGTAAATACTGCGAATACAGAGTAAGGTACTACAGGACTACTATACAAATATACTGTTGAAATACAACTCTTTCCTCTTTCTCATATCTTTTAGCCACAAGGTGACAGCATATTATAATATGTTTCTCTCTTCTCTTTCCCCCTGCTAGCAAAAATATTAATGACTAAAATGGTATTGTACATCGTAGTAAGATGTTTATAACACTATTGTTATAAACATGTTTATAACACTAAGTTTATAACACTATTGAATATTGTAACTATAAACTATGAATATATTGAATATATAATGTTATTGTACTGTTGTTTTAATTCATCATACAGGGAAATAGTACAAGCAAATATTGTACAGGAAATAATGTGATCCTCTATCACATGTTTTAGATAGATATGGATGATAATTTAATAGGTACTTTCAGAGTTATCTTATAACTAAGCAATAAGGTCCTGAGGGGGTGTGGTATATGGCCAATATACCACAGCTAAGGGCCGTTCTTATGGTCCTATGACTTTCGTGACAGATGGGATTTCCTGTATTGTATGTGTTCACTAAACGACTTAGCAAGAAAAACCTCCACATTGCTTTTGCAAGAAAGACACGGAGTGCCTGGATACAGCCCTTAACCTTAGTATAGGTGCCTAATTGCGATTCTACATTTGCTACCAACGTAATTAAAGCAGTACAGATAAATGTTTTGGTATGCGGTTTATAAAACAATCATATCACACTAATGAAGGTTCTCAATAATGTGAAGTTCTAATATAAACTAAACATCTGGTCCATCTCTGGTTATTCATTAACATTACAGTAAACCTGCCCTACATCCTGGATAGCTGGATCAACTATTTCTGGATCTGGACTGAAGTCAGACAGCAGGCCGCTCTATTTGAGTTCAGTTAATTTCCCCCTCATTTAGTGCTGCTAACACTGATGCTCATCAACATGATCAAATACAAACACTTGTTCTTTAGAATGTTCTTTATTGAATATCCACAATACAGCAAAGCTCTAACTATTCCTCTATTATACATCTGCAAAGCAACCAATTTCAAATATACAGAGTCTACTTACCATATAGCCTATGATATCAGTCAGTATAAGTAGCCATTTCTATTTAATTGAACATAATGTATATATGCAGGTTAAACTTCTAATGCATTAACCTATATCTTTAAAAGTGATCAAATTGGCATTACAATGGTTCTCAAACTATTCAGTGCTGCATTCAGACTTCTTGATGCCTTTCTCAGCGAACTTGGACCCCGCGGTGACTTTACATGAGAACACTTTGTCCTGGTTCCATTCTGACGTGTCGACGGTAAGACAGCTGCTGAGTTGGAACGTCTTGTCGGCTTGCGGTACCGGGCCACTCGTAGCGATGACGCCGGTGACCGGACTCCCGCCAGCGGTCCAGCTGACATCGGCGTAGCCCATGGCCATCTGACTGGCCAGACACACCAGGGTGACTTTGCTGGACTTCAACTCATCGCTGGACGGAGGGAGAATGGTCAAGACAGGCGGAGGGAGGGTAGAGTCTGGACCAATGGAATGAGCAGAATAAATATTACACAAAATCATTTGATATATTAGTAGAATGAAACAGGGTTGTGTGCATTATACTGTAGAAGAAAAAATATAACGTTTTCTCAAAGGATACAAACAATTAACATGTTGGGCTCATAAATGAAAAGGCACTAAAACCATGTAATTCTATTGTTACATGTTACTCACAAATCTCTGTTTGAACCGGGCCTTATTTTGAAACTTTCTAAGTAACTCTCAATGTGTGACTTGGCAGAGGTGAAGCAGATTTCTGTGCAAGTGGATAAGGAGATCAGATCTCTAAGTTTAAACATAATCAAGTAGTCAGATGTGCTGAATGGGGGATACAATCAAACGTAAATCCTACTACTAGTCAACCAGCAAACAGAGAACTGTAATGTAGTAGCCTACAATGTAATGAATCATGTAGCAACATTGTGTGTAACTACCATATACATGGTTTTATCATTATTTAATATAACGTAGGACCAACATTTTAAAGGTGGATACAACTTTATGTAGCATTCACATTCACATCTAACCCTGAGTAAATAGATTATTATTGTATGAGACATTATAAATGAGTAGTGTTGTCGTCTGAGTAAATAGATTATTATTGCATGAGACATTATAAATGAGTAGTGTTGTCATCTGAGTAAATAGATTATTATTGTATGAGACATTATAAATGAGTAGTGTTGTCATCTGAGTAAATAGATTATTATTGCATGAGACATTATAAATGAGTAGTGTTGTCATCTGAGTAAATAGATTATTATTGTATGAGACATTATAAATGAGTAGTGTTGTCATCTGAGTAAATAGATTATTATTGTATGAGACATTGTAAATGAGTAGTGTTGTCATCTGAGTAAATAGATTATTATTGCATGAGACATTATAAATGAGTAGTGTTGTCATCTGAGTAAATAGATTATTATTGTATGAGACATTATAAATGAGTAGTGTTGTCATCTGAGTAAATAGATTATTATTGTATGAGACATTATAAATGAGTAGTGTTGTCATCTGAGTAAATAGATTATTATTGTATGAGACATTATAAATGAGTAGTGTTGTCATCTGAGTAAATAGATTATTATTGTATGAGACATTATAAATGAGTAGTGTTGTCATCTGAGTAAATAGATTATTATTGTATGAGACATTATAAATGAGTAGTGTTGTCATCTGAGTAAATAGATTATTATTGCATGAGACATTATAAATGAGTAGTGTTGTCATCTGAGTAAATAGATTATTATTGTATGAGACATTGTAAATGAGTAGTGTTGTCATCTGAGTAAATAGATTATTATTGCATGAGACATTATAAATGAGTAGTGTTGTCGTCTGAGTAAATAGATTATTATTGCATGAGACATTATAAATGAGTAGTGTTGTCATCTGAGTAAATAGATTATTATTGTATGAGACATTATAAATGAGTAGTGTTGTCATCTGAGTAAATAGATTATTATTGTATGAGACATTATAAATGAGTAGTGTTGTCATCTGAGTAAATAGATTACTATTGAAAGAGACATTATAAATGAGTTGTCACGTCCAGGCCTGAGAAGACAGGCTGGAGTGTTTTTGTTTTGTTTTTGGTGTAGGGTTTTTTATGTTCTAGGTTATATATTTCTATGTTAGGGTAATGGTTCCCAATTAGAGGCAGCTGAGTGTCGTTGTCTCTAATTGGGAACCATATATACGTTTATAGTTTTCACTTGGGGTTTGTGGGTAATTGTTGATGCATAGCTTTGTTTGTATTGCCAGTCTATGTTTCAGTTACGATCTTCGTTCATTTTGTTATTTTTGCCCAGTTACGTTTCGTTTAAATAAACATGTATACTGGTATACTGGATGCCTTGGTCTGTCTGTTCCGAAGATCGTGACAGTAAATAGATTATTATTGTATGAGACATCATAAATGAGTAGTGTTGTCATCTGAGTAAATAGATTATTATTGTATGAGACATCATAAATGAGTAGTGTTGTCATCTGAGTAAATAGATTATTATTGTATGAGACATTATAAATGAGTAGTGTTGTCATCTGAGTACATAGATTATTATTGTATGAGACATTATAAATGAGTAGTGTTGTCATCTGAGTACATAGATTATTATTGTATGAGACATTATAAATGAGTAGTGTTGTCGTCTGAGTACATAGATTATTATTGTATGAGACATTATAAATGAGTAGTGTTGTCATCTGAGTAAATAGATTATTATTGTATGAGACATTATAAATGAGTAGTGTTGTCATCTGAGTAAATAGATTATTATTGTATGAGACATTATAAATGAGTAGTGTTGTCATCTGAGTAAATAGATTATTATTGTATGAGACATTATAAATGAGTAGTGTTGTCATCTGAGTAAATAGATTATTATTGTATGAGACATTATAAATGAGTAGTGTTGTCATCTGAGTAAATAGATTATTATTGTATGAGACATTATAAATGAGTAGTGTTGTCAAGTGACAGCAGTAACCTACATGTTCAAATAGTGCAATACATTTTTTTAAGTTTAAATGTTAAATCAACGACTACAGATATAGTGTAGGCTATGAAGATGTCACAATGTGTCCATGACACTTGATAATCAGTCCACAAAGTAGGTTATTTACACTCAATAATTATGAAATAAGAACATCATGTTACACACTTTAACTCTATTAACTATTATGTATTACAAGAAACCCATTTAAAATAAACATATAAGGTTAAAAGAAAGGGTACTCACCAGTAACTATAAGCTTGGTCCCTGGTCCGAATACCACAGTGATTCAGTTTGTATACACGGCCGTAAAAAAAACTCCTCACTCTCTCTACTGAGAGGAGAGAAACTGAAACATCCCATTCAGACAGAGCTTCACTCTCTCTACTGAGAGGACAGGAACTGAAACATCCCATTCAGACAGAGCTTCACTCTCACTACTGAGAGGACAGGAACTGAAACATCCCATTCAGACAGAGCTTCACTCTCTACTGAGAGGACAGGAACTGAAACATCCCATTCAGACAGAGCTTCACTTTCTCTACTGAGAGGACAGGAACTGAATCATCCCATTCAGACAGAGCTTCACTCTCTCTACTAAGAGGACAGGAACTGAAACATCCCATTCAGACCTCAACTTCAACTGCTGTTTCTTAGCGTTCACCCCTCTGCTATGCATGAAGCAGAAGTGAGTGTATTTGGGGAGGATTTTGTCATGGTGTATATCACTGTGATATGTTCTCATTACCATCATGTGACTGACAGTAATACACTGCTGAGTCTGCCTCCTCCACATTATTAATACTCAAACAATAATCTGATTTAGACTGATGCTTAGATGTGAATTTAGGAGAGGATAAACCAGAACCATATTATATAGAGCTCCAACCAGTGTGGTACCACCTTAACACGTACTGAGAAACTCCTCCTGGAACCTGTTTATACCAACCAGAAATATTATCAACAGTCCCCAGGTTACAGTCCAGAATGTCCTTCTCTATTATCAACAGTCCCCAGGTTACAGTCCAGAGTGTCCTTCTCTAGTATCAACAGTCCCAAGGTTACAGTCCAGAGTGGCCGTGTCTCCTTTGCTCACTGTCACAACAGGAGGTTTCTGTGTCACCACAGTCACACCACTGACACCTGGGAAATAAGAAGATGACATGTAGTAAAGAGAAACATACAGACTCATTATTAATAAACTAGGAAGTAAAACCTCCAGGAAGTCAGACTCCTTACATGTTAGAGCAGTGATGAGAGTGCAGAGTGTCCCCAGCATGTTGTCAGTGTGTGGTGTGAACGGCCCTTACTGTCCAGCTGAGAGATGAGCAGGGTTGGAGTGTAAGGAGAGGAGAGGCTGCAGGACCCACCTATAAGGAGACAGACAGGGAGGAACTGAGGGAGGGGCCTCTATATCTCAGCCTATCAGCTTCTGAGAAGATGGATTTATTATTATTTTAAATTATTAATCTGGCCTAGTGGTTAGAGTGTTGGACTAGTAACCGGAAGGTTGCAAGATTGAATCCCTGAGCTGACAAGGTAAAAATCTGTCGTTTTGCCCCTGAACAAGGCAGTTAACCCACTGTTCCTAGGCTGTCATTGAAAGTAAGAATTTGTTCTTAACTGACTTGCCTAGTTAAATAAAGGTAAAATATGTACAGTATTTTAGAGTGGACTAACAAAAACCACGTGAGATCATGCACACTGAATATAGCAGTATTTCGTTTAGTTTGAGTTGTGTTAGTAAGTTTAGTTAAAATCAGGATGTCATAATATGTATAATAATAACATTATAATAATATTATCTGGACCTGATAGTGGGGTTCTGAACTAACAGTATATCACTAAATGACTGTTGATGTAATATGTCTCTACTGTAAACCAGGGGACTGACTATCATGGAGGTTATCTGATACATGGAGTCTTCTGTTAGGACTGAACCATCTGGAATATCACTTTATCATTCATGGTTTGTGACGACTAGGTGGAATTGTTAATGACAACATTCTACTAAATGTGTGAAGGGTTTTGTGTTAAACACAAGCATGTCATGTTCTCCTACTGCAGACACACTGGTTCAGGATGACTTGACATTCAGTTAGTGTCTATATTCAGAACATCTGAAAGCAGAAGTGAGTGTATTTGGTGAGGAGGTTTTTGTCATGGTGTATATCACTGGGATACGTGCACTTTAACAGTCATCCCATGTCTGACAGTAATATACTGCTGAGTCTGCCTCGTCCACAGTATTAATAATCAAACGATAATCTGATTTAGACTGATGATTAGATGTTAATTTAGGAGAGGAGAAACCAGAACCATAGTTAGGAGCACTATTAGGGTGGTAGAAATATATAGAAAACTGAGGAACTCCTCCTGGAACCTGTTTATACCAATGAGCACCACTATCCTGAACAGTCCCCAGGTTACAGTCCATAGTGTCCGTCTCTCCTTTCCTCACTGTCACAAAAGGAGGCTTCTGTGTCACCACAGTCACACCACTGACACCTGGGAAATAAGAAGGTGACATGTAGTAAAGAGAAACATACAGACTCATTATTAATAAAACAGGAAGTAAAACCTCCAGGAAGTCAGACTCCTTACATGTTAGAGCAGTGATGAGAGTGCAGAGTGTCCCCAGCATGTTGTCAGTGTGTGGTGTGAACGGCCCTTACTGTCCAGCTGAGAGATGAGCAGGGCTGGAGTGTGAGGAGAGGAGAGGCTGCAGGACCCACCTATAAGGAGACAGACAGGGAGCTCAAGAGGGAGAGGCCTCTACGGTTAACCTATCACCAAGCAGAGGAGGGCCAGAGGGAGGGGCCTCTACAGTTAACATATCACCAGCTGCTCTCATTGCTCTAGTGAGACCGTGTCTTCATCACTGACCCATTTTCTACCTCCATCAAACCATAACACAAGTTTAATATCCTATACTAGTTCTACACAGGGCCAACCTAATGATGAGGTATCTTATCTCCTACCTCCATCAAACCGTAACTATAGTTTAATATCCTATACTAGTTCTACACAGGGTCAACATAATGATGAGGTATCTTATCTCCTACCTCCATCAAACCATGACTGGAGTTTAATATCCTATACTAGTTCTACACAGGGCCAACATAATGATGAGGTATCTTATCTCCTACCTCCATCAAACCATAACTGGAGTCTAATGTTCTATACTAGTTCTACACAGGGCCAACATAATGATGAGGTATCTTATCTCCTACCTCCATCAAACCATGACTGGAGTTTAATATCCTATACTAGTTCTACACAGGGCCAACATAATGATGAGGTATCTTATCTCCTACCTCCATCAAACCATGACTGGAGTTTAATATCCTATACCTGTTCTACACAGGACCAACATAATGGTGAGTTACTCAATATGAGTCCCAAATGTCTCCCTACTCCGTTTATAGTGTTGTGTAGTGCACTACTGTTGACCAGAACAAAATGAACCTTTGTCAAAAGTAGTGCACTATAAATGGAATAGAGTGCAATTAGGGACATAGACTCAGTTTCAGTCCTCTCCCCCACACAGCTTTGAGAGGAGATAGAAGAACCTCTTCATTTACATGAAGTTTATAAATAATTAGGGGAGGGGAAGGGGAAGCAGGTGTGTCCTGGGGGAGAAGGGGAGCAACACATCACTGCCTGTAACTCAGTATCAGATCTAGAACACATCCCTGGTGATTGACTCTGATAACTAGAGATAGTAGATATGAAACCATCAGCTGGTCTTTGGGTGGGACTGAAACCAGTGGTCTACAGACAGCGGTTCCTGTTGTTTACTCAGTCATGGATTGATGTCAATGGGAGACAAAGTGAAGGCCAGACCTATACAGTTGTTATTAATGCTGAAATGAGTCCAACATCTAATGTTAATAATAGAGAACAGTTTAAACCATGTAATAATGACAGCTTCAAACTCTCTAAACATTGACCTGTCATTCCTGCATCCTCAGTTAGGCTACAGTCAACTGTTAGGTAATCTCTGGTTGGTCAGAATCCTTCTTATGATAGTAAACCTGGTAAGGATTCTGGGCTCCTCTGTCTTGGTTCAATTTAAACAGTCATTTTCCAGATTCCCCCTCATTTAGTGCTGCTAACACTGATGCTCATCAACATGATCAAATACAAACACTTGTTCTTTAGAATGTTCTTTATTGAATATCCACAATACAGCAAAGCTCTAACTATTCCTCTATTAATCATTAGTATTTCAACTCATTTTACAATAGTAGAGAGGTGTACTCATCATGACAGTATTTCAGATGTTATGTTTTAGAGAACATGATGCTAGTACAGTGAATGCATCAATAGTAACTTGTCATGAGAAACAAGCCTCAACAACTATTTGACATTACATTAGTTATTGTCATTCTATTCACTGCAGCATTCAGACTTCAGCCCAATATCATCCATGTTGTTTGGATTTTAACTCCTTCTATATTTAACAGCAAAGCAAAGATCAAAACATCGCTTAACAGTTCTAACAAAATAACAGCTGCACTCATTCTGAAGCTATAACAAACTACCAGTTGTATTGATTGTCTGACACTATTGATTTACAGACTACATCTAGTCTTTCTGATCTCTTTCTCAGAGAATGTTGACCCCAACGACACTTTACATGTGAACACCACGTCCTTGTCCCACTCTGCAGTCTGAATGGTCAGATAGCTGCTGATCTTGAAGGTGTTGTCTGGTTGCTGCTCAGCAGGGCTGGTAGAAACATCTTCTGCCACTGATTCACCGCTAGACATCCAGCTGACATCTGCCAACCCCTTGGACTTCTGAGACAGGTTACTAGCCAGACACACCAGTGTTGCTCTGCTGGACTTGAGGTCTTCAGTGGATGGAGGGAACAGGGTCACAGCAGGTGTAGCAAGATCTCCATCTAGATTAGAAAATAGTCAACGGATGAGATGAGAAGAAAACAAAATTGATAACAGTTTAGATTTCAGTACATGTGGGTATCATTACCAATACATCCTGCGTTAAGAACAATTAAATAGAGAACTGCTCTTCGTGATGTTTACAATGATATTGATAGAAGGAATCATACGGCGTTAAGGTGTTAAAATGTTATTTTCTATGGAGCAGAGAGACAGAGACATGTCTGGAAACATGATTTATAATATTACATCACAGTCCTGGAAGACTAAAATGATAAAAGATGAATGAAATGTGCACATTGTTGAAATAAAATACAAATAATTCACAAGCAAATGGGATAAAAAAATATATATATATATTTGTCTAAGATAAAAGATAAGATAACATTTCTGGAGATGAAATATCTCCTTTGCATTGAGTTATATAGACAACAGAAACACAAGAAATGCATGATAAAACATGAACAGAGCAGACCAACCAGAGACATTCACACGGTCATCAAACTGTTTCATAAAGAATTTACAAACAACATACAAGACAAGATTAAAGCAGGTACAAAATATTAAATCAGTGAATATAAATGACATTTTATTAAATAAACATTAAAAAAATATATATATATATATATCTGACCAACATTATATTAGAAACAAAACATATTCTGTAGATTAAAACATTAGAAGGTCCGAATACCACAGTGATTCAATTTGTATACACGGCCGTACAAAAACCTCCTCACTCTCACTACTGAGAGGACAGGAACTGAAACATCCCATTCAGACAGAGCTTCACTCTCTCTACTGAGAGGACAGGAACTGAAACATCCCATTCAGACAGAGCTTCACTCTCACTACTGAGAGGACAGGAACTGAAACATCCCATTCAGACAGAGCTTCACTCTCTCTACAGAGAGGACAGGAACTGAACCATTCCATTCAGACAGAGGACTCTCTCTACAAACATCTCAGGCTTTTCTAGAGTTTCTCTCTATGAAGTAACAGTATATAGTACAGCATCATATTCTGCTGTTGGTGTCTGGTCCTTTTGAATCCATGAATTGAGGCACTATCCATATAATGCAGTCTTCACTTGATGATTATTACATCAAGTATGGCTAAATCTCTTTTACAGTCTTCTTATAATCTTGTTGACATGTAGGGATGGATGGTACTTCCATTCCCAGATCTCCCATTGTGTCATGTATATATTGTTATAATAATCACTGATCAACTGCTGTTTCTTAGAGTTCACCCACCTGTCTCACATAGAGCAGAAGTGAGTGTATTTGGTGAGGAGGTTTTTGCCATGGTGTATATCACTGTGATGCCCACTCGCCAACAGAGTAGTCATTTGTTTTACAGTAATACACTGCTGAGTCTGCCTCCTCCACATTATTAATAATCAAACTATAATCTGATATAGACTGATGATTAGATGTGAATTTAGGAGAGGAGAAACCAGAACCATATTTTACAGAGGTCCAATTATAGTAGTACCACTGTAAAACATACTGAGGGACTCCTCCTGGAACCTGTTTATACCAATGAGCACTATTATCAACAGTCCCAAGGTTACAGTCCATAGTGGCCGTCTCTCCTTTGCTCACTGTCACAACAGGAGGTTTCTGTGTCACCACAGTCACACCACTGACACCTGGGAAATAAGATGATGACATGTAGTAAAGAGAAACATACAGACTCATTATTAATAAACTAGGAAGTAAAACCTCCAGGAAGTCAGACTCCTTACATGTTAGAGCAGTGATGAGAGTGCAGAGTGTCCCCAGCATGCTGTCAGTGTGTGATGTGAACGGCCCTTACTGTCCAGCTGAGAGATGAGCAGGGTTGGAGTGTAAGGAGAGGAGAGGCTGCAGGACCCACCTATAAGGAGTCGGACAGGGAGGACCAGAGGGAGGGGCCTCTATATCTCACCCTATCAGCTTCTGAGAAGATGGACTTCTGATTAATTTAAATGACTGTAACTATTGAATTATCAAAAACATATATATTAGATTGGACTAACAAAAACCATATGGGATAATTTAGGTTACACTGAAAAGATCAGTATTTAGTTTCGTGTGAGTCGTGTTAGTATGTTTACTTAAAATCAGCATGTCATAATACAGATAATAACATAATAATAATATTATCTGGACCTGATAGTGGGGTTCTGAACTAACAGTATATCACTAAATGACTGTTGATGTAATGTGTCACTACTGTAAACCAGGGGACTGACTATCATGGAGGTTATCTGATACATGGAGTCTTCTGTTAGGACTGAACCATCTGGAATATCACTTTATCATTCATGGTTTGTGACGACTAGGTGGAATTGTTAATGACAACATTCTACTAAATGTGTGAAGGGTTTTGTGTAAAACACAAGCATGGAATGTTCTCCTACTGCAGACACACTGGTTCAGGATGACTTGACATTCAGTTAGTGTCTATATTCAGAACATCTGAAAGCAGAAGTGAGTATATTTGGTGAGGAGGTTTTTGTCATGGTGTATATCACTGGGATACGTTCTCACTAACTGAGTTGTCCCATGTCTGACAGTAATACACTGCTGAGTCTGCCTCCTCCACATTACTGATTATAAACTGATAATCCTTATCAGACGTGGCTTTAGATGTGAAATTATCAGAGGAGAAACAATCTCAATATTCATCAGGAGAGTCGTCTGTATAGTGATATTTTAACACATACTGAGGGGCTCCTCCTGGAACCTGTTTATACCAGATTACATAATTGCCTTCATCTTTGGTAATGTCACAGAGAAAAGTGTCAGTCCCCTTTGTACTGACAGTCAGTACTGAAGGTGTCTGTATCACTGCTTTCTGGCAACTGACATCTGTGGGAATTAAATACAATTCAAGTAATTTCATCATACATGAATGTACAACCTCTTTTGTATCCTTTAGATTCAAATTGAACAGTGTGAGGAGAGAAGAGGCTGCAGAACCCACCTATAAGGAGACAGACAGGGGGGACCAGAGGGAGGAGCCTCTACAGTTAACCTATCACCAAGCCAGGGAGGACCAGAGGGAAGGGACTCTACAATCACTAGCTACTCTCATAGTTGATTGACATGTCTGGGGGTTAACAGACGTCCACAGTTCTAATAATACTACTATAATGATTGATCTTTACTCGAAGCACACTGACCTACAAGTCACTTTAAATGTGTCCCAACAATTTAAGAAAATGGGCAGTATGATAAACTAACTCAAATATATTTGTTCTGCTTTTGACCCTCCACCATCCTCTACCCCTACCCTCATCACAGCTCCATTATATAATCCATGATGTTTATATTAATCACTACATATCCTCTACCCTCCTCCATTATATAATCCATGATGTTTATATTAATCACACCATATCCTCTACCCTCCTCCATTATATAATCCATGATGTTTATATTAACACAAGTACCATTTGATTTGATTTGATTTGATTTGATTTGATTTGATTTGATTTGAGCAGCAGAGGGGACTGTTTTGGAGAGCCTGGCGTGCCCAAAGTAAAATGCCTCCCATTTAGGCCCAGAAAATGGGATATGCATATATTTAGTATCATTGGATAGGAAACACTCTGAATTTACCAAAACTGTTAACCATTTGTCTGTGAGTCAATCAGAACGCATATAGCAGGCAAAACCCTGAGGAATCTCTGTCCTGGAAAAAGTAATTTTGACACATTGCTCATTTTGGAACCCCTCCCTATTGAAAATGACCATATATAGGCATATGAATGCAGTGCACGTCGCTTCCTAATGATGTCATCAACCACGAGACGGTGTTTTACTCAATCTTGGATTAATTTAGACCTTTGATAAACAGCATGGCATGGGGACACCACGTTCTGAAAACTCTTCACGAGAAGGCGCGCAGTGCCTTATTTATCGTCTTTAGCGTTCAGTTTATATTCCGGCTGATTTATAATAGTTAATATACGTAAAAGTGTTCCTAAGGATACATTTAAAACTATGTTTGATTGTTTTTGGACAAGTTTATAGGTATAATTTGAACGAGTTGGCGCCGCGTTTCAATGAAGGAGTGGAGGCTGTCGTTTCTGATTATAACGCGCAAACCAAATGGAGGATTTATGGATAAAAGACGTTACTTTTTCTAACAAAAGAACCATGGATTGTCTTCGTTGGACACTTAGGATGACCTCAGCAGAAGTTCTTCAACAAGTAATTGATTTGTTTTCGCTGTGAAATGTGTTATGTGTGTGCCATGATGGCTAATCGATACATGGCTATTGGAAAATATGTGAGGTGCTAGCCTCAAACAAATGAATGTGCTGCTTTCGCCGTAAAGCCTTTTTGAAATCTGACAACGCTGTGATATTGCCAAGAAACAGAGCTTTTGATGAGTATGGAACACTTGTATATTGCTGGATGTTTAATAATTCAACTATCGGATTTTGAATTTGGCGCTATAGATTTTCGCTGGTAGTGTCGGGATGAGCCCGCTAGCGACCCACTGGTACTTGAGAATGCTTAAGAGGTTAATCACTACATATCCTCTACCCTCCATTATATAATCCATGATGTTTATATTAATCACTACATATCCTCTACCCTCCTCCATTATATAATCCATGATGTTTATATTAATCACACCATATCCTCTACCCTCCTCCATTATATAATCCATGATGTTTATATTAATCACCACATATCCTCTACCCTCCTCAATTATATAATCCATGATGTTTATATTAATCACCACATATCCTCTACCGTCCTCCATTATATAATCCATGATGTTTATATTAATCACCACATATCCTCTACCCTCCTCCATTATATAATCCATGATGTTTATATTAATCACTACATATCCTCTACCCTCCTCCATTATATAATCCATGATGTTTATATTAATCACACCATATCCTCTACCCTCCTCCATTATATAATCCATGATGTTTATATTAATCACCACATATCCTCTACCCTCCTCCATTATATAATCCATGATGTTTATATTAATCACTACATATCCTCTACCCTCCTCCATTATATAATCCATGATGTTTATATTAATCACTACATATCCTCTACCCTCCATTATATAATCCATGATGTTTATATTAATCACTACATATCCTCTACCCTCCTCCATTATATAATCCATGATGTTTATATTAATCACACAATATCATCTACCCTCCTCCATTATATAATCCATGATGTTTATATTAATCACCACATATCCTCTACCCTCCTCCATTATATAATCCATGATGTTTATATTAATCACCACATATCCTCTACCGTCCTCCATTATATAATCCATGATGTTTATATTAATCACCACATATCCTCTACCCTCCTCCATTATATAATCCATGATGTTTATATTAATCACCACATATCCTCTACCGTCCTCCATTATATAATCCATGATGTTTATATTAATCACCACATATCCTCTACCCTCCTCCATTATATAATCCATGATGTCAATATTAATCACCACATATCCTCTACCCTCCTCCATCATATAATCCATGATGTTTATATTAATCACCACATATCCTCTACCCTCCTCCATTATATAATCCATGATGTTTATATTAATCACCACATATCCTCTACCCTCCTCCATCATATAATCCATGATGTTTATATTAATCACCACATATCCTCTACCCTCCTCCATTATATAATCCATGATGTTTATATTAATCACCACATATCCTCTACCGTCCTCCATTATATAATCCATGATGTTTATATTAATCACCACATATCCTCTACCCTCCTCCATCATATAATCCATGATGTTTATATTAATCACCACATATCCTCTACCCTCCTCCATTATATAATCCATGATGTTTATATTAATCACTACATATCCTCTACCCTCCTCTATTATATAATCCATGATGTTTATATTAATCACTACATATCCTCTACCCTCCTCCATTATATAATCCATGATGTTTATATTAATCACTACATATCCTCTACCCTCCTCCATCATATAATCCATGATGTTTATATTAATCACTACATATCCTCTACCCTCCTCTATTATATAATCCATGATGTTTATATTAATCACTACATATCCTCTACCCTCCTCCATTATATAATCCATGATGTTTATATTAATCACTACATATCCTCTACCCTCCTCCATCATATAATCCATGATGTTTATATTAATCACTACATATCCTCTACCCTCCTCCATTATATAATCCATGATGTTTATATTAATCACCACATATCCTCTACCCTCCTCCATTATATAATCCATGATGTTTATATTAATCACCACATATCGTCTACCCTCCTCCATTATATAATCCATGATGTTTATATTAATCACCACATATCCTCTACCCTCCTCCATTATATAATCCATGATGTTTATATTAATCACTACATATCCTCTACCGTCCTCCATTATATAATCCATGATGTTTATATTAATCACCACATATCCTCTACCCTCCTCCATTATATAATCCATGATGTTTATATTAATCACACCATATCCTCTACCCTCCATTATATAATCCATGATGTTTATATTAATCACTACATATCCTCTACCCTCCTCCATTATATAATCCATGATGTTTATATTAATCACTACATATCCTCTACCCTCCTCCATTATATAATCCATGATGTTTATATTAATCACCACATATCCTCTACCCTCCTCCATTATATAATCCATGATGTTTATATTAATCACCACATATCCTCTACCCTCCTCCATTATATAATCCATGATGTTTATATTAATCACCACATATCCTCTACCCTCCTCCATTATATAATCCATGATGTTTATATTAATCACCACATATCCTCTACCCTCCTCCATTATATAATCCATGATGTTTATATGAATCACTACATATCCTCTACCCTCCTCCATTATATAATCCATGATGTTTATATTAATCACCACATATCCTCTACCCTCCTCCATCATATAATCCATGATGTTTATATTAATCACCACATATCCTCTACCCTCCTCCATTATATAATCCATGATGTTTATATTAATCACCACATATCCTCTACCGTCCTCCATTATATAATCCATGATGTTTATATTAATCACCACATATCCTCTACCCTCCTCCATCATATAATCCATGATGTTTATATTAATCAACACATATCCTCTACCCTCCTCCATTATATAATCCATGATGTTTATATTAATCACTACATATCCTCTACCCTCCTCCATTATATAATCCATGATGTTTATATTAATCACACCATATCCTCTACCCTCCTCCATTATATAATCCATGATGTTTATATTAATCACCACATATCCTCTACCCTCCTCCATTATACAATCCATGATGTTTATATTAATCACTACATATCCTCTACCCTCCTCCATTATATAATCCATGATGTTTATATTAATCACTACATATCCTCTACCCTCCATTATATAATCCATGATGTTTATATTAATCACTACATATCCTCTACCCTCCTCCATTATATAATCCATGATGTTTATATTAATCACACAATATCCTCTACCCTCCTCCATTATATAATCCATGATGTTTATATTAATCACCACATATCCTCTACCCTCCTCCATTATATAATCCATGATGTTTATATTAATCACCACATATCCTCTACCGTCCTCCATTATATAATCCATGATGTTTATATTAATCACCACATATCCTCTACCCTCCTCCATTATATAATCCATGATGTTTATATTAATCACCACATATCCTCTACCGTCCTCCATTATATAATCCATGATGTTTATATTAATCACCACATATCCTCTACCCTCCTCCATTATATAATCCATGATGTCAATATTAATCACCACATATCCTCTACCCTCCTCCATCATATAATCCATGATGTTTATATTAATCACCACATATCCTCTACCCTCCTCCATTATATAATCCATGATGTTTATATTAATCACCACATATCCTCTACCCTCCTCCATCATATAATCCATGA
The DNA here is from genome assembly GCA_030435695.1 of Brachymystax lenok tsinlingensis. Taxonomy (NCBI): domain Eukaryota; kingdom Metazoa; phylum Chordata; class Actinopteri; order Salmoniformes; family Salmonidae; genus Brachymystax; species Brachymystax lenok. Next base: position 109,889,218 of record CM059791.1, read on the forward strand.
TGTTTATATTAATCACCACATATCCTCTACCCTCCTCCATTATATAATCCATGATGTTTATATTAATCACCACATATCCTCTACCGTCCTCCATTATATAATCCATGATGTTTATATTAATCACCACATATCCTCTACTCCTCCTCCATCATATAATCCATGATGTTTATATTAATCACCACATATCCTCTACCCTCCTCCATTATATAATCCATGATGTTTATATTAATCACTACATATCCTCTACCCTCCTCCATTATATAATCCATGATGTTTATATTAATCACTACATATCCTCTACCCTCCTCTATTATATAATCCATGATGTTTATATTAATCACTACATATCCTCTACCCTCCTCCATTATATAATCCATGATGTTTATATTAATCACTACATATCCTCTACCCTCCTCCATCATATAATCCATGATGTTTATATTAATCACTACATATCCTCTACCCTCCTCTATTATATAATCCATGATGTTTATATTAATCACTACATATCCTCTACCCTCCTCCATTATATAATCCATGATGTTTATATTAATCACTACATATCCTCTACCCTCCTCCATCATATAATCCATGATGTTTATATTAATCACTACATATCCTCTACCCTCCTCCATTATATAATCCATGATGTTTATATTAATCACCACATATCCTCTACCCTCCTCCATTATATAATCCATGATGTTTATATTAATCACCACATATCGTCTACCCTCCTCCATTATATAATCCATGATGTTTATATTAATCACCACATATCCTCTACCCTCCTCCATTATATAATCCATGATGTTTATATTAATCACTACATATCCTCTACCCTCCTCCATTATATAATCCATGATGTTTATATTAATCACCACATATCCTCTACCCTCCTCCATTATATAATCCATGATGTTTATATTAATCACACCATATCCTCTACCCTCCATTATATAATCCATGATGTTTATATTAATCACTACATATCCTCTACCCTCCTCCATTATATAATCCATGATGTTTATATTAATCACTACATATCCTCTACCCTCCTCCATTATATAATCCATGATGTTTATATTAATCACCACATATCCTCTACCCTCCTCCATTATATAATCCATGATGTTTATATTAATCACCACATATCCTCTACCCTCCTCCATTATATAATCCATGATGTTTATATTAATCACCACATATCCTCTACCCTCCTCCATTATATAATCCATGATGTTTATATTAATCACCACATATCCTCTACCCTCCTCCATTATATAATCCATGATGTTTATATGAATCACTACATATCCTCTACCCTCCTCCATTATATAATCCATGATGTTTATATTAATCACCACATATCCTCTACCCTCCTCCATCATATAATCCATGATGTTTATATTAATCACCACATATCCTCTACCCTCCTCCATTATATAATCCATGATGTTTATATTAATCACCACATATCCTCTACCGTCCTCCATTATATAATCCATGATGTTTATATTAATCACCACATATCCTCTACCCTCCTCCATCATATAATCCATGATGTTTATATTAATCACCACATATCCTCTACCCTCCTCCATTATATAATCCATGATGTTTATATTAATACCTACATATCCTCTACCCTCCTCCATTATATAATCCATGATGTTTATATTAATCACTACATATCCTCTACCCACCATTATATAATCTATGATGTTTATATTAATCACCACATATCCTATACCCTCCTCCATTATATAATCCATGATGTTTATATTAATCATTACATATCCTCTACCCTCCTCCATTATATAATCCATGATGTTTATATTAATCACCACATATCCTCTACCCTCCTCCATTATATAATCCATGATGTTTATATTAATCACCACATATCCTCTACCCTCCTCCATTATATAATCCATGATGTTTATATTAATCACCACATATCCTCTACCCTCCTCCATTATATAATCCATGATGTTTATATTAATCACCACATATCCTCTACCCTCCTCCATTATATAATCCATGATGTTTATATTAATCACACCATATCCTCTACCCTCCTCCATTATATAATCCATGATGTTTATATTAATCACTACATATCCTCTACCCTCCTCCATTATATAATCCATTATGTTTATATTAATCACCACATATCCTCTACCCTCCTCCATTATATAATCCATGATGTTTCTATGAATCACCACATATCCTCTACCCCCCTCCATTATATAATCCATGATGTTTATATTAATCACTACATATCCTCTACCCTCCTCCATTATATAATCCATGATGTTTATATTAATCACTACATATCCTCTACCCTCCTCCATTATATAATCCATGATGTTTATATTAATCACCACATATCCTCTACCCTCCTCCATTATATAATCCATGATGTTTATATTAATCACCACATATCCTCTACCCTCCTCCATTATATAATCCATGATGTTTATATTAATCACCACATATCCTCTACCCTCCTCCATTATATAATCCATGATGTTTATATTAATCACTACATATCCTCTACCCTCCTCCATTATATAATCCATGATGTTTATATTAATACCTACATATCCTCTACCCTCATCACAGCTCCATTATATAATCCATGATGTTTATATTAATCACCACATATCCTCTACCCTCCTCCATTATATAATCCATGATGTTTATATTAATGACTACATATCCTCTACCCTCCTCCATTATATAATCCATGATGTTTATATGAATCACTACATATCCTCTACCCTCCTCCATCATATAATCCATGATGTTTATATTAATCACCACATATCCTCTACCCTCCTCCATCATATAATCCATGATGTTTATATTAATCACCACATATCCTCTACCCTCCTCCATTATATAATCCATGATGTTTATATTAATCACCACATATCCTCTACCCTCCTCCATTATATAATCCATGATGTTTATATTAATCACTACATATCCTCTACCCTCCTCCATTATATAATCCATGATGTTTATATTAATCACTACATATCCTCTACCGTCCTCCATTATATAATCCATGATGTTTATATTAATCACTACATATCCTCTACCCTCCTCCATTATATAATCCATGATGATGATATTAATCACCACATATCCTCTACCCTCCTCCATTATATAATCCATGATGATGATATTAATCACCACATATCCTCTACCCTCCTCCATTATATAATCCATGGTGGTTATATTTAATCATTCACCACAGAGGTCAGAGGTACAGTAGAACAATGAGTAACTCAGTCCCCCCTCAGAGTAGGTCTAGAACAATGAGTAACTCAGCCCCCCTTCAGAGCAGGTCTAGAACAATGAGCAACTCAGTCCCCCCTCGGAACAGGTCTAGAATGATGAGTAACTCAGTCCCCCCTCAGAGCAGCTCTAGAACGATTAGTTACTCAGTCCCCCCTCAGAGCAGGTCTAGAACAATGAGTAACTCAGTCTCTCCTCAGAGCAGGTCTAGAACAATGAGTAACTCAGTCCCCCCTCAGAGCAGATCTAGAACAATGAGTAACTCAGTCCCTCCTCAGAGCAGATCTAGAACAATGAGTAACTCAGTCCCCCCTCAGAGCAGATCTAGAACAATGAGTAACTCAGTCCCCCCCAGAGCAGGTCTATGAAGTGGCTTGGGAAGCCAATATAGTGCACTACTTTTTACCAGAGCACATTGTCCTTTATAGGGCCCTTGTCAAAAGTAGTGCACGATAAAGGGAATAAAGTGCCATTTGGGACGCATTCTCAGTTTCAGTTCTCTGGGCAGCCCCCCCCCACATCTTCATTTACATGAAGCTATAAATAAGGAGAGGAGGAGGGGAGGGGAAGCAGGTGTGTCTTGGGGGAGAAAGGGAACAACACATCACTGCCTGTAATTCAGTGTCAGATCTAGAACACGTCCCTGGTGAATGACTCATAACTAGAGATAGTAAACATGAAACCATCAGGTTTTTCTGCAGTGGGACGGAAGGATGGCCCCGCGAGACTAGGTGGGACTGAAACCAGTGGTCTGACTAGCGCCAAACTGTGCCTGCTGTAAAGTAGGTCTATCCTGAGTCATTATTAGTTGTCCTATGTCCTCCTCTGGTGGACGTTGACAGAACTGCAGCCTCTATTCTGATCACTGATGCAGAATGTGAAAAATACTGTAGCATGACACTGAGTGTATAAAACATTAAGGACACCTTCCTAATATTGAGTTGAATCTTACAAGGTCATAGTTCTCGCTTGTGCTGGAGATGATGCTGATGCCAACATCTAATGTTAATAACAGAGAACAGTTAAAAAAATATAATGACAGCTTCAAACCCTCAACATTGACCTTGCATTCAAATCAAATCCCATTTTATTGGTCACCTTTTTACATCAGCAGCTGTCACAAAGTGCTTTACAGATAAACAGACTAAAACCCCACAAAGTAATCAGAAGCACATTGGGCAGGAAAACCTCCCCAGGAGGAAGGAACTTAGAGAGGAACCTAGAGAGGAAGCAGGCTCAGAGGGAGGAACATAGAGAGGAACAAGGCTCAGAGGAAGGAACCTAGAGAGGAACCTAGACAGAACCTAGACAGGTTCCCTTCTGAATAGAGTCAAGTAAACATCCCCCATCAGGTATCATCATCGCTCTCTGAGCCAGGCCAGGCCCCTCTGAATAGAGTCAAGTAAACAATGTCAATTGTTTGGCAGTTGAGGACCTCCAGCAAACAATAAACATTACAGCAAACAACTAGAGTCTTTTGACAGATGTTACCATACAGTCTATGTACCATACAGTCTATGTACCATACAGTCTATGTTACCATATAGTCTATGTTACCATACAGTCTATGTACCATACAGTCTATGTTACCATATAGTCTATGTTACCATTCAGTCTATGTACCATACAGTCTATGTTACCATATAATCTATGTTACCATACAGTCTATGTACCACACAGTCTATGTTACCATACAGTCTATGTACCATACAGTCTATGTTACCATATAGTCTATGTTACCATACAGTCTATGTTACCATACAGTCTATGTACCATTCAGTCTATGTACCATATAGTCTATGTTACCATTCAGTCTATGTACCATACAGTCTATGTTACCATATAATCTATGTTACCATACAGTCTATGTACCATACAGTCTATGTACCACACAGTCTATGTTACCATATAGTCTATGTTACCATACAGTCTATGTACCATACAGTCTATGTTACCATATAGTCTATGTTACCATACAGTCTATGTACCATTCAGTCTATGTTACCATATAGTCTATGTTACCATTCAGTCTATGTACCATACAGTCTATGTTACCATATAATCTATGTTACCATACAGTCTATGTACCATACAGTCTATGTACCACACAGTCTATGTTACCATATAGTCTATGTTACCATACAGTCTATGTACCATACAGTCTATGTTACCGTACAGTCTGTGTTACCATACAGCCTAAGTTACCATACAGTCTATGTACCATACATTCTATGTACCATACAGTCTAAGTACCATACAGTCTATGTACCATACAGTCTAGGTACCATACAGTCTATGTTACCACACAGTCTATGTTACCATATAGTCTATGTTACCATACAGTCTATGTACCATACAGTCTATGTTACCGTACAGTCTGTGTTACCATACAGCCTATGTTACCATACAGTCTATGTACCATACAGTCTATGTACCATACAGTCTAAGTACCATACAGTCCATATACCATACAGTCTATGTACCATACAGTCTAAGTACCATACAGTCTATGTTACCATACAGTATATGCACCATACAGTATATGTACCATACAGTCTACGTTACCATACAGTCTATGTATCATACAGTCTAAGTACCATACAGTCCATGTACCATACAGTCTATGTACAATACAGTCTAAGTACCATACAGTCTACATTACCATACAGTCTAGGTACTATACAGTCTATGTACCATACAGTCTATCTACCATACAGTCTAAGTACCATGCAGTCTATGTACCATACAGTCTAAGTACCATACAGTCTATGTTACCATACAGTCTATGTTACCATATAGTCTAAGTACCATACAGTCTACGTTACCATACAGTCTATCTACCATACAGTCTAAGTACCATGCAGTCTATGTACCATACAGTCTAAGTACCATACAGTCTATGTTACCATACAGTCTATGTTACCATATAGTCTAAGTACCATACAGTCTAAGTACCATACAGTCTAAGTACCATACAGTCTGTGTTACAACCAGTGGAGGCTCCTCAAAGGAGGAAGAACCATACAGTCTATGGACCATACAGTCTATGGACCATACAGTCTAAGTACCATACAGTCTATGATACCATACGGTCTATGTACCATACAGTCTATGTTACCATACAGTCTATGTACCATACAGTCTAAGTACCATACAGTCCATGTACCATACAGTCTATGTACAATACAGTCTAAGTACCATACAGTCTACGTTACCATACAGTCTAGGTACCATACAGTCTATGTACCATACAGTCTAAGTACTATGCAGTCTATGTACCATATAGTCTAAGTACCATACAGTCTATGTTACCATGCAGTCTATGTTACCATATAGTCTAAGTACCATACAGTCTATGTACCATACAGTCTAAGTACCATACAGTCTATGTACCATACAGTCTAAGTACCATACAGATCATGTACCATACAGTCTATGTACAATACAGTCTAAGTACCATACAGTCTACGTTACCATGCAGTCTATATACCATACAGTCTAAGTACCATACAGTCTATGTTACCATGTAGTCTATGTTACCATATAGTCTAAGTACCATACAGTCTACGTTACCATACAGTCTAGGTACCATACAGTCTATGTACCATAAAGTCTAAGTACCATGCAGTCTATGTACCATACAGTCTAAGTACCATACAGTCTATGTTACCATACAGTCTATGTTACCATATAGTCTAAGTACCATACAGTCTAAGTACCATACAGTCTATGTTACCATACAGTCTATGTACCATACAGTATATGTACCATACAGTCTATGTTACCATACAGTCCATGTACCATACAGTCTATGTACAATACAGTCTAAGTACCATACAGTCTATGTTACCATACAGTCTATGTTACCATATAGTCTAAGTACCATACAGTCTAAGTACCATACAGTCTATGTTACCATACAGTCTATGTTACCATACAGTCCATGTACCATACAGTCTATGTACAATACAGTCTATGTACCATACAGTATAAGTACCATACAGTCCATATACCATACAGTCTATGTACCATACAGTCTAAGTACCATACAGTCTATGTTACCATACAGTATATGCACCATACAGTATATGTACCATACAGTCTACGTTACCATACAGTCTACGTACCATACAGTCTAAGTACCATACAGTCCATGTACCATACAGTCTATGTACAATACAGTCTAAGTACCATACAGTCTACATTACCATACAGTCTAGGTACTATACAGTCTATGTACCATACAGTCTATCTACCATACAGTCTAAGTACCATGCAGTCTATGTACCATACAGTCTAAGTACCATACAGTCTATGTTACCATACAGTCTATGTTACCATATAGTCTAAGTACCATACAGTCTACGTTACCATACAGTCTATCTACCATACAGTCTAAGTACCATGCAGTCTATGTACCATACAGTCTAAGTACCATACAGTCTATGTTACCATACAGTCTATGTTACCATATAGTCTAAGTACCATACAGTCTAAGTACCATACAGTCTAAGTACCATACAGTCTGTGTTACAACCAGTGGAGGCTCCTCAAAGGAGGAAGTACCATACAGTCTATGTTACCATACGGTCTATGTACCATACAGTATATGTACCATACAGTCTATGTTACCATACAGTCTATGTACCATACAGTCTAAGTACCATACAGTCTACGTTACCATACAGTCTAGGTACCATACAGTCTATGTACCATACAGTCTAAGTACTATGCAGTCTATGTACCATATAGTCTAAGTACCATACAGTCTATGTTACTATGCAGTCTATGTTACCACATAGTCTAAGTACCATACAGTCTATGTACCATACAGTCTAAGTACCATACAGTCTATGTACCATACAGTCTAAGTACCATACAGATCATGTACCATACAGTCTATGTACAATACAGTCTAAGTACCATACAGTCTACGTTACCATGCAGTCTATATACCATACAGTCTAAGTACCATACAGTCTATGTTACCATGTAGTCTATGTTACCATATAGTCTAAGTACCATACAGTCTACGTTACCATACAGTCTAGGTACCATACAGTCTATGTACCATACAGTCTAAGTACCATGCAGTCTATGTACCATACAGTCTAAGTACCATACAGTCTATGTTACCATACAGTCTATGTTACCATACAGTCTAAGTACCATACAGTCTATGTTACCATACAGTCTATGTACCATACAGTATATGTACCACACAGTCTATGTTACCATACAGTCCATGTACCATACAGTCTATGTACAATACAGTCTAAGTACCATACAGTCTACGTTACCATACAGTCTAGGTACCATACAGTCTATGTACCATACAGTCTAAGTACCATGCAGTCTATGTACCATACAGTCTAAATACCATACAGTCTATGTTACCATAGAGGAGGAAGAACCATACAGTCTATGGACCATACAGTCTATGTACCATACAGTCTATGACCATACAGTCTATGTTACCATACAGTCCATGTACCATACAGTCCATGTACCATACAGTCTATGTACAATACAGTCTAAGTACCATACAGTCTACGTTACCATACAGTCTAGGTACCATACAGTCTATGTACCATACAGTCTAAGTACCATGCAGTCTATGTACCATACAGTCTAAGTACCATACAGTCTATGTTACCATACAGTCTATGTTACCATATAGTCTAAGTACCATACAATCTAAGTACCATACAGTCTATGTTACCATACAGTCTATGTACCATACAGTATATGTACCATACAGTCTATGTTACCATACAGTCCATGTACCATACAGTCTATGTACAATACAGTCTAAGTACCATACAGTCTACGTTACCATACAGTCTAGGTACCATACAGTCTATGTACCATACAGTCTAAGTACCATGCAGTCTATGTACCATACAGTCTAAATACCATACAGTCTATGTTACCATAGAGGAGGAAGAACCATACAGTCTATGGACCATACAGTCTATGTACCATACAGTCTATGACCATACAGTCTATGTTACCATACAGTCCATGTACCATACAGTCCATGTACCATACAGTCCATGTACCATACAGTCTATGTACAATACAGTCTAAGTACCATACAGTCTACGTTACCATACAGTCTAGGTACCATACAGTCTATGTACCATACAGTCTAAGTACCATGCAGTCTATGTACCATACAGTCTAAGTACCATACAGTCTATGTTACCATACAGTCTATGTTACCATATAGTCTAAGTACCATACAGTCTAAGTACCATACAGTCTATGTTACCATACAGTCTATGTACCATACAGTATATGTACCATACAGTCTATGTTACCATACAGTCCATGTACCATACAGTCTATGTACAATACAGTCTAAGTACCATACAGTCTACGTTACCATACAGTCTAGGTACCATACAGTATATGTACCATACAGTCTAAGTACCATGCAGTCTATGTACCATACAGTCTAAATACCATACAGTCTATGTTACCATAGAGGAGGAAGAACCATACAGTCTATGGACCATACAGTCTATGTACCATACAGTCTATGACCATACAGTCTATGTTACCATACAGTCCATGTACCATACAGTCCATGTACCATACAGTCTATGTACAATACAGTCTAAGTACCATACAGTCTACGTTACCATACAGTCTAGGTACCATACAGTCTATGTACGATACAGTCTAAGTACCATACAGTCTATGTTACCATACAGTCTATGTAACATACAGTATATGTACCATACAGTCTATGTTACCATACAGTCCATGTACCATACAGTCTATGTACCATACAGTCTACGTTACCATACAGTCTATGTACCATACAGTATATGTACCATACAGTCTAAGTACCATGGGGCGGCAGTGTAGCCTAGTGGTTAGAGTGTTGGACTAGTAACTGAAAGGCTGCAAGTTCAAATCCCCGAGCTGACAAGGTACAAATCTGTCATTCTGCCCCTGAACAGGCAGTTAACCCACTGTTCCTAGGCTGTCATTGAAAATAAGATACATATACAATCTATGTACCATACGGTCTATATTACCATACAGTCTATGTACAATACAGTCTTTGTACCATACAGTCTATGTTACCATACATACCATACAGTCTATGTTACCATACAGTCTATGTACAATACAGTCTTTGTACCATACAGTCTATGTTACCATACATACCATACAGTCTATGTACCTTACAGTCTATGTTACCATACAGTCTATGTACCATACGGTCTATATTACCATACAGTCTATGTACAATACAGTCTTTGTACCATACAGTCTATGTTACCATACATACCATACAGTCTATGTACCTTACAGTCTATGTTACCATACAGTCTATGTACCATAGTCTACGTACAGTACCATATAATCTATGTTACCATACAGTCTACGTACCATACAGTCTACGTACAGTACCATATAATCTATGTTACCATACAGTCTATGAACCATACAGTCTCGGAGGATAAGAATTTCACTGTAACCTGTGATTACATCTGCAAGCCGATGAATGTGTCTAATACACTCGTCTAATACACTTTATGTTACCTAGTGTCCACCAGAGTTTAGACCAGACCATGGTCATATGTCAAAGGCATATGGAGGTGGCCTGAGCATGGTCATGTTTGAACTTTTGGGACTATTGCATTGATTGATTCCATAGTATCAGGCAAGCTAAATCACGCACACAGACATACACCTGTCCTGCACTGGTTGAAATAACGTTCTTATTCCAATTTACCACCTGTTCACGTGTTGTATTACAATTCTGAGACACAGACCTCACTACCCCCTCTTTTCTCGCCTCCTCATCTTTCCCCTCACCACCGTGCAGATGCCATATTCCTAAACGAGTCAGCGAGATTCCAGTCAGGATAAACTAGGACAGGACACCTTAAGCAAGATGGCGCTTCCCCTGTCGCCAGCTAAACTGACGCTCCGACAGTGCAATGACTATTGAATATCTCCTAGGGAATATAGCGGGGATTCTGGATAACTCTGTGCAGCCTATTCCATCATGCTGCATTGATCTACTCTAAAGACAGAGGAAGAGCATAACTTGACATGGAGAGTAAAATTGCCACTGGACGAATGCCAGGGTATTTGTACAGTCAGAGCCAAAACCGAAAACGATGCAGCCTAAATAAATAAATCACGTCGATAAAGCACCGGTGTTCTTTTTTCTGCCTCATCATCATCAAACTGGTTGGATGACGGAGAAGAAAAGCGTGGGACTGGAGATGCCTATCAATCGTTTTTAATCATCTGTCAGTCAAGTGAATGCCTGCGGTATCAAAAACAAAGACAAATACCGACGGGAATGTTTGTCAACATATGTTTATTGATCCGATGTGAAGGATGCGCTCACTGCGTCTCAAGGGGGTCAATGAGAAATAGCCTAAAATGCAGCGTTTGATTTGACATACAATCCTTCGGCTAAATGTGCTTTAGTCAACATCTGATCTATTTCCATGTTGTATTTTGGTAAACCCTGCCTGCTGCGGTCTCAACCCTGAAGACGGGGGAGGATGTCCGTGGCTCTCTCCGTGATGGTTATGTCTCCAGCGTTCTTTAATCCCAGTTTTGCCTTCAGTTCCCATTTGGACTCAGGTACGTGTCGATCTAAAACGGACATTGAATGTGTGTGTTGTTTCATGTGTGTTTCATCTAATGTCTGTGTCTGAATGTGTATTGCTAGTATTGAATTTGAAAATAATATTATTATTCTTCATCACCATCATCATCAGGTCCCTATATGTTGAATCATTGTGTGTTTAAACTCTTGCTAGATACTGGTCCTTCAGCTCCATGTGAAGGATATAGATGTTCATCTGTCAACAACAGCAGCTAGATCAATATACAGTAGCCAGTGTGCTGTTGGCAGCCTTTATAGCCTGTCTGTGTGTGTGTGAGACTGTGTGTGTTAATATTTAGGGCAGTCTTCTTCTCCCTTTCTGTAGTCAGCCCTCCTGCAGCACCCATTTTTTCCCCTCTTGGAGCAGTTTCCATGGCAACCCGAGGGGAGGGTGGCATGTTGTTATTTTAGAGGAATGCTGAGGAAGTTAGGATGAAGGGCAGCGTGTGTGTGTGTGTGTGTGTTTCACTACCACGCTATTGCCTGCCTCTCTCAGCCTGATCGGCAGTGGAGAAAGGCAGCTCAAAGCCAACCTAGCACGCAGACCGCTGCAGGTGTGTGTGTTTGTGCGTGTCCGTGTGTATGCTTGTGTGTCAGCCCAGCTTAGCCCAGCTCAAACCTACTTCAGTTCACTGGAGACCTCCCTCCCTGACTCTGGCTCTATGGCTTGTTGTTGAAAGTACAGTAGTCTGCCTGTCTGCAGTGTTTACCCAGAGCAACTAGACAGGGCAGAACCACCATGGACTCTGGCTACTAGAGCCAGCATGAATGGCAGGAGCATTCAGGTGCTGCTGTGTTGGGGGAGAGATAGAGAGGTGTGAGGGATGGGGGTGTGAGGAGAGAGAGAGTAGAGGGGGAGAGAGGTGGAGAGGAGGAGAGAGAGAGTATAGGAGGGAGGGGGGTGTGAGGAGAGAGAGAGAGTAGAGGGGGAGAGGAGGGGGAGAGAGGTGGAGAGGAGGAGAGAGAGTAGAGGGGGAGAGGTTTGAGGAAGGGAAATTGGGATACCTAGTCAGTTGTACAACAGAATGCATTCAACTGAAATGTGCCTTCCACATTTAAGGAAGGAGAGTGTGTGCAGACAGCCTCAGTGAAGAGTTGAATTAGAGCAGAATAAATGAATGGGAGGTAGAGTAAACAGGTTTGAGGTTGTCCCTGCGGTTTGTGTGTGTGTGTGTTGTGTATGTGTGTGTCTGTGTGTGTGTGTGTGTGTGTGTGTGTTTAAACAGCATTGAGTGTCCCTGCACTAGGCTGTGTGTGCTCAGCATATAAATGAGGTATCCCTGAGAACCAGCCTCCTACAGCTCACTCTGGTCGCTGCATACAGGATCTCTCTTTTTCTATATTCCAGACCTGTCACTAGTGATATGGGGGTTTCAGTACCCCATGCTTTACCTGTCACTAGTGTTATGGGGGTTTCAGTACCCCATGCTTTACCTGTCACTAGTGATATGGGGGTTTCAGTACCCCATGCTGTACCTGTCACTAGTGATATGGGGGTTTCAGTACCCCATGCTTTACCTGTCACTAGTGTTATGGGGGTTTCAGTACCCCATGCTTTACCTGTCACTAGTGATATGGGGGTTTCAGTACCCCATGCTTTACCTGTCACTAGTGTTATGGGGGTTTCAGTACCCCATGCTTTACCTGTCACTAGTGTTATGGGGGTTTCAGTACCCCATGCTTTACCTGTCACTAGTGTTATGGGGGTTTCAGTACCCTACGCTGTACCTGTCACTAGTGTTATGGGGGTTTCAGTACCCCATGCTTTACCTGTCACTAGTGATATGGGGGTTTCAGTACCCCATGCTTTACCTGTCACTAGTGTTATGGGGGTTTCAGTACCCTACGCTGTACCTGTCACTAGTGATATGGGGGTTTCAGTACCCCATGCTTTACCTGTCACTAGTGATATGGGGGTTTCAGTACCCCATGCTTTACCTGTCACTAGTGTTATGGGGGTTTCAGTACCCTACGCTTTACCTGTCACTAGTGATATGGGCGTTTCAGTTCCCCGTGCTGTACCTGTCACTAGTGATATGGGGGTTTCAGTACCCCACGCTGTACCTGTCACTAGTGATATGGGGGTTTCAGTACCCCACGCTGTACCTGTCACTAATGATATGGGGGTTTCAGTACCCCATGTTGTACCTGTCACTAGTGAAATGGGGGTTTCAGTACCTCATGTTGTACCTGTCACTAGTGATATGGGGGTTTCAGTACCCCGTGCTGTACCTGTCACTAGTGTTATGGGGGTTTCAGTATCCCATGCTGTACCTGTCACTAGTGTTATGGGGGTTTCAGTATCCCATGCTGTACCGGTCACTAGTGATATTTGGGAGGTAGAGTAACCCCCATATTCTTCATTGTTTCAAGACACCTTTCTGATTGGCGCCTGTCTAAGTGGACTAATCCAGTGTTTAGGACATGGGGATGGCACAGTCCATCACTCTAAGACATGTTTTACTGAAATTGTATATGGTTATATTGGTCAGAAATAGTATATTGTAATCTAACAGCATCTGTTTGGCACATAATACTCACGCAGCGCTTGCTCCTATGCCCTTCCTTTTTCTTGATCTCCAGCAGTTTCCACAACAAAGTCAAATGTCTTCTACAGATCTGACTTCCCCTTTCCCTCCTGAGAAACAGTATACATTCCCCTGTTTCCAGTGTATTTGTCATGTCCTCTGCATCATTTTGCTGTTACGGTTGTCTGAGTTGTCACAGGCCGGCTCATAGCCTGTGGCAAAAATGAGGGGACACGAACAACAGGTGTAGGCCAATCAAAAAGGTTCTTTATTACAACCCAAAAACTATTAACTTTAACAAAGAAAAAGGAATGAGGTGTGAAAATGTCATAATGGAAGGTGTATGTACAGGGATGTGCAGGGATGCAGTGATCTGTGTGTGTGAACATGACTGAGTGGAAACTATGCAAAACTACAAAGGAACAAACAAAACAGGACCATACCTGGAGGAGCAGAGAGAGAGAGAAGTGATTAGTGAAGCAATTAATACCCTGAGCCCAGGTGGCTCCAATCACTAACGACCCTCCTCTGCCTGCAGGAGGAACCGCCCCTGCAATGCAGAGGGGCCGTGACACCCCCCTCCTTAAAATGAGGGTCCCACCCTCAACCCAAAATTCGGCCCAAAATATTTAAAACAATCCAAAGTTCCCCCCCAAAAAAACAAAGATACCAGTCCCGGCTCCTAGCAGTAGCCCAGTGTCCCCTGGCTGACTGTTCGCCCCTCAAACTCAGCAGCCCTGGTACCTGGGGAGCAATTTAAGAGGAAAGAGGCGCAGACAGCCCGGAGGGGTCAGCAGAGAGAAGATACAAACTAGGTTAAAGGAGCACGGGACAGAGCATCAGCAATGATATTATCCTTACCACTAATGTGTCTAATATCGAGGTTGAATGGTTGCAAGAACAAAGCCCAACGCATCAGGCGCTGGTTGGGATTTTGCAGGGACTTCAGAAAAATAAGTGGGTTGTGGTCAGTGAACACAGTTAAAGGGGTCAAACCAGAACCAACATAGACTTCGAAGTGCTGTAGAGCCCAAATGAGACCTAAAGCCTCCTTTTCAATTACAGAATAGTTTTGCTGATACGTATTACATTTCCGGGAGAAGAAACTTACTGGACACTCAACATTGTGATCATTTTCCTGAAGAAGCACAGCCCCAGCACCGATTTGACTGGCGTCCACCTGCAATTTGAAAGGTTTCCCAAAATGTGGTGCTACCAACACGGGTGCCAAACACAAAAGTGCCTTAACTGCATCAAATGCCTCTTGACACTGGGTGGACCAGATAAATTCAGCCTTGGCCTTCAACAGATTGGTCAGTGGGGACACTACTACCGAAAAGTTTACAAAAAGTACAGTAGTACCCCGCCATTCCCAGGAAGCGCATCAGTTCTTTCTTTGTGGAGGGCTATGGGAACTGCTTCACAGCCTGGACCTTGGCTTCCACGGGACAGACAAAACCCTGACCAACAACCTTGCCTAGGTATGTGACTGTAACTTTGGCAAACTCACACTTTGCCAAATTGATAGTTAACCTGGCCCACACCAGTCTTTCGAACAGGGCTTGTACTCTCCAGACATGCTCCTCCCAGGAGTCTGAGTAGATGACCACGTCGTCCAAATACACGGCACACCCTTCCAGATCTGAGACCACCCGATTCATCAGCCTCTGGAAGGTGGCTGGAGCATTCCGCAAGCCAAAAGGCATCACTGTATAAGAGAACAAACCAGATGGAGTTATAAAGGCAGCAATCTCACAAGCTCTTTTAGTAATGGGTACTTGCCAATATCCCTTTAAAAGATCAAATTTGCTAACATACTTTGCTGACCCAACTTGATCAATACAATCCTCCATCCTAGGAAGAGGGTAAAGGTCTGCTTTAGTAACATTGTTAACTTTTCTATAATCAGGTCTGAAAAGTGGAATCAGACTTTTTGACCAGAAGACAGGGTGAAGCCCAATTTGAACAACATGGCTCCGCAATACCATTGTCCAACATATACTGCACCTCTGTTTCCAACTGCAGTCTCTTCTCCTCAGATACACAATAAAATCTCTGTTTGATAGGCTTAGCATCTCCGATGTCTATGTCATGCTCAATTAAGTGGGTTTGCGATAGAGTATCAGAAAACAAAAAAAGAGCTACCAATTCATCACGTTTCTCAGAATCTAAATGATCTACCAAAACCCCAAGGTTTTTCAAAGTCTGGTAGTTTTTCAACCGACCTTGTAAGACCTCATCCGAAACCCTAACTACCTCCTCAACTCCCCCCTCCACAAAGTTAAAGCCACAAGATGCAGTGACTGGAGCAGCAGTCAACGCTGACCTTACCGCTGGAGTGCCTTCAACTTTGCTTAGATCACGGGAGTGATAACACTCAAAAGGTTCACATGGCATAATTTAGAGGGCTTCCTATGACCAGGGGTTTCAATAAGATAGTTCAAATCTGACACTTTGCGCAACACAGTGAAAGGACCACAATATTTTGCTTGAAAAGGTGAACTTACTAGAGGCAGAAGAGCAAGTACACGATCACCGGGACTAAACTCACACAGCTCAGCCTGACCGTCATATTTCAGTTTCATTTTCTGTTGAGAACATTTTAGTTTCTCCTTCGCCAGTTCACCAGCCCTATACAACTTCAGCCTAAAACCATTTACATAGTCAATAAGGTTCCGAGGTGGTTCCTCAGGCAAACAACCATCCTGCAGCACTGCTAAAGGCCCACGCACCTTATGACCAAACACTAAGTCATTTCGGCTAAACCCTGTGCTTTCCTGCACTACTTCACGAGCAGCTAGTAACAGCCAAGGTAACCCCTCCTCCCAATCTGCAGACAGTTCTGTACAGTATGCACGAAGCAAGGATTTTAAAGTTTGATGAAAACGTTCCAAAGCTCCCTGGCTCTGGGCATGGAACGCAGTAGACTTGTTGTGTTTAACTTTAAGCTGTTTGAGAACCTGAGCAAATAAATGGGAGTTAAAGTTAGACCCCTGATCTGACTGGATGATTTTTGGAATCCCAAATGTTGAAATAAATTGAGTTAACGCTTTAACTACTGATTTTGAAGTTATGGTACGCAAGGAAAAAGCTGCCGGATATCTAGTTGCTTGACACATAACAGTTAATAAGTAGCTATGACCTGACTTAGACCGTGGTAAAGGTCCAACACAATCGATAATTAGATGCTCAAAAGGTTGCCCTATGGCTGGTATTGGATACAAAGGTGCTGGCTTTACAACCTGGTTTGGATCGCTTGTGCGCTGACACGTATGAAGTAAGAAAACTTTTCAGTCAGAAATGGCTATAATTATGTTGCAGCTCCAGCAACACGGATAGCGTGATAAAAACTGTTGATGTTCTGTGGTGGTCGCTGCAGCAGGGAGGAGAGAGAGACAATGGGTGCTAGTCACACAGTCACTCGCTGTCTTTTTTCTAAACAAAGCACAGCAAGTCTGAGCCAGGCCCGGCACAATCAAATCAATTGCGGTCGGAATTCCTTTAGTCATTTGTGTGTCTTAATTATTTAATCATCAGACAAGCTCAGTGCATATAGTTGATTTGATTGTTTGTTTTGGAAAAATATACGTTTAAAAATTTCGACCAATCGATTTCAACCAATCTTGGTCGACCAACATTTTTATTTTCAGGGACAGCCCTAATTTGAACCCAGGTCTTCTGTCCTTCATGCTGTCCAGTGGCTGGCTTCAGCCTGGCCTGGCTCTGGTTCTGTCCTCAGCCTTGCCTGGGACTCTGGTTCTGGCCTCAGCCTGGCCTGGCCTGGGACTCTGGTTCTGTCCTCAGCCTGGCCTGGGACTCTGGTTCTGGCCTCAGCCTGGCCTGGCTCTGGTTCTGTCCTCAGCCTGGCCTGGGAATCTGGTTCTGGCCTCAGCCTGGCCTGGGACTCTGGTTCTGGCCTCAGCCTGGCCTGGGACTCTGGTTCTGGCCTCAGCCTGGCCTGAGACTCTGGTTCTGGTTCTGGCTCTGGTTCTGTCCTCAGCCTTGCCTGAGACTCTGGTTCTGGTTCTGGCTCTGGTTCTGTCCTCAGCCTGGCCTGGCTCTGGTTCTGGCCTCAGCCTGGCCTGAGAGTCTGGTTCTGGTTCTGGCTCTGGTTCTGTCCTCAGCCTGGCCTGGGACTCTGGTTGTGTCCTGGTGCTGGACATTATTATGTAACCCCACCACAGTAATGTGATTGTGTAATTTGAGGTGAAAAGACACTCCCGTCTCGATCTTGCCAGGGAAATCATGGGTGAAAATACTTGGGGTTGCATTCCAAATGGCACCCTATTCCCTATATAGTGCACTACTTTAGACCAGAGCATGTAGTGCAGTATGTAGGGAATAGGGTGCATTTGGGACGCGTACTTGTTCACGGTGGTTAACTGAGGTTCTGGGCTTTCCCTCTAATCAAATTGGTCCATTGGCATTTTACTGCTGTGGAGAGGGTGAGCTTTATAAACTCTTAGGAAGGACTTTTATTGCTGTGGAGAGGGTGAGCTTTATAAACTCTTTATAAACTCTTAGGAAGGACTTTTATTGCTGTGGAGAGGGTGAGCTTTTGAACTGTGTTTCTTAGAATGTTGAGTAGCTTCAGAGGCCAACAGAGGTCAGAAGAGGTCACAGCCAATGTTCCCTCTAATTTGTTTTGACACTGAGCAAATTTCAGGTCTGCTGAGTGCAAAGAATTCTGTGCAATTTCCAGCGCACGTTTACTGTTAACACAGAGGCTGTACCCGCTTTAAGTTACAGTTTTAACAGTGGGCTACTGTGGCTATTTGATCATAATGTGGGCCTACCAGAGTGGCCTAACATCAGAAACAATGGATAAAATGCATCCCATAACATTTTAATATGGAAATAGCTGTTCTATCATTCAGCCTACAGTAGCAGCCAATGTGTGGTGTTCAATGTAGGCCTACATTTCATGAGACTTTTGAGAAAAAAAAACATGCAGGGCTTTACATTAACCTGTTTATTCATTTGTCCTTCAGGCAAGGAGGTGACTGAAAATGTTGTTGTGTTGTTTGATTCAAGAAACCACTTTACTAAATAAAAGTAGTTATTATTCCCATACCATTATTACAGAGAATCAGACACATTATGCTACCCTCTGCCTATTGGCTACTTAGCTTATTCAAGCCTGTCTCAAAATACAACACTGTCCCTTTAAGACAAAAACAAGCTCTTTACCTGACTGGCATTTTAAAGATGTCTATAAATGTACACTTTTTGTGCTCTTGTAAGAAGCAATCACTTCCCTATTGTTGTCTACTAATGATCTATAACTGGGCTAATAACTCACTAACTATCAATCAATCACTCCCCTATTATTGACTAATGATCTATAACTGGGCTAATAACTCACTAACTATCAATCAATCACTCCCCTATTGCTGACTAATGATCTATAACTGGGCTAATAACTCACTAACTATCAATCAATCACTCCCCTATTATTGACTAATGATCTATAACTGGGCTAATTACTCACTAACTATCAATCAGTCCCCTATTATTGACTAATGATCTATAACTGGGCTAATAACTCACTAACTATCAATCACTCCCCTATTATTGACTACTAATGATCTATAACTGGGCTAATAACTCACTAACTATCAATCAATCACTCCCCTATTGTTGACTACTATTGATCTATAACTGGGCTAATAACTCACTAACTATCAATCAATCACTCCCCTATTGCTGACTAATGATCTATAACTGGGCTAATAACTCACTAACTATCAATCAATCACTCCCCTATTGCTGACTAATGATCTATAACTGGGTTAGTAACTCACTAACTAGTAAAGGATATGAACAAAATGTGCATAAGTGGCTACATGCAGCTCTCGCATTGATCTCAAAACAAGCGCATCTACTCACCGCCACAGCTGTAAACACAGTCCAGTTCAAAGTAAATGACATAGATCCATATATGGCAATGGTCTATTTGCATATAGGCCTACTGCAGCTCTGATTGGCTATGCCGCACAGGTCTGTGTAGAGTACCGACTGAGTCGTAGGATTCTATTACAGTGCCGACTGCAGCAGAATCCTACTCCTATGTGTTCAGCCCACAACAACATCTCTTGCGTAGTTCCGTTTGTTTCAGTATGTTGCATTGAAAATGGCTAATATTGCATTGATTCTAGCACAATTGCCACAGTAAAGGAAACCGGTGATAGTCTTAACTGACAAGGAGAAGTCTAGAAGTTCAGACAGTTAGTACCATCGGTATAGATCAGGGTGTCAAACATACGGCCCGAGACCCACCCTCTCTATCCTGCTCCTGTCCTCCTGTATGGGCTCTGAGCTGACACATACACACACACACAGGCACACACACACACATACACACACACACGTGCAAGTCCACGGCCACACGCACACACAGAGGAATCAGGAATCACAGTAGTGGGTGGATTAGTGCCAGCGTGCCGTGCTGTCTGTCTGTCATACCTTCACCAAGCCATGCTCACCTCACCCACATCTATGAGAGAAATGGTGATGACTTCATACCTTCACCAAGCCATGCATGGTGATGACTTCATACCTTCACCAAGCCATGCTCACCTCACCCACATCTCTGAGAGAAATGGTGATGACTTCATACCTTCACCAAGCTATGCTCACCTCACCCACATCACTGAGAGAGATGGTGATGACTTCATACCTTCACCAAGCTATGCTCACCTCACCCACATCACTGAGAGAGATGGTGATGACTTCATACCTTCACCAAGCCATGTTCACCTCACCCACATCACTGAGAGAGATGGTGATGACTTCATACCTTCACCAAGCCATGCTCACCTCACCCACATCACTGAGAGAGATGGTGATGACTTCATACCTTCACCAAGCCATGCTCACCTCACCCAAATCATGGAGAGAGATGGTGATGACTTCATACCTTCACCAAGCCATGCTCACCTCACCCACATCTCTGAGAGAGATGGTGATGACTTCATAACTTCACCAAGCCATGCTCACCTCACCCACATCTCTGAGAGAGATGGTGATGACTTCATACCTTCACCAAGCTATGCTCACCTCACCCACATCTCTGAGAGAAATGGTAATGACTTCCTACCTTCACCAAGCCATGCATGGTGATGACTTCATACCTTCACCAAGCCATGCTCACCTCACCCACATCACTGAGAGAGATGGTGATGACTTCATACCTTCACCAAGCCATGCTCACCTCACCCACATCTCTGAGAGAAATGGTGATGACTTCATACCTTCACCAAGCTATGCTCACCCACATCACTGAGAGAGATGGTGATGACTTCATACCTTCACCAAGCTATGCTCACCTCACCCACATCACTGAGAGAGATGGTGATGACTTCATACCTTCACCAAGCCATGTTCACCTCACCCACATCACTGAGAGAGATGGTGATGACTTCATACCTTCACCAAGCCATGTTCACCTCACCCACATCACTGAGAGAGATGGTGATGACTTCATACCTTCACCAAGCCATGCTCACCTCACCCACATCATGGAGAGAGATGGTGATGACTTCCTACCTTCCAAAGAGCCTGACACAACAAAAAGACAACACTGACATACAGTATAGGGGAGGAGGAACACAGACTAGCATTGTTGTGTGTGTGTGTGTGTGTTGTTCTCCATGACTGTCACACTAGTGTCACCTCTTGTTTCCCCTGTCAGCAGGAAGGGCTGAAGGACAGTCCCTCCATGGCTGCATTCCAAATGGAACCCTGTTCATCTTATAGTGCACTATATTGTACCAGAACCCCAGGGCCTGAAAGTAGTGCACTACATTGTACCAGAACCCCAGGGCCTGAAAGTAGTGCAGTATATTGTACCAGAACCCCAGGGCCTGAAAGTAGTGCACTACATTGTACCAGAACCCCAGGGCCTGAAAGTAGTGCACTACATTGTACCAGAACCCCAGGGCCTGAAAGTAGTGCTCTATAGAAGGCGTTCTTTTTTTTAAATGTTCTTTTACTTTCAAATGGCTCTCTTGTGATTTGCGACATACACCTAGATTCCTGAATCGGGTCACATATATGGAATAGGGTTTTGGACACAGACCAGAGCTACAATCTCTCTCTCTCTCTGTGTCTCTCTGTCTCTCTGTCTCTCTCTCTCTCTCTCTCTCTCTCTCTCTCTCTCTCTCTCTGTCACTCTCTCTCCCTGTCTCTCTCTACAGTCGTGGCCGAAAGTTTTGAGAATGACACAAATATTAATTTTCACAAAGTCTGCTGCCTCAGTTTGTATGATGGCAATTTGCATATACTCCAGAATGTCATGAAGAGTGATTAAAACTTGTTAGGGAGTGGCAGCTGAGGGGTCGGTTTTGGAGAGCCTGGCGTGCCCAAAGTAAAATGCCTCCCATTCAGGCCCAGAAAATAGGATATGCAGATATTTGGTACCATTGGATAGGAAACACTCTGAATTTTCCAAAACTGTTAACCATTTGTCTGTGAGTAAAACAGAACACATATAGCAGGCGAAACCCCGAGGAATTTCTGTCCTGGAAAAAGTGATTTTGACACATTGCTCATTTGGGCACCCCTCCCTCATGAAAATGACCATATAAGGGCATATGAATGCAGTACCCATCGCTTCCTTTAGATGTCAACAGTCTCGAGACAGTGTATTTTTTTCATTTTGGATGAAGAAGACCAGAGAATAAGAGCAAACCAGGAAGTCACTCATTCATGTAAACAGAATGGAACGCGTGCTCCCGAGAAGTCACGCAGTGTCTTTTTTACCGTCGTTATCGATCAGTTTATATTCCGGTTGATTTATAATAGTAAATATACGTAAAAGTGTTCCTAAGGATACATTTAAAACTATGTTTGATTGTTCTTGGACAAGTTTATAGGTATAAGATGAACGAGTTCGCGTCACGTTTCAATGGAGTAGTGGAAGCTGTCGCTTTCTGATTATAACGCGAACCAAATGGAGGATTTATGGATAAAATACATTACTTTTTCGAACAAAAGAACCATGGATTGTCTTCGTTGGACACTTAGGATGACCTCAGCAGAAGTTCTTCAACAGGTAATTGATTTGTTTTTGCTGTGAAATGTGTTATGTGTGTGCCATGATGGCTAATCGATTCATGGCTATGGGAAAAATATGTGAGGTGCTACTCTCAAACAATCAAATGTGCTGCTTTCGCCGTAAAGCCTTTTTGAAATCTGACAACGCTGTGATATTGCCAAGAAACAGAGCTTTTGATGAGTATGGAACACTTGTATATTGGTGGATGTTTAATAATTCAACTTTTGGATTTTGAATTTGGCGCCTTACATTTTACCTGGTAGTGTCGGGATGAGCCCGCTAGCGCCCCAGTGATCCCTGAGAAGTTAAATGAATTGCAATTAATTGCAAAGTCCCTCTTTGCCATGCAAATGAACTGATTCCGCAAAAAACATGTCCACTGCATTTCAGCCCTGTCACAAAAGGACCAGCTGACATCATGTCAGTGATTCTCTCATTAACACAGGTGTGAGTGTTGACGAGGACAAGGCTGGAGATCACTCTGTCATGCTGATTGAGTTTGAATAACAGACTGGAAGCTTCAAAAGGAGGGTGGTGCTTGGAATCATTGTTCTTCCTCTGTCAACCAATGTTACCTGCAAGGAAACATGTGCCGTCATCGTTGCTTTGCACAAAAAGGGCTTCACAGGCAAGGATATTGCTGCCAGTAAGATTGCACCTAAATCAACCATTTATCGGATCATCAAGAACTTCAAGGAGAGCGGTTCAATTGTTGTGAAGAAGGCTTCAGGGCCTTCTTTACTGTTATATAACAGTAGGTAATGTCAGGGTTAACCCCTAACAGTGTTATATAACAGTAGATTATGTCAGGTTTAACCTCTAACAGTGTTATATAACAGTAGGAAATGTCAGGTTTAACCCCTAACAGTGTTATATAACAGTAGGTAATGTCAGGTTTAACCCCTAACAGTGTTATATAACAGTAGGTAACGTCAGGTTTAACCTCTAACAGTGTTATATAACAGTAGGTAACGTCAGGTTTAACCTCTAACAGTGTTATATAACAGTAGGTAATGTCAGGTTTAACCCCTAACAGTGTTATATAACAGTAGGTAATGTCAGGGTTAACCCCTAACAGTGTTATATAGCAGTAGGAAATGTCAGGTTTAACCCCTAACAGTGTTATATAACAGTAGGTAATGTCAGGTTTAACCCCTAACAGTGTTATATAACAGTAGGTAATGTCAGGTTTAACCCCTAACAGTGTTATATAACAGTAGGTAATGTCAGGGTTAACCCCTAACAGTGTTATATAGCAGTAGGAAATGTCAGGTTTAACCCCTAACAGTGTTATATAACAGTAGGTAATGTCAGGTTTAACCTCTAACAGTGTTATATAGCAGTAGGAAATGTCAGGTTTAACCCCTAACAGTGTTATATAACAGTAGGTAATGTCAGGTTTAACCTCTAACAGTGTTATATAACAGTAGGTAATGCCAGGTTTAACCCCTAACAGTGTTATATAACAGTAGATTATGTCAGGTTTAACCCCTAACAGTATTATATAACAGTAGGTAATGTCAGGGTTAACCCCTAACAGTGTTATATAACAGTAGATTATGTCAGGGTTAACCCCTAACAGTGTTATATAACAGTAGGTAATGTCAGGTTTAACCCCTAACAGTGTTATATAACAGTAGGTAATGTCAGGGTTAACCCCTAACAGTGTTATATAACAGTAGATTATGTCAGGGTTAACCCCTAACAGTGTTATATAACAGTAGGTAATGTCAGGGTTAACCCCTAACAGTGTTATATAACAGTAGATTATGTCAGGGTTAACCCCTAACAGTGTTATATAACAGTAGGTAATGTCAGGGTTAACCCTAACAGTGTTATATAACAGTAGATTATGTCAGGGTTAACCCCTAACAGTGTTATATAACAGTAGGTAATGTCAGGTTTAACCCCTAACAGTGTTATATAACAGTAGGTAATGTCAGGTTTAACCCCTAACAGTGTTATATAACAGTAGGTAATGTCAGGTTTAACCTCTAACAGTGTTATATAACAGTAGGTAATGTCAGGTTTAACCCCTAACAGTGTTATATAACAGTAGGTAATGTCAGGTTTAACCTCTAACAGTGTTATATAACAGTAGGTGACGTCAGGTTTAACCCCTAACAGTGTTATATAGCAGTAGGTAATGTCAGGTTTAACCCCTAACAGTGTTATATAACAGTAGGTAACGTCAGGTTTAACCCCTAACAGTGTTATATAACAGTAGGTAATGTCAGGTTTAACCCCTAACAGTGTTATATAACAGTAGGTGACATCAGGTTTAACCCCTAACAGTGTTATATAACAGTAGGTAATGTCAGGTTTAACCCTAACAGTGTTATATAACAGTAGGTAATGTCAGGTTTAACCCTAACAGTGTTATATAACAGTAGGTAATGTCAGGTTTAACCCCTAACAGTGTTATATAACAGTAGGTAATGTCAGGTTTAACCTCTAACAGTGTTATATAACAGTAGGTAATGTCAGGTTTAACCCCTAACAGTGTTATATAACAGTAGGTAATGTCAGGTTTAACCCCTAACAGTGTTATATAACAGTAGGTGACGTCAGGTTTAACCCCTAACAGTGTTATATTACAGTAGGTAATGTCAGGTTTAACCCCTAACAGTATTATATAACAGTAGGTAATGTCAGGTTTAACCCCTAACAGTGTTATATAACAGTAGGTAACGTCAGGGTTAACCCCTAACAGTGTTATATAACAGTAGGTAATGTCAGGTTTAACCCCTAACAGTGTTATATAACAGTAGGTAATGTCAGGTTTAACCCCTAACAGTGTTATATAACAGTAGGTGACATCAGGTTTAACCCCTAACAGTGTTATATAACAGTAGGTAATGTCAGGTTTAACCCCTAACAGTGTTATATAACAGTAGGTAATGTCAGGTTTAACCCCTAACAGTGTTATATAACAGTAGGTGACATCAGGTTTAACCCTAACAGTGTTATATAACAGTAGGTAATGTCAGGTTTAACCCTAACAGTGTTATATAACAGTAGGTAATGTCAGGTTTAACCCTAACAGTGTTATATAACAGTAGGTAATGTCAGGTTTAACCCTAACAGTGTTATATAACAGTAGGTAATGTCAGGTTTAACCCTAACAGTGTTATATAACAGTAGGTAATGTCAGGGTTAACCCTAACAGTGTTATATAACAGTAGGTAATGTCAGGTTTAACCCCTAACAGTGTTATATAACAGTAGGTGACATCAGGTTTAACCCCTAACAGTGTTATATAGCAGTAGGAAATGTCAGGTTTAACCCCTAACAGTGTTATATAGCAGTAGGAAATGTCAGGTTTAACCCCTAACAGTGTTATATAACAGTAGGTAATGTCAGGTTTAACCCCTAACAGTGTTATATAACAGTAGGTAATGTCAGGTTTAACCCCTAACAGTGTTATATAACAGTAGGTAATGTCAGGGTTAACCCCTAACAGTGTTATATAACAGTAGGTAATGTCAGGTTTAACCCCTAACAGTGTTATATAACAGTAGGTGACATCAGGTTTAACCCCTAACAGTGTTATATAACAGTAGGTAATGTCAGGTTTAACCCCTAACAGTGTTATATAACAGTAGGTAATGTCAGGTTTAACCCCTAACAGTGTTATATAACAGTAGGTAATGTCAGGTTTAACCCCTAACAGTGTTATATAACAGTAGGTGATGTCAGGTTTAACCTCTAACAGTGTTATATAACAGTAGGTGACGTCAGGTTTAACCCCTAACAGTGTTATATAACAGTAGGTAATGTCAGGGTTAACCCCTAACAGTGTTATATAACAGTAGGTGACGTCAGGTTTAACCCCTAACAGTGTTATATAACAGTAGGTAATGTCAGGTTTAACCCCTAACAGTGTTATATAACAGTAGGTAATGTCAGGTTTAACCCCTAACAGTGTTATATAACAGTAGGTAATGTCAGGGTTAATCCTTAACAGTGTTATATAACAGTAGGTAATGTCAGGTTTAACCCCTAACAGTGTTATATAACAGTAGGTAATGTCAGGGTTAACCCCTAACAGTGTTATATAACAGTAGGTAATGTCAGGTTTAACCCCTAACAGTGTTATATAACAGTAGGTAATGTCAGGGTTAACCCCTAACAGTGTTATATAACAGTAGGTAATGTCAGGGTTAACCCCTAACAGTGTTATATAACAGTAGGTAATGTCAGGTTTAACCCCTAACAGTGTTATATAACAGTAGGTAATGTCAGGTTTAACCCCTAACAGTGTTATATAACAGTAGGTAATGTCAGGGTTAATCCTTAACAGTGTTATATAACAGTAGGTAATGTCAGGTTTAACCCCTAACAGTGTTATATAACAGTAGGTAATGTCAGGGTTAACCCCTAACAGTGTTATATAACAGTAGGTAATGTCAGGTTTAACCCCTAACAGTGTTATATAGCAGTAGGAAATGTCAGGTTTAACCCCTAACAGTGTTATATAACAGTAGGTAATGTCAGGTTTAACCCCTAACAGTGTTATATAACAGTAGGTAATGTCAGGTTTAACCCCTAACAGTGTTATATAACAGTAGGTAATGTCAGGGTTAACCCCTAACAGTGTTATATAACAGTAGGTAATGTCAGGTTTAACCCCTAACAGTGTTATATAACAGTAGGTGACATCAGGTTTAACCCCTAACAGTGTTATATAACAGTAGGTAATGTCAGGTTTAACCCTAACAGTGTTATATAACAGTAGGTAATGTCAGGTTTAACCCTAACAGTGTTATATAACAGTAGGTAATGTCAGGTTTAACCCTAACAGTGTTATATAACAGTAGGTAATGTCAGGTTTAACCCTAACAGTGTTATATAACAGTAGGTAATGTCAGGTTTAACCCCTAACAGTGTTATATAACAGTAGGTAATGTCAGGTTTAACCCCTAACAGTGTTATATAACAGTAGGTGACGTCAGGTTTAACCCCTAACAGTGTTATATAGCAGTAGGTAATGTCAGGTTTAACCCCTAACAGTGTTATATAACAGTAGGTAATGTCAGGTTTAACCCCTAACAGTGTTATATAACAGTAGGTAATGTCAGGTTTAACCCCTAACAGTGTTATATAACAGTAGGTAATGTCAGGTTTAACCTCTAACAGTGTTATATAACAGTAGGTAATGTCAGGTTTAACCCCTAACAGTGTTATATAACAGTAGGTGACGTCAGGTTTAACCCCTAACAGTGTTATATTACAGTAGGTAACGTCAGGGTTAACCCCTAACAGTGTTATATAACAGTAGGTAATGTCAGGTTTAACCCCTAACAGTGTTATATAACAGTAGGTAATGTCAGGTTTAACCCCTAACAGTGTTATATAACAGTAGGTAATGTCAGGTTTAACCCCTAACAGTGTTATATAACAGTAGGTGACATCAGGTTTAACCCCTAACAGTGTTATATAACAGTAGGTAATGTCAGGTTTAACCCCTAACAGTGTTATATAACAGTAGGTAATGTCAGGTTTAACCCCTAACAGTGTTATATAACAGTATGTGACATCAGGTTTAACCCCTAACAGTGTTATATAACAGTAGGTAATGTCAGGTTTAACCCCTAACAGTGTTATATAACAGTAGGTGACATCAGGTTTAACCCCTAACAGTGTTATATAACAGTAGGTAATGTCAGGTTTAACCCTAACAGTGTTATATAACAGTAGGTAATGTCAGGTTTAACCCTAACAGTGTTATATAACAGTAGGTGACATCAGGTTTAACCCTAACAGTGTTATATAACAGTAGGTAATGTCAGGTTTAACCCTAACAGTGTTATATAACAGTAGGTAATGTCAGGTTTAACCCTAACAGTGTTATATAACAGTAGGTAATGTCAGGTTTAACCCTAACAGTGTTATATAACAGTAGGTAATGTCAGGTTTAACCCTAACAGTGTTATATAACAGTAGGTAATGTCAGGGTTAACCCTAACAGTGTTATATAACAGTAGGTAATGTCAGGTTTAACCCCTAACAGTGTTATATAACAGTAGGTGACATCAGGTTTAACCCCTAACAGTGTTATATAGCAGTAGGAAATGTCAGGTTTAACCCCTAACAGTGTTATATAGCAGTAGGAAATGTCAGGTTTAACCCCTAACAGTGTTATATAACAGTAGGTAATGTCAGGTTTAACCCTAACAGTGTTATATAACAGTAGGTAATGTCAGGTTTAACCCTAACAGTGTTATATAACAGTAGGTAATGTCAGGTTTAACCCTAACAGTGTTATATAACAGTAGGTAATGTCAGGGTTAACCCTAACAGTGTTATATAACAGTAGGTAATGTCAGGTTTAACCCTAACAGTGTTATATAGCAGTAGGAAATGTCAGGTTTAACCCTAACAGTGTTATATAACAGTAGGTAATGTCAGGTTTAACCCTAACAGTGTTATATAACAGTAGGTAATGTCAGGTTTAACCCTAACAGTGTTATATAACAGTAGGTAATGTCAGGGTTAACCCTAACAGTGTTATATAACAGTAGGTAATGTCAGGTTTAACCCCTAACAGTGTTATATAACAGTAGGTGACATCAGGTTTAACCCCTAACAGTGTTATATAACAGTAGGTAATGTCAGGTTTAACCCCTAACAGTGTTATATAACAGTAGGTAATGTCAGGTTTAACCCCTAACAGTGTTATATAACAGTAGGTAATGTCAGGTTTAACCCTAACAGTGTTATATAACAGTAGGTAATGTCAGGTTTAACCCTAACAGTGTTATATAACAGTAGGTAATGTCAGGTTTAACCCTAACAGTGTTATATAACAGTAGGTAATGTCAGGTTTAACCCCTAACAGTGTTATATAACAGTAGGTAATGTCAGGTTTAACCCCTAACAGTGTTATATAACAGTAGGTAATGTCAGGTTTAACCCCTAACAGTGTTATATAACAGTAGGTAATGTCAGGTTTAACCCTAACAGTGTTATATAACAGTAGGTAATGTCAGGTTTAACCCTAACAGTGTTATATAACAGTAGGTAATGTCAGGTTTAACCCTAACAGTGTTATATAACAGTAGGTAATGTCAGGTTTAACCCTAACAGTGTTATATAACAGTAGGTAATGTCAGGTTTAACCCTAACAGTGTTATATAACAGTAGGTAATGTCAGGTTTAACCCCTAACAGTGTTATATAACAGTAGGTAATGTCAGGTTTAACCCTAACAGTGTTATATAACAGTAGGTAATGTCAGGTTTAACCCCTAACAGTGTTATATAACAGTAGGTACACATCAGGTTTAACCCTAACAGTGTTATATAACAGTAGGTAATGTCAGGTTTAACCCTAACAGTGTTATATAACAGTAGGTAATGTCAGGTTTAACCTCTAACAGTGTTATATAACAGTAGGTAATGTCAGGTTTAACCCTAACAGTGTTATATAACAGTAGGTAATGTCAGGTTTAACCCTAACAGTGTTATATAACAGTAGGTAATGTCAGGTTTAACCCCTAACAGTGTTATATAACAGTAGGTAATGTCAGGTTTAACCCTAACAGTGTTATATAACAGTAGGTAATGTCAGGTTTAACCCTAACAGTGTTATATAACAGTAGGTAATGTCAGGTTTAACCCTAACAGTGTTATATAACAGTAGGTAATGTCAGGTTTAACCCCTAACAGTGTTATATAACAGTAGGTAATGTCAGGTTTAACCCTAACAGTGTTATATAACAGTAGGTAATGTCAGGTTTAACCCTAACAGTGTTATATAACAGTAGGTAATGTCAGGTTTAACCCCTAACAGTGTTATATAACAGTAGGTAATGTCAGGTTTAACCTCTAACAGTGTTATATAACAGTAGGTAATGTCAGGTTTAACCCCTAACAGTGTTATATAACAGTAGGTAATGTCAGGTTTAACCCTAACAGTGTTATATAACAGTAGGTAATGTCAGGTTTAACCCCTAACAGTGTTATATAACAGTAGGTAATGTCAGGTTTAACCCTAACAGTGTTATATAACAGTAGGTAATGTCAGGTTTAACCTAACAGTGTTATATAACAGTAGGTAATGTCAGGTTTAACCCCTAACAGTGTTATATAACAGTAGGTAATGTCAGGTTTAACCCCTAACAGTGTTATATAACAGTAGGTAATGTCAGGTTTAACCTCTAACAGTGTTATATAACAGTAGGTAATGTCAGGTTTAACCCTAACAGTGTTATATAACAGTAGGTAATGTCAGGTTTAACCCCTAACAGTGTTATATAACAGTAGGTGACGTCAGGTTTAACCCTAACAGTGTTATATAACAGTAGGTAATGTCAGGTTTAACCTCTAACAGTGTTATATAACAGTAGGTAATGTCAGGTTTAACCCTAACAGTGTTATATAACAGTAGGTAATGTCAGGTTTAACCCTAACAGTGTTATATAACAGTAGGTAATGTCAGGTTTAACCCTAACAGTATTATATAACAGTAGGTAATGTCAGGTTTAACTCCTAACAGTGTTATATAAGTAACAGTAGGTAATATCAGGTTTAACTAACAGTGTTATATAACCCAGTACAGGTGACGTCAGGTTTAACCCTAACAGTGTTATATAACAGTAGGTAATGTCAGGTTAACCCCTAACAGTGTTATATAACAGGTAGGTAATGTCAGGGTTAACCTAACAGTGTTATATAACAGTAGGTAATGTCAGGTTTAACCCTAACAGTGTTATATAACAGTAGGTAATGTCAGGTTTAACCCCTAACAGTGTTATATAACAGTAGGTAATGTCAGGGTTAATCCTTAACAGTGTTATATAACAGTAGGTAATGTCAGGGTTAACCCCTAACAGTGTTATATAACAGTAGGTAATGTCAGGTTTAACCCCTAACAGTGTTATATAACAGTAGGTAATGTCAGGGTTAACCCCTAACAGTGTTATATAACAGTAGGTAATGTCAGGGTTAACCCCTAACAGTGTTATATAACAGTAGGTAATGTCAGGTTTAACCCCTAACAGTGTTATATAGCAGTAGGTGACGTCAGGGTTAACCCCTAACAGTGTTATATCGTCATATCTGTAGCACATTGTGCTCCTAAAAAGCGTAGTGTGTGTGTGTGTGTGTGTGTGTGTGTGTGTGTGTGTGTGTGTGTGTGTGTGTGTGTGTGTGTGTGTGTGTGTGTGTGTGTGTGTGTGTGCGTTTGTACTTGTGCGTCCATTTATTTGTGTGTGTGTGGGTTGTAGGATTAAAAAGTCAAGCTGTGGAATGACCCTGCTATTTATGTGTGCATCCCAAATGGCACCCTGGTCAAAAGTAGTGCACTTATACAGGATCACATTTGGGACATGCCCGAAGTCTCTGTTGTCATACTCTTGACCTGTGTGATCTGGAAATAGAGACCACATATCACCACAGTCTGTAATACACTAGATATCACCACAGTCTGAAATAGACTGGATATCACCACAGTCTGAAATAGACTAGATATCACCACAGTCTGAAATAGACTAGATATCACCACAGTCTGAAATAGACTGGATATCACCACAGTCTGAAATAGACTGGATAGCACCACAGTCTGAAATAGACTAGATATCACCACAGTCTGAAATAGACTAGATATCACCACAGTCTGAAATAGACTGGATATCACCACAGTCCGAAATAGACTAGATAGCACCACAGTCTGAAATAGACTAGATATCACCACAGTCTGAAATAGACTGGATATCACCACAGTCTGAAATAGACTAGATATCACCACAGTCTGAAATAGACTGGATATCACCACAGTCTGAAATAGACTAGATATTGCCACAGTCTGAAATAGACTAGATATCACCACAGTCTGAAATAGACTAGATATTACCACAGTATAACATAGACTAGATAACCCCACAGTCTGAAATGGACTAGATATCACCACAGTCTTAAATAGACTAGATATCATCACAGTCTGAAATATACTAGATATCATCACAGTATGAAATAGACTAGATATCACCACAGACTGAAATACACTAGATATCACCACAGTAGGAAATAGAGACTAGATATCACCACTGACTGAAATAGAGACTCGATATCACCACAGTAGGAAACAGCCTAGACATCACCACAGTAGGAAACAGACTAGATATCACCACAGTATGAAATAGAGACTAGATATCACCACAGTTTGAAATATAGACTAGATTACACCACAGTATGAAATAGAGACTAGATATCACCACAGTCTGAAATAGAGACTAGATATCACCACAGTATGAAATAGACTAGATATCACCACAGTATGACATATTGATCAGATGTCACCATAGTATGAAATGGACTAGATATCACCACAGTATGAAATATAGACTAGATTACACCACAGTATGAAATAGAGACTAGATTTCACCACAGTGAGACTAGTGAGATTGCCACAGTGAGACCATATATCACCACAGTACACAGTATGTGTCATAGTGAGTGTGTTAACCTATAAGAGTCTATTTTTTGTGTTTGTACACGCACACACTCACACATACACAGACACACTTCTCTCTTATCAGTGACATACATGTTTCGTTGGGAAGGAACAGTTATATAAACAGACCGACTGTCTCAGCTTCCTCCTGAACATGGGTCTGTTCAATCACAACCACTGTCTCTCCCCTCCCCTCCTCTCTTCTTGCTCTCCCCTCCTCTCTCCTCTGTCTCTGTCTCTCCCTCCTCTCTCCTCTGTCTCCTCTCTCCTCTGTCTCTCCCTCCTCTGTCTCTCCCTCCTCTCTCCTCTGTCTCTCCCTCCTCTGTCTCTCCCTCCTCTCTTCTCTCTCTCCCACCTCTCCTCTCAATCTCCTCTCCTCTCCTCTCCTCTCCTCTCTGTCTCTCCCACCTCTCCTCTCCTCTCGGTCTCTCCCACCTCTCCTCTTGATCCCCATCCGTAGGATGCAGTATAAGACACTTTCTCTGAGCAGCCATTTAATGCGGAAGAGAGGAGATCGGTCAGTGTCACTCCCCCCCTGCGTCCCCCAGATGATGACACACACACACACGGACAACTGGGTCACCCCCTCCCCCCGTCCTCAAATGATGAACTGTCATGGTGCTTGCTTGTGTTCAGAGTGTAAAACGCCGCCATATTCCCTATGGAGAGAACACGGTGTCATTTGGGACACAGTTAAGGTCAATAAAGCAGCCTATCATAGTCTCAGATTATGAGGTAGCTGGACAGACAGCTCAACACTAAGTAGTGACAGACCAACTGCAGGTCAACTTCATCCACTGCCCTGGTGACTGCTAGCATTGTTCACCCTTTATCATATTGTCAAATAGACATGATGAACTTATTGGAATTCTGTGACAGACAGACAAAACAACTTTTTGGTGCCTTTCAACCACAGAGTAAATAGGTGGATGTACTTATCTTTCCACTAAAGAAGAGGAAGATGTTGCTTGTTGTTTAGGTCTGTTATCCAGCTATTCTGGTTCTCAGTGTGTGTTAACCACCTCAGAGGTTCTCTTAAAGTTACCTCAGACCGCTGTTTGTGTTGTCTGTCTGTATACAGCCTGTCAGCGGTTGTCTGTCCTGTTACTCGTGTCTCCCTCTATACAGCCTGTCACTCCCCGTGTCTCCCTCCTGGTTGTCTGTCCTGTATACAGCCTGTCACTCCCGTGTCTCCCTCTGGTTGTCTGTCCTGTATACAGCCTGTCACTCCCGTGTCTCTCCCTCTGGTTGTCTGTCCTGTATACAGCCTGTCCTCCCGTGTCTCCCTCTGGTTGTCTGTCCTGTATACAGCCTGTCACTCCCGTGTCTCCCTCTGGTTGTCTGTCCTGTATACAGCCTGTCACTCCCGCTGTGTCTCCCTCCTGGGTTTGTCTGTCCTGTATACAGCCTGTCCTCCCCCGTGTCTCCCTCTGGTTGTCTGTCCTGTATACAGCCTGTCACTCCCCGTGTCTCCCTCTGGTTGTCTGTCCTGTATACAGCCTGTCACTCCCGTGTCTCCCTCTGGTTGTCTGTCCTGTGTATACAGCCTGTCACTCCCGTGTCTCCCTCTGGTTGTCTGTCCTGTATACAGCCTGTCACTCCCGTGTCTCCCCTCTGGTTGTCTGTCCTGTATACAGCCTGTCACTCCCGTGTCTCCCTCTGGTTGTCTGTCCTGTATACAGCCTGTCACTCCCGTGTCTCCCTCTGGTTGTCTGTCCTGTATACAGCCTGTCACTCCCCATGTATCCCTCTGGTTGTCTGTCCTGTATACAGCCTGTCACTCCCCGTGTCTCCCTCTGGTTGTCTGTCCTGTATACAGCCTGTCACTCCCCGTGTCTCCCTCTGGTTGTCTGTCCTGTATACAGCCTGTCACTCCCCGTGTCTCCCTCTGGTTGTCTGTCCTGTATACAGTTTGACTACATCCATTCCATCCTCCTTACTCTTTACTGTGTGTCTGTCAGTGTATGTGTATTGACTGTGAATTGTGTGTGTCCATGCATGCGTGGGTGTGTGTGTGTAATCCCACTCATGGATCTAACTGAGTGTTGCCTCCATCAGAGTGTGAGACGATGGCCCACTGCTTCCTGTTACCACGGAAACTCACTTTTGGCTGAATCTATGGGGCTGTTGCACCACATTTCATTGTTTGTCTCTGTCTGCCTTTCTCTGCCGCTGTGTGTGTGTTATGTGTGTGTGTGTGTGTGTGTGTGTGTGTATGTGTGTGTGCATGTGTGTTATGTGTGTGTGTGTGTTGTGTGTGTGTGTGTGTGTGTCACAGTACAGAACTGCTGAGTTCTTCAAAAGAGTTCCGCAGTCTTGACCTGTATAATGACCTCCCCAAATGATTTAATCTATCTCTCTGTCTCTCTCTGTCTCTCTCTGTCTCTCTGTCTCTCTCCGTCTCTCTCTCATTCTCTCATTCTCTCTCTCTGTCTCTCTGTCTCTCTCCGTCTCTCTCTCATTCTCTCTCTCTGTCTCTCTGTCTCTCTGTCTCTCTGTCTCTCTCCGTCTCTCTCTCCGTCTCTCTCTCATTCTCTCTCTCATTCTCTCTCTCTGTCTCTCTCTCTGTCTCTCCCTCTGTCTCTCTCTCTGTCTCTGTCTCTCTGTCTCTCTCTCTCTCTGTCTCTGTCTCTCTCCGTCTCTCTCTCATTCTCTCTCTCTGTCTCTCTCTGTCTCTCTGTCTCTCTCTGTCTCTCTCTCATTCTCTATCTTTATTTCTCTCTCATTCTCTCTCTCTGTCTCTCTCTGTCTCTCTCTGTCTCTCTGTCTCTTTCTGTCTCTCTCTCATTCTCTATCTTTATTTCTCT
Source organism: Brachymystax lenok tsinlingensis (assembly GCA_030435695.1). Taxonomy (NCBI): domain Eukaryota; kingdom Metazoa; phylum Chordata; class Actinopteri; order Salmoniformes; family Salmonidae; genus Brachymystax; species Brachymystax lenok. The sequence goes on from CM059791.1 coordinate 109,926,021, forward strand.
CTCATTCTCTCTCTCTCCTCTCTCTTTCCCTCTATCTTTCTGTCTCTCTCTCTCTCATTATCATTATATATCTCTCCACCCCCTCTCTTTGTTGCTGGTGTTCTGTTTGTGCATGATTTGTAAGAAAGCATGTATTGAGCACAGTCCTATCCATTACACAACATCTGCACACTGCATATTGCTGTTGGTTTTCAGCTCACAGAGCTGTATAAGAGGAAGGGAAGACTTGTGTATAGTTTATGTATGAGCTACAGTAGCACCAAAACGTATTGTTGTGTTCCAGCCACCACATCCAGAATATCAGACATAAAACCAGCATGCTACTAAGCACTCTCTCCCTGACACTCTTTATCTCTCTCTCCTCTCCTTTCCTGTCCTTTCCTCTCCTCTCCTTTTGTCTCCTTTCATCTCCTTTCCTCTCCTTTCTTCTCCCCTCCCTTCCTCTCCCCTTCCTTCCTCTCCTCTCCTCCTTTCACCTCCCCTCCCCTCTCCTTTCCTGTCCTGTCCTTTCCTTTCTCCTCCTCTCCCCTCTCCTTTCCCCTCCTCTCCCCTCCTCTTCCCCCTCCTCTCCTTTCCTCTCCCTCTCCTCCTCCTCCTCCCCCCTCCCCTCCTTTCCCCTCCCCTTTCTTCCTCTCCTCGCCTCTTCCCTCCTCTCCCCCCTCCTCTCCTCTCGTCTCCTCTCGTCTCCTCTCAGGGTGACATATCCATCATCCCCACAGCACTGTAGACAGCTCTTTAATAAGGAGAATATGAGTCTCAGCTAAAGTGCTTTATTTTCATTTTGCTGCCACACCGCCAAAGGTAATGGGGGCTCCTCAAATATTTATAGAAGGCGTAGGTCGATGGTCCCTGCGAGAGAGAGAGAGAGAGAGAGAGAGAGAGAGAGAGAGAGAGAGAGAGAGAGAGAGAGAGAGAGAGAGAGAGAGAGAGAGAGAGAGAGAGAGAGAGAGAGAGAGAGAGAGAGAGAGAGAGAGAGAGAGAGAGAGATGGAAAGAGGTAGGGAGAGAGGGAGGGAGGTAAAGAAAGAGGGAGAGAGGGAGGAAGGGAAAGAGAAAGAGAATCTGACCCCACCATACATCACAACACCATTCAGCCCTCAGATGTCATGCTCAAAGAAAGAGCAGCCTGTAAGAGAAAACAGGATTTAAAAACAGAACTCCAGATTTCCCTCCTCATTGACAGAGCACAACGCCCCCTGAGAGCCTAAGGTTCCCCAGCAGCTTATAATAGGATACTCAAATAAAGACAGTGGTAGAGGGAGAGATGGATCTTGAGAGATGGATCTTAAAATGGCTGCTGTAAGGGAAGCTTTCTTCAGTTATATTAAGGGGAGAACCAGGAGGATTTCTACTGGCAGTTACAGTAAAATCTCCTCACTCCTTGCAGTGGTCTCAATTACAGTACAATCTCCGCACCCCTAGCAGTGGCCCCAATTACAGTACAATCTCCTCACCCCTAGCAGTGGCCCCAATTACAGTACAATCTCCTCACTCCTAGCAGTGGCCCCAATTACAGTACAATCTCCTCACTCCTAGCAGTGGCCACAATTAAAGGACAATATTCTCACCCCTAGCAGGTGCCCCAATTAAAGTACAATCTCCTCACTCCTAGCAGTGGCCCCAATTACAGTACAATCTCCTCACCCCTAGCAGTGGCCCCAATTACAGTACAATCTCCTCACCCCTAGCAGTGGCCCCAATTACAGTACAATCTCCTCACTCCTAGCAGTGGCCACAATTACAGTACAATCTCCTCACTCCTAGCAGTGGCCACATTTACAGTAAAATCTCCACACCCCTAGCAATGGCCCCAATTACAGTACAATCTCTTCACTCCTTGCAGTGGCCCCAATTACAGTACAATCTCCTCACTCCTAGCAGTGGCCCCAATTACAGTACAATCTCCTGACCCCCTGAAGTTTGCAGTCAAACTTATATTTTGAGAGGCATTTGATAGCCAAATGTAATCTCTTTCTGATGCGAAGAAGGAGGTGTGAGGAATGAGGAGGGGGAGGAGGGGAGATTTAGTAAGCCGTCTGTGTGGTTTGTCCTCTGACAAATCAACTGTAAATTTCGGTGTTCCTCAAGGCTCTGTTTTGGGACCACTATTGTTTTCACTATATATTTTACCACTTGGTGATGTCATTCGGAAACATAATGTTAACTTTCACTGCTATGCGGATGACACACAGCTGTACATTTCGATGAAACATGGTGAAGCCCCAAAATTGCCCTCCCTGGAAGCCTGTGTTTCAGACATAAGGAAGTGGATGGCGGAAAATATTCTACTTTTAAACTCTGACAAAACAGAGATGCTAGTTCTAGGTCCCAAGAAACAAAGAGATCTTCTGTTGAATCTGACAATTAATCTTGAAGGCTGTACAGTCGTCTCAAATAAAACTGTGAAGGACCTCGGCGTTACTCTGGACCCTGATCTCTCTTTTGACGAACATATCAAGACTGTTTCAAGGACAGCTTTTTCCATTTACGTAACATTGTAAAAATCAGAAACTTTCTGTCCAAAAATGATGCAGAAAAGTTAATCCATGCGTTTGTAACTTCTAGGTTAGACTACTGCAATGCTTTATTTTCCGGCTATCCGGATAAAGCACTAAATAAACTTCAGTTAGTGCTAAACACGGCTGCTAGAATCTTGACTAGAACCCCAAAATTTGATCATATTACTCCAGTACTAGCCTCTCTACACTGGCTTCCTGTTAAGGCAAGGGCTGATTTCAAGGTTTTACTGCTAACCTACAAAGCATTACATGGGCTTGCTCCTACCTATCTTTCTGATTTGGTCCTGCCGCACATACCTACACGCACGCTACGGTCACAGGACGCAGGCCTCCTTACTGTCCCTAGAATTTCTAAGCAAACAGCTGGAGGCAGGGCTTTTTCCTATAGAGCTCCATTTTTATGGAATAGTCTGCCTATCCATGTGAGAGACGAGACTCGGTCTCAACCTTTAAGTCTTTATTGAAGACTCATCTCTTCAGTAGGTCCTATGACTGAGTGTAGTCTGGCCCAGGAGTGTGAAGGTGAACGGAAAGGCACTGGAGCAACGAACCACCCTTGCTGTCTTTGCCTGGCCGGTTCCCCTCCACTGGGATTCTCTGCCTCTAACCCTATTACAGGGGCTGAGTCACTGGCTTCTGGTGCCGTGGCGGAGATCTTGTGGGCTATACTCGGCCTTGTCTCAGGATGGTAAGTTGGTGGTTGAAGATATCCCTCTAGTGGTGTGGGGGCTGTGCTTCGGCAGAGTGGGTGGGGTTATATCCTGCCTTTTGGCCCTGTCCGGGGGTTTCGTCGGACGGGGCCACAGTGTCTCCCGACCCCTCCTGTCTCAGCCCCCAGTATTTATGCTGCAGTAGTTTATGTGTCGGGGGGCTAGGGTCCGTCTGTTATATCTGGAGTATTTCTTCTCTTATCTGGTGTCCTGTGCGAATTTAAGTATGCTCTCTCTAATTATCTCTCTCTTTCTTTCTTTTTCTTCTTCGCTCTCTCTCTCTCTCTCTCTCTCTCTCTCTCTCTCTCTCTCTCTCTCTCTCTCTCTCTCTCTCTCTCTCACTGGAGGACCTGAGCATTAGGACCATTCCTCAAGGCCTACCTGGCCTGATGACTCCTTGATGTCCCGAGTCCACCTGGCCGTGCTGCTTCTCCAGTTTCAACTGTTCTGCCTGTTTTATGAACATTTTAAAATCTTGTCCATGTTCTGTTATAATCTGCACCCGGCACAGCCAGAAGAGGACTGGCCACCCCTCACAGCCTGGTTCCTCTCTAGGTTTCTTCCTAGGTTTTGGCCTTCTAGGGAGTTTTTCCTAGCCACCGTGCTTTTACACCTGCATTGCTTGCTGTTTGGGGTTTTAGGCTGGGTTTCTGTACAGCACTCTGTGACATCAGCTGATGTAAGGGGGGCTTTATAAATAAATTTGATTTGATTTGATTTGTGTTCGGTGTGTGCGTGCGTATGTGCTTGTGTGTTCCTGCAGGCCTGTTGCCTCAATGTGTAAACAGTATTAAGCTGTGTGTGTGTGTGTGTGTGTGTGTGTGTGTGTGTGTGTGTGTGTGTGTGTGTGTGCGTGTGCGTTTGCGTGTTTGCGCGTGTGTTCGTGTGTGTGTGTTTGTGTGTCTACTGTAACTCTTCCTCCCCGTTATCTCTTTCATCCTGTCTGTCTTCCTCTCCTATATCTATCTCTCTGTTCCTCTCCTCTTCCTATCTCTCTCTCTTCCCCTCCTCTTTTCATTCTTTCTCTCTCTTCCCCTCACACAAAGTACCTGTAAAATACTAGTAAGTTTACTGTCCTTAATAGTGAACAGTATAACACACGTTGTGAGGCAGTCAGAGTTAGCAGTCTGCGGTGTATCTTTACGCTGCTGATCTGAGTGCAGTAATATAAAGTAGATTACACTTTCATTAGGTCCCTTTGCATCATGTTTTCACTATTTATTTCCTGCGGCAGCCGTGTGAGTCCCTGCTGCTCCTACTCTACACTGCTGCCTCCATATTAGATCTGCATCCCAATCCCTGTTCCCCTATGGGCCCTGTTCCCCTATGGGCCCTGTTCCCCTAAAGGTGTTACAACACATTTCTCTGTCTGTAACACTGTTTCTGGAGGTGTTACAACACATTTCTCTGTCTGTAACACTGTTTCTGGAGGTGTTACAACACATTTCTCTGTCTGTAACACTGTTTCTGGAGGTGTTACAACACATTTCTCTGTCTGTAACACTGTTTCTGGAGGTGTTACAACACATTTCTCTGTCTGTAACACTGTTTCTGGAGGTGTTACAACACATTTCTCTGTCTGTGTACAATCGAGCACTGTGCCGAAATGATGAAGGTCCACTGGAGAAGTGGGTATATTCTAACTTTGCAAAACAATTCCCAAACAGCCCGCCCGGTGAAGGAAAGGCGCCTTGTGTGAAAAATTCCATGAGAAACAGTGACATACACTCTGAATGACCAAAAATGATGAATCCCATATTGGTCTTTCACAGTCAGGACAACCGAAGATGCACTGAGCTCTTCACACTGACTTTTCTAGCATGGTTCAAGACATTATGGGGGATGCGTATCCAGGCCAACTCATCTAGGCTCAGTGTCAGCTTAGACCTGCAGTGTGTTAACCACCATTGTGTTCTGAGTTCCTACAGAGCCTCTCTCCACACTACAGAGCCTCTCTCCACACTACAGAGCCTCTCTCCACACTACAGAGCCTCTCTCCACACTACAGAGCCTCTCTCCACACTACAGAGCTTCTCTCCACACTACAGAGCCTCTCTCCACACTACAGAGCCTCTCTCCACACTACAGAGTCTCTCTCCACACTACAGAGCCTCTCTCCACACTACAGAGCCTCTCTCCACACTACAGAGCCAAGCTGAACTAGGCTGGTCTGGTTAGTCATTCAACACAGCTGCTGAAAAGGGGGTTCAATGCACTGTCAAAGGGCCTCCGAAGCACTGTCATTATCGGCTGAGGAGAGAGCACTGACACTGTCATCATGGGCTCTTGAGGAGGAAACACTGACACTGTCATCATGGGCTCCTGAGGAGAGAGCACTGACACTGTCATCATGGGCTCCTGAGGAGAGAGCACTGACACTGTCATCATGGGCTCCTGAGGAGAGAACACTGACACTGTCATCATGGGCTCCTGAGGAGAGAGCACTGACACTGTCATCATGGGCTCTTCAGGAGGAAACACTGACACTGTCATCATTGGCTCCTGAGGAGGAAGCACTGACACTGTCATCATGGGCTCCTGAGGAGGAAACACGGACACTGTCATCATGGGCTCCTGAGGAGGAAACACTGACACTGTCATCATGGGCTCCTGAGGAGAGAGCACTGACACTGTCATCATGGGCTCCTGAGGAGAGAACACTGACACTGTCATCATGGGCTCCTGAGGAGAGAGCACTGACACTGTCATCATGGGCTCTTCAGGAGGAAACACTGACACTGTCATCATGGGCTCCTGAGGAGGAAACACGGACACTGTCATCATGGGCTCCTGAGGAGGAAACACTGACACTGTCATCATGGGCTCCTGAGGAGAGAGCACTGACACTGTCATCATGGGCTCTTGAGGAGGGAGCACGAGCAGGGCTGGCTGCCACAGCAGAGGCGAAGTCATTTGTTGTCCAAAATGTCTGCTACTCCACTACTTGTATTAGTTTGGACAGTTGACAACGTTGTTTGATGTGTTCGCTTCATAGTTCATTTGAGAAGTACGAGAATTAAGTTTCCATTTCAGGAAAACAGCCAAGGCGCCGCCAAGCAAAAATCTATGATTGTAGCAAAGTAACGAATGACCAGCCAATCAGAGCCATTTCAGCCGCTGTTCTCATGTACATTATTTCTTTATTGGCCGTTTAAAAAAAATCACATTTGCATTTATCCACATGCAATTGGATAAGCTAAATATTTAATGTGCTTTGCATTGTAGGCTACTTTGTACATGATTTCTCTATTGTACAACATTGATAAGGCGTATACCTCCACTACACTACATTGATAGGTGTCAGTGGGGATTAAGAAGTGAGTATAGGCAATGACCAGTGAAAGAAAGTGGGTAGAAGGCGTATAACCTCCAGTATACCACTGGGAAGGTCTATACTACATCCTGTTACTGCTTACTTCCTTGTTGTTGTTGTCTAAATACACTAACTGTAAGTCACTCTGGATATGAGATAAATGATTTAAATGTAAATGTAATTTTTGTTGCTGTTGTAGTGATTAACCGCTGTATCTCTTCCTGTTCTGTAGATGGTGCTCCACTGAGTGAGCTGTCGTGGCCGTCCTCTCTGGCAGTGGTGGCTGTTTCCTTCTCTGGGCTCTTCACCTTCGTCTTCCTCATGCTGGCCTGCCTCTGCTGTAAGAAGGGACACATCAGGTTCAAAGTGAGATAAACTTTACTCTCTCTCTCTCTGTCTCTGTCTCTGTATGTCTCTGTCTGTCTGTCTCTCTCTCTCTCTCTCTCTCTCACACACACACGCAGTGACCACCTCTTTATAAACAATGATCCACCACATACATCCTGCTACACTGCCCCCTGCTGATTAAAAAGAGACATGATCCACCACTACATACATCCTGCTACACTGCCCCCTGCTGATTAAAAAGAGACATGATCCACCACTACATACATCCTGCTACACTGCCCCCTGCTGATGAAGAAGAGACATGATCCACCACTACATAGATCCTGCTACACTGCCCCCTGCTGATGAAGAAGAGACATGATCCACCACCACATACATCCTGCTACACTGCCCCCTGCTGATTAGGAAGATACATGATCCACTACATACATCCTGCTACACTGCCCCCTGCTGATTAGGAAGATACATGATCCACTACATACATCCTGCTACACTGCCCCCTGCTGATAAGGAGGAGACATGATCCACCACTACATACATCCTGCTACACTGCCCCCTGCTGGTTAGGAAGAGACATGATCCACCACTACATACATCCTGCTACACTGCCCCCTGCTGGTTAGGAAGAGACATGATCCACCACTACATACATCCTGCTACACTGCCCCCTGCTGATGAAGAAGGGACATGATCCACCACCACAGACATCCTGCTACACTGCCCCCTGCTGGTTAGGAAGAGACATGATCCACTACCACATACATCCTGCTACACTGCCCCCTGCTGATTAAGATGAGACATGATCGACCACCACATACATCCTGCTACACTGCCCCCTGCTGATTAGGAAGATACATGATCCACTACATACATCCTGCTACACTGCCCCCTGCTGATTAGGAAGAGACATGATCCACTACCACATACATCCTGCTACACTGCCCCCTGCTGATTAAGATGAGACATGATCGACCACCACATACATCCTGCTACACTGCCCCCTGCTGATTAGGAAGATACATGATCCACTACATACATCCTGCTACACTGCCCCCTGCTGGTTAGGAAGAGACATGATCCACCACTATATACATCCTGCTACACTGCCCCCTGCTGGTTAGGAAGAGACATGATCCACCACTACATACATCCTGCTACACTGCCCCCTGCTGGTTAGGAAGAGACATGATCCACCACTACATACATCCTGCTACACTGCCCCCTGCTGGTTAGGAAGAGACATGATCCACCACTACATACATCCTGCTACACTGCCCCCTGCTGATGAAGAAGATACATGATCCACCACTACATACATCCTGCTACACTGCCCTCTGCTGATGAAGATGAGACATGATCCACCACCACATACATCCTGCTACACTGCCCCCTGCTGATTAGGAAAAGACATGATCCACTACCACATACATCCTGCTACACTGCCCCCTGCTGGTTAGGAAGAGACATGATCCACCACTACATACATCCTGCTACACTGCCCCCTGCTGGTATGGAAAAGACATGATCCACTACCACATACATCCTGCTACACTGCCCCCTGCTGGTTAGGAAGAGACATGATCCACCACTACATACATCCTGCTACACTGCCCCCTGCTGGTTAGGAAGAGACATGATCCACTACATACCTCCTGCTACACTGCCCCCTGCTGATTAGGAAGAGACATGATCCACTACATACATCCTGCTACACTGCCCCCTGCTGGTTAGGAAGAGACATGATCCACCACTACATACATCCTGCTACACTGCCCCCTGCTGGTTAGGAAGAGACATGATCCACCACTACATACATCCTGCTACACTGCCCCCTGCTGGTTAGGACGAGACATGATCCACCACTACATACATCCTGCTACACTGCCCCCTGCTGGTTAGGAAAAGACATGATCCACTACCACATACATCCTGCTACACTGCCCCCTGCTGGTTAGGAAGAGACATGATCCACCACTACATACATCCTGCTACACTGCCCCCTGCTGGTTAGGAAGAGACATGATCCACCACTACATACATCCTGCTACACTGCCCCCTGCTGATTAGGAAGAGACATGATCCACTACATACATCCTGCTACACTGCCCCCTGCTGATTAAGATGAGACATGATCCACCACCACATACATCCTGCTTTACTTGCCCCTGCTGATTAAGATGAGACATGATCCACCACCACATACATCCTGCTACACTGCCCCCTGCTGGTTAGGAAGAGACATGATCCACCACTACATACATCCTGCTACACTGCCCCCTGCTGGTTAGGAAGAGACATGATCCACCACTACATACATCCTGCTACACTGCCCCCTGCTGATTAGGAAGAGACATGATCCACTACATACATCCTGCTACACTGCCCCCTGCTGATTAAGATGAGACATGATCCACCACCACATACATCCTGCTTTACTTGCCCCTGCTGATTAAGATGAGACATGATCCACCACCACATACATCCTGCTACACTGCCCCCTGCTGATTAGGAAGAGACATGATCCACTACATACATCCTGCTACACTGCCCCCTGCTGGTTAAGAAGAGACATGATCCACCACATATATCTTGCTACACTGCCCCCTGCTGGTTAGGAAAAGACATGATCCACCACAGCATACATCCTGCTACACTGCCCTCTGCTGGTTAGGAAGAGACATGATCCACCACTACATACATCCTGATTCACTGCCCCCTGCTGATTAAGAAGAGACATGATCCTCCACTTATCTTGCTACACTGCCCCCTGCTGGTTAGGAAAAGACATGATCCACCACATCCCCTGTTGACGGTCTGTGAGGGACTGGTCAGAGGGTTGTGGCTGCCAGCCTGCTCCCCTGTTGACGGTCTGTGAGGGACTGGTCAGAGGGTTGTGGCTGTCAGCCTGCTCCCCTGTTGACGGTCTGTGAGGGACTGGTCAGAGGGTTGTGACTGTCAGCCTGCTCCCCTGTTGACGGTCTGTGAGGGACTGGTCAGAGGGTTGTGACTGTCAGCCTTCTCCCCTGTTGACGGTCTGTGAGGGACTGGTCAGAGGGTTGTGACTGTCAGCCTGCTCCCCTGTTGACGGTCTGTGAGGGACTGGTCAGAGGGTTGTGACTGTCAGCCTTCTCCCCTGTTGACGGTCTGTGAGGGACTGGTCAGAGGGTTGTGACTGTCAGCCTGCTCCCCTGTTGACGGTCTGTGAGGTTAATGTAAAGGTTAAGCTTTGGGATAGAGTTAAAACAATAAATAATAAAAACTAGTGCCTAGCACTGGTATTGAACATGCAACTCTAGGAGCTCGCAGTTTTCGCCCGTCCCCCATCCCTTACCACAACGCTTAAAGAAAACTCTAGTCTACTTAATGGTCATATCACTCACCATTGCCCCTAGTCACCGGTTTTGACGTCATCTGCTGACGCCCTGCTTATCTGGACAGACTTCTAATTTCACAGTGGATCTTGGCAGCAATATTAGTTCCTACCTATACTGTCAGTTAGCATCCTCAAAGCAGATGATGTCAGAGCGGCAGAGAGAGGAAGGTGGTTGTTCTGCTGCTGAGGTGGTTGTTCTGCCCCCCATTTTCTTAAAATCTTGACTCTCTTGACCAATCAGAATGACGCTCATGGCAAAGGTAAACAATGGACAGGTTGTTTTTCTCCAGCAGTTCCCTCATCCATCCATCCATCCATTTATCCCCCCAATATAGAATTGTAGCTGCATGTGTTTGTCTTTAGCCTTGTGCTATTGCCTACACCATTGCTGTCATTGGTAAGTTACATTGAGAATTCATAAGTAGTTTCCAAGAAACAGATTGGCACTCAGGCCACTTTGGTGTGGTTGTCCAATGGCACATCCCCCTCTGTGGTTCCCCTCCTTGTCATTCACCAGAGTGTTAGTAGAGGTTTGCATTAATAGAGGTGTGTGCATTAGCGTGCGACCACTAGCCACATCGCACCACTGCACCACCAAAGCCTTCTTTATGTCCTCCTTCTTTCACCTTGACCACGGACAGACAGACTCAGTTCTGTGGTTGGGTGTTTAGAGAAAAGAGGAGAGTATTAAGTGTTTAGTAAAGGGTATGGCCTTTTCTAATTTCTAGTCTTCTCGTCCGTTCACTCTTCTCTGTCATGTCTCCTCCATCCTCTTTCTTTCTCTCTCTCTCTCTCTCTCTCTCTCTCTCTCTCTCTCTCTCTCTCTCTCTCTCTCTCTCTCTCTCTCTCTCTCTTTTATGCTCTGCTCCTGAGATAGACAGGTGGTGTTGTGAATGAGAAGCAGAAGGGTGCTATCTCTTAAACAGTCTTATGAATCAGAGCAGAGGGGTTTTTCTGTCGCAGTGAGGCGTTGTCTTGCATGATTCCATTCCCCCTGTTCTCTTCACCTCTTCCCCTCTCTTCTCTCCTCTAGATAGGTTTGTTCTGTGCTGTAGTTCATTAGGTAAATAATGGATGGCTCAGTAGTTGAGAACAGAGCAGTATTGCCAGCCGCTCTGTCCCTGTACAAACACAGTCTCTGAAGATGGATTGGCAGCGTGGTACTCTGTCGCTGCTGGAGGCGCTTCTCAGGCACAGTGTAAAGAGACACTGGTGTTAAGAAGGGACAGAGGGGGGGTGTTCAGAGTGTAAAGAGAAACTGGTGTTCAGAGTGTAAAGAGAAACTGGTGTTCAGAGTGTAAAGAGACACTGGTGTTCAGGGTGTAAAGAGACACTGGTGTTCAGAGTGTAAAGAGACACTGGTGTTCAGAGTGTAAAGAGACACTGGTGTTCAGAGTGTAAAGAGACACTGGTGTTCAGAGTGTAAAGAGACACTGGTGTTCAGAGTGTAAAGAGACACTGGTGTTAAGAAGGGACAGAGGGGAGGTGATCTGTTTGCATCTAGCAGGCAGGGTTAGAAGGGAGGGTTGTCTGTTTCTGCTTGTGGCTCATATTCAGATCTGTTGTTTTGTGAAAATAATCAGTTTAGAGCCAAATCTCAAGACAGGAAGAAAGTTGAGGCAGGATAGGGGGAGGAGGAGGAGGAAGGGGACCCAGAGTAGAGATGGAGGAAGTGGTCAGCATTCCACTTCCTCCTAGCATCCCTCCGTCCATCCCTCTATTGAAAGAGAGAGATGTACTTTGTGACGTCATGCCAATAAAGCAATTGAACTGTAAATGTAATTGAGGGCGTGTCTATATCTCCAGCTGTACTTCAGACAGAACTGTGCTGCACGTCTGCCAAGCTCTCCCAGGTGTGTCCCAAATGGCACCCTATTCTCTATTGGGCCCTGGTCAAAGGTAGTGTACTACATAGGGAATAGGGTGCCATTTGGGACACTCAGTTATCTGTCTAGTCTATGGTGTTGTTCTGCTGGGTACTGCTGGGATCCCTGCAGAGGAGGAGAGAACAGAATACAAGATGTGTGTCTCTCTCTCTCTTTCCATCCATCCCTACTCTTTCTCTCTCCTATATAGACAGCACCAGTCAAATGTTTGGACACACCTACTCATTCCAGGGTTTTTCTTAATTTTTTACTATTTTCTATTAAACAAATCAAAATATATTTTATATTTGAGATTCTTCAAAGTCGCCACTCTTTGCCTTGATGACAGCTTTGCACACTCTTGGCATTCTCTCAACCAGCTTCATGAGGTAGTCACCTGGTGTTGTGTATATACACTACAAGACCAAGAGTATGTGAACACCTACTTGTCGAACATCACATTTCAAAATCATGGGCATTAATATGGAGTTGGTCCCCCCTTTGCTGCTCCACTCCTCTGGGAAGGCTTTCCACTAGATGGTGGAACATTGCTGCGGGGACTTGCTTCAATTCAGCCACAAGAGCATTATTGAGGTCGGGCACTGATGTTGGGCAATTAGGCCTGGCTCGCAGTCGGCGTTCCAATTCATCCAAAAGATGTTTGATTGGCTTGAGGTCAGAGCTCTGTGCAGGCCAGTCAAGTTCTTCCACACCAATCTCGACAAACCATTTCTGTATGGACCTCACTTTGTCATACTGAAACAGGAAAGGGCCTTCCCCAAACTGTTGCCACAAAGTTGGATGCACAGAATTGTCAAGAATGTCATTGTATACTGTAGCGCCATTCTGACTTAACACTTATTTTTCTTAAAACTGGATTGTTGGTTAAGGGGTTGTAAGTAAGCATTTCACTGTAAGGTCTACATCTGTTGTATTCGGGCGCATGTGGCTAATACAATTTGATTTGATTTGATTAAGATTTCCCTTCCCTGGAACAAAGAGGCCAAGCCCAAACAATGAAAAACAGCCCCAGACCACTATTCCTCCTCCACCAAACTTTACAGTTGGCACTATACATTCAGGCAGGTAGACTTCTCCTGGCATCCGCCAAACCCAGATTCGTCCTTCGGACTGCCAGATGGTGAAACGTGATTCATCACTCCAAAGAACGCATTTCCACTGCTCCAGAGTCCAATGGCAGCATGCTTTACACCACTCCAGCCGACTCTTGGCATTGCACATGGTGATCTTAGGCTTGTGTACGGCTGCTCTGCCACGGAAATCCATTTCATGAAGCTCCCAACGAACACTTCTTGTGCTGACATTGCTTCCAGAGGCAGTTTGGAATTCGGTAGTGAGTGTTTCGACTGAGGACAGAGGATTTTTTTACGCGCTTCAGCACTTGGCGGTCCCGTTCTGTGAGCGTGTGTGGCCTACCACTTAGCTACATAATTCTCATTACTGGAGATAAGGGATAACACACTATCACATTTCACAACGCTTTTAAAACAATTACCTTCACTCCAAATCGCCAAATCCGTCAATAGATGATATGGGTATACTGGTCTAGAACACATCCGTCCGTTTAGATCCTCATGTATGTCTCTTAGATGTGCTCAATCTAAACAGTGGACCAAACTCAGTTTCTCCTTCAAGTACCGTCTCTCAGTGTGCCTGTGGGAAACATAACAAAGGGCCATTGTTGCTATAGCTCTGGGCAGAGAGGAACTGCAAGTTGAGATAGACTCATAAATTGATAGTGCAGTTTGTTTTGGCGATTTTACAGCTAGCTAGCTACTTCACATGCTGATATTGACTTTGGTAGTATGGTTTGTAGCTGCATTTGCTAGCTAGCTAGCCCATATAGAGAGCATTGCATTGTGGGGTTTGTAGTCAACTTGAGCTGCAGCAGATTTCCAGATTGATTTTCACATGTTGCCACCAAACTTGTTATAATGACAAAATTAAAAATATTCACATATTAGTGTTATGTAACACTGTTAATCATAGGAATTAGTGGTTTGGGGTGGATTATCCCTTTAATGCAGAAGGCATGAACACTCAGATGACTAACCACACGGTGTTATTGAATCATACACGCACACACATGCAGGCACGCACGCACACACTTTCTCTCCGTGACCCACACATTCTTTAATCTCTCTCTCTCTCTCTCTCTCTCTCTCTCTCTCTCTCTCTCTCTCTCTCTCTCTCTCTCTCTCTCTCTCTCTCTCTCTCTCTCTCTCTCTCCCTTTTCACATGTTGCCACCAAACTTGTTATAATGACAAAATTAAAAATATTCACATATTAGTGTTATGTAACACTGTTAATCATAGGAATTAGTGGTTTGGGGTGGATTATCCCTTTAATGCAGAAGGCATGAACACTCAGATGACTAACCACACGGTGTTATTGAATCATACACGCACACACATGCAGGCACGCACGCACACACTTTCTCTCCGTGACCCACACATTCTTTAATCTCTCTCTCTCTCTCTCTCTCTCTCTCTCTCTCTCTCTCTCTCTCTCTCTCTCTCTCTCTCTCTCTCTCTCTCTCTCTCTCTCTGCTCTCTGCCCCCACTCACCCCCTCTCTCTCTCTTTCTCTCTCTCTCTCTCTCACATATACACACTAACCCCAGTGTCTTCTCTCCCCCCACCAGGAGTTTGAGAACACAGAGGGAGAGGAGTACCAGGCTGACCTGGCCTCGTCTCAGAATGGACCTGAAGTCTACATCCTCCCCCTCACTGAGGTCTCCCTGCCCGTCTCCAAACAGCCCGGACCATCCAGTAAGATCCTAGTCTATCTATGACCCATCACCTATGACCTTTGAACTTTCACCTCTATCACCTATAACCCTTATGGCTGTCTCTCCTCTCCTCTCCTCTCTTCTCTCCTCTTCTCTCGAGTAATTTAACGTCAAGTCTAGCCCTGTGGGTTAATCAGTCGAATTGATTGATTGATTACTCAAATGAGGGCTACTAGAGTTGTCTCAGGTCCACACTCCAGGCTGTACAGTCGTGGCCAAAAGTTTTGAGAATGACACCAATATTAATTTTCACAAAGTCTGCTGTCTCAGTTTGTATGATGGCAATTTGCATATACTCCAGAATGTCATGAAGAGTGATCAGATGAATTGCGATTAATTGCAAAGTCCCTCTTTGCCATGCAAATAAACTGAATCCCCAAAAAACATTTCCAAAGGATTTCAGCCCTGCCACAAAAGGACCAGTTGACATCATGTCAGTGATTCTCTCATTAACACAAGTGTGAGTGTTGACGAGGACAAGGCTGGAGATCACTCTGTCATGCTGATTGAGTTCGAATAACAGACTAGAAGCTTCAAAAGGAGGGTGGTGCTTGGAATCATTGTTTTTCCTCTGTCAACCATGGTTACCTGCAAGGAAACACATGCCGTCATCATTGCTTTGCAGACAAATGGCTTCACAGGCAAGGATATTGCTGCCAGTAAGATTGCACCTAAATCAACCATTTATCGGATCATTAAGAACTTAAAAGAGAGCTGTTCAATTGTTGTGAAGGCGGCTTCAGGGTGCCCAAGAAAGTCCAGCAAGCGCCAGGACCGTTTCCTAAAGTTGATTCAGCTGCGGGATCAGGGCACCACCAGTACAGAGCTTGCTCCGAAATGGCAGCAGGCAGGTATGAGTGCATCTGCACGCACAGTGAGGCGAAGACTTTTGGAGGATGGCCTGGTGTCAAGAAGGGCAGCAAAAAAGCCACTTCTCTCCAGGAAAAACACCAGGGACAGACTGATATTCTGCAAAAGGTACAGGGATTGGACTGCTGAGGACTGGGGTAAAGTAATTTTCTCTGATGAATCCCCTTTCCGATTGTTTGGGGCACCCGGAAAAAAGCTTACCTGGAGAAGACAAGGTGAGCGATACCATCAGTCCTGTGTCATGCCAACAGTAAAGCATCCTGAGACCATTCATGTGTGGGGTTGCTTCTCAGCCAAGGGATTGGGCTCACTCACAATTTTGCCTAAGAACACAGCCATGAATAAAGAATGGAACCAACACATCCTCCAAGAGCAACTTCTCCCAACCATCCAGGAACAGTTTGGTGACAAACAATACCTTTTCCAGCATGATGGCGCACCTTGCCATAAGGCAAAAGTGATAACTAAGTGGCTCGGGGAACAAAACATCGATATTTTGGGTCCATGGCCAGGAAACTCCCCAGACCTTAATCCCATTGAGAACTTGTGGTCAATCCTCAAGAGGCGGGTGGACAAACAAAAACACGCAAATTCTGACAAACTCTGAGCATTGATTATGCAAGAATGGGCTGCCATCAGTCAGGATGTGGCCCAGAAGTTAATTGACAGCATGCCAGGGCGGATTGCAGAGGTCTTGAAAAAGAGGGGTCAACACTGCAAATATTGACTCTTTGCATCAACTTCATGTAATTGTCAATAAAAGCCTTTGACACGTATGAAATGCTTGTAATTATACTTCAGTATTCCATAGTAACATCTGACAAAAATATCTAAAGACACTGAAGCAGCAAACTTTGCGGAAATTAATATTTGTGTCATTCTCAAAACCTTTGGCCACGACTGTACTAATCCAAATGGCACCCTATTCCCTACACAGTGCACAACGTTGGACCACGGGACTTGTAGTGTGTTATTGTGCCATTTGGAATGCATACGTTCACCCAGCAGGGCCATCATCATACCCCATCATCAGAACATCATCAAACGCCATCATCAGAACATCATCGTACCCCATCATCAGAACATCATCAGAACATCATCATACCCCATCATTAGAACATCATCATACCCTATCATCAGAACATCATCATCATAACATCATCATACCCCATCATCAGAACATCATCATACCCCATCATCAGAACATCATCATACCCCATCATCAGAACATCATCATACACCATAATCAGAACATCATCAGAACATCATCATACCCCATCATCAGAACACCATCATACACCATAATCAGAACATCGTCAGAACATCATCATACCCTATCATCAGAACATCATCATACCCCATCATCAGAACATCATCATACCCCATCATCAGAACATCATCATACCCCATCATCAGAACATCCTCATACCCCATCATCAGAACATCATCATACCCCATCACCAGAACATCATCATACCCCATCACCAGAACATCATCAAAACCCATCATCAGAACATGAATCAAATGTAATCAATCAAATGTATTTATAAAGCCCTTCTTACATCAGCTGATGTCACAAAGTGCTGTACAGAAACCCAGCCTAAAACCCCAAGCAGCAAGCAACGCAGGTGTAGAAGCATGGTGGCTAGGAAAAAACTCCCTAGAAAGGCCAGAACCTAGGAAGAAACCTAGAGAGGAACCAGGCTATGAGGGGTGGCCAGTCCTCTTCTGGCTGTGCCGAGTGGAGACTATAACAGTATATGGCCAAGATGTTCAAATGTTCATAGATGACCAGCAGGGTCAAATAATAATAATCACAGTGGTTGTCGAGGGTGCAACAGGTCAGCACCTCAGCAGTAAATGTCAGTTGGCTTTTCATAGCCGATCATTCAGAGTATCTCTACCGCTCCTGCTGTCTCTAGAGAGTTGAAAACAGCAGGTCTGGGACAGGTAGCACGTCCGGTGAACAGGTCAGGGTTCCATAGCCGCAGCCAGAACAGTTGAAACTGGAGCAGCAGCACGGCCAGGTGGACTGGGGAGAGCAAGGAGTCATCAGGCCAGGTAGTCCTGCGGCATGGTTCTAGGGCTCAGGTCCTTCGAGAGAGAAAGAAAGAAAGAAAGAAAGAAAGAAAGAAAGAAAGAAAGAAAGAAAGAAAGAAAGAAAGGAGAGAAAAAGTGAGAAAGAGAGATAAAGAGAGAGAGAATTAGAGAGAGCATATTTAAATTCACACAGGACACCGGATAAGAGAGGAGAAATACTTCAGATATAACAGACTGACCCTAGCCCCCCGACACATATACTACTGCAGCATAAATACTGGAGGCTGAGACGGGAGGGGTCGGGAGACACTGTGGCCCCGTCAGACGATACCCCCGGACAGGGCCAAACAGGCAGGATATAACCCCACCCACTCTGCCAAAGCACAGCCCCCACACCACTAGAGGGATATCTTCAACCACCAACTTACCATCCTGAGACAAGGCCGAGTATAGCCCACAAGATCTCCGCCACGGCACAACCCAAGGGGCGGCGCCAACCCGGACAGGAAGATCACGTCAGTGACTCAACCCACTCAAGCGACGCACCCCTCCTATGGACGGCATGGAAGAGCACCAGTAAGCCAGTGACTCAGCCCCTGTAATAGGGTTAGAGGCAGAGAATCCCAATGGAGAGAGGGGAACCGGCCAGGCAGAGACCGCAAGGGCAGTTCGTTGCTCCAGTGCCTTTCCATTCACCTTCACACTCCTGGGCCAGACTACACTCAATCATAGGGCCTACTGAAGAGATGAGTCTTCAGTAAAGACTTAAAGGTTGAGACCGAGTCTGCGTCTCTCACATGGATAGGCAGACCATTCCATAAAAATGTAGCTCTATAGGAGAAAGCCCTGCCTCCAGCTGTTTGCGTAGAGATTCTAGGGACAGTAAGGAGGCCTGCATCTGGGGCGGCAGGTAGCCTAGTGGTTAGAGCATTGGACTTGTAACCGGAGGGTTGCAAATTCGAATCCCCGAGCTGACAAGGTAAAAATCTGTCGCCCCTGAACAAGGCAGTTAACCCACTGTTCCCCGGGTGCCGGAGACGTGGATGTCGATTAAAGGCAGCCCCCCGCACCTCTCTGATTCACAGGGGTTGGGTTAAATGCGGAAGACACATTTCAGTTGAAAGCATTTGGTTGTACAACTGACTAATAATGGTGACTTTGACTTTTGTCTTGTGACCGTAGCGTACGTGTAGGTATGTACGGCAGATTCTAGCAGCCGTGTTTAGCACTAACTGAAGTTTATTTAGTGCTTTTTCCGGGTAGCCGGAAAGTAGAGCATTGCAATAGTCTAACCTAGAAGTGACAAAAGCATGGATACATTTTTCTGCATCATTTTTGGACAGAAAGTTTCTGATTTTTGCAATGTTACGTAGATCTAAAAAGCTGTCCTCGAAACAGTCTTGATATGTTCGTCAAAAGAGAGATCAGGGTCCAGAGTAAAGCAGAGGTCCTTCACAGTTTTATTTGAGACGACTGTACAACCATCAAGATTAATTGTCAGATTCAACAGAAGATCTCTTTGTTTCTTGGGACCTAGAACTAGCATCTCTGTTTTGTCCGAGTTTAAAAGTAAAACATTTCCCGCCATCCACTTTCTTATGTCTGAAACACAGGCTTCCAGGGAGGGCAATTTTGGGGCTTCACCATGTTTCATAGAAATGTACAGCTGTGTGTCGTCCGCATAGCAGAACATCATCAAACCCCATCATTAGAACATCATCAAACCCCATCATCATAACATCATCGTACCCCATCATCAGAACATCATCATACCCCATCATCAGAACATCATCAAACCCCATCATCAGAACATCATCAAACCCCATCATCATAACATCATCAAACCCCATCATCATAACATCATCGTACCCAATCATCAGAACATCATCATACCCCATCATCAGAACATCATCAAACCCCATCATCATAACATCATCAAACCCCATCATCATAACATCATCGTACCCCATCATCAGAACATCATCATACCCCATCATCAGAACATCATCATACCCCATCATCAGAACATCATCGTACCCCATCATCAGAACATCATCATACACCATCATCAGAACATCATCAGAACATCATCATACCCCATCATCAGAACATCATCATACCCCATCATCAGAACCCATCATCATAACATCATCATACCCCATCATCATACTCCATCATCAGAACATCATCATACTCCATCATCATAACCCATCATCAGAACATCATCATACCCCATCATCATACCCCATAATCAGAACATCAGCAAACCCCATCATCAGAACATCATCATACCCCATCATCAGAACATCATCATACCCTATCATCAGAACATCATCATACCCCATCATCAGAACATCATCATACCCTATCATCAGAACATCATCATACCCCATCATCAGAACATCATCGTACCCCATCATCATACTCCATCATCAGAACATCATCATACTCCATCATCAGAACATCATCATACCCCATCATCATAACCCATCATCAGAATATCATAATACCCCATCATCTTAACATCATAATACCCCATCATCTTAACATCATCATACCCCATCATCAGAACATTGACCTTCACACTGGGTTGTTAATTTGAGCGATGGTGAGAATTTCCTGACAAAGCACAGACATGCTCTCTTTTCCACTCTTCCTCCATCTCCCTTCCTCTCCCTCTTCCTCTCCCTCTCACTCTAACATCTGTCTGTTGCGTAATGCAGAATGAGGCTGGCCTGCTGCAGTGCTCTGTGGCAGTTTATGTGTATGTGTGTGTGTGTGTGCGTGTGTGTGTGTGTGTGTGTGTGTGTGTGTGTGTGTGTGTGTGTGTGTGTGTGTGTGTGTGTGAGAGAGAGAGGTGAGGACAGAGGGCAGAGGAGAAAGGAGGGGTGGGAGAGGGAGAGAGTGGGGAGAGAGGAGAGAACAGAGGAGAAAGGAGGGGTGGGAGAGGGAGAGAGTGGGGAGAGAGGAGAGAACAGAGGAGAAAGGAGGGGTGGGAGAGGGGGAGAGAGTGTGGGAGAGAGGAGAGAACAGAGGAGAAAGGAGGGGTGGGAGAGGGAGAGAGTGGGGGAGAGAGGAGAGAACAGAGGAGAAAGGAGGGGTGGGAGAGGGGGAGAGAGTGTGGGAGAGAGGAGAGAACAGAGGAGAAAGGAGGGGTGGGAATTGTTAAAAAAGAGAGAGGGATTGAGTTAGGTGATTCAATGAAAACAACTGTTGAAAAAAGGAGAGAGGAGTGGAGGAGGGGAGATTCATGCTGGATTGGCTCTGGTCTGGATGCATCGTTCTCCTGTTCATCTTTCCTCCTCCTCCTCTTCCTCTCCATCCTCTGTTTCTCTGTGGTCCTGAATCTCTGTGCTATTGACTCTGTGCTGTTGTCTTGACTCTGCAGTCAGAAACAGAAAGTCAACCATACATGCATACACATTATTTATACTTAATTCTCTCTCTCTCTGTCTCTCTTTCTCTCTCTCTCTGTCTCTCTTGCTCTCTCTCTCTCTCTCTCTCTCTCTCTCTCTCTCTCTCTCTCTCTCTCTCTCTCTCGCTCTCTGTCTCTTTCTCGCTCTCGCTCTCTGTCTCTTTCTCGCTCTCTCTCTCTGTCTCTCTCCGTCTCTCTCTCTCTCTCTCTCTCTCTCTCTCTCTCTCTCTCTCTCTCTCTCTCTCTCTCTCTCTCTCTCTCTCTCTCTCTCTCTCTCTCTGTCTCTCTGTCTCTCTCTCTGTGTCTCTCTCTGTGTCTCTCTCTGTCTCTCTCTCTCTCAATTTAAATCAATTCAATTCAATGGGCTTTATTGGCATGGGAAACATATGTTAACATTGCCAAATCAAGTGAAATTGTTTAACTTACATTTGCAAGGCGAAGAACACCATCACAACCGTGAAGCACGGGGGTGGCAGCATCATGTTGTGGGGGTGCTTTGCTGCAGGAGGGACTGGTGCACTTCACAACATAGATGGCATCATGAGGAAGGAAAATTACCTAAGACAGGACATTTTTACTAGGATTAAATGTCAGGAATTGTGAAAAACTGAGTTCAAATGTTATTTGGCTAAGTTGTATGTAAACTTCCGACTTCAACTGTACATACTGTAACATATTCATGTAGGTATATTATCCTCTCTTGTATATATACACACACACACACACACACACACACACACACACACACACACACACACACACACACACACACACACACACACACACATATATATAATAACATACACATATAATAACATATGTGTGTGAATATAATTTAACCAACAGTGTGTAAGTTACTTTGTGTGTGTGTATCATCCCACCAGCTCACAGCTACAATGCCTGCCTCCTTCCTCAGCAGTGGGAAGACAACACACACACACACATTCCTCTAGTGGGTTGAAATGACACGCATGCACGCACGCACACACACACACACACACACACAGAGAGAGAGAGAGAGAGAGAGAGAGAGAGAGAGAGAGAGAGAGAGAGAGAGAGAGAGAGAGAGAGAGAGAGAGAGAGAGAGAGAGAGAGAGAGAGAGAGAGAGAGAGAGAGAGAGAGAGAGAGAGAGAGAGAGAGAGAAAGAGAGAGACGCACGCACACAGAGAGAGAGAGAGACACACACACACGTACACACACACACATTCCTAGTGGGATGGAATGATATAAAGGAGCAGTTCTTTAGAAAAGAAAGGAGAGAAGAACCTCTGGAGGGTTGGAGAGAGAGAGAGAGAGAGAGAGAGAGAGTGTGTGCTGGGGAGGGGATCAGGAGTCCAGAAGGGTTGGGTGTGTGTGTGCTGTTATCACAGTGACAACCCCTGCCCAGCGGCAGTGTTAGGGTCCAGAGAATGCCCAGTGAATGGGTCCTGTGTCTGCTGAGTTGGTAGGCTGGTACCAAGCACTGGGGACCAACCAACAGACAAAGGTTGTGATTTAGCCTTTAGGCCAGGGGATAGTGATGGTGATGGGGGAGTAGGAGGCTGTGTACGGCTGGACTGTCACTGTGGCACTCCTGGAACGCTGGAGCAGAGGACTGGCATTAGGGTTTACAATACAGGGAGGGGACTGGGTCAGGGAGAGGGAGGGGATGGAGGGGGAGATGGAGAAAGAGAGAGATACAGAGAGGGAGAGAATACAGGGGGTGGTCTGTCAGAGAGCGAGAGAGGGGGGGTAGAGAGAGAGAGGCAGAGGGTGGTAGTGATATGGGATATAAGACAGGCATATGTCTGTGTGTAATAGAAAGGGGGAAGAGAGAGGGAGGGGATAGAGAGAGGCAGAGGGCGGTAGGGTTATAAGACAGGGATGTGTCTGTGTGTAATAGAAAGGGGGAAGAGAGAGGGTGGGGGAAATAGAGGGAGATAGTATCAAGTGTTGATGTCACATGCACAACAAGTACAGTGGAATGTCTTTCTATCAAACTCAAAAGCCAACAATGCACTAATCAATAACAATGTAATAGAGAAAACACACGCATGAGAGACAGGGTGGTGTCATGGCACCAGGACCAACGGAGGAGGGGATGGGCGGGAGAGACGGACAGAGGGGTGGGGGATAGGGTGATGGACAGGAGGGCGAGGGGTGGGTGGGGTGTCTATGACAGAGACCTTTATCTCTGCATCTCATAGAGCTCTCTCTCTTTGTGTGTGTGTGTGGAATGCTTCTGCTAGTCCCAGTGACACACAGGACAGAAGGCTATTATAATGTGTCTCTTATGTCACTGCTGCTCCTGGGGTCTTCAGGGAGAACAGTGCGCTGGCATGTCAGTCAGTCAGTCAGGCGACACACTACGGACATGCCTGACGGTCGGAGTCGGTTGGACACACACAGAGAGAGCCATGCATGACCAGTGTACAGTGTATGCCAGCACACACCCAACTGTCTGGGTTTGGGAAAGGGTGAGAGATTGGAAGATTAGAAGAGGCGGTTGGTTGGACACACATGGACAGAGAGAGAGAGAGAGAGAGTCATGCCTGACCAGAACACATGGCGTTGCTGGCCACGGCGCTCAGAGAAGGAGAAGGAGAATCTGTCTTCTAGAACCTCACAGAAAGACTCTAGAACCTCACAGAAAAACAGCAGAGCCTCACCAGACAACATCGGGACAGCAGAGGGACTCCTCTTCTGTCTTCTATGTTCAACATACAGAGAAGGACCCTGCTGGTTGAGATTCCTGCTATGCTGTCTCAGATAGAGCTGAGACCCAGTCTATAGAGGAGACAGAGCTGAGACCGAGTCTATAGAGGAGACAGAGCTGAGACCCAGTCTATAGAGGAGACAGAGCTGAGACCCAGTCTATAGAGGAGACAGAGCTGTGACCCAGTCTATAGAGGAGACAGAGCTGAGACCCAGTCTATAGAGGAGACAGAGCTGTGACCCAGTCTATAGAGGAGACAGAGCTGAGACCCAGTCTATAGAGGAGACAGAGCTGAGACCCAGTCTATAGAGGAGACAGAGCTGTGACCCAGTCTATAGAGGAGAGGAGACAGAGCTGAGACCCAGTCTATAGAGGAGAGGAGACAGAGCTGAGACCCAGTCTATTTGAGGAGACAGAGCTGAGACCCAGTCTATAGAGGAGACAGAGCTGAGACCCAGTCTATAGAGGAGAGGAGACAGTACTGTCTGTGTGACAGCTGGGAGGAAGGTTCATGGACGGGGTTCTGGAACATGTTTAGTTTTGGAACAGTGTGAGGACGATGCATTGTGATCAGAGAGAGAGAGGGGGGAGAGAGAGGGGGAGACAGAGAGAGAGAGGGAGAGACAGACAGAGAGAGAGAGAGAGAGAGAGAGAGAGAGAGAGAGAGAGAGAGAGAGAGAGAGAGAGAGAGAGAGAGAGAGAGCAGGCAGCTTGTTCAGCTGTGTGAGGGCTCGTAGGGTTAAACCCTGTGGAGGGTTGGCTGACGTGGCCGCAGCAGTCATGGGTTCTTCTCTTCTCTCTCACACACTCACCGGGACTGGGGCCATGGACTCTCACACACACTTGCTGTGGCTGGTCTCTCATCACTTCTGTGGACGGGGAGAGGTTTTCTCCACACACTCATACCGTCCTCTCTGGGACCGGACCCATTCACCGCACACACACCAGCACCGTACACACACACACGGTGCTCTACCTCAGGGTGGACGGCTGGCCGCTCCGCCACTCCAGCTACTTTATCATCATCACCACCTTCACCATCATCATCATCATCTTTAAATTATGAGGATTCGTCAAGGTACTTGTTTTTAGTTATATGATGCTCTACTCTGACGGAGTTGACGAGTTGACAGATAGACAGACTCTGGGGTTATTTAGGAGGAACCATGGCTCTACTTGAACCATGCACTACTTTTGACCAGAGTCCCATTAGCCCTGGTCAAAGTTAGTGCACTATATAGAGAATAGGGTGCCAGATGGGACTAAGACCATGTTAGCTGACAGCATAGTGCCTTCAGCGGAGTTTCTGTCTCTTCAGTTTGTTTGAAGAGGATTATGCGTTTTGTTTTCTCTGTTCGACTTTTAGAAGCAACATTTCACTTCCCTAGGAGATCTCTCTTTATTATTACTGAGAGGAAGTGCTTTTAACTGTATCTCTCTCTCTCCCTCTCCCTCTCTCTGTTGTCCTGCCTGTGGCACTCCAGTTGTCTTCTGTTTTTATCTCTGTATTCACATTGTATTACTTATGCATTTCTCTTTTAATCTCGTTTTGATATTGGGATGTGATGTGTGGTAACAAACCAGACTTTTCTGTCTATCTTTATAACTGCCCCTCTCTTCCTCTCTCCCTGTCTCCCTCCGTCCCTCTCCCTTTCTCCCTCTCTCTCTGTCTCCCTATTTTCTTCCCTCCCTGTCTAACTCTCTCCCTGTCTCCCTGTCTCCCTTTCTCCCTCTCTCCCTCTCCCACTCTCCCTCCCTCCCTCCCTCTCTTACTCTCTCCCTCTCTCCACATCTTACTCATCCTCTCTTCCTTGCTTCCTCTCCCTCCCTCTCCTTCTCTTACGCTCTCCTCTCTCCCTCTCTCCTCTCTCCTCCCTCCCTCTCTCCTTTTCTTCCTCTCTTCCTCTGTCCCTCTCTTCCTCTCTCCCCCTTTCCTCTCCTCCTCTCTCCCTCTCTTGCTCTCTCCTCTCGCTCTCTCCCTCTCTTCCTCTTTCCTTCTCTTCTTCTCACCCTCTCTCCCTCTCTTCCTCTCTTCCTCTCTCCCTCTCTTCCTCTCTTCTTCTCTCCCTCTCTTCCTCTCTCCTTCTCTCCCTCTCTCCCCCTTTCCTCTCCTCCTCTCTCCCTCTCCTGATCTCTCCTCTCCCTTTCTTCTTCTCTCCCTCCCTTCCTCTCTCCTTCTCTCCTTCTCACCCTCTCTCCCTCTTTTCTTCTCTCCCTCTCTTCCTCTCTCCTTCTCTCCCTCTCTTCCTCTCTTCCTCTCTCCCTCTCTCCTCCTCTCCCTCTCTTACTTCATCCTCTCTTCATTCTAACAATCTAGAAGTCTAACAATTGGAATGTGTCTAACTCGCTCTCTCCCTCTCCCCCCCCTCTCTGCAGTCCAGCTGTTGAAATCGTCAGAGCTGGGTCGCCACAGTCTACTCTATGTGAAGGAGATAGGACATGGTTGGTTTGGCAAGGTGAGCTGCACCCCGGATTATTTTCTTAACACATACTAACGACACAGAAACCACTCCTCCCAAAGTCTGTAGCTGGGTTCTGATTCGCTACCCTTGTTCCTGAAGCATGCACAAGCTCACTTGCCCCCATGGATGTAGAGGGAGGTTTCACCATGTATCATACCAGTCCATTCCTGCATTGTTTAAGCATGGACCAGTTAGAGGGAGGTTTCACCATGTGTTATACCAGTCCATTCCTGCATTGTTTAAGCATGGACCAGCTAGAGGGAGGTTTCACCATGTGTTATAGCAGTCCATTCCGGCATTGTTTAAGCATGGACCAGTTAGAGGGAGGTTTCACCATGTGTTATACAAGTCCATTCCTGCATTGTTTAAGCATAGACCAGCTAGAGGGAGGTTTCACCATGTATTATACCAGTCCATTCCTGCATTGTTTAAGCATGGACCAGTTAGAGGGAGGTTTCACCATGTATTATACCAGTCCATTCCTGCATTGTTTAAGCATGGACCAGTTAGAGGGAGGTTTCACCATGTGTTATACCAGTCCATTCCTGCATTGTTTAAGCATGGACCAGCTAGGGGGAGGTTTCACCATGTGTTATACCAGTCCATTCCTGCATTGTTTAAGCATAGACCAGCTACTGTAAGTCGCTCTGGATAAGATCATCTGCTAAATGACAAAAAATGTCAATGTAAGATGTTCTGAGGGTGTGGAGAGAATGAGTGTACACTTTAGGGAGAATAAGGGTAAAGACTAGGACAAGACAGCAGCCTGTGTCTTTTCCTATATCCTCCCTCTTCCTGCTTTCCTCCATGTTACTGTCAGCATCCCAAATGGCACCATATTCCCTATATAGTGCACTACTTTGGGCAAAAGCCTTATGGGCCCTGGTCAAACATGGTGCACTATATAGGGGATAGGTTGCCATTGCAGACACACAACTGTGTGCTGTGAGGTAGTGTGTGTGGAATGTGTGTGTAATGTGGTGTTGATCTTATTAGGGCCACAAGCTGACCTACAGCCTTGTCTGTCTGAGAGCTGTGACTATCTACATGTCACACTGAATTCCATTCCATCTGCATTGCTTCCTGAGACAAAGCTTTTTAGTTAGTGCTGAACTGTATGTTTTGCTCTTCTCCCTGTCCCTCTCTCTCTATCTCTCTGTCTCCCTCTGTCCCCCTCTGTCTCCCTCTGTCCCCCTCTGTCTCCCTCTGTCTCCCTCTGTCTCTCCCTGTCTCCCTCTGTCTCTCCCTGTCTCCCTCTGTCTCCCTCTGTCTCCCTCTGTCTCCCTCTGTCTCTCTGTCTCCCTCTGTCTCCCTCTGTCTCTCCCTGTCTCCCTCTCTCTCCCTCTCTCTCCCTGTCTCCCTCTGTCTCCCTCTGTCTCTCCCTGTCTCCCTCTGTCTCCCTCTGTCTCTCCCTGTCTCCCTCTGTCTCCCTCTGTCTCTCTCTGTCTCCCTCTGTCTCTCTCTGTCTCCCTCTGTCTCTCCCTGTCTCCCTCTGTCTCTTTCGGTCTCCCTCTGTCTCTCCCTGTCTCTCCATGTCTCTCTGTCTCTCTCTGCGTCTCTCTTTCCCTGTCTCCCTCTGTCTCTCTCTGCGTCTCTCTCTCCCTGTCTCCCTCTGTCTCCCTCTGTCTCCCTCTGTCTCTCCCTGTCTATCTCTGTCTCTCTCTGTCTCTCCCTGTCTCTCTGTCTCTCTCTGCGTCTCTCTCTCCCTGTCTCTCCCTGTCTCCCTCTGTCTCTCTCTGTCTCTCCCTGTCTCTCCCTGTCTCTCTGTCTCTCTCTGTCTCTCTCTGTCTCTCCCTGTCTCCCTCTGTCTCTCTCTGCGTCTCTCTCTCTCCGTCTCCCTCTGTCTCTCTCTGTCCCTCTCTGTCTCTCCCTGTCTCTCCCTGTCTCCCTCTGTCTCCCTCTGTCTCTCCCTGTCTCTCCCTGTCTCTCCCTCTGTCTCTCCCTCTGTCTATCCCTGTCTCTCCCTGTCTCTCCCTGTCTCTCCCTGTCTCTCCCTCTGTCTCCCTCTGTCTCCCTCTGTCTCTCCCTCTGTCTCTCCCTGTCTCTCTGTCTCTCTCTGTCTCTCCCTGTCTCTCCCTGTCTCCCTCTGTCTCTCTCTCTGTCTCTCCCTGTCTCCCTCTGTCTCCCTCTGTCTCCCTCTGTCTCTCCCTGTCTCTCCCTCTGTCTATCCCGGTCTATCTCTGTCTCTCTCTGTCTCTCCCTGTCTCTCCCTGTCTCTCTGTCTCTCTCTGTCTCCCTCTGTCTCTCTCTGTCTCTCCTTGTCTCCCTCTGTCTCTCTCTGTCTCTCTGTCTCTCTCTGTCTCTCTCTGTCTCTCCCTGTCTCTCCCTGTCTCTCCCTGTCTCTCTGTCTCTCCCTGTCTCTCTGTCTCTCTCTGTCTCTCTCTGTCTCCCTCTGTCTTTCTCTGTCTCTCCCTGTCTCCCTGTCTCTCCCTGTCTCTCTGTCTCTCTCTGTCTCTCCCTGTCTCCCTCTGTCTCCCTCTGTCTCTCCCTGTCTCCCTCTGTCTCTCCCTGTCTCCCTCTGTCTCCCTCTGTCTCTCCCTGTCTCTCTGTCTCTCCCTGTCTCTCTGTCTCTCTCTGTCTCTCTGTCTCTCTCTGTGTCTCTCCCTGTCTCTCTCTGTCTCCCTCTGTCTCTCTCTGTCTCTCTCTGTCGCCATCTGCCTCCCTCTGTCTCTCCCTGTCTCTCCCTGTCTCCCTCTGTCTCTATCTGTCTCTCCATGTCTCTCCCTGTCTCTCTGCCTCTCCCTGTCTCCTTCTGTCTCTCCCTGTCTCCCTCTGTCTCTCCCTGTCTCCCTCTGTCTCCCTCTGTCTCCCTCTGTCTCTCTCTGTCTCCCTCTGTCTATCTCTCTCTCCCCCTGTCTCTCCCTGTCTCTCTCTGTCTCTCTCTGTCTCTCCATGTCTCTCACTTTCTCTCCATGTCTCTCCATCTCTCTCTGTCTCTCTCTGTCTCTCTCTGTCTTTCTCTGTCTCACCGTTGCCCCCTGTCTCGCCGTTGCCCCCTTAACTATTGTAAATGTTTTTGTGTGTCTGTCTGTGTCTGTGTGTGTGTCTCTGTGGGTCCTGTTTTAGGCTATCTTGGGGCAGATGAATGCAGGTCTCAGGTAGTGGTAAAGGAACTGATCTCTGTCTCTCTGTCTGTGTCTCTGTGGGTCCTCTATAGGTTCTCCTGGGGGAGGTGAATGCAGGTCTCAGCACCACCCAGGTGGTGGTCAAGGAGCTGAAGGCCAGTGCCAGTGTCCAGGACCAGATGCACTTCCTGGAAGAGGCACAGCCATACCGGTCAGAACCACAACAATATGGATCTCATACCCTGTATACCCCACCCTTTGCATCCAGTACAATGAATTAATTAATCAATCAATTTGTGAATGAATTAATGAATTTAATGACTATACATGGTTATCCTGCTACCTCTTTCCATGTGTTCTGACTGAATGTTCACTATAAACTATGACTGTAAACGTCACTGTTGAACTATATCCCATCTCCCCCAGTGCCCTCCAGAACCCAGCCCTCCTGCAGTGCCTGGCACAGTGCTCAGAGGTTACACCCTACCTACTGGTCATGGAGTTCTGTCCTCTGGTGAGAGAAACCTCCCCTTGCCCCCTAACCCCCTAAACCCTAACCCCTATCTCAGAGGTCACAACCACCTGCTATATGGAGTTCTCTGTTGAGATGGATTCTTGCTCCCCTTGTTGGTGAATACAGTATTGTTACAGCCAGTGACAATCTGCTCTCTACCCTTTCCTCTGGGTTTGCAGAAGGATCAGAGCTTCCACCATATTGATAACACCTTACAGATCAGAGCTTCCACCATATTGATAACACCCTTACAGATCAGAGCTTCCACCATCTTGCTAACACCTTACAGATCAGAGTTTCCACCATATTGATAACACCCTTACAGATCAGAGCTTCCACCATCTTGCTAACACCTTACAGATCAGAGTTTCCACCATATTGGTAACACCTTACAGATCATAGTTTCCACCATATTGCTAACACCTTACAGATCAGAGTTTCCACCATATTGATAACACCTTACAGATCAGAGTTTCCACCATATTGCTAACACCTTACAGATCAGAGTTTCCACCATATTGATAACACCTTACAGAGAACTTCCACCATATTGATAACACCTTACAGATCAGAGTTTCCACCATATTGCTGACACCTTACAGGTCAGAGTTTCCACCATATTGATAACACCCTTACAGATTAGAGTTTCCACCATATTGCTGACACCTTACAGGTCAGAGTTTCCACCATATTGCTAAAACCTTACAGATCAGAGTTTCCACCATATTGCTAACACCTTACAGATCAGTTTCCACCATATTGCTAACACCTTACAGATCAGAGTTTCCACCATATTCATAACACCTTACAGATCAGAGCTTCCACCATATTGCTAACACCTTATAGATCAGAGCTTCCACCATATTGATAACACCTTACAGATCAGAGCTTCCACCATATTGATAACACCTTACAGATCAGAGTTTCCACCATATTGATAACACCTTACAGATCAGAGTTTCCACCATATTGCTAACGCCTTACAGATCAGAGCTTCCACCATATTGATAACACCTTACAGATCAGAGTTTCCACCATATTGCTAACACCTTACAGATCAGTTTCCACCATATTGCTAACACCTTACAGATCAGAGTTTCCACCATATTCATAACACCTTACAGATCAGAGCTTCCACCATATTGCTAACACCTTATAGATCAGAGCTTCCACCATATTGATAACACCTTACAGATCAGAGCTTCCACCATATTGCTAACACCTTACAGATCAGAGTTTCCACCATATTGATAACACCTTACAGATCAGAGTTTCCACCATATTGCTAACACCTTACAGATCAGAGCTTCCACCATATTGATAACACCTTACAGATCAGAGCTTCCACCATATTGATAACACCCTTACAGATCAGAGCTTCCACCATATTGATAACACCTTACAGATCAGAGCTTCCACCATATTGATAACACCTTACAGTACAGAGTTTCCACCATATTGCTAACACCTTACAGATCAGAGTTTCCACCATATTGCTAACACCTTACAGATCAGAGTTTCCACCATATTGTTAACACCTTACAGATCAGTTTCCACCATATTGCTAACACCTTACAGGTCAGAGTTTCCACCATATTGTTAACACCTTACAGATCAGAGTTTCCACCATATTGTTAACACCTTACAGATCAGAGTGTCCACCATATTGCTAACACCTTACAGGTCAGTGTTTCCACCATATTGCTAACTGCTGACATATCAGAGCTTCCACCATATTGCTAACACCTTACAGATCAGAGCTTCCACCATATTGCTAACACCTTACAGATCAGAGTTTCCACCATATTGATAACAGCTGACATATCAGAGTTTCCACCATATTGATAACACCTTACGGAGCAGAGTTTCCACCATATTGCTAAAACCTTACAGATCAGAGTTTCCACCATACTGCTAACAGCTAACAGAACAGAGTTTCCAACATATTGCTAACAGCTGACATATCAGAGGTTCCACCATATTGCTAACATCTTACAGATCAGAGCTTCCACCATATTGATAACACCTTACAGATCAGAGTTTCCACCATATTGCTAACACTTTACAGATCAGAGTTTCCACCATATTGCTAACACCTTACAGATCAGAGTTTCCACCATATTGCTAACACCTTACAGATCAGAGTTTCCACCATATTGCTAACACCTTACAGATCAGAGTTTCCACCATATTGCTAACAACTTACAGATCAGAGCTTCCACCATATTGATAACACCTTACAGATCAGAGCTTCCACCATATTGATAACACATTACAGATCAGAGCTTCCACCATATTGATAACACCCTTACAGATCAGAGCTTCCACCATATTGATAACACCTTACAGATCAGAGCTTCCACCATATTGATAACACCTTACAGATCAGAGTTTCCACCATATTGTTAACACCTTACAGATCAGAGTTTCCACCATATTGTTAACACCTTACAGATCAGAGTTTCCACCATATTGTTAACACCTTACAGATCAGTTTCCACCATATTGATAACACCCTTACAGATCAGAGCTTCCACCATATTGATAACACCTTACAGATCAGAGCTTCCACCATATTGATAACACCTTACAGTACAGTTTTTCCACCATATTGCTAACACCTTACAGATCAGAGTTTCCACCATATTGTTAACACCTTACAGATCAGTTTCCACCATATTGCTAACACCTTACAGGTCAGAGTTTCCACCATATTGTTAACACCTTACAGATCAGAGTTTCCACCATATTGTTAACACCTTACAGATCAGAGTGTCCACCATATTGCTAACACCTTACAGGTCAGTGTTTCCACCATATTGCTAACTGCTGACATATCAGAGCTTCCACCATATTGATAACACCTTACAGACCAGAACTTCCACCATATTGCTAACACCTTACAGATCAGAGTTTCCACCATACTGCTAACAGCTAACAGAACAGAGTTTCCACCATATTGCTAAAACCTTACAGATCAGAGTTTCCACCATACTGCTAACAGCTAACAGACCAGAGTTTCCACCATATTGCTAACAGCTGACATATCAGAGTTTCCACCATATTGATAACACCTTACAGATCAGAGCTTCCACCATATTGCTAACACCTTACAGATCAGAGTTTCCACCATATTGATAACAGCTGACATATCAGAGTTTCCACCATATTGATAACACCTTACAGAGCAGAGTTTCCACCATATTGCTAAAACCTTACAGATCAGAGTTTCCACCATACTGCTAACACCTTACAGATCAGAGTTTCCACCATATTGCTAACACCTTACAGGTCAGAGTTTCCACCATATTGTTAACACCTTACAGATCAGAGTGTCCACCATATTGCTAACACCTTACAGGTCAGTGTTTCCACCATATTGCTAACTGCTGACATATCAGAGCTTCCACCATATTGCTAACACCTTACAGATCAGAGCTTCCACCATATTGCTAACACCTTACAGATCAGAGCTTCCACCATATTGCTAACACCTTACAGATCAGAGCTTCCACCATATTGATAACACCTTACAGATCAGAGCTTCCACCATATTGATAACACCTTACAGACCAGAACTTCCACCATATTGATAACACCTTACAGATCAGAGTTTCCACCATATTGATAACACCTTACAGATCAGAGTTTCCACCATATTGTTAACACCTTACAGATCAGAGTTTCCACCATATTGTTAACACCTTACAGATCAGTTTCCACCATATTGTTAACTCCTTACAGATCAGAGTTTCCACCATATTGTTAACACCTTACAGATCAGAGTTTCCACCATATTGTTAACACCTTACAGATCAGTTTCCACCATATTGTTAACACCTTACAGATCAGAGTTTCCACCATATTGTTAACACCTTACAGATCAGTTTCCACCATATTGCTAACACCTTACAGGTCAGAGTTTCCACCATATTGCTGACACCTTACAGGTCAGAGTTTCCACCATATTGATAACACCCTTACAGATTAGAGTTTCCACCATATTGCTGACACCTTACAGGTCAGAGTTTCCACCATATTGCTAAAACCTTACAGATCAGAGTTTCCACCATATTGCTAACACCTTACAGATCAGTTTCCACCATATTGCTAACACCTTACAGATCAGAGTTTCCACCATATTCATAACACCTTACAGATCAAAGCTTCCACCATATTGCTAACACCTTATAGATCAGAGCTTCCACCATATTGATAACACCTTACAGATCAGAGCTTCCACCATATTGATAACACCTTACAGATCAGAGTTTCCACCATATTGATAACACCTTACAGATCAGAGTTTCCACCATATTGCTAACGCCTTACAGATCAGAGCTTCCACCATATTGATAACACCTTACAGATCAGAGCTTCCACCATATTGATAACACCTTACAGATCAGAGCTTCCACCATATTGATAACACCTTACAGATCAGAGCTTCCACCATATTGATAACACCTTACAGATCAGAGTTTCCACCATATTGTTAACACCTTACAGATCAGAGTTTCCACCATATTGTTAACACCTTACAGAGTCAGAGTTTCCACCATATTGTTAACACCTTACAGATCAGAGTTTCCACCATATTGTTAACACCTTACAGATCAGAGTGTCCACCATATTGCTAACACCTTACAGGTCAGTGTTTCCACCATATTGCTAACTGCTGACATATCAGAGCTTCCACCATATTGCTAACACCTTACAGATCAGAGCTTCCACCATATTGCTAACACCTTACAGATCAGAGCTTCCACCATATTGCTAACACCTTACAGATCAGAGCTTCCACCATATTGATAACACCTTACAGACCAGAACTTCCACCATATTGCCAACACCTTACAGATCAGAGTTTCCACCATACTGCTAACAGCTAACAGAACAGAGTTTCCACCATATTGCTAACACCTTACAGGTCAGAGTTTCCACCATATTGTTAACAACACTCATACAGATCAGAGCTTCACCAATATATTGGATAACATTCCTTACAGATCGGGCTTCACCGTATATTGATAAACACCCTTACAGATCAGGAGTTTCCACCATATTGTTAACACCTTACAGATCAGAGTTTCCACCATATTGCTAACACCTTACAGAAGCAGTTTCCACCATATTGATAACACCTTACAGATCAGAGTTTCCACCATATTGATAACACCTCTTACAGATCAGAGTTTCCACCATATTGTTAACACCTTACAGATCAGAGTTTCCACCATATTGCTAACACCTTACAGATCAGAGTTTCCACCATATTGTTAACACCTTACAGATCAGAGCTTCCACCATATTGATAACACCTTACAGATCAGAGCTTTCCACCATATTGATAACACCTTACAGATCAGAGTTTCCACCATATTGTTAACACCTACAGATCAGAGTTTCCACCATATTGCTAACACCTTACAGATCAGAGTTTCCACCATATTGCTAACACCTTACAGATCAGAGTTTCCACCATATTGATAACACCTTACAGATCAGAGTTTCCACCATATTGTAAACACCTTACAGATCAGAGTTTCCACCACCATATTGCTAACACCTTACAGATCAGAGTTTCCACCATATTGTTAACACCTTACAGATCAGAGCTTTCCACCATATTGATAACACCTTACAGATCAGAGCTTCCACCATATTGATAACACCTTACAGATCAGAGCTTCTCCACCATATTGATAACACCTTACAGATCAGAGTTTCCACCATATTGTTAACACCTAACACCTTACAGATCAGAGTTTCCACCATATTGCTAACACCTTAATTACAGATCAGAGCTTCCACCATATTGATAACACCTTACAGATCAGAGCTTTCCACCATATTGATAACACCTTACAGATCAGAGTTTCCACCATATTGATAACACCTTACAGATCAGAGCTTCCACCATATTGTTAACACCTTACAGATCAGAGTTTCCACCATATTGATAACAGCTGACATATCAGAGTTTCCACCATATTGCTAACACCTTACAGGTCAGAGTTTCCACCATATTGTTAACACCTTACAGATCAGAGCTTCCACCATATTGTTAACACCTTACAGATCAGAGTTTCCACCATATTGTTAATACACCTTACAGATCAGAGTTTCCACCATATTGTTAACACCTTACAGATCAGAGTTTCCACCATATTGTTAACACCTTACAGGTCAGAGTTTCCACCATATTGTTAAACACCTTACAGATCAGAGTTTCCACCATATTGCTAACACCTTACAGATCAGAGCTTCCACCATATTGATAACACCTTACAGATCAGAGCTTCCACCATATTGATAACACCTTACAGATCAGAGCTTCCACCATATTGATAACACCTTACAGATCAGAGCTTCCACCATATTGATAACACCTTACAGATCAGAGCTTCCACCATATTGATAACACCTTACAGACCAGAACTTCCACCATATTGATAACACCTTACAGATCAGAGTTTCCACCATATTGTTAACACCTTACAGATCAGAGTTTCCACCATATTGTTAACACCTTACAGATCAGAGTTTCCACCATATTGTTAACACTTACAGATCAGAGTTTCCACCATATTGCTAACACCTTACAGGTCAGAGTTTCCACCATATTGCTAACACCTTACAGATCAGAGCTTCCACCATATTGCTAACACCTTACAGATCAGAGCTTCCACCATATTGCTAACACCTTACAGATCAGAGTTTCCACCATATTGATAACACACCTTAGATCAGAGCTTCCACCATATTGCTAACACCTTACAGATCAGAGCTTCCACCATATTGATAACACCTTACAGATCAGAGTTTCCACCATATTGATAACACCTTACAGATCAGAGTTTCCACCATATTGATAACACCTTACAGATCAGAGTTTCCACCATATTGATAACACCTTACAGATCAGAGTTTCCACCATATTGATTAACCTTACAGATCAGAGTTTCCACCATATTGCTAACACCTTACAGATCAGAGTTTCCACCATATTGCTAACACCTTACAGATCAGAGTTTCCACCATATTGTTAACACCTTACAGATCAGAGTTTCCACCATATTGTTAACACCTTACAGATCAGAGTTTCCACCATATTGCTAACACCTTACAGATCAGAGCTTCCACCATATTGATAACACCTTACAGATCAGAGCTTCCACCATATTGCTAACACCTTACAGATCAGAGCTTCCACCATATTGATAACACCTTACAGATCAGAGCTTCCACCATATTGATAACACCTTACAGACCAGAACTTCCACCATATTGATAACACCTTACAGATCAGAGTTTCCACCATATTGTTAACACCTTACAGATCAGAGTTTCCACCATATTGTTAACACCTTACAGATCAGTTTCCACCATATTGTTAACTCCTTACAGATCAGAGTTTCCACCATATTGTTAACACCTTACAGATCAGAGTTTCCACCATATTGTTAACACCTTACAGATCAGTTTCCACCATATTGTTAACACCTTACAGATCAGAGTTTCCACCATATTGTTAACACCTTACAGATCAGTTTCCACCATATTGCTAACACCTTACAGGTCAGAGTTTCCACCATATTGTTAACACCTTACAGATCAGAGTTTCCACCATATTGCTAACACCTTACAGATCAGAGCTTCCACCATATTGATAACACCTTACAGATCAGAGCTTCCACCATATTGATAACACCTTACAGATCAGAGCTTCCACCATATTGATAACACCCTTACAGATCAGAGCTTCCACCATATTGATAACACCTTACAGATCAGAGCTTCCACCATATTGATAACACCTTACAGACCAGAACTTCCACCATATTGATAACACCTTACAGATCAGAGTTTCCACCATATTGTTAACACCTTACAGTACAGAGTTTCCACCATATTGTTAACACCTTACAGATCAGAGTTTCCACCATATTGTTAACACCTTACAGATCAGAGTGTCCACCATATTGCTAACACCTTACAGGTCAGTGTTTCCACCATATTGCTAACTGCTGACATATCAGAGCTTCCACCATATTGCTAACACCTTACAGATCAGAGCTTCCACCATATTGCTAACACCTTACAGATCAGAGCTTCCACCATATTGCTAACACCTTACAGATCAGAGTTTCCACCATATTGCTAACACCTTACAGATCAGAGAGTTTCCACCATATTGTTAACACCTTACAGATCAGGTTTCCACCATATTGCTAACACCTTACAGATCAGAGTTTCCACCATATTGCTAACACCTTACAGATCAGAGCTTCCACCATATTGATAACACCTTACAGATCAGAGCTTCCACCATATTGCTAACACCTTACAGATCAGAGCTTCCACCATATTGATAACACCTTACAGACCAGAACTTCCACCATATTGATAACACCTTACAGATCAGAGTTTCCACCATACTGCTAACAGCTAACAGAACAGAGTTTCCACCATATTGCTAAAACCTTACAGATCAGAGTTTCCACCATACTGCTAACAGCTAACAGACCAGAGTTTCCACCATATTGCTAACAGCTGACATACCAGAGTTTCCACCATATTGATAACACCTTACAGATCAGAGTTTCCACCATATTGCTAACACCTTACAGATCAGAGCTTCCACCATATTGATAACACCTTACAGATCAGAGCTTCCACCATATTGATAACACCCTTACAGATCAGAGCTTCCACCATATTGATAACACCTTACAGATCAGAGCTTCCACCATATTGATAACACCTTACAGACCAGAACTTCCACCATATTGATAACACCTTACAGATCAGAGTTTCCACCATATTGTTAACACCTTACAGATCAGAGTTTCCACCATATTGTTAACACCTTACAGATCAGAGTTTCCACCATATTGTTAACACCTTACAGATCAGAGTGTCCACCATATTGCTAACACCTTACAGGTCAGTGTTTCCACCATATTGCTAACTGCTGACATATCAGAGCTTCCACCATATTGCTAACACCTTACAGATCAGAGCTTCCACCATATTGCTAACACCTTACAGATCAGAGCTTCCACCATATTGCTAACACCTTACAGATCAGAGCTTCCACCATATTGCTAACACCTTACAGATCAGAGCTTCCACCATATTGATAACACCTTACAGACCAGAACTTCCACCATATTGCCAACACCTTACAGACCAGAGTTTCCACCATACTGCTAACAGCTAACAGAACAGAGTTTCCACCATATTGCTAAAACCTTACAGATCAGAGTTTCCACCATACTGCTAACAGCTAACAGACCAGAGTTTCCACCATATTGCTAACAGCTGACATACCAGAGTTTCCACCATATTGATAACACCTTACAGATCAGAGTTTCCACCATATTGCTAACACCTTACAGATCAGAGCTTCCACCATATTGATAACACCTTACAGATCGGAGCTTCCACCGTATTGATAACACCCTTACAGATCAGAGCTTCCACCATATTGATAACACCTTACAGATCAGAGCTTCCACCATATTGATAACACCTTACAGACCAGAACTTCCACCATATTGATAACACCTTACAGATCAGAGTTTCCACCATATTGTTAACACCTTACAGATCAGTTTCCACCATATTGCTAACACCTTACAGGTCAGAGCTTCCACCATATTGCTAACACCTTACAGATCAGAGCTTCCACCATATTGCTAACACCTTACAGATCAGAGTTTCCACCATATTGATAACAGCTGACATATCAGAGTTTCCACCATATTGATAACACCTTACAGAGCAGAGTTTCCACCATATTGCTAAAACCTTACAGATCAGAGTTTCCACCATACTGCTAACAGCTAACAGAACAGAGTTTCCAACATATTGCTAACAGCTGACATATCAGAGGTACCACCATATTGCTAACACCTTACAGATCAGAGTTTCCACCATATTGCTAACACCTTACAGATCAGAGTTTCCACCATATTGATAACACCTTACAGATCAGAGCTTCCACCATATTGCTAACACCTTACAGATCAGAGCTTCCACCATATTGCTAACACCTTACAGATCAGAGCTTCCACCATATTGATAACACCTTACAGATCAGAGCTTCCACCATATTGCTAACACCTTACAGATCAGAGCTTCCACCATATTGCTAACAGCTTACAGATCAGAGCTTCCACCATATTGCTAACACCTTACAGATCAGAGTTTCCACCATATTGATAACACCTTACAGATCAGTTTCCACCATATTGTTAACTCCTTACAGATCAGAGTTTCCACCATATTGTTAACACCTTACAGATCAGAGTTTCCACCATATTGTTAACACCTTACAGACCAGAACTTCCACCATATTGATAACACCTTACAGATCAGAGTTTCCACCATATTGTTAACACCTTACAGATCAGTTTCCACCATATTGCTAACACCTTACAGGTCAGAGTTTCCACCATATTGTTAACACCTTACAGATCAGAGTTTCCACCATATTGTTAACACCTTACAGATCAGAGTGTCCACCATATTGCTAACACCTTACAGGTCAGTGTTTCCACCATATTGCTAACTGCTGACATATCAGAGCTTCCACCATATTGCTAACACCTTACAGATCAGAGCTTCCACCATATTGCTAACACCTTACAGATCAGAGCTTCCACCATATTGCTAACACCTTACAGATCAGAGCTTCCACCATATTGATAACACCTTACAGACCAGAACTTCCACCATATTGCCAACACCTTACAGATCAGAGTTTCCACCATACTGCTAACAGCTAACAGAACAGAGTTTCCACCATATTGCTAAAACCTTACAGATCAGAGTTTCCACCATACTGCTAACAGCTAACAGACCAGAGTTTCCACCATATTGCTAACAGCTGACATACCAGAGTTTCCACCATATTGATAACACCTTACAGATCAGAGTTTCCACCATATTGCTAACACCTTACAGATCAGAGCTTCCACCATATTGATAACACCTTACAGATCGGAGCTTCCACCGTATTGATAACACCCTTACAGATCAGAGCTTCCACCATATTGATAACACCTTACAGATCAGAGCTTCCACCATATTGATAACACCTTACAGACCAGAACTTCCACCATATTGATAACACCTTACAGATCAGAGTTTCCACCATATTGATAACACCTTACAGATCAGAGTTTCCACCATATTGTTAACACCTTACAGATCAGAGTTTCCACCATATTGTTAACACCTTACAGATCAGTTTCCACCATATTGTTAACTCCTTACAGATCAGAGTTTCCACCATATTGTTAACACCTTACAGATCAGAGTTTCCACCATATTGTTAACACCTTACAGATCAGTTTCCACCATATTGTTAACACCTTACAGATCAGAGTTTCCACCATATTGTTAACACCTTACAGATCAGTTTCCACCATATTGCTAACACCTTACAGGTCAGAGTTTCCACCATATTGTTAACACCTTACAGATCAGAGTTTCCACCATATTGTTAACACCTTACAGATCAGAGTTTCCACCATATTGCTAACACCTTACAGGTCAGTGTTTCCACCATATTGCTAACTGCTGACATATCAGAGCTTCCACCATATTGCTAACACCTTACAGATCAGAGCTTCCACCATATTGCTAACACCTTACAGATCAGAGGTACCACCATATTGCTAAAACCTTACAGATCAGAGTTTCCACCATATTGCTAACACCTTACAGATCAGAGTTTCCACCATATTGATAACACCTTACAGATCAGAGCTTCCACCATATTGCTAACACCTTACAGATCAGAGCTTCCACCATATTGCTAACACCTTACAGATCAGAGCTTCCACCATATTGCTAACACCTTACAGATCAGAGCTTCCACCATATTGCTAACACCTTACAGATCAGAGCTTCCACCATATTGCTAACAGCTTACAGATCAGAGCTTCCACCATATTGCTAACACCTTACAGATCAGAGTTTCCACCATATTGTTAACACCTTACAGATCAGTTTCCACCATATTGTTAACACCTTACAGATCAGAGTTTCCACCATATTGTTAACACCTTACAGATCAGTTTCCACCATATTGCTAACACCTTACAGGTCAGAGTTTCCACCATATTGTTAACACCTTACAGATCAGAGTTTCCACCATATTGTTAACACCTTACAGATCAGAGTTTCCACCATATTGCTAACACCTTACAGGTCAGTGTTTCCACCATATTGCTAACTGCTGACATATCAGAGCTTCCACCATATTGCTAACACCTTACAGATCAGAGCTTCCACCATATTGCTAACACCTTACAGATCAGAGGTACCACCATATTGCTAAAACCTTACAGATCAGAGTTTCCACCATATTGCTAACACCTTACAGATCAGAGTTTCCACCATATTGATAACACCTTACAGATCAGAGCTTCCACCATATTGCTAACACCTTACAGATCAGAGCTTCCACCATATTGCTAACACCTTACAGATCAGAGCTTCCACCATATTGCTAACACCTTACAGATCAGAGCTTCCACCATATTGCTAACACCTTACAGATCAGAGCTTCCACCATATTGCTAACAGCTTACAGATCAGAGCTTCCACCATATTGCTAACACCTTACAGATCAGAGTTTCCACCATATTGATAACACCTTACAGATCAGAGTTTCCACCATATTGATAACACCTTACAGATCAGAGCTTCCACCATATTGATAACACCTTACAGATCAGAGCTTCCACCATATTGCTAACACCTTACAGATCAGAGCTTCCACCATATTGCTAACACCTTACAGATCAGAGTTTCCACTATATTGCTAACACCTTACAGATCAGAGTTTCCACCATATTGCTAACACCTTACAGGTCAGAGTTTCCACCATTTTGCTAACAGCTGACAGACCAGCAGACATAGAAGGGGAAGTGGATGAGAGCAAGTTGTGACAGGCTATTCTACAGACATAAATTACAAACATAGGTTTGTGCGTCTCAAATTACATCCTAAATTCGTATGTACTGCACTTCTTTTGACACTAGGGAATATGGTGATATAGAGTGCCTAATCATTTTATGACATCACTTCCTGTCCTGGTCATCAGGGCGACCTGAAGAGTTACCTGCGCAGCTGTCGGGCGGCTGACACCGTGACCCCTGAACCCCTGACCCTCCAGCGAATGGCGTGCGAGATCGCCTCGGGCCTGCTGCACCTGCACAAACACAACTTCATTCACAGGTGGGTTAGTGGACACCTTCACAAATACAACTTCATTCACAGGTGGGTTAGTGGACACCTTTACAAATACAACTTCATTCACAGGTGGGTTAGTGGACACCTTCACAAATACATTTTCCATATGAAAGTCCTAGAACGTATCAATCATTCCATAGCAATATGTTTCTGATATGTTGTCGTGAAGAGCAACGATATATACACCGTTTTACGGGCGCCTAACCAATTGTGCTATGATGTGTTTCTTTTCGCGTTATTTGTAACTTTTTTT
Source organism: Brachymystax lenok tsinlingensis (assembly GCA_030435695.1). Classification (NCBI taxonomy): domain Eukaryota; kingdom Metazoa; phylum Chordata; class Actinopteri; order Salmoniformes; family Salmonidae; genus Brachymystax; species Brachymystax lenok. Next base: position 109,969,547 of record CM059791.1, read on the forward strand.
GTACATAATGTTTCTGCAACCGTATCCTACGGCAGAAAAGAGCTTCTGGATATCAGGACAGCGATCAATCACCTCAGATTAGACAAAGATTTTTTCACCAAAAGCAAGACGCACATGATATTCTCAAAACACTCGGGAGGGCCGGCACCCCAGTTATTCGCAAGAGGAAGCGACGCAGGTACAGGAGGAAAAGAGCCGGATGCCTGGTCAGGACCTGGAGGAGGCGATTGGGAATGCTGCCGTTACCGTCAATACTACTCGCCAACATGCAATCATTGGACAATAAATTAGACACGGTACAATCACGAATATCCTACCAACGGGACATTAAAAACTGCAACATCCTATGTTTCACGGAATCGTGGCTGAATGATGACATGGATATTCAGCTAGCGGGATACACGCTGCACCAGCAAGATAGAACAACACACTCCGGTTAGACGAGGGGGGGCGGTCTGTGCATATTTGTAAACAACAGCTGGTGCACGAAATCTAAGGAAGTCTTTAGATTTTGCTCACCTGAAGTAGAGTATATTGTGATAAATTGCAGGCCACACTGCTTGCCTAGAGAGTTTTCAGCTATACTTTTTGTGGCTGTTTATTTACCACCACAGACAGATGCTGGCACTAAGACCGCACTCAGTCAGCTGTATAAGGAAATAAGCAAACAGGAAACCACTCACCCAGAGGCGGCGCTCCTAGTGGCTGGAGACTTTAATGCAGGGAAACTTAAATCAGTTCTACCAAATCTCCATCGAAATGTTGAATGTGCAACCAGAGGAAACAAATTCTAGATCACCTGTACTCTCACCTGTACTCTCCATTTGGTAAATCCAACCATAATTCTATCCTCCTGATTCCTGCTTACAAGCAAAAATTAAAGCAGGAAGCACCAGTGACTCGGTCTATAAAAAAGTGGTAAGATGAAGCAGACGCTAAACTACAGGACTGTTTTGCTATCACAGACTGGAATATGTTCCGGGATTCCTCCGATGGCATTGAGGAGTACACCACATCAGTCACTGGCTTTATCAATAAGTGCATCGAGGACGTCGTCCCCACAGTGACTGTACGCGCTGTACCCCAACCAGAAGCTATGGATTACAGGCAACATTCGCACTGAGCTAAAGGGTAGAGCTGCCGCTTTCAAGGTGTGGGACTCTAACCCGGAAGCTTACAAGAAATCCTGCTATGCCCTGCGACGAACCATCAAACAGGCAAAGCTTCAATACAGGGTTAAGATTGAATCGTACTACACCGGCTCTGACGCTCGTATTATGTGGCAGGGCTTGCAAACTATTACAGACTACAAAGGGAAGCACAGCCGAGAGCTGCCCAGTGACACGAGCCTACCAGACGAGCTAAATCACTTCTATGCTCGCTTCGAGGCAAGCAACACTGAGGCATGCATGAGAGCATCAGCTGTTCCAGACGACTGTGTGATCACGCACTCCGTAGCCAACGTGAGTAAGACCTTTAAACAAGTCAACATACACAAGGCTGCGGGCCAGACGGATTACCAGGACGTGTGCGCCGGGCATGTGCTGACCAACTGGCAGGTGTCTTCACTGACATTTTCAACATGTCCCTGATTGAGTCTGTAATACCAACATGCTTCAAGCAGACCACCATAGTCCCTGTGCCCAAGAACACAAAGGCAACCTGCCTAAACGACTACAGACCCGTAGCACTCACGTCCGTAGCCATGAAGTGCTTTGAAAGGTTGGTAATGGCTCACATCAACAACATTATCCCAGAAACCCTAGACCCCCTCCAATTTGCATACCGCCCAAACAGATCAACAGATGATGCAATCTCTATTGCACTCCACACTGCCCTTTCCCACCTGGACAAAAGGAACACTTATGTGAGAATGCTATTCATTGACTACAGCTCAGCGTTAAACACCATAGTACCCTCAAAGCCCATCACTAAGCTAAGGATCCTGGGACTAAACACCTCCCTCTGCAACTGGATCCTGGACTTCCTGACAGGCCGCCCCCAGGTGGTGAGGGTAGTTAGCAACACATCTGCCACGCTGATCCTCAACACTGGAGCTCCCCAGAGGTGCGTGCTCAGTCCCCTCTTGTACTCCCTGTTCACCCACGACTGCATGGCCAGGCACGACTCCAACACCATCATTAAGTTTGCAGACAACACAACAGTGGTAGGCCTGATCACCGACAACGACGAGACAGCCTACAGGGAGGAGGTCAGAGACCTGGCCGTGTGGTGCCAGGACAACAACCTCTCCCTCAACGTAACCAAGACTAAGGAGATGATTGTGGACTACAGGAAAAGGAGGACCAAGCACGCCCCCATTCTCATCGACGGGGCTGTAGTGGAGCAGGTTGAGAGCTTCAAGTTCCTTGGTGTCCACATCAACAACAAGCTAGAATGGTCCAAACACACCAAGACAGTCGTGAAAAGGGCACGACAAAGCCTATTCCACCTCAGGAGACTAAAAAGATTTGGCATGGGTCCTGAGATCCTCAAAAAGTTCTACAGCTGCAACATCGAGAGCATCCTAACTGGTTGCATCACTGCCTGACTGCAAGGCACTACAGAGGGTAGTGCGTACGGCCCAGTACATCACTGGGGCTAAGCTGCCTGCCATCCAGGACCTCTACACCAGGCGGTGTCAGAGGAAGGCCCTAAAAATTGTCAAAGACCCCAGCCACCCCAGTCATAGACTGTTCTCTCTACTACCGCATGGCAAGCGGTACCGGAGTTCCAAGTCTAGGACAAAAAGGCTTCTCAACAGTTTTTACCCCTAAGCCATAAGATTTTTTGCACTGTTGGTTAGAGCCTGTAAGTAAGCATTTCACTGTAAGATCTATACCTGTTGTATTCGACGCACGTGACAAATAAACTTTGATTTGATTTGATGTACGGTAGCATACATATTGTCGTGAAGAGCAACGATATATACACTGTATGTACGGTAGCATACATATCGTAGTGAAGAGCAACAATATATACACTGTATGTACAGTAGCATACATATTGTAGTGACATAAAACAGATAGAGAGAACTGAATCAGGATCATTAGAGGAAATCAAAGTTTATTTGTCACGTGCGCCGAATACAACAGGTATAGACCTTACAGTGAAATGCTTACTTACAGGTCTCACTCTGACACACTCTGTCTCCAAATTAGCATGATATTGAGGATATTATATACATCACAATCTGTTCCTAATTACCTTAGCTGTTTAAATAAATGTTAAATAAAAATATGGAAATATATAAGGAAATATCTGAAGCTGTGTTGCTCTGGAGCTCCCCTGCTGGTCTGTCCCGGTAACAACATCCTGGTGCTGCCTGAGTGACTCTCACCAACTCCAGCATCAGTGATTTTGTTGCCGGGGGGAACCCCTCTCTCCTTGTTACCATGGTAGCAGCCAATCAATGTGCTGAGGAGCTGATGATAGGTAGAGTTAAGGTCAACAATATCTTGCCTCCTGTGGAGTAGTCAGAAATAGCTACAGAGAAAAATGAGAAATCCACGTAGTTCCAGTACTTGTGCAATCATACCAGTAAATTACACCTGTACTTTATGCTATTGAGTGGTAAATGTTGTGAAGCATCATGTTTTCCTGTGGTACAATACATTCAATAACAATGATTGAATGGAATTGGTTTCTTGTGATACGATGTTATTGCAGTCAGAATAGTATTACGTATCGTTTAGTCTGGTCTGGTGACTGGGTGGCAGGTAGCCTAGCGGTTAAGAGCGTTGGGCCAGTAACTGAAAAGTCGCTGGTTTGAATCTCTGAGCAGACTAGGTGAAAAATCTGTCTGTGCCCTTGAGCAAAGCACTTAACCCTAAATGCTCCTGTAAGTTGCTCTGGATACCAGCGTCTGCTGAATGACTCTAATGTAACAATGTGACTCACTGTTCCTCCCTCTCCTCTTTACAGTGACCTGGCCTTAAGGAACTGCCTTCTAACCTCAGAGATGACAGTAAAGATAGGAGACTATGGCCTTGCACACAGCAGATACAAGGTGAGTCTACAGTAATAACCAGTCTTGATGAGTCTACAGTAATAAACCAGTCTTGATGAATCTACAGTATTAACCAGTCTTGATGAGTCTACAGTAATAAACCAGTCTTGGTGAGTCTACAGTATTAACCAGTCTTGATGAGTCTACAGTAATAAACCAGTCTTGATGAATCTACAGTATTAACCAGTCTTGATGAGTCTACAGTAATAAACCAGTCTTGATGAATCTACAGTATTAACCAGTCTTGATGAGTCTACAGTAATAAACCAGTCTTGGTGAGTCTACAGTATTAACCAGTCTTGATGAGTCTACAGTAATAAACCAGTCTTGATGAGTCTACAGTAATAAACCAGTCTTGGTGAGTCTACTTTAATAAACCAGTCTTGATGAGTCTACAGTAATGAACCAGTCTTGATGAATCTACAGTAATAAACCAGTCTTGATGAGTCTACAGTAATAAACCAGTCTTGGTGAGTCTACAGTAATAAACCAGTCTTGATGAGTCTACAGTAATAAACCAGTCTTGATGAGTCTACAGTAATAAACTAGTATTGATGAGTCTACAGTATTAACCAGTCTTGATGAGTCTACAATAATAAACCAGTCTTGATGAGTCTACAGTAATAAACCAGTCTTGGTGAGTCTACAGTAATAAACTAGTCTTGATGAGTCTACAGTATTAGCCAGTCTTGATGAGTCTACAATAATAAACCAGTCTTGATGAGTCTACAGTAATAAACCAGTCTTGGTGAGTCTACAGTAATAAACCAGTCTTGATGAATCTACAGTATTAACCAGTCTTGATGAGTCTACAGTAATAAACCAGTCTTGATCAGTCTACAGTATTAACCAGTCTTGATGAGTCTACAGTAATAAACTAGTCTTGGTGAATCTACAGTAATAAACCAGTCTTGATGAGTCTACAGTATTGACCAGTCTTGATGAGTCTACAGTAATAAACTAGTCTTGATGAGTCTACAGTAATAAATCAGGTCTTGATGAGTCTACAGTAATAAACTAGTCTTGATGAGTCTACAGTATTAACCAGTCTTGATGAGTCTACAATAATAAACCAGTCTTGATGAGTCTACAGTATTAACCAGTCTTGATGAGTCTACAGTAATATACCAGTCTTGATGAGTCTACAGTAATAAACCTGTCTTGATGAGTCTACAGTAATAAACCAGTCTTGATGAGTCTACAGTAATAAACCAGTCTTGATGAGTCTACAGTAATAAACCAGTCTTGGTGAGTCTACAATAATAAACCAGTCTTGATCAGTCTACAGTAATAAACTAGTATTGATGAGTCTACAGTATTAACCAGTCTTGATGAGTCTACAGTAATAAACCAGTCTTGGTGAGTCTACAGTAATAAACCAGTCTTGATCAGTCTACAGTAATAAACTAGTATTGATGAGTCTACAGTATTAACCAGTCTTGATGAGTCTACAATAATAAACCAGTCTTGATGAGTCTACAGTAATAAACCAGTCTTGGTGAATCTACAGTAATAAACCAGTCTTGATCAGTCTACAGTAATAAACTAGTCTTGATGAGTCTACACTATTAACCAGTCTTGATGTGTCTACAGTAATAAACCAGTCTTGGTGAGTCTACAGTAATAAACTAGTCTTGATGAGTCTACAGTATTAGCCAGTCTTGATGAGTCTACAATAATAAACCAGTCTTGATGAGTCTACAGTAATAAACTAGTCTTGGTGAATATACAGTAATAAACCAGTCTTGATGAGTCCACAGTATTGACCAGTCTTGATGAGTCTACAGTAATAAACTAGTCTTGATGAGTCTACAGTAATAAATCAGGTCTTGATGAGTCTACAGTAATAAACTAGTCTTGATGAGTCTACAGTATTAACCAGTCTTGATGAGTCTACAGTAATAAACCAGTCTTGATGAGTCTACAGTAATAAACCAGTCTTGATGAGTCTACAGTAATAAACCAGTCTTGATGAGTCTACAGTAATAAACCAGTCTTGGTGAATCTACAGTAATAAAGCAGTCTTGATGATTCTACAGTAATAAACCAGTATTGATCAGTCTACAGTAATAAACCAGTCTTGGTGAGTCTACAGTAATAAACCAGTCTTGATGAGTCTACAGTAATAAACCATTGGTGAGTCTACAGTAATAAACCAGTCTAAATCAGTCTACAGTAATAAACCAGTCTTGGTGAGTCTACAGTAATAAACCAGTCTTGGTGAGTCTACAGTATTAACCAGTCTTGATGAGTCTACAATAATAAACCAGTCTTGATGAGTCTACAGTAATAAACCAGTCTAGATGAGTCTACAGTAATAAACCAGTCTTAGTGAATCTACAGTAAATAACCAGTCTTGGTGAATCTACAGTAATTAACCAGTCTTGGTTATATTGTATTTTATTATATATTTTTCTACATGCTGAATAGGGGGTGGGGCAGAAGAATAGTTTCCATTGTAACAGACAGATGATAAAGTAGTATTTCAATCAAATTATTCTGCTCTATTCTACTCTACTCTGTAGGACGACTACTTTGTGACTCCAGACCAGATCTGGGTGCCACTGCGTTGGATCGCCCCAGAGCTCATAGACGAGGTGCATGGTAACCTACTAGTGGTGGACCAGACTAAGGACAGCAACGTCTGGTGAGCAGGGGCGAGGGGTCAGGGTGTAGGTATGAATGGTGTCAGCACCATACACTATGGTTGACTCAGTCCCTATGCTGTTATTGTTAAGGTCAACGATACAGCTCTTCAACCAAACCTAGCCTGGTCCCAGTCTGTTTGTGGTGTTATTGATAGAGCTCTTCAACCAAACCTAGCCTGGTTCCAGTCTGTTTGTGGTGTTATTGATACAGCTCTTCAACCCAACCTAGCCTGGTCTCAGTCTGTTTGTGGTGCTATTGATACAACTCTTCAACCAAACCTAGCCCAGTCTGAGTCTGTCTGTGGTGTTATTGATACAACTCTTCAACCAAACCTAGCCTGGTCCCATATTTGACTTATGGTGTTATTGATACAGCTCTTCAACCAAACCTATCCTGGTCCCAGTCTGTTTGTGGTGTTATTGATACAGCTCTTCAACCAAACCTAGCCTGGTTCCAGTCTGTTTGTGGTGTTAATGATACAGCTCTTCAACCAAACCTAGCCTGCTCCCAGTCTGTTTGTGGTGTTATTGATACAGCTCTTCAACCAAACCTAGCCTGGTTCCAGTCTGTTTGTGGTGTTATTGATACAGCTCTTCAACCAAACCTAGCCTGGTTCCAGTCTGTTTGTGGTGTTATTGATACAGCTCTTCAACCAAACCTAGCCTGGTCCCAGATTTGACTTATGATGTTATTGATACAGCTCTTCAACCAAACCTAGCCTGGTTCCAGTCTGTTTGTGGTGTTATTGATACAACTCTTCAACCAAACCTAGCCTGGTTCCAGTCTGTTTGTGGTGTTATTGATACAGTTCTTCAACCAAACCTAGCCTGGTTCCAGTCTGTTTGTGGTGTTATTGATACAGCTCTTTAACCAAACCTAGCCTGGTTCCAGTCTGTTTGTGGTGTTATTGATACAGCTCTTCAACCAAACCTAGCCTGGTCCCAGTCTGTTTGTGGTGTTATTGATACAGCTCTTCAACCAAACCTAGCCTGGTTCCAGTCTGTTTGTGGTGTTATTGATACAACTCTTCAACCAAACCTAGCCTGCTCCCAGATTTGACTTATGATGTTATTGATACAGCTCTTCAACCAAACCTAGCCTGGTTCCAGTCTGTTTGTGGTGTTATTGATACAGCTCTTCAACCATACCTAGCCTGGTCCCAGATTTGACTTATTGTGTTATTCATACAACTCTTCAACCAAACCTAGCCTGGTCCCAGATCAGTTTGTGCTCTTTCCAACTCCATAGTTCATTGTCAATCCAGATGTGACAATGAGTGACAAGGAGTTGTCATGGCAGCACAAGCATACTGGGACTAAATAAAAGCTAATCAAAACCTGCTAAATCAAATCAAACCTTCATTGAATAGGGCTCGGTGTTTTCCCTGCCTAAGAGAAATTCTGTGATCTGGTGTCCAGAGCTTTTCTTAGTCAGGCCACATGGTCAGCTATGAAGTTCCTCATCTGAAGACGTTGCTTCATGGGTTTGTCTCTGTTCTAGGTCTCTGGGAGTGACTATCTGAAGACGATACTTCATGGGTTTGTCTCTGTTCTAGGTCTCTGGGAGTGACTATCTGGGAGTTGTTTGAGTTGGGGAACCAGCCGTACAGACACTACACTGACAGACAGGTCCTGACTTACGCTGTGAAGGAACAGCAGCTCAAACTAACCAGGCCTCGGCTCAAAGTACCCCTGGCTGAGCGCTGGTGAGTACACACACACAGATACACACACACACAGACAAACACACACACACACACACACGCATGCACACATACACACACACATGCACACATGCATGAATGCACTAATGCACACACACACACACTCGCACAAGTGTACAAACGCATGCGCACACGGGTGCCTATGCAAGATACACCACAATCCTTTGGTCTGTAACCAATCATTAGTACTCCCTATCCTCATATCAACCAATCAATGCCTTTTATACTGGCGCACTAACCAACCATTAGTCTTCTTCTCCTGACATGGGTTTTAATCAATACCTTATTAACCTGGCTATGAGTCTCTCATTTTGTCAGGACCATATAATACATATTTCTGGCATCTCACACATACAGTACACAACTCCTATGTATTCATCCTTCTCTGGGCGTCTGGCAAATAGTGTTCCTTTTATCAAGCATGTTACTCATTTAAAACAACCTGAGTATTTCATGCTGACACACAGACACACACCATCCTATATGCTAACCAATCTTTCCAATCACAGTTTCTGTATCTGGCTTTTATATATCCTTGTCAGATTGTAAGACTGGCGGCCAGAAACAGCTGACAAAGGACTTCCTCATCATATTGCTGTTTCCTAAGTCAATTCTATGGTAGCTGCCTCATTTCAGTGTGATACAGCAATTTGTCATAATAAATGGACTATTGATGAACCTCCAGAATAACAAAGTAACACTTCTTCATCCCTTCCCCAACCCTCTGCTCTCTCTTTCGCTCTCCTTCACTCCCTCCCACTCTCCCTCCCTCCCACTCTCCCTCCCTCCCTCTGTCGCTCCTTCACACTTTCCTTCTGTCCCTCCCTCCCTCTGTCTGTCGCTCCCTCCCCCCTTTCTCTCACTCTCTGTCTCTCTCCCTCCCTCTGTCCCTCTGTCCCTACCTCCCTCTGTCTCTATCTACCTACCTCCCTCTGTCTGTCGCTCCCTCCCCCCTCTCTCTCACTCTCTGTCTCCCTCCCTCCCTCTGTCGCTCCCTCCCTCTGTCTGTCGCTCCCTCCCTCTGTCTGTCGCTCCCTCCCTCTGTCTGTCCCTCCCTCCCTCTGTCTGTCGCTCCCTCTGTCTGTCCCTCCCTCCCTCCCTCTGTCTGTCCTCCCTCCCTCCCTCCGTCTGTCTCTCTCTTCCTCCCTCCCTCCCTCCCTCCCTCCCTCCCTCCCTCCCTCCCTCCCTCCCTCCCTCCCTCACTTTGTCTGTCGCTCCCTCTTACTTTCCCTCTCTCCCTCCCTCTGTCTGTCGCTCCCTCTGTCTCTCTCTATCTACCTCCCTCCCTCCCTCTGTCTGTCTGTCTGTCTGTCCTCCCTCCCTCCCTCCCTCCCTCCCTCCCTCTGCTGTCGCTCCCTCTGTCTCTCTCTATCTACCTCCCTCCCTCTGTCTGTCCCACTCTCTCTCCCTCCCTCTCTCCCTCTCTGTCTCCCTCCCTCTGTTTGCCCCCTCCCTCCGTCTGTCTGTCTGTCCCTCTCTCCCTCCCCTTCCCTCCCTCTCTCTGTCCCCCCTCTCCCACCCCGTCAGGTATGAAGTGATGCAGTTCTGCTGGCTGCAGCCAGAGCAGAGACCCAACAGTGAGGAGGTACACCTCCTCCTCACCTACCTGTGTGCCAAGGGGGCCAGTGCAGTCCAGGAGGACTTTGAACAGCGCTGGAACTCCCTGAGACCCAACCTGACTGGCAGCACCACCCACAGCCACACCGCCCCAGCCCCTCCACCACTAGCCCACACCACTGTCCCTGCCCCAGCCCGACCACCTATCCCTGGGGACGTGGAGTTGGAGCCGGCCTCCACCTCCCGCAACTCCTTCCCCCTCCTAGAACAGTTCTCCCAGGACAGCTTCCACTCCGACAGCGGGGACGACATCCTGACCGTGACAGAGACCAGCTATGGTGGGCTCAACTTTGAGTATAAGTGGGAGCAGGCGAGAGCCGAGCAGCCATACTGTTCCTCATCCACCAGCGGGCCTCTGGGCCAGGGCAACCCTCACTACCAGGACGTATACTACCCTGTCGGGAACACCTCCACCTCGGGCAGCTGTAACGGGGACGGAGGGGGTGGAGGGCTCGCTCTGGGGGTCTCCCCATCCTACTACGTGTCCGACCATTCAGGGTCAGGGTCGGGGTCAGGGTCGGGGGTAGGGGTCGTGCCGGTGTTGAGCGCTCACAGCCCTTCGGTCGGCAGTGAGTATTACATCCGTATTGAGGAGCCGGTGGAGTGTAATATCAACCTGGATGATAGTGTGGTTGACTACAGCCCCGGTTTGGAGGCTGAGGATGGCAGCCTCTCCTCAGGGAGCAGAACCCCAAAGCCCCAGCCCAGTGCCTACTGGTCAGCAGCAGCAGCAGGCAACAACAGTGGGGGTAAACACAGTACCTATTACTCTGACAATAGCCCGGCTGTGTCACTGACCATGGAGCCTCTCCTGAGACAGACAGCCAGCACAGCCAGTCCTGTGGAGCTGGGGCGGTCCCACCAGTACTTCTCACCCAATCAGAGACAGGCTTTCTACTGTGAACAGTCGCCCATTCGAGAGACGTGTTGCCAATCACCAGAGGACACGCCCATAATGTCCCAGCTGAACCTGCGTCATCCAATGGGGAGGCTGGAAACCCCTCTGGGGGTGGGGTCCTCCCACTCCCAGTGCCTGAGTAGCCCTAGTCTGGGACACTGTGACCCCTACCTCGAGGCTAGCCAAGGCATCACCACCACAGCCAGGAGGACGGTTAGTGAAGGCTACTATGACATGATGGGTCCCCTCAGAAAGACTCTACCCATGGCTAACCATATTAGCATCGATGTGGACACAGGGGACGGGGGATTTTTGGTGGGGGGCAGGAGGAGAGGAGAAAGTGACACTGGGGACATCGACGATGGTGATCTCTTCTCCGAGAGAGAAGCCACCAACTGGACCTCCAACCACTCAGCCAATAACAACAGCATGACATTTGACCTTAGGCAGACGGGCCAATCACAGGACAGCTATCTGGAACTCCGTTACACCAACACCACGACACACTCCTCTACTGTAACAGGCTCGTGTAACAGTAGCAACATGTGCCAGCAGCACAGCTCCAGAGCCTTCAACTATATGGAGTCGACAGGGAGAGAGAGCGCTGTCTGCTCTTCCTCTAGCAGACCCAGTGAGGGCAGTAGTGCTACTACATATAGTCACCTGTGTCACGGAGCTAGAGATAAACCTGTGTGTCTCTCAGACCACTCTACCCTAGATCATCAGATTGACTCTCTCTCCAGCTCTTCTGTTGCTGTCAAGTGTGTTAACCTCAAGGGTGGTGTAAAGAACACCGTCCCCACCACCAAAACTACAACTAAGGTGTCTGTAGAGGGACACAGTAAAAACCAATCTCTGATTACAAGAGAGAGGCAATTCTCCCATCCTAAGATGATCCCAGAACCAGGCTATATCCAATCCCCGTCCACATACATGGAGCTTGACACTCGCACAGGCCTCAGCACTAAGGCAGTCCTGACAGTGAAACAGGGTGGTAATGTTTGGGAGATACCTTCACATGTTAATGACATTAGAGGTCCAGTGGAGGTGATGTCTGGTGGTGTGGGGGAGAGGAGGCTGGGGATGGGGTTGGCCAACCCTGAAGGGATACTGCTGGAGCCGGTCGGGTCCTTGTTTGAGGCTAGCAGAGGGCTGGGCAGCGGGTTGGAGATGGCCGGTCATTCCAGCATCAGCCTAGTGGACATCAGCAACTGTAGCTACGACAATGATGACAATGACATAACAGATATCACTTCTGGAATTTTGGCCGACTACTCCCTGGACTATGCTGACGAGGTCGGAGATGATCTAAGCCCCGCCCACCACCCCCACGGACGCTCCCTGCAGAACCCGTTGGGAACCCCCGACTCCGTGGACACCCTGAACATGCTGTCGCTGTCATTATCGGTTACCACCGCCAGCCCCTGTGAGGCCTTCAGCCTTGATGACGTCTTTCTCCATCCCTCCTCCTCCCTCTCCTCCTCTTCTTTCACCTCCTCTTCTTTCACCTCCTCATCTCTCCTTCCCAAGTCCCTGGACAGTGGCTACGACACAGAGAACAATGAAAGCCCAGAGTTCATCCTAAAGGAGGGAGGTGGGAATGGGGAGTTCCTATTGGACTGCGAAGGAAACCACCAACAACACCCAGTCCTCGGTGGGATCCACCTGGCCCGCGGTGGGGTTAGCCTGGGGCCGAGGTCGGACGAGATGGTCCTTCAGCAGGTGGACCTGGGTGATGGGGTTGGGGTCTCTCTGTGTACCTCTTCCTCCTCTGGCTGCACTGATCTGCAGCTGAAGGGACTAAGTGACAAGAATCCGTTCATGGACTCTGCCTACTTCTTTGACTACGACGCGGAGAACGAGAGGAGTCCCCAGGATGAAGGGAGTAACTTCTTCTCCAGTCCAGGAGATAAGAAGGACTTTGTGGGGCACACAGCCTCGAAACAGAGGTCGGCGAGGAGAGATGAACTCCAACCACAGACGGAGAGAGAGGACGGTTACCATGACCTGACAGACCTGACAGGAAACACAAACAGAAACAGAAATGGAGTGGTGGTGTTTGACACTACCACTGGTTCCTCTCACTCCTCCTCGGCCCCCGGCCCGCGCCTCTCCATGCTGGCCCCCTTCCCTCCTCAGATGGGGGGCTGTCTGGCCAAAGAGTCAGCCCCTGACGATGCTGTAGGCCTGGAGTCTGAGCACAGCGGCGAGGAGCCGGCATCTGGGTGCAGCTCCTCCATGGTGTCTGAGGGTTCCTCCACGGTGCAGGAGGCTTCAGCCAGACACCCCAACCAGGAGAACCATCACAGGGCCTCAGAGGATGACTATTCCCCCATCCAGTCCCTGGGCTCCGACTCTACCATAGACTACAGAGAGGAGGTGATGAAAGAGGAGGAGGACGGGGAGGGAGAGCAGGGATCTACTGAGGAGGACATGCCAGAGTTTAATCACGTCGACGAGGATGGAGAGAATGGAGAGAGAGGAGGAGAAGAGGAGGAGTATGAGGAGTTGGAGGAGGAGAACGAAGAGGAGGAGGAGAAGGCGGGCTACAGCAGACACCAGAACGGTCCTGTTGGCCTCCTCACCTCCTCTCCGTCGCTCCTCTCCTGCTCCCCCTCCCTCCAGGAGCTGTGTCGGGAGGTGGAGAGGCGAGCTCCTCTAACAGAGGGGGAGGAGTCAGACGACAGTGAGTCAGAGGAGGAGCTGCGGAGCTACAACCTGCAGGAGGAGCTGAGCGAGGAGGACAGTGAGGGGGAGGTATATTATTGGTTATATTCACGTTCCCAATTTTCCTACATTATTTTGTTAGATTTTAAACCTGAGATCCGCAATAGGAGCAGCAGCAGCAGCACTGGTCGCCCCAGGTGCATTTCTTATCGTTTTAGTTCAGAGTAAATGAGCATCCAGCGTCGTGGTAAAACAGAATGGTAGTACTGTATACACTCTGCTGTTCCATCTCGCATTCAATGATGTCAGAGAGGAAAAAAACTGTGTTTATTGTTTGAAGTAATGTATTTTTGTTGTAGTGTCACAAACAGGCCACAGGGGGCTGGTGGCACCTTAATTTGGGAGGACTGGCTCGTGGTAATGGCTGGAACGAAATAAGTGGAATAGTATCAAATACACCAAACACATGGAGTTGCCATTCCATTTGCTCTGTGCTCTGTTTCAGACATTATTATGAGCCGTTCTCCCCTCAGCAGCCTCCAGTGAAATGGAGGTGGCCGCTTCACCGCTGTAGTGTGTTGTGACTGACTCACTTGACTTGACTAGGTGATGGGGGTGCCGGTGGTGGTCAGCGATAGTAGTGGGGCCAGAAACCTCCGCAGCCTCCTCAAGATGCCTACGCTCCTCACACAGTCCTTCTGTGACGAGCTGGACAGGAAGAAGAAAGCTGTGTCCTTCTTTGATGACGTCACCGTCTTCCTGTTCGACCAGGTCAGTCATTCTGCTAGCATAGTGGCATCACTATGGTCAATCAATGGCAATACTTCATACTGGATAAAAAAGGCACCACGCATTATAGAGCATTCATAGTCTTTATAACCATTGCATAGATGCATCACAAATCATGTATAAGCAGTCACACAACATCAAATAATTATTGTTCTCTGTACTGGTAGATGTATTTGAGACTTTCTGACTGATTTCTCTTTCACCTCCAGGAGAGCCCCACAGGAGAGCTGGCTGACTTCACGTTTCCCCCCAGGAGCAGATTCCAGCGGCCAGGCCTCGGGCGGGGAGAACCCCCAACCGGACCTCCAGCCCCACCCCACCAAGGGCCACCACCACCACCCCACCATGGGCCACCACCTCCACCCCCCGGACAGGGCACCACATGCCTCAGAAGACCCAGAAGAAGGTAAGAGTGAAAAATACTTTCAGTTACAACAGTACGAGACCAAGAGGATTAGGAATGGATCCCTGAGGGATACAACAACAGCATGTGACCAAGACGATTAAGAATTGATCCCTGAGGGATACAAGAACAGTAAGAACATTTAAAATGGAAAAGTGGTGCGTGCATATGTATTCACCCCCTTTGCTATGAAGCCCCCCTAAATAAGATCTGGTGCAACCAATTACCTTCAGAAGTCACATTAATTAGTTAGATTGCACATAGGTGGACTTTATTTAAGTGTCACATGATCTCAGTATATATTCACCTAATCTGAAAGGCCCCAGAATCTGCAACACCACCAAGCAAACAGCACCATGAAGACCAAGGAGCTCTCCAAAGAAGTCAGGGACAAAGTTGTGGATAAGTACAAATCAGAGTTGGGTTATAAAAAAATATCAGAAACTTTGAACATCCCACGGAGCACAATTAAATCCATTATTATGGATGGAAATGGAAAGACTATGGCACCACAACAAACCTGCCAAGAGAGGGCCGCCCATCAAAACTCACGGACCAGGCAAGGAGGGCATTAATCAGAGAGGTAACAAAGAGACCAAAGATAACCCTGAAGGAGCTGCAAAGCTCCACAGCCGAGATTGGAGTATCTGTCCATAGGACAACTTTAAGCCGTACACTTGCAGAGCTGGGCTTTACGGAAGACTGGCCAGAAAAAAGCCATTGCTTAAAGAAAAAATATTCAAACACATTTGGTGTTCGCCAAAAAGGCATGTGGGAGACTCCACAAACATATGGAAGAAGGTAATCTGGTCAGATTGTCACGGAACATGACGCTGGAGAGACGAAGCAGGTACGGGTAGTAAACATTTAATAAATAACGGACAAGACAGAAACAGCGTCAGCAAAAGAATACAGACAAAACAAATGTAATGCAGCAGCGGGGAACAGAGCTGGGGAACAGACAAATATAGGGAAGGAAATTAACAGGTGATGAGTGAGTCCAGGTGAGTCCAATAACGCTGATGCGAGTAACGAGCGAGGGCAGGTGTGAGCGATGATGGCAGGAGCGTGTGATGCAGGGTAATCTGGCGCCCTCAAGCGCCAGGGGAAGGGGAGAGCGGGAGCAGACGTGACACAGATGAGACTAAAATTGAGCTTTTTGGCCATCAAGGAAACCCAACACCTCTCATCACCCCGAGAACACCATCCCCACAGTGAAGCATGGTGGTGGCAGCATCATGCTGTGGGGATGTTTTTCATCAGCAGGGACTGGGAAATTGAATTGAAGGAATGATGGATGGCTCTAAATACAGGGAAATTCTTGAGGGAAACCTGTTTCAGTCTTCCAGAAATTTGAGACTGGGACGGAGGTTTATCTTCCAGCAGGACAATGACCCTAAGCATACAGCTAAAGCAACACTCAAGTGGTTTAAGGGGAAACATTTAAATGTCTTGGAATGGCCTAGTCAAAGCCCAGACCTCAATCCAATTGAGAATCTGTGGTAGGACTTAAATATTGCTGTACACCAACGGAACCCATCCAACTTGAAGGAGCTGGATCAGTTTTGCCTTGAAGAATGGGCAAAAATCCCAGTGGCTAGATGTGCCAAGCTTATAGAGACATACCCCAAGAGCTGTAGTTGCTGCAAAAGGTGGCTCTACAAAGCATTAACTTTGGGGGGGTGAATAGTTATGCATGCTCAAGTTCAGTTTTTTTGTCTTATTTCTTGTTTGTTTCACAATAAATAATATGTTGTATCTTCAAAGTGGTAGGCATGTTGTGTAAATCAAATGATGCAAACCCCCCCAAAAAAACAATTTTAATTCCAGGTTGTAAGGCAACAAAATAGGAAAAATGCAAAGGGTGGTGAGTACTTTCCCAAGCCACTGTAAAAGAACAGTACGAGACCAAGAGGATTAAGAATGGATCCCTGAGGGATACAACAACAGTACAAGACCTAGAGGATTAAGAATGGATCCCTGAGGGAATCCACAAACTATAGTCAGGTATGCTGTATCAGTTCTAAACCCCCTCTCGTCTGTGTGTGTGTGTGTGTGTGTGTGTGTGTGTGTGTGTGTGTGTGTGTGTGTGTGTGGTATGTGTGTGTGTGTGTCGTATGTGTGTCATGTGTATGTGTGTTCTGTGTGTGCGCGTGCATTCAGGTGGAGGGTTTGAGTGGGAGGATGACATCCCATTGATGACCAGCCCGTTGTCCAGCCCGTCTATAGCTGAGCCACCGGCCTCCGATCCCAACCCGGTCCCTGCTGCCAAGCCTCCCGAGGACAAGCCGGTCCCTGCTGCCAAGCCTCCCGAGGACAAGCCGGTAGCAGTAACAGCAGCATCACAGTTCTCCCGTTTCAGCGTATCCCGCTCCCGCTTCTCCATCACACATGTCCCCAATCCAGACATGAACTCAGCTGGAGGTCAGTCCTGGTGAACACACCCCTGGTACTGTAGTACTGTAGTAATCTCTAGTGTCATGTTAAACACTCCCCTGCTACTGTAGTACTGTAGTAGTCACTACTACGAACTGTCTGGGGTGGACAATGTACTGTCAAAAGAAAGGGAAATTTAGGTCGACACGATAGTGTGAAAAGGGAAAATGTCACATCTGCGCTAACGAATCCTCTTCTCTTGTCCCACAGGGAGCAGTGAAGATGGAGAGAAGCCGTGAAAGGAGGAGTGAAGGGGTCTTCTCCATGACAGGAGGAGGGTGTATACCTCCTCTCCTAATAGGACTACCACGTGTTCAGACCTGGGATCTCCAGCACCTGTTGACCCTGTATGAGCCAATGCCTCGTATCGTAGTGACACAACAGCTACATCCCAAATGACAGCCTATTCCTTATGTGCCCTGGTCAACAGTAGTGGAAAACATCGGGAACAGGGTGCCATTTGGGATGCAGACAAACACCTTAAACGGTTCCTTCTCTTACTTTGTATTATTACTCCAGAGAGAGACAGAGAGATAGCTGTAGGAATGATGAGTCCTGAGAGGACCACCAAGCAGTATGCGACTGATAATATAGATGTATTAGAGATATATAACATCTACACTTATGACAATTATTAATAACTTATTTGCTCGAATCACCATCGAAGTTCATTAGCGACAAGTCATTTTGGGAAACGGAAAAAGAGACAAGAAAAGGGTCAAATTACAGACTTGGTCTCATTGCTGCTCTCTCATTGGCTGCTTTGGTCCTCCATCTGCTTGCTCATTGGCTGGTTGGATCTTCTAGAACATTGTTACAGCGCTTCCATGGAGCCAATGAATAACGTCTGATGACCGCCCCACAGGAAGCTGCTGTCTGTGGGGGTTCAAAGATGAAGACAAACCCCCGCCCTTTAAGAATGACAGAGGAATAGGGGTGGGGGTGCTGTGAAACTTACTGCACCCCCTTGACAAAGCCACAGGAAGGTGGATGGTCTTGCTGATGTTTTATTTCAGGGATAAAAAGGTATTATAATGATGTTATACCATGGCATTGTTGAATATGTGTTTCTGATTGGCTTGAAGGGCATTCTAGAGCGTGCATTATTTCCCTATAACGCACGGTATATTTGCACGGTATAATTCAAAGGCTATAGTTCGTTCTTACATATTCTATGTTTGAGCTGCTTTTGAAGCAAAAGATCAATTGAAAACATAGGAATGTCGATTTTCATAATGGCAAGCTAGGACAGATGGTTTGGTTAGCTAAACTGGCAAGTCTGTTTGTTTGGTTACCAAGGCAACTACTGTGCTATCTAGTAAACTTGCTAGCTACTTCAGTGGATGTTAAACACATTTCTACTGGCAAGTTAACACATTTCTAGCAGCAAATGTGTTAAATTATAGCCCTGGTATAAAAGGGATAATCAACTTGGGGCTCTATGCCTACTCTGGAAAAGTGGAAGATCAGGTGGAACACATTATTTTCCATGGAATGCATAGCCTCTGGTTGATTATCCCTTACATAACAGATAATTAGAACCAGAGGCCTGTTAAAATGTATGTATGTTATAATATATATGGCTCTGCTTACAACTTGGTAGCACGGTTATGTGTCTGTTTCTGTCAGAATGCGTGGTGTAGTTGGTGGAAAAAAACAGGCGCCGGACAGCAGAGATGAGTAACACAACGTAGTTTACTCAAGAAATAACAAAAATGTAACAATACCAGTAACAAATGTAACAAGTCCACCAAATGGTCTGACATAGATATGAACAATAACGCACACAAACATTAAATAATGAACATGTAATTGGGGAATTGAAACCAGGTGTGTATAAAACAAAGACAAAACAAATGGAAAATGAAAAGTGGACCGGCAATGGCTAGAAGGCCGGTGACGTCGACCGGCGAACGCCGCCCGAAGAAGGAGAGGGACCGACTTCGGCGGAAGTCGTGACAGTTTCACAGTTCTTTGTAACGTTAGTTACTCCCCTTACAAAAAAAGGTTGCCGTTTTGAAACTGCAGTAAAAGTGCAGTAACTGCAGTCAACTGTGGTATTTTGGATGCAGTAATTGCAGAATAACTGAAGTGTACTGCAGTTTAATTGCAGTTATACTGCAGTTACACTGCCAAATGACTGCAGTAAAAAAATATATATATTTTGGACAGTATACTGCAGTTATACTGCACTCTAACAGCAATCTTTTTTCGTAAGGGTCCTCTCTCTAGTCAATGAAGACCTCCACATCTCTGTGTTCAAAATGCACTTCCTCTATTATAATTATTAGGCCAGTTTGAGAAGCTCTAATGTAAATATATTTCGGGTAGAAGCGTGAAAACTGGAACACAAAACTTGATAAGAGTGCCATTTCAGCCAAGCGTTGTAGGAGCCTGTTAGTAGCACCACCTATAGATCAATGTTGAAAATACATTTACTGTACCTGCATTTACGTTTGAGGTCACCCCTGTGTTGGGTCTACATGACCCTAAAATATAAGGCGGAGAACACTGTTTGTAATGTTAATGTAATGGATCTGTTACAGCATAGACACATGAGGGTCGTGTTCATTAGGTACGAATAGGGGAAAAAAGTACTGAAGTGAGGGTGGGACTACCTGGACTTTTTAATATTTTTTTATTTAACCTTTATTTAACTAGGCAAGTCAGTCAAAAACAAATTCTTATTTACAATGACATCCTACCGGGGAACATTGGGTTAACTGCCTGGTTAAGATTGACATTACTGTCTAGCAGAACGACAGATTTTTACCTTGTCAGCTCGGGGGATTCAATCCAGCAACCTTTCGGTTATTGGCGCAAAGCTCTAACCACTAGGCTACCTGCCGCCCACTTGTCCGACTTGTCCAATAAGACACGCTCATTAACGTTTTCCATTGCGTAACGTTTTCCATTGCGTAACCGTGCCCTAATGAATGTGATCCAGGATCCCTGTTTGCGTCTGTCACTGGAAACTCAAATGTCAGTTGGTGATAAAACATTATAAGTGTATTATAATGCATTATAAAGGACGCTATAAAGTATTATACATTACTGTCTAGCCCATGTAGTTTGCTCACGTTTCATTTAATCAGCGCTACAATGAGTGGAATGTGACGGAGGGAGAGAAAAAAGGGATGAATAGAAGAAAGAGGTTTGCATCCTAAAATGGCACCCTATTCCCTTTATAGTGCAATACTTTTGACCAGAACCCAATGGGCCCTTTATAGTACACTACTTTTGACCAGGGCCCACAGAGCATTTGGGACGCCACCCAGGTGAAGCCACAGCCACACTGGTTTGGTCATAATATCTCTTCTAGACGGTTTTCCTGGACACAGATGAATCGTAGTCCTGGACTAACAAACACATTCAATAGAGATTCACCATTAAAATAGGTTTTGAGACCAGGACTTATTCTGTGTCTGGGAAACCAGCCCTGTATGTTTAAATGCAAGAGCACCTTTCAATTCAACTACATGTCTATACTATATCCGTCATGAAGCTGTGATTGTCACCGGTCTACCTACACCATCTAATGCAGATCTATTTTATTATGTAAGAGATGGTTATCTGTACAGGTGTTCAAGGTGTACAGACATTGCAACAGGAAGGTTACAGATTGACACATCTCACATAATAATGTATGAATGTTATCAACATGTTTCAAGATCATTTGACTTGGTTGTACTACTGCTGTACCCTCTCCTCTAATTCCGGGGCCATGTATCAAGCGTCTCAAAGCAGGAGCACTGACTTAGGTTTTGGCCTTTAGATCGCAATAAATAAGATCACACAGGCAGGGGGGGCTGATCCTAGATCAGTACTCATTCTCTGAGACACTTGAGACATACACCCCCCTGATTCTCCTGAGTCACTAAAAGGGACAATTCTATTTTCTCTCTCTCTGCCTGCCTTTTAAGTTTTTCACAATCTGCAAGGAGAGAGATTTTTCCCCTAGTATTTCTTATCTACCAATATGAGTCTGTTTCTGAAATGGCATCATATTCTCTATATAGTGCACTCAGAAAAATACTCATATTTGTGCACTATATAGGGAATAGGGGCCATTTCAGACACAACTTTAACCTCTACGGGATCGGTGCCCCCACGGGACAGTTGAGCTAAAGTGCACTAATGTGATTAGCATGACGTTTTACGTAACAAGAACATTTCCCAGGACATAGACGTATCTGATATGGGCAGAAACCTTAAATTCTTGTTAGTCTAACTGCACTGTCCAATTTACAGTAACAGTGAAATACTACCATGCTATTCTTTGAGAAGAGTGCACAGTTATGTACTTGAAATGTATCAATAAACCAATTAGGCACATTTGGGCAGACTTGATACAACGTTTTGAACAGTAATGCAATGGTCTATTGGATCCATCTAAAACTTTGCACATACACTGCTGCCATTGTATTTCAGACACCACTTTAAAGTAATCCACTGCAGCCAGATTGTGGAGTTACTTACCCGCTCCTCTTCGCTCTCTGTGGATCATAAGTCCTCAACCAGTCCATGCTGGCTTGTCTAAATAGTGGCGGTGCGTAAAAGATTGCACAAATTCCTCGTTTCCCTGTGTTCGCCGTATTGTACATTGTTCTTGTCATTAGCACACGATACATGATCCCGATTTTAGCTTCAAGACGGCGGCCATTTTGAAAATCCTAAAAGGTAGATTGTGCTGATTTAATGGCATGTTGTGCGCCGTAGTTTTCAAACACAGTGGATAGTGCTAAAACAGTTATGTCATATCTGAATTCTGCCATCTTTATTCACGTTGGCCATTTGCCAAAGAGAAAGGACAACAATAACCAATGGCTAAGCTAAATAGACAATTGATATTAGTTGAGAGTTGATGGGTTGGTCCGTACACCAGTGGTAACACCATCATGGACCCCAGGAAGAGTAGCTGCTGCTTTTGCAACAGTTAATGGGGATCCTAATAAAATACCAAATACCAAATCATCATCACTCTATAGATCCATTCTAGCCTGGTCCCAGATCTGCTAGTGCTCTTTCCAACTCATTGTCAAGCCAAACATTTGACATAGCACTTCCACAAGGTGTTGGTAAGAGAGCAGAAACCGACTGGCATCCAGGCTAGTTCCATTCCTCAAGGCCTATGTCCCAGTTTCATAGCTGTCATGCTAAAGTATAATTCAAGACAAATAAATCAAGCCAGTTTTTTTCCCCTCTTGTGTCTGTCACATTTATTGCTGTGTTTACTGTAATTAATTCATGTGAGCATAGGCACCTGAGCAATTGAGCAAATGGATCAGCTGCATTTCCACTTTGAAAACAGGGTTGCAAGTATGTTTTTGCACTCCCACATTTTTGGACCAGAAAAAAATCATGACTCATTGGGTAATTTGTCTTCACGCTTGTAGTCTTTAACAACCTAGGAATCAGTGAAACACTAATTGAACAGAGGCCCCAGGTGATCCGCCACTGCCGGTGGCACATTGTCCTCATAGAGAAAAGAAATGAACTTCATCCTTGCTACTGTTCTTTGATGAAGAGTCTCTCCCTTCTCATATAAAGTGAGGATTCATGAGATTCTCTGTAAGAGCTTTAGTGCACAAGCCCCTTCAGTGTCATCAATGTAAAAGATTTGGTCATGTGTCAAGTGTGTGCAGAAGGGAAGAGTATTGTATGCCAGATGAATGGAAATGCTGCAACTGTGGAGGTGAACATGCGCCTGAATTCCTGGAGTGCCCTGTTAGGGTGAAGGAGAATGAGGTGGCAAGGATAAGGACTGTCCAGGGTGTCTCCAATCTGGTGGCAGTGAGAAAATTGGAAGGAACGAGTGATGGGGAATAAACAATGGTAGTAGAGCGACCACGCCCAGTGAAGGGTTCTCATCAACCGAGGGATAGTGACATGCTACATGGTAAAAAGGTGGACTTTATTATTTATTGCAATGTTCATAAACTGTACAGCACAAGCGGAGAATAAGTCTAAGAACATTGGAATAATTGTGAATGCTGCAGAACGTTTTTTGGGGGGCTGTGCCGAGTCTGTGCAAGAAATCCTGTAGGTGAATGTAATGCCATCACAGAACCCTGAGCCTGTGTAGGGATGTATTTTGGAGTGGACTGCGATTGAAGAAGTGGGATTGGTTCTTAGTTGACGTGTTTGATTTTGTATGATGTCGTTTTCCCCATGTCCCACAATGTTTTTTTTGTTTATGATTCAATACCCCTACCACCTGGAGGCGATAATGCACCATTAACATTGGATACCAACCGCCGTTAAACCCCATCGAAGAAGAAGAGTACGTTGTGTTCCAAGTGGCTCTTGGGTTGAAGTAGGCAGTAGCAGACAACAGGATTCTTGAAAAGGGTGTTGAACGTTTTCTTGACTTGACTTGACTTGACTTTTATAGATCTGGTAAACTCTTTGCATATAATTTTTCTGAAGTAAGGTCAGCCTACATGAGACGTGTATTTGTCACAATTTAAATCGTGTTCTTATATTTAATTAGATGTTTGATTTCTCTGGTATAATCTTTATCTGAACGCTATGACAAAGGAATAACTGTTGCCGACACATTTCTTGTCATGTGAAGAAACAGTAGCTTCCTTGATGGATTTGGTAAGTTTGGTTTCCTTTTAACAGTAGTGAATAGCTCTGCTGTATACAATTATACGTTCAGTTGACTTTTAACATTCTAGCTCTGCTGTGTGGCATAAAAAGGTGAGTTTGGTTAACTAACAGTAGCCTATAGCTCTGCTGTATGAAATGTCTTGGCCTAGTTTTCACGATCTTTGATCTTCCACATCAATGCGTTACATTTGAACAGCTGGACAAACGAAACCATGGCGGTAATTATCTTGTTGGGATATTTTGTCATTCAGAAAAGTAACCTTCTAGCTTATCGCACACAAACCCTTTCAAAAAAATATTATTGTTTTGAAACTGCAGTAAAAGTGCAGTAACTGCAGTCGACTGTAGTATTTTGGACGCAGTAATTGCAGAATAACTGCGGTGTACTGCACTTATACTGCACTGTAACTGCAGTTACAGTGCAAAATTACTGCAGCAAAAAAAAGTATTTTGGACACAGTATTTGCAACATAGGGGATTGATACAAATCAGTGCGCAACGAGCAGGTGAAGTCAGAACCATGGAGAAATAATTACACCTAGCCTACACCTTGTTCTTTAGAATAGCCGGACAGTGAAACAAAAATCACATCAATCATGTAAGTTCAGGTAGACAGCGGTCTACAACATAAGTAGCAGATACCACATAATTTCGACATAGCTTTTTATCAAGTACAAGGAACTGCATGGGCCTGTTAAGTTATAGCACACATTCAACCTCCCAAAAAAACCTGATGTCTGTCATGGGGTTAAACGTAATTAAGGCGCAATCATTCAAATCATTGTGAAATGTTTAATCTATTAGGACATTTCAGGCAGAACCAATCAAAACGTCTGTAATAGAAAATAATAGGTTATAAGGTTTATTACCCTGAAATAATTGTCTTTCAAAATTCAGCGCATTTAGACCCTTTTCAAGTATTACTATTTTGGAATTATTACTATTAACTGAAATGCGCACTGGCAATTATTGTTTTATATTTTTGTTATATTCCATGATGTTATAGACGCACAGAATATGTATTGGTTGAAGCCCAATGTTAAATTCAAATCTCCCTACCATCATATCTAAGCCAATATGACACCAATGTCGATGAAAATTCCCAAATCAATATGATTGGAGGTACACAACACACTCCCCACCTCTCTCGTCGTGAGCTGTTCGGACATTACGAATAATCCTATTGTTAGGGTTGCGTCTATTCAATGTGATGTAGGGACAGATGGGACAAGTATTCGTAAATTATATGATATTTAAGTTTTATTTAAGCAGGCAATAAATGGTAAATGCAATTTCCGTATATACGGGTTCAATGTAACATCACGCAGGACGAAACAGAGAGAACTGCCCTTTCTGCTAAAAGCATTGGTATATGTTCTGACAGAGTTAGTTCCCACCTCGGGATGGGCCTATCAGAACAGTGGCTGGGCGGGGTTTAGACTTGCTTAGCCAATAGTAGGCGCACAGGCTGGTCCCAGCCTCTTGGCGCTTGTTGTCCGGGGTTACTGAGGCCACAGGCTCGGTCCTGTTTGCGTCTCCCCATCTTTCTATTCATGTGTTCCTAGCTCAACATACTGCTATCTCCCAAGGTTATACTGCCCCTTAGCCAGACACCCGGTGTCTGCACAATCCACTGTATTGTTCCACAATTTATCAGCCTGAGCTCAAACACATTCATGTGTAGCAAACGAAACATTTTCTCATACCCCACAATTAGCAAAGAAACATATTCTCAAACCTAACAATTAGCAAAGAAACATATTCTCAAACCCAACACTATACAGGTTTTCTAACAGGGTCTTTCGCAATTTCGTTTTCAGAGTATTTTCTGTGCCTACCTAGCTCAAATTATTGATGTCGGATTAAAACGAGACGATAGCTTCCATTAAGTGACCATTGGATAAAAAAAAAATGTATTGACTAAATTTGTAGATGCAACAGTTTTTATTACATTTATAATTTATCGCTCTCACATGTACATGTCCGAGAACCAACGATGTGCTACCTTTTTGTAGCATATCTGACAATGCTAACGAATTTTCAACCGAATCTCATTTGCTCTGCAACAATACAGCTGCTATTAGCTGATGTAAGCTTGCTTGTCCAAAGTCCAGCAGCTAGCCTCTGTAAATAGCTAACACCAGTCAGATGAAAGTTAGCTATCTAGCTAAACAACAGGAAAACTATGTACAATACCTCCTACGGTCACCAGGACAGAGCTAGCTCGTCCCCCTCCACCCTGCTGGAGTCCCCGGGTCGTAACTCTCCCAGTATCACCTTACTGCTAAATCTGAAGAGGGTGTCTGTGCGGCTGGTCAACTGCCGGAAAACACCAGGGCAGAATGGAACTTCGAGAGGTGGACACGAGGAAGAGGGACATGGAGATTAAGAACAATGGTGTGTGTGGATTAGACTACATTCTGCTTCTGCAACTTCTGTTAATTGATAGATAAAAAATATACTGTATATTGATAATAAAATTTGTTTATGGACCCATATTTCCAAATCCTAGTTATTCAATGTCTTTGTTTCACAGGGGACACCCCTAATCGTCGCTCTCTCAGTGGGAGGGACTTATCATCTGGGGAGCCTCAACAACATCATGTTGCTGACGAGACAGACAAGGATCTCTCCCGATCAGAACATCTCAAGAAACACCAGCAGAGACATACAGGGAATAAATCTCACCACTGCTGCTCTGACTCTGGGAAGAGGTTCACTACACAAAGGTCCTTAATTCACCAGCGGAGTCACACCGGAGAGAAACCATACCGCTGCCCTCAATGTGGGAACTCTTTTGCTGCATCTAACACGTTAAAATCATCTAAGAATCCATACAGGAGAGAAACCATATAGCTGCTCTCAGTGTGGGAAGAGTTTTGCTGCATCTAACGCTTTAAAATCTCATCTGAGAATCCATACAGGAGAGAAACCATATAGCTGCTCTCAGTGTGGGAAGAGTTTCACATGTCCAGGGGGTCTTAAAGTACACAGAAGAAGCCATACAGGAGAGAAACCTTACAGATGCTCACAGTGTGGGAAGAGTTTCACTGCTTCGCACACCTTAAAATTTCATCTGAGAATTCATACAGGGGAGAAGCCTTACCCCTGCCTTGATTGTGGGAAAGGTTTTGTTAATGCAGGAGTCCTAACCATACACCAGCGTGTACACACTGGAGAGAAGCCTTATAGCTGTCATCAGTGTGGAAATAGCTTTTCTGTTTCAGAAAAACTAACTATGCACCAGCGCATACACAGTGGAGAGAAACCTTATAGCTGTGATCAGTGTGGGAAATGCTTTGCTCGGTCAGGAGAGCTGACTACACACCAGATAGCACACACTGGAGTGAAGCCTTATAGCTGTGATCAGTGTGGGAAGAGCTTTGCTCTAGCTTCCACCCTGACTACACACCAGCGAACACACACAGGAGAAAAACCTTATAGCTGTTATCATTGTGGGAAGAGCTGTGCTCGAGCTTCCTCCCTGACTAGACACCATCGAACACACACTGGAGAGAGAACTTATGTTTGTCTATGTGGAAAGAGCTTTGCTCTAGCTTCCACCATGAATAGACACCAGCGAACACACACTGGAGAGAAGCCTTACAGCTATGATCAGTGTGGGAAGAACTTTGCTCGAGCAGGTCTCGAACCCTTGACCTTCTAGCCCGAGGTCCGGTGCGCTATCGACTGTGCCGCAAAAGCAAATAAACCCGCGCTTATAAACCCAGGGTTGTTACAATAATATTCAGCTCTGATCTAGGATCAGGTCTCCCCTGTGTCTATGTAATATCACACATTGGGATTTTAAATGGATCAATGTTATCATAGAAGACGTCACAATGAACCTGTGTGTGTGAGGGGGTTGATAATTGTCTTCTTTCATACCCTCAATACTATTATTATTATTAAATAAAGTCCCAAGTGGCGCAGTGGTCGAAGACCACGAGGCGTCACTACAGACAACCTGGTTCGAATCCAGACTGTATCACAACCGGCTGTGATTGGGAGTCCCATAGGGCGGCGCACAATTGGCGAAGCATCGTCCGAGTTTGGCCCGGTGTAGGCTGTCATTATAAATAAGAATTTGTTCTTAACTGACTTGCCTAGTTAAATAAAATAAATGTAGAATAATGTTTCAACAATAGTAGGTGTGTATTCAATTGATCAATAAATTCAATCCATTATCTTCTGAACAACGTCTGCTTATTTTTACGTTTATAATAATTTATTCACAAAAATTATCCTAAAACTGTAATAAAATATACATTACATAGTAATATCCATGAACAACAATATAAAATGCAACATGTAAAGTATTGGTCCCATGTTTCATGTGCTAAAATAAAAGATCCCAGAAATGTTACATGCGCACACAGACTTTTTGTGGACAAATTTGTTTACATGCCTATCAGTCAGAATTTCTCCTTTGCCAAGATAGTGCATCCACCTGACAGGTGTGACAGATCAAAAAGCTGATTAACCTACTTGAGAATGCGGTTCATTGACT
This sequence comes from Brachymystax lenok tsinlingensis, assembly GCA_030435695.1. Lineage (NCBI taxonomy): Eukaryota > Metazoa > Chordata > Actinopteri > Salmoniformes > Salmonidae > Brachymystax > Brachymystax lenok. The sequence continues at coordinate 109,997,863 of CM059791.1, forward strand.
ACAGCTCAGTGTTCAACACCTTAGTGCCCTCCAAGCTCAACTCTAAGCTAAGGACCCTGGGACTGAACACCTCCCTCTGCAACTGGATTCTGGACGTCCTGATGGGCCGCCCCCAGGTGGCGAGGGTAGGCTCCCGAGTGGCGCAGCGGTCTAAGGCACTGCATGTCAGTGCCTCTATACCAGGCCATGTCAGAGGAAGGCCTTAAAAATCGTCAGGCTCCAGCCACCCAAGTCATACTGTTCCCTCTGCTACCTCACGGCAAGTGGTACCGGAGCGCCAAGTCTGGGACCAAAAGGTTTCTGAACAACTTCTACCCCCAAGCCATAAGACTGCGAAACAATTAATCAAGTAGCTACCCAGACTATTTACAGTGCATTCGGAAAGTATTCAGACCCCTTGACTTTTTCCACATTTTGTTACGTTACAGCCTTATTCTAAAATGTAGGATTTTTTTTACCCCTCATCAATCTACACACAATACCTTATAATGACAAAGCTAAAACTTTTTAAATGATTTCAAATTTACATAAGTATTCAGACCATTTACTCAGTAATTTGTTGAAGCACCTTCAGCAGCGAATACAGCCCTGAGTCTTCTTAGGTATGATGCTACAAGCTTGGCACACCTGTATTTGGTTAGTTTCTCCCATTCTTCTCTGCAGATCCTCTCAAGCTCTGTCAGGTTGGAAGGGGAGCGTCGCTGCACAGCTATTTTCAGGTCTCTCCAGAGATTTTAGATCGGGTTCAAGTCCGAGCTCTGGCCACTCAAGGACATTGAGACTTGTCCCGAAGCCACTCCTGCGTTGTCTTGGCTGTGTGCTTAGGGTTGTTGTCTTTTTGGAAGGTGAACCCCAGTCTGAGGTCCTGAGCACTCTGGAGCAGGTTTTCATCAAGGTTCTCTCTGTACTTTGCTACGCTCATCTTTGCCTCGATCCTGACTAGTCTCCTGGTCCCTGACGCTGAAAAACATCCCCATAGCATGATGCTGCCAAAACGACACATCAGGGATGGTGCCAGGTTTCCTCCAGACGTGACGCTTAGCATTCAGGGCAAATAGTTCAATCTTGGTTTCATCAGACCAGAGAATCTTGTTTCTCATGGTCTGATATTCCCTAAGGTGCCTTTTTGGAAAAGTCAGAGCGGGCTGTCATGTGCCTTTTACTGAGGAGTGGCTTCTGTCTGGCCACTCTACCATACAGGCTTGATTGGTGGAGTGCTGCAGAGATTGTTGTGGAAAATCTTGAGTCAAATATTTACACAGATACTGCAACTTGTGAATTCAATTTAGACTTTAATACCACGGATTAAAGCCGAGCCTCTCCCATGGAAAGAGACTGACTCCCTTATAACAGAGCTCTGTCTTTATAGTATTCTGTCCCTGCATAACATATATAATCACTCCTTGTCTATTCATGAACAACTCCCATTGGCCCTGCTCTCCAATTATCTTCCAGTCTCAGTTCTTTGCTTGTTATCCCCCAAATCTGACAGCTGTCTAGGCTATAATGGTGGCTGACCCCTGATCCTATATGTTCCATTCCTTATATAGCCATTCTGTCTCAGCACTTCACTTGGACAGTCTAAATACTGCCTGCTAATATTGGAAATGCAATCTTAGTCGTGAGTTTCTCTACCACAAGATGGGAGAACCTTCCAGAAGGACAACCATGTCCACAGAGGAACTCTGAAGCTCTGTCAGTGACCATCGGGTTCTTGGTCACCTCCCTGACCAAGGCCCTTCTCCCCCGATTGCTCAGTTTGGCCGGGCGGCCAGCACTAGAAAGAGTCTTGGTGGTTCCAAACTTCTTCCTTCCACTGTGTGCTTGGAGACTTTCAATGCTGCATAAATGTTTTGGTACCCTTCCCCAGATCTGTGCCTCGACACAATCCTGTTTCGTAGATCTACGGAGTCTGCCTTTCCAAATCAATTGAATTAACCACAGGTGGACTCCAATCAAGTTGTAGAAACATCAAGGATGATCAATGGAAACGGGATGCGCCTGAGCTCAATTTTGAGTCTCAGAGTAAAGGTGCTGAATACTTATGTAAATAAGGTATTTCTGTTGTATATTTTTATTACATTTGCAAAAAAAAAAAGTGTAGTATTTTGTGTAGTATTTTGTGTAGATTGATGAGGGGGGAAATGTATTTAATCAATTTATAATAAGGCTGTTACAAAACAAAGTGGATAAAGTCAAGGGGTCTGAATACTTTCCGAATGCACTGTACGTCGACCCCCTTAATTACACATGCAAATGGACCCCACGCATAGTAACACAATAATAAGACTATATACAAGGAGTAGCAGTACTGAGGCAATGTGCAGGGGTACAGGTGATTGAGGTCATGCAGTATGTACATATGGTAGGGGTAAAAGGGACTAGGCCATCAGGACATAGTAAACAGAGTAGCAGCAGCATATTTGAAGAGTGTGAAAGTTTCTATTTTTTTATTTAGCAAATATTTATCTTACTTTTTTTAACCCTGCATTGTTAGGAATGGGCTCGCAAGTAAGCAGTTCACTGTTAAGTCTACACCTTTTCTATTTATCTACACCTTTTCTATTTAGCGCATGTGACCAATAAAATGTAGATTTGATTTGAGTAGTAGAGGAGGATGGGTACAGGGCTAGGGATCCTCAAGAGTGATAGGAATAATATGTGCTTCAATAAGGTTGGTTTCTTAGTGTTCAAAGCAAAGGTTATCAACTGTACTGCAGAAATAGAATTTAAGTTTAAAAAAATATGTTATGGTGGCAGCTGCAGAGAAGTACTTGGGATTACATGATTTTACTGCAGAAGAGTTGCAGGGAGTGTTCTGTTTTTCATTAGGGTTAAATCGGCAGGTATGTTGGATTGTACAGTAGGTGGCAACATGCACCTCTAACGTTTGTTTGCTGACCGCCATAAATAATATTGAAGAAAGACTTCACGCTGGACCAAGGATTTTTTATAACTAACCCAAGATAGACCACAGCCTGTCGTTTCCAATGGGAACAAATAGAAAAAGCAAGAGGTGTGCAGAGCCTAGCACGAGCTAACATTGGCTGGTTCTAGCATGTATTTGTATATTTCCGTTAGGGAACGCCTACTCTGAAGTGCGCGTGTGCAATAACTCAATTCGATGCACTCCTAAACAACTTTCGCAAATGGTAAAGTCTACCAAAGTTAGTCCTCTCTGTTCGTAACAGATTTTAGTTTTGGAAAGATAAAACTGCATTGAGATCAAATGTCGGCCAAAATCTCTTTCTCAATCTTCTCCCACTGCCAGCCACTGGGCTTCCTCTCACCACCATATTTGGTAGTGAGTGGAAACGCCAACCGGATGCTTCACATTTATACCTCCAGTGAAATATCTGTGTCATTGTTCTATCTGTGGCTGGACTCTCGAAGAGAAATCTGATCCAAGTGGTTTTCAGGTAGACAATAGAATAGAACAGGATTATTGGTGAATGGGATGTTGTTGTATGTTTTCTTGATTTTTATAGCTAAGGTAAAATCTTATCCGGGATCTTACTGGAGTAAGATTAGCCTACATTAATTTGCATCCAGTTTTGATATTTAAATAGACGTTTGATTGCTCTGATCTAGCTGTTTCAGTTGTAGACTTGAGACTGGAATTGCCAGCGACAAAGCCTTAATAGTTATCTGAACGCTGTGACAAACAACGTAACTATAGCGTACACATTTCTTGAAGAAACGTTAAAGAAAGAATACTGTCCACAATGGATCGGGTAAGTTTGGTTGCCTTTTGTTAGCAATATAGGCCCACTGTGGTCAGTGTGGTGTTTGAAATGCCTAGGGCCTAGTTTTCATATTTGATCGTCCACTTCCATGCGTTCCATTTGAACAGCTGACGTTAGCTAGACAGTGGTGGAAAATGTACTAAATGGTCATACTTGAGTAAAGATATCTTAGTAGAAATGACTCGACTAAAAGTGAAAGTCACCAAGTAAAATATTACTGGAGTAAAAGTATTTGGTTTTAAATATACTGTCCTGCTAAGCATTCGAAATGTAACTAGTACTTTTGGGTGTCAGGGAAAATGTATTGAGTAAAAAGTACATTATTTTATAAAAAAAATTACTGGAGTAAAAGTTGTCAAATATAAGTTGAGCCACCCCTTGTTTATAGGAAACTTTGCACAAAATTGTGTGACCAAACATGTAGGAAGAGGTAATCATTTGTGGCTGTGTTAACTAATGACAACCATAAAAGTCAAAATTGGCTATACTGTAAATATTGCTGAAAAATATAGAAAGAATACTATTTCCCTTGAAGTAGTGATGCTGAATGTAAAACATTGCTAAACTTACCCCGCTCTCCCACACTTTAAAGTAGTCCTCCGGCAATTATTATATATCTTTTTTCATATTATTGTTGAAAAGCAATATCCCAAGTATAGATACAGTAAAGTGCACACTTTACTGATGTCATCAGCCCCTTCCTTGCTTGAAAAAATATTTATTTGAGGTTTAACACCTAACACAAACATTTGTACTTTTTAAACACTTTTAGCATAGACTAGGCCTTATTGTTATCTCATATCCCAGCGATAATGCCTTGCATTACACCCGGGAAGAAAACACTTCAATTTGCTCAAAGTGCCATTGGCTCAACTTACCCAAGGCAAACATTTTGACTATATTAGCCCACACAGCTACAAGGATGCATTTTCATGCTAGGTTTAGGACCTCATATTGACGCTTATATAGACCCCAACTGATGCACAGAACAATATTAAAATTGTCAACTTTGGTTAAGATACAAGCACCATGAAACCTCTAAGCCAAATTCAGTTTTTTTGGACCTAACTTTTTTTCATGTTTTTTTTCTTCACAGACTCCATGAAATGATGACCTCTTCCTAAATATTTGGTCAAATTATACATTTTGTGTATGGTTTCCTAGAAACAATGCTGGCTCAACATACCCCACTCCTCCCTACAGTCATATGGATAAAATAATGACATTATTTCCAAAGTTATTATAGTACACATACATTTATTTGTAGGCCTACCATAGTACACACCGCGGTGTACTATGGTAAACTAGGCTATAGTGGTACAATGTCTTACGGAACAGTTAATACTACAGTTGTGGCCAAAGGTTTTGAGAATGACACCAATATTAAGTCTGCTGCCTCAGTTTGTATGATGGCAATTTGCATATACTCCAGAATGTCATGAAGAGTGATCAGATGAATTGCAATTAATTGCAAAATCCCTCTTTGCCATGCAAATGAACTGAATCCCCCCCCAAAACATTTCCACTGCATTTCAGCCCTGCCACAAAAGGACCAGCTGACATCTCTCATTAACACAGGTGTGAGTGTTGACAAGGACAAGGCTGGAGATTGAGTTCTAATAACAGACTGAAAGCTTCAAAAGGAGGGTGGTGCTTGGAATCATTGTTCTTCCTCTGTCAACCATGGTTACCTGTGCAAGGAAACATGTGCCGTCATCATTGCTTTGTACAAAAAGGGCTTCACAGGCAAGGATATTGCTGCCAGTAAGATTGCACCTAAATCAACAATTTTATCGGATCATCAAGAACTTAAAGGAGAGCAGTTCAATTGTTGTGAAGAAGGCTTCAGGGTGCCCAAGAAAGTCCAGCAAGCCAGGACCATCTCTTAAAGTTGATTCAGCTGCGGGATCGGGGCACCACCAGTACAGAGCTTGCTCAGGAATGGCAGCCGGCAGGTGTGAGTGCATCTGCACGTACAGTGAGGCGAAGACTTTTGGAGGATGGCCTGGTGTCAAGAAGGGCAGCATAGAAGCCACTTCTCTCTAGGAAAAACATCAGGGACAGACTGATATTCTGCAAAAGGTACAGGGATTGGACTGCTGAGGGCATCTGGAAAAAAAGCTTGTCCGGAGAAGACAAGGTGAGCGCTACCATCAGTCCTGTGTCATGCCAACAGTAAAGCATCCTGAGACCATTCATGTGTGGGGTTGCTTCTCAGCCAAGGGAGTGGGCTCACTCACAATTTTTCCTAATAACACAGCCATGAATAAAGAATGGTACCAACACATCCTCCGAGAGCAACTTCTCCCAACCATCCAGGAACAGTTTGGTGATGAACAATGCCTTTTCCAGCATGATGGAGCACCTTGCCATAAGGCAAAAGTGATAACCAAGTGGCTCGGGGAACAAAACGTAGATATTTTGGGTCCATGGCCAGGAAACCCCCCAGACCTTAATCCCATTGAGAACTTGTGGTCAATCCTCAAGAGGCGGATGGACAAACAAAAACCCACAAATTCAGACAAACTCCAAGCATTGATTATGCAAGAATGGGCTGCCACCAGTCAGGATGTGGCCCAGAAGTTAATTCACAGCATGCCAGGGTGGATTGCAGAGGTCTTGAAAAAGAGGGGTCAACACTGCAAATATTGACTCTTTGCATCAACTTCATGTAATTGTCAATAAAAGCCTTTGACACTTATGAAATGCTTGTAATTATACTTCAGTATTCCATAGTAACATCTGACAAAAATATCTAAAGACACTAAGGCAGCAGACTTTGTGAAAATGTATATTTGTGTCATTCACAAAACTTTTGGCCACAACTGTACAAACTTCTATAGTATGTGCCATTACAGTTGAACAATTTTTTTTTAAACTTATTTTGTACATAATGTTGCTGCTACTGTCTCTTTTGACCGAAAATAAATAAGTTCTGGACATCAGAAAAGTGATTATTAGCTTTTATTTTCCTTTGTCGAGCCCGACGTGAAGGACGTACTGCTTTTCCGGGATAGGCCCAAACCCCAGTCATTTGTGTGAAGAGAAGACAGAGAAAAAGTGGGTTGCCTTCTGAGAATTTGTAGGCGATAGAATAAACACCCTCTGCCTTCTGTTCTTCTAGCTCAATCAAATGTATTTATAAAGCCCTTCTTACATCAGCTGATGTCACAGAGTGCTGTACAGAAACCCAGCCTAAAATCCCAAACAGCAAGCAATGCAGGTGTAGAAGCACGGTGGCTAGGAAAAACTCCCTAGAAAGGCCAGAACCTAGGAAGAAACCTAGAGAGGAACCAGGCTATGAGGGGTGGCCAAACCTCTTCTGGCTTTGCCGGGTGGAGATTATAACAGAACATGGCCAAGATGTTCAAATGTTCATAGATGACCAGCAGGGTCAAATAATAATAATCACAGTGGTTGTCGAGGGTGCAACAGGTCAGCACCTCAGGAGTAAATGTCAGTTGGCTTTTCATAGTCGATCATTCAGAGTATCTCTACCGCTCCTGCTGTCTCTAGAGAGTTGAAAACAGCAGGTCTGGGACAGGTAGCACGTCTGGTGAACAGGTCAGGGTTCCGTAGCCGCAGGCAGAACAGTTGAAACTGGAGCAGCAGCACGGCCAGGTGGACTGGGGACAGCAAGGAGTCATCAGGCCAGGTAGTCCTGAAGCATGGTCCTGGGGCTCAGGTCCTCCGAGAGAGAATTAGAGAGAGCATACTTAAATTCACACAGGACACCGGATAAGAGAGGAGAAATACTTCAGATATAACAGACTGACCCTAGCCCCCCAACACATAAACTACTGCAGCATAAATACTGGAGGCTGAGACGGGAGGGGTCGGAGACACTGTGGCCCCGTCCGACGATACCCCCGGACAGGGCCAAACAGGCAGGATATAACCCCACCCACTCTGCCAATGCACAGCCCCCACACTACTAGAGGGATATCTTCAACCACCAACTTACCATCCTGAGACAAGGCTGAATATAGCCCACAAAGATCTCCACCACGGCACAACCCGAGGGGTGCTAACCCGGACATGAAGATCACGTCAGTGACAACACACTCAAGCGACACACCCCTCCTAGGGACGGCATGGAAGAGCACCAGTAAGCCAGTGACTCAGCCCCTGTAATAGGGTTAGAGGCAGAGAATCCCAGTGGCGAGAGGGGAACCGGCCGGGCAGAGACAGCAAGGGCCGGTTCATTGCTCCAGTGCCTTTCCGTTCACCTTCACACTCCTGGGCCAGACTACACTCAATCATAGGACCTACTGAAGAGATGAGTCTTCAATAAAGGCTTAAAAGTTTGAGACCGAGTCTCTGTCTCACATGGATAGGCAGACCATTCCATACAAATGGAGCTCTATTGGAGAAAGCCCTGCCTCCAGCTGTTTGCTTCTAAATTCTAGGGACAGTAAGGAGGCCTGCGTCTTGTGACCGTAGCGTATGTGTAGGTATGTACGGCAGGACCAAATCGGAAAGATGGGTAGGAGCAAGCCCATGTAATGCTTTGTAGGTTAGCAGTAAAGCCTTGATATCAGCCCTTTCCTTAACAGAAAGCCAGTGTAGAGAGGCTAGCACTGGAGTAATATGATACATTTTTTGGGTTCTATTCAAGATTCTAGCAGCCGTGTTTAGCACTAACTGAAGTTTATTTAGTGCTTTATCCGGGTAGCCGAAAGGTAGAGCATTGCCGTAGTCTAACCTAGAAGTGACAAAAGCATGGATGAATTTTTCTGCATTTTTGGACTAAGTTTCAGATTTTTGCAATGTTACGTCGATGGAAAAAAGTTGTCTATGAAACAGTCTTGATATGTTCGTCTAAAGAGAGATCAGGGTCCAGAGTAACGCAGAGGTCCTTCAGTTTTATTTGAGACGACTGTACAACCATCAAGATTAATTGTCAGATTCAACAGAATATCTCTTTGTTTCTTGGGACCTAGAACAAGCATCTCTGTTTTGTCAGAGTTTAAAAGTAGAACATTTGCCGCCATCCACTTCCTTATGTCTGAAACAAGCTTCCAGGGAGGGCAATTTTGGGTGTTTCACCATGTTTCATCGAAATGTACAGCTGTGTGTCATCCGCATAGCAGTGAAAGTTAACATTATGTTTTCGAATGACATCACCAAGAGGTAAAATATGTAGTGAAAACAATAGTGGTCCTAAAACGGAGCCTTGAGGAGCACCGAAATGTACAGTTGATTTGTCAGAGGACAAACCATCCACAGAGACAAACTGATATCTTTCCAACAGATAAGATCTAAACCAGGTCAGAACTTGTCCGTGTAGACCAATTTGGGTTTCCAATCTCTCCAAAAGAATGTGGTGATCGATGGTATCAAAAGCAGCACTAAGGTCTAGGAGCGCGAGGACAGATGCAGAGCCTCGGTCTGACGCCATTAAAAGGTCATTTACCACCTTCACAAGTGCAGTCTCAGTGCTATGATGGGGTCTAAAATCAGACTGAAGTGTTTTGTATACATTGTTTGTCTTCAGGAAGGCAGTGAGTTGCTGCGCAACAGCATTTTCTAATTTTTCTGAGAGGAATGGGAGATTCGATATAGTCAATGTTTGCCTTTTTCAAGAGAGGCTTTATTACTGCCACTTTTAGTGAGTTTGGTACACATCCGGTGGATAGAGAGCAGTGTATTATGTTCAACATAGGAGGGCCAAGCACAGGAAGCCGATCTTTCAGTAGTTTAGTTAGAATAGGGTCCAGTATGTAGCTTGAAGAGGCCATAATTATTTTCATCAATGTGTCAAGAGATATAGTACTAAAAAAACTTGAGTGTCTCCCTTGATCCTAGGTCCTGGCAGAGTTGTGCAGACTCAGGACAACTGAGCTTTGGAGGAATATGCAGATTTAAAGAGTTCGTTTTTTATGGCAAATGTTTTTTGTTTGTTAGGGGTGCGACTGCATCTAGGGTATTGCGCAAGGTTACTTCGAGTTCCTCAGTTAGGTGGTTAACTGATTTTTGTACTCTGACGTCCTTGGGTAGGTGGAGGGATTCTGGAAGGGCATCTAGGAATCTTTGGGTTGTCCAAGAATTTATAGCACGACACTTGATGATCCTTGGTTGGGGTCTGAGAAGATTATTTGTTGCGATTGAAAATGTAATAAAATGGTGGTCCGATAGTCCAGGATTATGAAGAAAAACATTAAGATCCACAACATTTATTCCACGGGACAAAACTAGGTCCAGAGTATGACTGTGGCAGTGAGTAGGTCCGGGAGACATGTTGGACAAAACCGAGTGAGTTGATGATGGCTCCGAAAGCCTTTTGGAGTGGGTCTGTGGACTTTTCCATGTGAATGTTAAAGTCACCAAAAATTTGAATATTATCTGCCATGACTACAAAGTCCGATAGGAATTCAGGGAACTCAGTGAGGAACGTTGTATATGGCCCAGGAGGCCTGTAAACAGTAGTTATAAAAAGTGATTGAGTAGGCTGCATAGATTTCATGACTAGAAGCTCAAAAGACGAAAACAACGTTTTCTTTTTTGTAAATAGAAATTTGCTATCGTAAATGTTAGCAACACCTCCGCCTTTGTGGGATGCACAGGGGATATGGTCACTAGTGTAACCAGGAGGTGAGACCTCATTTAACACAGTAAATTCATCAGGCTTAAGCCATGTTTCAGTCAGGCCAACCACATCAAGATTATGATCAGTGATTAGTTCATTGACTATAACTGCCTTGGAAGTGAGGGATCTAACATTAAGTAGCCCCATTTTGAGATGTGAGGTATTACAATCTCTTTCATTAATGGCAGGAATGGAGGAGGTCTTTATTCTAGTGAGATTGCTAAGACGAACACCGCCATGTTTAGTTTTGCCCAACCTAGATCGAGGCACAGACACGGTCTCAATGGGGATCGCTGAGCTGACTACACTGACTGTGCTAGTGGCAGACTCCACTAAGCTGGCAGGCTGGCTAACAGGGTGCAGGCCATCTCATTGTGGAGCTAGGGAAGTTAGAGCCCTGTCTATGTTCGTAGATAAGATGAGAGCACCCCTCCAGTCCGTCACTCCTCAACAGGCCAGGCTTGGTCCTGTTTGTGGGTGAGTCCCAGATTATTATAAATCTTTTGGGAGGGGCAGAAAACCGTTTTCAACCAGTGATTGAGTTGTGAGACTCTGCTGTAGAGCTCATCACTCCCCCTAACTGGGAGAGAGCCAGAGACAATTACTTGATGCTGACACATCTTTCTATCTGATTTACACGCTGAAGCTATGTTGCGCTTGGTGACCTCTGACTGTTTCATCCTAACATCGTTGGTGCTGACGTGGATACCAATATCCCTATACTCTCTACACTCGCCAGTTTTATCTTTAGTACGCACCATCTTCAGATTAGCCTTAACGTCGGTAGCCCTTCCCCCTGGTAAACAGTGTATGATCGCTGGAGGATTCGTGGAGGCTTTGGCGTCTCAGACCCGGTAACGGGAAGAGTAGAGACCAGAGAAGGCTCAGCCTCTGACTCCGACTCGCTGCTTAATGGGGAGAACCGGTTGAAAGTTTCTGTCGGCTGAATGAGCAACACCGGTTGAGCATTCCTACAGCATTTCCTTTCAGAAGCCATGAGAAAATTGTCCTGCTGCGGGGACTGTGCGAGGGATTTATACTAGTATCTGTACTTACTGCTGGCACAGACACTGTTTTACCCTTTCCTACACTTAAATTACTCTTGCCTAACGATTGTGTCTGAAGCTGGGCTTGAGGCACATCTATCCTAGCTGTAAGGCGGTCGTTCTCCTGTATATTATGAGTACAGCGACTGCAATTAGAAGGCATCATGTTAATGTTACTACCTAGCTTTCGACTGGTGGAGGGCCTGACGAACCATGTCCAGATAAAGCGTCCGGAGTGAAAAAGTTGAATGAAAAAAGTAGAATGATGGAAAAACAAAAAATATAAACGGTAATTAAAAAGTAAAAACCGTTAAGTTGGCAGGTAGCAAAGTAAGGTTAGCAACAAAACGCACAGCAGCACGTAAACAAGTCTACAAGTTGTGACCATATATGCAAGTGAGGTTCAGAGCCAGTGATGCCAAAAGGTACCGTCTCAATCGGTACATCTAGCTACCGTGCAATCATTGGAAAATAAAATCGACGACCTATGAGGAAGATTAAACTACCACCGGGACATTCAAAACTAATATCTTATGCTTCATGGAGTCGTGGCTGAATGACGACATTATCAACATACAGCTGGCTGGTTATACGCTGTATCAGCTGGATAGAACAGCGGCGTCTGGTAAGACAAGGGGTGATGGACTATGTATATTTGTAAACAACAGCTGGTGCACAATATCTAAGGAAGTCTCGAGGTTTTGCTCACCTGAGGGAGAGTATCTCATGATAAGCTGTAGACCACATTATCTACCTAGAGTTTTCATCTGTCTGCATACCACCACAGACCGATGCTGGCAGTAAGACCGCCCTCAATGAGCTGTATTCCACCATAAGCAAACAGGAAAACGCTCATCCAGAGGCGGCACTCCTAGTGGCCGGGGACTTTAATGAAGGGAATTTGAAATCTGTTTTACAAAATTTCTGTCAGCATGTTAAATGTGCAACCAGAGGGGAAAATATTCTAGACCACCTTTACTCCACACACAGTGACAAAGCTCTCCCTCACCCTCCATTTGGCAAATCTGACAATAATTCTATCCTCCTGATTCCTGCTTACAAGCAAAAGTGAAAGCAGGAAGCACCAGTGACTCGGTCAATAAAAAAGTGGTCATATGAAGCAGATGCTAAGCTACAGGACTGTTTTGCTAGCACAGACTGGAATATGTTCAGGGATTCTTCCGATGTCATTCATCAATAAGTGCATTGTCTTCATCAATAAGTGCATTGACGACATCGTCCCCACAGTGACCGTACGTACATACCCCAACCAGAAGCCATGGATTACAGACAACATCCGCACTGAGCTAAAGGCTAGAGCTGCCGCTTTCAAAGAGTGGGACTCTAACCCAGAGCCGTATAAGAAGTCCCGCTATGCCCTCCGACGAACCATCAAACAGGCAAAGCTTCAATACAGGACTAAGATCGAATCGTACTACACCGGCTCCGACACTCGTCGGATGTGGCAGGGCTTGCAAACCATTAGACTACAAAGGGAAGCATAGCCGAGAGCCGCCCAGTGACACAAGTCTTCCAGGTGAGCTAAACTACTTCTATGCTCGCTTCGAGGCAAATAACACTGAAACATGCATGAGAGCACCAGCTGTTCCAGACGACTGTGTGATCACACTCTCCGCAGCCGATGTGAGTAAGACCTTCTTAAACAGGTCAACATTCACAAGGCCGCAGGGCCAGACGGGTTACCAGGATGTGTACTGCGAGCATGCGCTGACCAACTGGCAAGTGTCTTCACTGACATTTTCAACCTCTCCCTGTCCGAGTCTGTAATATCAACATGTTTTAAGCAGACCACCATAGTGCCTGTGCTCAAGAACACTAAGGTAACCTGCCTAAATGACTACCAACCTGTAGCACTCATGTCTGTAGCTATGGAGTGCTTTGAAAGGCTGGTCATGGCTCACATCAACATCATTATCCCAGAAACCCTAGACCCACTCCAATTTGCATACCTGCCCTAATAAATCCACAGATGATGGAATCTCTATTGCACTCCACACTGCCCTTTCCCACCTGGACAAAAGGAACATGAATGTTAATCATTGACTACAGCTCAGCGTTCAACACCATAGTGCCCTCAAAGCTCATCAATAAGCTAAGGACCCTGAGACTAAACACCTCCCCTTGCAACTGGAACCTGGACTTCCTGAATGGCCGCCCCCAGGTGGTAAGGGTAGGTAGCAACACATCCGCCACGCTAATCCTCAACACGGGCCCCTCAGGGGTGCGAGCTCCGTCCACTCCTGTACTCCCTGTTCACTCATGACTGCATGGCCAGGCACGACTCCAACACCATCATTAAGTTTGCCGATGACACAACATCTCCGACAACGACGAGACAGCCTATAGGGAGAAGGTCAGAGACCTGGCCGTGTGGTGCCAGGACAACAACCTCTCCCTCAACATGATCAAGACAAAGGAGATGATTGTGGGCTACAAGAAGGAAAAAGATGGACCGAGCACGCCCCCATTCTCATCGACAGGGCTGTAGTGGAGCAGGTTGAGAGCTTCAAGTTCCTTGGTGTCCACATCACCATCAAACTAACATGGTCCAAGCATACCAAGACAGTTGTGAAGAGGCCACAACAAAACCTATTCCCCCTCAGGACCCATGCCAAATATTCTTTGTTTCCTCAGATCCTCAAAAGGTTCTACAGCTGCACCATCGAGAGCATCCTGACTGGTTGCATCACTGCCTGGTATGGCAACTGCTTGGCCTTCTACAGCAAGGCACTAGACAGGGTAGTGCGTACGGCCTAGTACATCACTGGGACCAAGCTTCCTCCTATCCAGGACCTCTATACCAGGCGGTGTCAGAGGAAAGCCCCACAAATGGTCAAAGGCTCCAGCCACCCTAGTCATAGACTGTTCTCTCTACTACTGTACGGCAAGCGGTACCGGAAGCGCCAAGTCTAGGTCCAAGAGGCTTCTAAACAGCTTCTTCCCCCAAGCCATAAGACTCCTGAACATCTAATCAAATGGCTATCCAGACTATTTGGATCCCCCCGTCCCTCTTTTTACGCTGCTGCTACTCTGTTATTATCTATGCATAGTCACTTTAATAACTCTACCTACATGTACATATTACCTCGACTAACCGGTACCCCCCTGTATATAGTCTCGCTATTGTTATTTTACTGCTGCTCTTTAATATCTTGTTACTTTTCTTTTTTTTTTAACTGCATTGTTGGTTTGGGGCTTGTAAGTACACTTGAAGTCGGAAGTTTACATACACCTTAGCCAAATACATTTAAACTCAGTTTTTCCCAATTCCTGACATTTAATCCTAGTAAACATTCCCTGTCTTAGGTCAGTTAAGTTCACATTCTTAAAATAAAGTGGTGATATGTCAATAATAGTAGAGAGTGATTTATTTAAGCTTTTATTTCTTCACATTCCCAGTGGGTCAGAAGTTTACATACTCAATTAGTATTTGGTAGCATTGCCTTTAAATTGTTTAACTTGGGTCAAATGTTTTGGGTAGCCTTCCACAAACTTCCCACAATAAGTTGGGTGAATTTTGGTCCATTCCTCCTGACAGAGCTGGTGTACTTGATTCAGGTTTGTAGGCCTCCTTGCTCGTACACGCTTTTTCAGTTCTGCCCACAAATTTTCTATAGGATTGAGGTCAGGGCTTTGTGATGGCCACTCCAATACCTTGACTTTGTTGTCCTTAGGACATTTTGCCACAACTTTGGAAGTATACTTTGGGTCATTGTCCATTTGGAAGACCCATTTGTGACCAAGCTTTAACTTTCTGACTGATGTCTTGAGATGTTGCTTCAATATATCCTCATAATTTTCCTTCCTCATGATGCCATCTATTTTGTGAAGTGCACCAGTCCCTTCTGCAGCAAAGCTCCCCCACAACATGATGCTGCCACCCCCGTGCTTCACGGTTGGGATGGTGTTCTTCGGCTTGCAAGCCTCCCCCTTTTTCCTCCAAACATAACGACGGTCATTATGGCCAAACAATTCTATTTTTGTTTCATCAGACCAGAGGACATTTCTCAAAAATGTACGTTCTTTGTCCCCATGTGCAATTGCAAACCATAGTTTGACTTTTTTATGGCGGTTTTGGAGCAGTGGCTTCTTCCTTGCTGTGCAGCCTATGTCGATATAGATATTTTTGTACTTGTTTCCTACAGCATCTTTACTAGGTCCTTTGCTATTGTTCTGGGATTGATTTGCACTTTTCGTACCAAAGCACGTTCATTTCTAGGAGACAGATTGCGTCTCCTTCCTGAGCGGTATGACGGCTGCGTGGTCACATGGTGTTAATACTTGCGTACTATTGTTTGTGTGAATTAAAAGTACGTATCTCAGAGCATCGTAGCACCATTAGGTGCAAAAACCTGACTTACCCAGTTGCGGCCCACTTTTTGGAAGCAAACCACTCGATTTCGTCTCTGCGTTATATTGGCATCGAACATGTCACCCTCCCTAGGAGGAGTGACCTCCCTAGGAGGGTGACCTCGATAATTTACTGTTAAAACGAGAGGATGAGTTGATCTTTAATTTAAAGACCCTTGCTCCCTTCGGTCTCAACGTAGACTTTGATCGGAAGCCATTCTTGTGATTGTTGTGACTTTGCCATTGTAATTGTTTGCAGGCTTATGTAGCCTAAATTGAATCTATGATCGTATGCTATCCATTTTTTATTTTTGTATGTTGTTCTTTGTATGCCATTTTAATATTTGAGAATTAACCAATGATATTAGGCCACACTTTGCCATGATTACAGACACCTGTGTGTGTCTTGACACTATGTGAACGAGTCACCTCGCAGTGTTTGTGATTATACCCTGATGAAGACAGCTTGCCTGTCGAAACGTTGGACGTTACATTTTTGCATCTGAGCTCCTAGTGTGCGGCAATCCTTTATTTTCAGGCCTTGAAATACATCCACAGGTACAGCAATTTTACAAGCTGTTTAAAGGCACAGTCAACTTAGTGTATGTACACTTCTGACCCACTGGAATTGTGATACAGTGAAATAATCTGTCTGTAAACAATTGTTGGAAAAATGACTTGTGTCATGCGCAAAGTAGATGTCCTAACCAACTTGCCAAAACTATAGTTTGTTAACAAGAAATGTGTGGAGTGGTTGAAAAACGAGTTTTAATGACTCCAACCTAAGTGTATGTAAACTTCTGACTTCAACTGTAAGCATTTCACTGTAAGGTCTACACCTGTTTGTATTCGGCGCATATGACCAATACAATTTGATTTGACTATGGTAAACTCTGCTATAGTGGTAAAATGTCTTTTGGGACAGTCAATACTACAAACTTCTTTAAGTGCCATTACAGTTTTCCTCAATTGCATTTTTGGAACAATGTTGTAGAGAGATTTAGACTAAACACTAAAGTAATGAAATGTTTAGTCTAATGATATTCTATGTACAATACTTCCTGTGGTCACCAGGACAGAGCTAGCCCGTCCCCCTCCACCCTGCCAGAGTCCCCTGGTCACAACTCTCCTGGTAGCGCCTTACTGCTGGGTCTGAAGAGGGTGTCTGTGAGGCTGGTCGACTGCAGGAAAACACCAGGGCAGAGTGCAATTGTGAGAGAAGGACACGAGGAGGATGTGAAGGGAGAAGATGGAGATTTGATTTCATCAAGTAAGAACAATGTTGTGTGTGGATTAAACTACAATCTGCTTCTCTAACTGCTCATTGATTGATGAACAATATATATATATATATACAGTTAACTGCCAAGATGAACACCAGCATAGTGCCTTAATAGACCAGAACAGCTTCAATGTGGCTTGGCATAGATTCTACAAGTGTCTAACTCTATCTGAGGGATGCGACACCATTCTTCCACGAGAAATTCAATGATTTGGTGTTTTTTTGATGGTGGTGGAAAACGCTGTCTGAGGTGCCGCTCATAAGTGTTCCATTAGGTTGAGATATGGTAACAGATGGCCATGGCATATGATTTGCATAATTCCTTTTCAGTCAGGTAACTCAGCCCAATAAAGCTGTGGGCAGTTTGAGCGTTAGCGCACTCTAATGAAGAACATTAGAGTCACGCCTGACAAGGCCAAAATACCCCGTGCTTCAGCAGAAGCCCCGCCTACCAAGGCACGGAGTCATTCCTTCAATTTCTTCCGGTCTCCATATCGAGCTGAGCAGAACATTCTCACACAGAACATTCTCACACATACACGCTGAAGTTATGTTACACTTGGTGACCTGACTGTTTCATCCTAACATCATTGATGCCGACGTGGATAACAATATACCTTTACCATCTACACTTGCCAGTTTTAGCCTCAGCCAGCACCATATTCAGATTAGCCTTTAAGTCGGTAGCCCTGCCCCTGGTGAACAATGTATGATCGCTGGATGATTATTTTTAAGTCTGATATTGTGGGTAATGGAGTCATCAATGTCTAGGGTTTTCAATTTGTCAGAGATAATGAGGGGGATGCTTCGGCGGCTCAGACACTGTAACGGGTGGAGGAGAGACCTGAGAAGGCTCTGACTCCGACTCGTTGCTTAGTGGGGAAAACCAGTTGAAAGTTTCTATCGGCTGAATGAGCGACATCGGTTGAGCCAAAATAATTTATTTCCAGAAGCCATGAGAAATTTGTTTGGCTGCGGGGACTGTGAAGGGGGGTTTAACCCTACTACCTGTATTTACTGGTGGCACAGACGGTGTATCATCCATTCCTACAGACTGGGTCCTGACGAGGTCCTGCAGTCCATATAAAGTGTCCGGGATAAAAAAGTTTGTCAGGTAGCCAAGAAGCAACAAACAGTACAGCAGTACGGAGACAGCGTGGAAGTGAATTGCCTTGCGTCACCAGAACCTCAAACCTGCTTCGTAGGATACCCCTCAGACTCCGCTGCATTCAGCCAAGCTTATACTGCATGGGTATTCACACTTCATGGGTATGGATGGGGCTGGTCACAATGCCTCCATTGGATGGGAAGCTAGCTATCATCTAGCCTCATTGGCTAACAAAGGGATGGCTAATTCCAACACATCCCTCCTAAATAAGTATTGTTATTTTTCGAGGGGGCAGCTTGACAAGGTGTACCAGGATCAGGGGGTGGCGGATTTACCAAACTGAGCTATTGGCAGCCCTGGCTGCGGCGATCCCCACACAGAGCTCCTAGATGAGATTTCTGCTACTGCCGATTTCGCGCTGCGCATGTTCAGTTGCACTCAGCATTCGGGAGAAGCATGGGGGCTTCGTTGACTTTGTCTTAGGTGCCGGAGAGAGACCAGCTGGATAGGCAGAAAAACTTTCTCCTACGGGGTTATTCGGCTCGGCCTTGGCATCTATGCAGGAGACGGCGCTTCACGGCTTCCTTCCTCTGAAGTATTTTTATGCCAAGGCAGGACTGTCTTAGAGGATTTGCAGACAAACGCCCGGCAGTAAGCTGGCTGCCCTAACTTCCGGGTCTGCACCTAAGTCTGCTGTGGTGTTCACGTGTTCATTGGTTGGAGTGGGACAACGACCTGCGGCAGGATCAAAACCATTAAACCACACTGGAAGACACATGGATGATGATCTCCCACTTTTTCTACGCTCTACGAGAAGTGCTGTCTGTTGATACTGTTGACACAAGACTTGTACTACCATGTCTTTTTATATCACTCTGTGGAGCTCCCGTGCACCTATCACGATGAGAGAGAAACATCCCTAGATGTTCATTGTGAAAGCGGTACCTCTCAAGTGGCACGTCCAATCTGGGTGGGTCACTGGTCGCCGAACCCAGAGATAACCGTGCTCCAGGCAGACTTCGGAACTCAAACGCATTGTTTCTACCCCAAGTTCTGTGGTGTTCACGGGTATCAAGAGTGTTTTCTTCCAGATGCGAGCTTAATAAAGACCCTCTTCCCCACGGTCAGACACTCTCTTCCCCATGGTCAGACACTTGGGTTGTCAAGAGTGGTGGAAATTAAAAAAGGCATGAAAAATAATTATTCTCCCAGTCCACAAGTTGCCATTTTGCCCCTTCAGATGGCACTTTACAGGAGACTTGCTGTCTGTGTCGGCCAATGGTGTGCATCCTTGGAGTCACCATGGATTATGCAAACAGTGACGTCGCGGTATAGGCTCCAAGTCCCCAACTTTTTGCAGCGCCATCACGCTGCGTTTCCTGAGGCCTAAGCGCCCATTTTGAGGGAGGAAATATCTTCTCCAGAAGCAAGCAATTTCTCCCAGGACGGCTGGTACAGCGAGTATGGTTCCCAAGAGGGGCAGGACTTTGTCCCATGTTAGACCTGCATCCCTTTAAACGGGCATCTTAAGGTCTACAAGTTCAGAACCAATCGCCCATGTCTTTGGTTCACCTCCAACGCATGGGCGATGGATATTTGTGCTGAGGCCAGTTGTGCATCACCACACAGGTTTTATCGCTTAAATGTCATTGCCCCAGCGTAGCCCCCAGTGTTCTTATGGCTGGGACGGGAAAGGGTCGTTGAAAGGCAGTGCACAGTTTTGCCGTATACCCAGATGCCACAGGTTTCTTGTTGTTTTGGAGCCCTAGGTGGTCTGCCGTGGGCCATTTTCATTTGGTGTTGGGTTGTTTCGTGATGTCAGATCCCCTGAGTTTCCTGACTGAAAGGGAACGGACAGTTATGACTAGATCTACTGTTCCCTGAAAGAGGCAAACAAAGTACAACAGTTGTTTGGCCTCACACCGCCAGGTTCGGATTAAGAGCGGTACTGAATTAAAGGAATGACTCTGTACCTTGGTTTTATCACCTGAGAAGGTGGGACTTCTGGTGCAGCACGGTGTTCATTGGCCTTGTCTAGCGTGATCCTAATGTTCTTCAGTAGAGGGCGCTAGTGCGTGAACTCCCCATAGCTGTACCTTGTTTCCCTCCTTCAGGGAACAGTAGTTATCGTAATACCTGTAAAAAAAATTATGCTCATTAAATCATTGTGAACACTCGTTCCCTGTGGTTGATGACAATGCCCCCATCCATAGGTTGAAGGTGAACACTCAATGGCTCTGCATTTATTGGTGTTTATCTTGCCCTCTAAGTGGTTGAGGGGCCCTAAACCATGCCAGGATAATTAACCCAACACCATAAGAGCCGCCAGAACCCTAATTTACTCAAGTGTTTCAGTTATTTTGGTAGTTATGTTTATATTGATGGTCATATTTGTTTATGGATTGCACAACCTAGTTATTCAATGTCTTTGCTTCACAGGGGACACCCCTAACCATCATTCTCTCAGTGGGAGGGGCTTATCATCTGGAGAGCCTCAACAACATGTTTCTGATGAGGCAAAGAAGAATCTCTTCAGATCAGAACAACTCAAGAAACCCCAGCAGAGAGGTATGGGGAAGAAACCTCACCACTGCTGCTCTGACTGTGGGAAGAGTTTCACTAGAAGGAGTGGCTTCATTATTCACCAGCGGATTCACACCGGAGAGAAACCGTACTGCTGTTCTCAGTGTGGGAAGAGTTTCACCTGTCCAGGAGGTCTTAAATTACACCAAAGAATCCATACAGGGGAGAATCCGTACAGATGTTCACTGTGTGGGAAGAGTTTCGCTGCTTCTAACACCTTAAAATCTCATCTGAGAATTCATACAGGGGAGAGGCCTTACCCCTGCCTTAATTGTGGAAAAAGCTTTGTTAATGCAGGAGCCTTAACCATACACAAGCGTGTACACACTGGAGAGAAGCCTTATAGCTGTGATCAGTGTGGGAAGAGCTTTTCTATATCAGAAAATCTAACTATACACCAGCGCATACACACTGGAGAGAAACCTTATGTCTGTTATCAGTGTGGGAAGAGCTTCACTCAGTCAGGAGACCTGACTACACACCAGCGAACACACACTGGAGAGAAGCCTTATGGATGTGATCAGTGTGGGAAGAGCTTTGCTCGAGCTTCCAACCTGACTAGACACCAGCGAACACACACTGGAGAGACACCTTACAGCTGTGATCAGTGTGGGAAGAGCTTTGCTCGAGCTTCCAACCTTACTACACACCAGCGAACACACACTGGAGAGACACCTTACAGCTGTGATCAGTGTGGGAAGAGTTTTAGTCAGTCAAGAGATCTGATTACACACCAGCGAACACACACTGGAAAGCGGCCTTATAGCTGTGATCAGTGTGGGAAGAGTTTTAGTCAATCAGGGAACCTGACTAGACACCTGCGAACACACACTGGACAGAGGCTTTATAGCTGTGATCAGTGTGGGAAGAGTTTTAGTCAATCAGGGAACCTGACTAGACACCAGCGAACACACGCTGGAGAGAACCCTTATATCTGTGTATGTGGAAAGATATTTGTTCATTTAGGGCCAATGAAAAAACACCAGAAAGCACAAACGTGCCATCTTTCATCTGTCTTATCTGACACCGGTTCCAGATCCCTAAATAAAGGATCAATAGAAAACACCTAGTGAACAGTCATATCCATCTCCTATTCTTAAACAGTTGCCTTAGTCGGAGGGGTACATCCTGTAGAAAACACAAACCGCTCTGCACTGCTTTGCGAAGCGCAAGAAGTACGAATTCCCTGACTTCTACTGAGGCCGTATCATTGTATCACTGTAAATGCTGCAAGGCCAATGCAGACGTCGGATTGACCATGCAGCGCCCAGATGCACAATGTGCTTCTCTTCAGAATGCGCTCTCTCCTGCCAATTTGTGCACATTCATTGTTTCATAACTTGAATGTGTGAATTGTTTGCGTTTGATATCACTTCCCCATTACAAATCACCAGTAGTACATTCGATCGTTAATTCCTGTCATTTCTAATCTACAATGTTTGTTACTTTGGTTACAGTCATTTCTGTTAATGCATTCAATATAATTATTACAGTCTTCCCGGTATTATTGTCGGGGTCGACACATTGTTTGCAGAGTGCACAGCCTATGCTACACTTGTGAGAAAAAGTTCTGGTTTATTTCATTCCATTTACAAGTTTTGTCAATTTAGTCAGGCTTTAGTTTGGAGCGCTCCTGTCAATGTTGAGTAAGGACAAACATGCATAGAAGTAGCCCTATAGGCTACCTGGCCTGTGGGAAAATGTACATAAATGTGCCCATTTGGAGAGCTGATTGGCTTAACGCACCATCACTAAAGACCTGTTGAGGTTCTCAAAGTAATGTTTTCTTCACCTCAAATGGGAAACAGTCTTTTTACATCCATTGAGAATTACAATAGTTAATAATTTGTATTTGAAAAATCTTTCCAGCGATCTCCCTTTTTCAATAACCACATAGTGTGAAAGGGAAAAATGGAATGCTCTGATCCAGTGAAAATGTCAAAAATAGGATATTTAATTTGATCAGTTTCTACCTGCAGGCTGCAATGTTTTTATTTGTTGGCTTTATGTTGGCAATAGAAGTTTTTTTAGGTTTGTACCATTTTCATTTAGATTTGGCTAGAATTTTGATTAACCATTTGACAATGATTTTCAGATATGAGGATGTTATTATAAATTGAAATGAAACTGTTTCACAAATGTGCATATGAAAACCTTAACTGTCACGCAGATCAGTAGAAATGGTAAGAAATTGCCATTCCACATGAGAAGGTTGCCAACTCCTCCTGTAGCCTATTACTGGCAACTTCAGGAGAGCATCAACAGAATCGGAGAAAGCCAGCAGGAGCGGGAGGAGAATAGTTGGGTCAGGTTACGCTTTTTTTTCTGGTTATCTAGATCTCTG
This sequence comes from Brachymystax lenok tsinlingensis, assembly GCA_030435695.1. Classification (NCBI taxonomy): domain Eukaryota; kingdom Metazoa; phylum Chordata; class Actinopteri; order Salmoniformes; family Salmonidae; genus Brachymystax; species Brachymystax lenok. The sequence goes on from CM059791.1 coordinate 110,020,932, forward strand.
GCGCCCTCTTGAGGCATTTGCCTTTTTTCATCAAACCGTAAGCTTAAAGCATCAGACAAGCTCAGTGCATATAGTTGATTTTATTAAAACACATTGGGTGTGTCTATAAATAGAAAAATACATGTTGAAACATTTAGATGAAATGGATTGGTTAAAAGAACAGATGAATTTCGGTCTAAAGATTATTATTTATTTTGTCGGGATAGACCTAGTCTGAATACATTTCCCGGATGCACTGCAAATCATGACGATTTGCCGAATATCCACTTTGTTAGATCAGATTTGATTAACAATCTTCGTTCCATTAACTCCTTTACCGCATCTATAATATGCAACTCTGATCTAGGAGCAGGTTTCCCCTGTGTCCATGCAATATCACACATTGTTATCTAATTGGATAAATGTTATATATTATATTGATTAAAAGTCACCTTGTCCGAGAGCGATTTACATGGTTATGAAAATGTCTCGCCAGGGTAAGCCTACACGAAACATTGCCCTTATTTTAAGTGTTTCTAAAATCCCCTATGGTCTTTCCCTGCTTGACCACTAGCTTTTATGGGTATTATGACACATCCACGGTCGGGCTCTATAGAGAGAAATAGTGATGGCATCTTTTTATAGGCACTAATTTTGCCATGGCTGTTTGGACAAAGCCTATGGTGAAAATGAATGGTGTTTTGGTTAGAGCCTGTAAGTAAGCATTTCACTGTAAGGTCTACACCTGTTTTATTCAGTGCACGTGACAAACTTTGATTTGATTTGGAGGGAGCATTATGGTTTGGGCCTGCTTTGCTGCCTCAGGGCCTGGACAGCTTGCTATCATCGACGGAAAACTTGGGAATTCATTTTATCAAAACATTTTGCAGGAGAATGTAAGGCTCTGTCCGCCCAAATTAAAGCTCAACAGAAGTTGGGTGACGCAACAGGACAACGACCCAAAACACAGAATTAAATCAACAACAGAATGGCTTCAACAGAAGAAAACAGGCCTTCTGGCGTGGCCCAGTCAGAGTTCTGACTTTAATCCGATTGAGATGCTGTGGCATGACCCCGAGAGCGGTTCACACCAGACATCCTAAGAATATTGCTGAACTGAAACAGTTTTGTAAAGAGGAATGGTCCAAAATTCCTCCTGACCATTGTGCGGGTCTGATCCACAACTACAGAAAACATTTGGTTGAGGTTATTGCTGCCAAAGGAGGGTCGACCAGTTATTAAATCCAAGGGTTCACATACTTTTCCCACCCTGCACTGTGAATGTTTACACGGTGTGTTCAATAAAGACATGAAAATGTATAATTGTTTGTGTTATTCATTTAAGCAGACTGTCTATTGTTGTGACTTACAATTTGATCTGATCTTTATCTATGTGTAGTATTGATGTAAAAGGTTTTGTGTTAACTATAGGGTGCTGGAGATCAGACATGTCCGGTGAGAGAAAGACAGGTTGAGGTTACCAGGATCACAGTAGTGCATAAGGTGTATGCTGAGGCAGTGAAGAGAGTAGAAGATGAAGATGGGTCCAGGATGAGGGATCCTGAGAGGATACCTGTAATTAGGCCGAGGTCAATAGAGTGATAAGAATAACATGCTTCAGTAAGTTTTTTTTTCGTGGTCATGGTTGTCAACTGTACTGCAGCAATAGAACGTAAATCACAGCGCATAGATGTTGTGGTGGCAGATGCAGAGAAGTACTTGGGAGTATGAGATTTTACTGGAGAAGAGTTACAAGGTGTTTTGAACGATAATATCTCATCCTCCCAGTTTGCTGGCCTGGTGTTGGATCAGCGGGCCAAAGTAGTGGAATAATGATGAGGTTTTAATGGGTGTAGGATCAGTGGTGTAAAGTACTTGAAAGTAATTTTACTTAAGTTGTTTTGGGGGGTTATCTGTACTTAACTATTTAAATTTGACAACTTTTACTTCACTACATTCCTAAAGAAAATGATGTACTTTTTACCCCATACATTTTCCCTGACTCCCAAAATAACTCATTACATTTGGAATGCTAAGCAGGACAGGAAAATGGTTAAACTCACGCAATAATCAAGAGGTCATCCCTACTGCCTCTGATCAAGCAGACTCACTAAACACAAATTATTTGTTTGTAAATTGTGTTCTGTATCTGTATAATAAATAATTGAGCTGTCTGGTTTACTTAATATAAGTAATTTGAAATGATTCATACTTTTACTTTTGATACTTAAGTATATTTAAAACTAAAGACTTAGACTTTTACTCAAAAAGTATTTTACTGGGTGACTTTTACTTTAGTCATTTTCTATTAAGATATCTTTACTTTTACTCAAGTATGACGATTAGGTATTTTTTCCACCACTGTGCAGCATTAGTTAGTTGGTTTTCCCCAACGCGTAATGAATTCAGACTACAGAGAGTAGTAGGCTGATACACAGCCAGTACAGTAGACAGCGGCATGCATCTATAACAACTGTATGCGGACTGCCATAATACCAAAGAAGAAGAAGACCGCTTCCTTCACCACAGCTTTGAGTCTGCTCAGTGAAGCGGAAGAAGTATGAATGCACTGAATTTTGCGGAGGTTGCATTGCTGTAAATGCTGCACGGCCACTGCAGACGTCGGATTGAGCATACATCGGGTTTTACTGGTTCGCTGCACGGATAGCGCAGCTGTAATCCTGGTATTTTATAGGCTACATTTACTGGGTCTCAGACAATTAATTATCTGGACTTTCGAAGAGGACGTTCCAACAGACACTCGTGTAGAGGTAGAGGTAGACGATAACAGACAACAGGATTCTTGGTGAATAGGTTGTTGAACGTTTTATTGACTAATAGATCAGGTAAAATCTTATCCGGGATCTTTATGAAGTAGGATTAGCTTAAATCAGACACTTATTTGAGTCGATTTAAGTCGAGTTTTGATATTTAAAATGACGTTTGATTGGTCTGGTCTAGCTGTCCATTATATGAATGCTGTGACAAAGAATAACTAGTGTACGGTACATATTTACTGTCATGTTTTTTATTTGAAGAAACGTTGAAGAAAGAATAGCATCGACGATGGATCGGGTACGTTTGGTTTACTTTTAACAGTTTAAAATGTATTGGCTTAGTTTTCATCTTCGATCTTCCATATCCATTCGTTCCATTTGAACAGCTGGACAAATTAAACAATGGTGGTAATAAACACTTGGGATATTTTGTCCTTCAGCAAAGTAGCCTACTAGCCTAAAGCACAGTTTGATACAAGGCAATGGGTAACGAGCAGGTAAATCCAGAACCATGAAGAAATAAGACAGAATGTTGTTTTTACATGGAAACCAATCCAGAAAAAAATACATTACAACCTATGTGTTGTGATTGTGTTGTTTGATGCTGTTAGTTCATATGCCTTGACACAGCCGATACAAGAAGACGGAGACGGAGAGCACAAAACATTTAGCATGCAAGTTACTTGCCTAGTTAAATAAAGGTTAGACATTGTTTTTACATTTTCGGACTTCTAAACAAATATTGATTTAGAGTTACCGCAAGTCGCAAAGAAAACAGGGTCTGCCTCCACTAAGCACAATTTCAATATCATCTAATCACCAATGCTTAGTCTACTAAATTGACAACTAAAATATACCAAAAACGATTTAGTCCGATCAAACTAAGCTAAATATGTCTATCCCTGGTACTGATATCTGTGTGTGAGTGCAAGTAGAAAAAAAAAACATGTTGACGCAGCCTAATTTGTAGGGAAACGCCAATGCCATCCTCCTCTTTCATGTTCCCTGAACGGTCTTACACCCTGTGCGCTTTTAGTTTTTGTTGTCCTAGGCTACCTGGCTAAAATGCTTGCTCGCTAGCCTAATTTCCATTCATAGTAAAGGATGCGCCAGGCCAGCTAGTTAATAACCCATTTTGAAATAATTTATATTTTTGAGAAGTAACTGTGATATGCGCATCTCGCTATGCACTGGCAAAACATTTCATTTTGACAATTATTATTTTGTTATGTTCCATTATATTATAGTCGTGAGTTTTCAGTATTTTCTGCGCCTATTTAGCTGAAATTATTTAATCGGATTTAAACAGCACTATAGCTTCCATAAAGTGACCATTGGACTTAAATGTTTAACTTTGTAGGTGCAACAGTTTTTATTACATGTATAATGTATCGCTCTCACGTGCACATTAAGAACCAACGTGCTACCTGTTTGTAGATTTTCTGATATTGTTCATTTATTTTCAGGCAAATCTCAGTTCTATCTGAACGGGTCAGCAGCTTGGCAACAATACAGCTGCTATTAGCTACCGTTAGCTTGCTTGTCTCTGTAGCCAGCTAGGTAACAGCAGTCAGCTGAAAGCTAGCTAACTACTTTAACCTCGCACTTCAACGTTTTTGATGATTGCGGAAATGTAGCTGTTTACTTTCTGCATATAGTCTACATCATATCGCTAAGTCTACGTTTAAACTCAGAATATGCTATTCTGTTCTTTGTAATGTTTTTCGTTTCCTAATGTTTCTTAAATCCTGCCTAAAGATATTAGACTGTTTAAAATGTAGACAAAATGCGTCATTGTTGGATGGTATAGGCCTACCTCAAGTCCCGGCAGTGTGTTAACTTAATTAAAACTATTCAACTCATTAAATAACTTACTAAATAAATAAATCATTTTGAAGACCCTGTTCCTACCCCAACCAGCAGTGCAGCCTCCAGTCACAGTGGTAACCTCAAGGAGGTATAGTCACAGACAGCTGTAGGGTACATTGCTTTATAAAATAAGCAACAACCACCTAGACCAATTTCAGGATTACATTTAATAATTTAAATTGACCATGTTGTATAGTGTTAAATAATGTTTTATATTGTCAAATAATGTTTTCTAGGGTTAAATAATGGTAGGCAAACATCAAACCCATGGCCCTCACGCTAGCTCTACTTCTGCCTAGATACTATGTTAACGAATCCCTAATTGTCTTTCCGTCCTTCCAAAGTGTGCACTTATTCACTTCCCTTCACCGATTGGAAAGGAAATGACTGGTATAAAACATATGGTGGATACACCCACTAGCCCATGACTCCATCAATCTAATAGTTTTTTTTCTTTCTCTTTGGTACAATTTTCACAAGTATGTGGTTCATTTTCACAACTCTAAGCACAAAAATCTGTTTCAAACTTAGCCCATTTTCAATTGATTAGTTTCGAAAATATTTTCCTGTCATTTGTTTTTAAACTGCTAAAAACTGAACTACGAAACCAGAATTATATAGTGTGTAGTTTGTAGTTTTTTTTTAAGTACTGAAATAAATTAGTTTATTCCACTAATTATCTGAATGTTGTTGATACACTGTAAGCTGCTGATTTTAGATGAGGATGCTGTTACAGTAACGAGTCACATAGACAAGTGGATCTTGAACAATGTTGTATGGGGCAGAAATTGTACCAGGCTACACCAGTACCTTTTTACTGTATGCTTCTGCTACATGCCACAATACCCCTATATCTGATGGTTTCTTCTACATATGTGCTCTATAAGGATACTGAAACAAAAAGATTGACGTTTTTCTTAACATGCTCCAAAAGTAGGATAACGAGCAGCAATAGTTCTGGTGTTTAGGTTTTGCGTCACTGGTTATTTGAACAAATCATTATTTAGCAGGTGTTACCATCTTTCAAATTTCAGAAGGGGAGGGTGCATTCGGCCCGTATCTTGAAAGAGACGGGGGAGCTTCTCATTCCGGTTCTGCTCCTCGTTATAGCATCTCCTAATCTCTCCTAATATGTATGAACCCAGAACTTAATCGAGCGACTGACAAATTACGTGACACTTAAATTCTGTGTTAACCAAGATTAACTCAAGGTGAAAGATGTGTTCAACTCCGCTGAATCAAAGGTTCTGAACATAAGACTGGATATTACAAAAATATATACCACTTCCAATTGAAAAATTGGACGACGTGATTGAGAAACTGTTAATGTGACGACTGTTGCTCATCGAATGATTAACGGTTCATAATTGCGTGATTAAGTGAATCAGGCAATTATTAACTCAATAACCTGGGGCACCATGGGAAAATTAGTTTTATTGAGTTTCTATTTCCCAAATTAACTCAAATAATATCCGAATATTGATTTTACAACCGTCGCTAATTAATCAATGTCCTCTACAGTCTCATTCTGAACGTCGCATAATCCGGGAATCTGCACAAACCCAAGTCCCACCAATGAGTCCGTACCACACCAATTTTAGTTGATTATTTATTTATTAGCAAGCTAAAATTATAATAAAAGATCCACATACACAAAACACAGTCTAGGCTGTTGATTAGAACAACGGGCCAACACACTATGACGCGTGTTGCCCAACATGGGGATTTAGAAGAGAGAAAAAAAGAGAAAGTACGCGAGAGAAATATACATTTGGGGGCATGTCAGCTATGCTTATTTTAACCCTAACCTTGCCCCGAACTGCCGCTCTTATGGGTCAGAATATAATGAGGTAATTACGTGTTGAAAGTTTCTGATGGGAATCTCCGCGTGGAGCGTTTAGGCTTCTCAATGACTCACTTCTCTGGTGCAACTCTCTGGTTGTCCTCACGATGTCAGTGTCCTTTTGGCTTAATAGTCTGATTCCTCGCCCTTGTTCTGAAAGGGGTCTTCTGAGGACAGCCAGCCCTGTAGCTCAGGGCTCACAGAGCAGGAATGAAAGCAGCGTAGATACCCGATGGCGTTGGAGAGTGGCGACCGGTTGGTCCTACTTGAATTCACTCTCCTAGACGCAGCTACTCATCTGTAGCATGGGTAGAAAAGGTTCCTTTTGTCTTCAACCTCGTGTTGCGTTTTGGGTTCGTTGACTACCCAGACCTTGACTGCAGCTCGGGTCATTTAGTCTGATATGTTCATTCTTAACTCGCATGTTTTCTACCCTCGTGTCGGAAGTGGGCGTCTTCCGCCTTTAGGGCAATTCTTGGGCGTGCTCAGTTACGAGGCTGGAGGTCTTGATTTTACTCAAATCCAATTTTAGACAACTAACTTCACATTTCATCTTTACCAAAACATTCTCTTTGATTTGGACATTTTCCACCCAACGTACAATGTATAAACATCAAGCACATACTAGGAAAACTCAATGTTACAATGTTTTTGTTAGAACGTCGTCCTTTAACTTTAAATAACATTACAAAAATGACATTAATTTTCATATTCCATCTTTCGTCATTACCACCATTGTGGCTGACAACTCATTGTCCCAAAGTCCATTTATTGCATGTTTAATGTTCTGAGGCTGGTTCTCCATAGTGAGAGGACAAAGGAATTTTTCTTGCTGCCTTAGGTTTACAATGGGTGTGAGGTGTCATAAACCCCCCCCCCATCTTCATATCCCTTGAGATCCCTTCTCCTCTGGTGGGGGTGAGATATCTCTGCAGGATTGTGGTCTTTGGTAACCTGAGCCGAGCAGGACAGTCATGACACTGTACATATCTGTAAAATAGTAAACGATTGCACACTTCAGGAGAATGGTGCATCCTTATAACTCCTGTCAATCAGAGATTTAGACTAAAGTAATCAAATGTTTGGTCTAATGATATTCTATGTACAATACTTCCTATGGTCACCAGGACAGAGCTAGCCCGTCCCCCTCCAACCTGCCGGAGTCCCTGGGTCGCAACTCTTCCGGTAGCACTTTACTGTTGGGTCTGAAGAGGGTGTCTGTGCGGCTGGTCGACTGCAGGAAAACACCAGGGCAGAGTGGAACTGTGAGAGAAGGACACGAGGAGGGAGATGGAGATTTGATTTCATCAAGTAAGAACAATGGGGTGTGTGGATGAGACTACAATCTGCTTCTGCAATTTATGTTGATTGATAAAAAAAATATACTCAGTTACCAGTTTATTAGGTACACCCATCTAGTACTGGCTCGGACCCTCCTTTGCCTCCAGAACAGCCTGAATTCTTTGGTGCATTGATTCTACAAGGTGTCAAACGTTCCCCAGGGATGTTGGTCCATTCTAACGCGATGGCATTACGCAATTTCTGCAGATTGGACTGCTGCACATTCATACTGCCAACAGCCCGTTCCATCTCATCCCAAAGATACTCTATTGGGTTTGGTCAGCAACAATGTTCAGATACGTTGTAGCGTTCAATCGATGCTCAATTGGTATCAAGGGACCTAACGTGTGCCAGGAAAACATTTCCCACACCAGATCACCACCTCAACTAGCCTGTACCGTTGACACCAGGCTGGATGGGTCAATGGACTCATGCTGCTTACGCCAAATCCTGACTCTGCCATCAGCATGATGCAAAAGGAACCGGGATTCGTAGGACCAGGTAATGTTTTTCCACTCCTTAATTGTCCAATGTTGGTTATTGCGTTCCTACTGGAGCAGCTTCTTCTTGTTTTTAGCTGATAGGAGTGGAACACAGTGTAGTCGTCTGCTGCAATAGCCTATCAGTGACGAGGATCGACGAGTTGTGCGTTCCAAGATGCCGCACTGCACACCACGGTTGTACTGCGACGTTATGTCTGTTTGTGTGCTGCCTGTTAGCTTACACGATTCTTGCCTTTCTCCTTCGACCTCTCTCGTCAATGAGCTGTTTTCACTCACAGGACTACCGCTGACTGGATGTTTCTGTTTGCCGCACCATTCTCTGGAAACCGTAGACACTGTTGTGCTTGAAAAGCTCAGGAGGGCGGCTGTTTCTGAGATACTGGGTCCTCCGTGCCTGGCACCAACGATCATACCAGGCTCAGTCGCCTAGGTCACTCGTTTTGCCCATTCTAATGTTCAATCGAACAGTAGCTGGATGCCTTTTTTATATAGCAAGCCACCGCCACGTGACCCACTGTATGTAGGAGCGATCCGTTTTTGTGAAATGGGGGGTGTACCGAATAAACTGTCCGCTGAGTGTATGTTGCTATATTATTTGTATATTTGTTTATGGACCCATATTTCCAAAACCTAGTTACTCAATGTCTTTTGTTTCAAAGGGGACTCCCATAACCATCGCTCTTTCAGTGGAAGGGACTTATCATCTGGGGAGCCTCAGCCACATCATGTTGCAGAAGAGGCAGAGAAGAGTCTCTCCAGATCAGATCACCTCAAGAAACACCAGCAGAGAAGTACAGTGAAGAAATCTCACCACTGCTACTCTGACTTTGGGAAGAGTTTTACTAGACTGAAATCCTTAATTCACCAGCAGATTCACACAGGGGAGAAACTGTACTGCTGCTCTCAGTGTGGGAGGGGTTTTACTGCATCTAATGCCTTAAAATATCATCTGAAAATTCATACAGGGGAGAGGCCTTACCCCTGCCTTGATTGTGGAAAAAGCTTTGCTAATTCAGGAGGCCTGACCATACACAAGCGTTTACACACTGGAGAGAAACCTTATAGCTGTGAACAGTGTAGGAAGAGCTTCAATCAGTCAGGACACCTGACTACACACCAGCGAACACACACTGGAGAGAGGCCTTATAGCTGTGATCAATGTGGGAAGAGATTCAATCAGTCAGGAGAGCTGACTACACACCACCGAACACACACTGGGCAGAGGCCTTATAGCTGTGATCTGTGTGGGAAGAGTTTTTCTCAAGCGTTCTCCCTGACTACACACAAGCTAACACACACTGGAGAGAGACCTTACGTCTGTCTATGTGGGAAAAGCTTTGCTCGAGCTTCCACCCTGACTAGACACCAGCGAACACACACTGGAGAGAAGCCTTATAGCTGTGATCAGTGTGGAAAGAGCTTTTCTCACGCTTTCTCCCTGACTAAACACAAGCTAACACACACTGGAGAGAAAGAATCCTTATATCTGTAATCAGTGTGGGAAGAGCTTCAGTCAGTCAGGGACCCTTTATTCACACCAGTGAACACACACTGGAGAAGGAACCTTATGTCTGTCTAGGTGGGAAGAGATTTGTTAATTTAGGGCCAATGGAGAAAAAAACAACCAGAAAACAAAAACGTGCCGTATTTCATCTCCCTCCTATCCGACACCAGTTCAAGATCCCTATATAGAGGATCAATAGAAAACATCTAGTGAACAGTCATATCCATCTCCCATTGTTAAACAGTTGCCTAAGTCTGATCACCATGGTAACCTCTGTGGAGCATAATATGCAGCTCTGATCTAGGATCAGGTCTCCCCTGTGTCTATGTAATATCACACATTGGGATCTAAATGGATTAATTTTATCATAGAAAATGTCATAGTGAACCTGTGTGTGGGGGGATGTTGATAATTGTATATTTCATATACTCATGATACTTATTAAATGTCATTATGTAGAATAATGTTTCAACAATAGGTGTATATTCATTTATTCAATTGATCAATAAATTAAATCCATTATCTTCTAAACAAGAAGTTATCACTTTCTTTTTATAATAATGTCTATATTGATTAAAATGATCCTAAAACTATTCAATTACACATTGGATAATAATTTCCATGAGGTCAAGGTAAGAACTATGCATACTGTGTCTTGTAACAACGGTTAATGTAATAACTTAGATTTATAATGTAATAAAACCGGTAAATGTAATAACTTGTTGGTTTATATGATAACGTAACTTATTACATTAAGTGGAAAGAGTTATCAGGTGAGTAATAACTTTTTTAATGATTAACGTAACTTCAACCGATCATGTAATAACACCTAATTAATGTGTTACTTCACTCATGTTAATGCACATACCACCCTCCACCAATTACAAACCCACACACACAAACCTATGTACCTGTACTCACACACACTCTAATCATCAAATGTATTGGTCACATATACATACTTAGCAGATGTTATTGCAGGTGTAGAAATGCTTGTGTTCCTAGCTTCAAACGTGCAGTAATATCTAACAATACACACACTTCTAAATGTAAAATAATGTAATTATTGAAATATACACACCTGTACAATCATATCTATCTATATATATATATATATACACACACACACACACACAGACACAATGATAAAAAATAAACAGAATGAATCTGAAGGCCTTATAGTCAATGAGCCAGAGGGCTCGGTCATCTCACTTGGGGTGAAAATGTCTCATAGCGATTCTCTTTTTTTAAGGTCTATGTCCCTAGAGTTGAAAATGTTTCTGTCATTGCAGCAATGGCAGCTTTCTGTGTGTTATCACTATTTCTATTCATCCCTCCATCCCATTGTTTTCCCATAAGGGTTTTACCCTATGACAATGTCAGCATACAGTATATCATATATCATTGGAAATATTAGATTCACAGCTGTCCTTCAAACATTTTCAGAATGTTCAGATCAACAGAACTTTGATCTTCAACCTCTAGAATACAGACTTACCTGTATACACTGAGTGTACAAAATATTAAGAACACCTTCCTAATATTGAGTTGCACCCCCCCACATTTCCCTCAGAACAGCTTCAATTTGTTGGGGCATGGACTCTACAAGCTGTCAAAAGTGTTCCACAGGGATGCTGGCCAATGTTGACTCAATGCTTCCCACAGTTGGCTGGATGTCCTTTAGGTTGCAGTTCTTGAGACAAACCGGTGCGCCTGGCACCTACTACCATATTCTGTTCAAAGGCACTTTAAATAAACAACCTCTGAATGGCACACATACACAATCCATGTCTCAATTGTCTCATGGCTTAAAAATACATATTTTAACCTGTATCCTCCCCTTCATCTGCACACTGATTGAAGTGGATTTAACAAGTGACATCAATAAGGGATCAAAGCTTTCACCTGGTCAGTCTGTCATGGAAAGAGCATGTGATCATAATGTTTTGTAAACTCAGTGTAGATCCATTTATATGTTATTAATACACTGCTCAAAAAAATAAAGGGAACACTAAAATAACACATCATAGATCTGAATGAATGAAATAATCTTATTAAATACTTTTTTCTTTACATAGTTGAATGTGCTGACAACAAAAATCACACAAAAATTATCAATGGAAATCTAATTTATCAACCCATGGAGGTCTGGATTTGGAGTCACACTCAAAATTAAAGTGGAAAACCACACTACAGGCTGATCCAACTTTGATGTAATGTCCTTAAAACAAGTCAAAATGAGGCTCAGTAGTGTGTGTGGCCTCCACGTGCCTGAATGACCTCCCTACAACGCCTGGGCATGCTCCTAATGAGGTGGCGGATGGTCTCCTGAGGGATCTCCTCCCAGACCTGGACTAAAGCATCCGCCAACTCCTGGACAGTCTGTGGTGCAACGTGGCATTGGTGGATGGATCGAGACATGATGTCCCAGATGTGCTCAACTGGATTCAGGTCTGGGGAACGGGCGGGCCAGTCCTTAGCATCAATGCCTTCCTCTTGCAGGAACTGCTGACACACTCCAGCCACATGAGGTCTAGCATTGTCTTGCATTAGGAGGAACCCAGGGCCAACCGCACCAGCATATGGTCTCACAATGGGTCTGAGGATCTCATCTCGGTACCTAATGGCAGTCAGGCTACCTCTGGCGAGCACATGGAGGGCTGTGCGGCCCCCCAAAGAAATGCCACCCCACACCATGACTGACCCACCGCCAAACCGGTCATGCTGGAGGATGTTGCAGGCAGCAGAACGTTCTCCACGGGCGTCTCCAGACTCTGTCACGTCTGTCACGTGCTCAGTGTGAACCTGCTTTCATCTGTGAAGAGCACAGGGCGCCAGTGGCGAATTTGCCAATCTTGGTGTTCTCTGGCAAATGCCAAACGTCCTGCACGGTGTTGGGCTGTAAGCACAACCCCCACCTGTGGACGTTGGGCCCTCATACCACCCTCATGGAGTCTGTTTCTGACCGTTTGAGCAGACACATGCACATTTGTGGCCTGCTGGAGGTCATTTTGCAGGGCTCTGGCAGTGCTCCTCCTTGCACAAAGGCGGAGGTAGTGGTCCTGCTGCTGGGTTGTTGCCCTCCTCGGCCTCCTCCACGTCTCCTGATGTACTGGCCTGTCTCCTGGTAGCGCCTCCATGCTCTGGACACTACGCTGACAGACACAGCAAACCTTCTTGCCACAGCTCGTATTGATGTGCCATCCTGGATGAGCTGCACTACCTGAGCCACTTGTGTGGGTTGTAGACTCCGTCTCATGCTACCACTAGAGTGAAAGCACCGCCAGCATTCAAAAGTGACCAAAACATCAGCCAGGAAGCATAGGAACTGAGAAGTGGTCTGTGGTCACCACCTTCAGAACCACTCCTTTATTGGGGGTGTCTTGCTAATTGCCTATAATTTACACCTGTTGTCTATTCCATTTGCACAACAGCATGTGAAATGTATTGTCAATCAGTGTTGCTTCCTAAGTGGACAGTTTGATTTCACAGAAGTGTGATTGACTTGGAGTTACATTGTGTTGTTTAAGTGTTCCCTTTATTTTTTTGAGCAGTGTATATCATATGTGTCATAAAAATGTTTAAATTCCTCACTACATGTAAATATGAACGTTTCTGTATCTCACTTGTAGAAATGGGTTTGCTACATTTTCTGGTTGTAAGCAAATCACAATATCCAGAATTCATAGCGATTTCAGGACTTGGAGGACCGCCCCGTGGAGGTGTATCCAGTTGATGTGAGAAATATCAAAATGTCTGTTTGTAGCCATCACTTTCAACCAGAGGATTTTGAAACGGAACTGAAGTCTCAACTCATGGGTTGCCAACATTGAAAAGTGATGCTATTCTATCAAATAATTTTTAGCCCTCTTTATTTCAATGATGAAGGCATCCAGTCAACCAACATCAGAGCAGCAGAAAAGAGGTCAGTCTGATGTAAAGTTGTATATCTAAACCAAAATCTAGCTAGCTTTCCTGATACGCTGGCTAGACATTCCAAAGCATATTAATGTAATAAGCCAGCTGTTATCTGGCTATGTGATTTGTTACTTTTTCAGCACGTTAGGTATTAGTAAGGAGGGGATTATGTGGGTGACTGACTGGTGTCTGTTGGGGGTGTGTATCAGTGGAGGCTCCTCAGAGGAGGAAGGGGAGGACAATCCTCAATGATTTTTCAGAAACATTTAAATTGTAAAATATTGAAGTTATCCTTTTTAGATAAAACTACACTAAATATAATCACGTTACAAAGTAATTGATTAAAACATCTCTGCATGTGTAGGTCCTTGGTGTCCACATCAACAACAGGCTAGAAGGGTCCAAACACACCAAGACAGTCGTGAAGAGGGCACGACAAAGCCTGTTCCACCTCAGGAAACTAAAAAGATTTGGCATGGGTCCTGAGATCTTCAAAAGGTTCTACAGCTGCAACATCGAGAGCATCCTGACTGGTTGCATCACTGCCCGGTACGGCAATTGCTCCGCCTCTGACCGCAAGGCACTACAGAGGGTAGTGTGTACGGCCCAGTACATCACTGGGGCTAAGCTGCCTGCCATCCAGGACCTCTACACCAGGCGGTGTCAGAGGAAGGCCCTAAAAATTGTCAAAGACCCCAGCCACCCCAGTCATAGACTGTCCTCTCTACTACCGCATGGGAAGCAGTACCAGAGTGCCAAGTCTAGGACAAAAAGGCTTCTCAACAGTTTTTACCCCCAAGCCATAAGACTCCTGAACAGGTAATCAAATGGCTATCCTGACTTTTTGCATTGTGCCCCCGCTGCTACTTTCTGTTTATCATATATGCATAGTCACTTTAACCATACTTTCATGTACATACTACCTCAATTGGGCCAACCGACCAGTGCTCCCGCACATTGGCTAACCGGGCTATCTATCTGCATTGTGTCCCACCACCCACCAACCCCTTTTTTACGCTACTGCTACTCTCTGTTCATCATATATGCAGTCACTTTAACCATATCTACATGTACATATACTACCTTAATCAGCCGACTAACCGGTGTCTGTATATAGCCTCGCTACCTTTATAGCCTCACTACTGTATATAGCCTGTCTTTTTTTACTGTTGTTTTTATTTCTTTACTTACCTATTGTTCACCTAAAAAAAATTGCACTATTGGTTAGAGCCTGTAAGTAAGCGTTTCACTGTAAGGTCTACACTTGTGTTGTATTCGACGCACGTGACAAATAAACTTTGATTTGATTTGATTTCCCACCATGACACATGAAGGAGGAGGTGTGATGGTGCTTTGCTGGTGACACTGATTTATTTACAATTCAAGGCACACTTAACCAGCATGGCTACCACAGCATTCTGCTGCGGTACGCCATCCCATCTGGTTTCCGCTTAGTGGGACTATCATTTGTTTTTCAACAGGACAATTACCCAACAAACCTCCAGGCTGTGTAATGGCTATTTTACCAAGAAGGAGAGTGATGGAGTGCTGCATCAGATGACCTGGCCTCCACAATCCCCCGACCTCAACCAAATTGAGATGGTTTGAGACAAGTCCGACCGCAGAGCGAAGATAAATTATAGATAATACGTATCAGTGCTCATCAGCCATTGGACATAAACATTACACAACAATTTGGAAATCGCAAATTCAACAATGAGTGGTTTGAAAGAAATCAGTGTATAACTGCAGGCGTTGCAAAGCAATCACTAGCCTACTATTCAGTGGAGAGGGTGTGTGGTCCAAGTCTGGGTTTAAGGTCTCTTTTCCAAGCTTAAAAGGGTAAACATTCACATACAACATCATGGGCCAGAAATTTTTGAATATATTGGCCATGCTGTCAATTCAGCATGACTTCTGCCACGTTCAAAACAACTGGAAACTGAACTGGGAAATCTCAGACTTTAATGAGTTCAAGACAACTGGGAACTCGTGAAAAACGTGAGCTCCGACTGGTAAAATAAGTTTTGAATGGTCATCCAACTATTACATTTGATTGCTTATGCCATAGTTTGTACATCTAAATTGTCAGTAGTAACCACATTTGTTTAAGCAAGTCAGCCATATCAGCTAAGGAGGAAAATGAGGCTGAATTAAATGTTTTGCTGCCAGACAAGGCTCCGCTGTAGCCATGACAAGGATTCACACCATGGTGCTGAAAAGAAAGCTCTGCTGTTAGGACAGCTTTATGAAAGCCCTAGTAGTTTGTGGGAACCGGTTGTCACTGTTATAGTGCAATTAATGTATTGTTTAGTGTTGTGTTGTTGCTTTGCTGGCATGCATCCCCCCAAAAAAAAATTTAGGCTTTGCCCCACCAAGATTTACATGCTAGAATCGCCACTGTGTATGGCCACTGCAGAAGTCTGATTGAACATAAATCGGGCTTCACTGGTTCACTGCACGGAATGCACATCGGTAATCAGTCTGTTGACGAGGCTACTCTTACTGAGCCTCAGCCAATAACAATATCTGGACTCTGGAAGAGAACGTCAAAGAGGAAGAGGCAAAGAGAGAGGCCCAACTCGAGGGAAAATCTGTCTCCCTCCAGCAGGTGGTGTTTGTCCGTTTTTTTTCGCCCACCAAGCAAGGAGTTTTTGTATGGAGGTCAATGAGAGGGTTGAATTTGGTCATCAAAAACAAATGGCTTATTTGATCAAATATAAGTTTCTTAGCCTGCACTCACAGGACCGCTACAAGCCCTTGGCAGGCCGCCTTTGCGTCTTCCATTCAGAGGATGGCTATAAGTCGTAGAAAGCCATCTAGCCATGAGCTAATTTGAAAGACTATAGCAAGGAATTTCTATAATCTCAAATTAAGTCTGCCACCTTCCAGCGAACCACAGCCAGCCAGAGGCTGCAAGCTGTTTTTGTTGTTTCTATAAATACCTTAGATTTGTTTTGATTTTAATTGCATTTAATTTGCAAATGTAAAAACAATACAACCACAAGTGGACATAATGCATTTACAATCATTGAGGGTGACACATAAGACGTGATACAAATAATACTTTAAAGTTTAAATAGATTAATGATATTGATTATGCCAATAGACCTTTGGCATTAATTTAACATACTATATATTTGAGGCAATACATCAGTTATTTCCTAACAATAAATGACTCCCTAAACCGCCTCACCCACTAGAAGAAGTGTTGATGACTATGTACAGTAGGTGGCGGTACCTTTTAAACACCACAGAAGAAGCCGAAAACCATCAACAGGAAGTTCTTTGTTACCGTCCTCTATCTAGTTTTCAAACCAAATAAAAATCCAAAGGCTTTTGCTGGATCCTTCAGATGTAAGATTCGTCTAAATGAGAAGTTTATTTGTCACAATTTAAATCGAGTTTTGATATTTAAAAAAGGTGTGATCTAGCTTTTATTTATCTGAACGTTGTGACAAAGAAATTAACTGTAGCGTAACGTTACACATTTACTGTCATGTTTTTTATTTGAAGAAACGTTGAAGAACGAATACAGTAGCTTCCACGATGGCTCGGGTAAGTTTGGTTGACTTATGAACAGTATGCCTACTGTGGTGTATACAATGTCAAGGACTAGCTTAAATAATCTTTGATCGTCCATATCCATTCGTTCAATTTGAACAGCTGGACAAAATAAACAATGGTGGTAATAAAAACGTGGAATATTTTGTCCCACTAGCCCAAAGCACACAGATTGATACAAGGCAATGCGCAACGAGCAGGTAAAGTCAGAACCATGGAGAAATAATGAGGCCAAAGCTGCACCTTGCAGTAGCGGTGCGTGGGTAAAATCGCCAGAAAAACGAGCCATATTACAACCTGTGTTGTGATAATTGCGTTGTTTGTTATATAACCAGTTAGTTCATATGCCTTGACACAGCCGAGACAAGAAGACAGTGGCAGAATAAATTCAACCACACCTTTTGTTAAAATCATAAAACCGGAGAGCAACATCTGTCCTGTTAAGTTAACCAAAATGTTACATGTAACAAACAGTTACAACCTACAGAATGATCAAGCAAGTTAATGTTTACAACGTTTTCGGACTACTATCTACTAAACAACTATTGATTTAGTTAAGTGCAAAGAAAACAGGCCCTGCCTCCACTATTCCAGCACCATTTTATCTTCAACATCATCTTATCACCTATGCTTAGTCTACTACAGTGACAACTAAAAGATACCACAAGGACAAGGGACATCCCCACATTCTGAATGAGCATTTTTGCCCCCAGTTTTATCTTTGGAATGTGCTAGTATGCTTTAAGGACCTTGCGGACGCATCCCAGAGGTCGGGTAGGCTGTTTGGAGTGTTTCTCCGACTGGATAACAATGGTATATGTCCCCCCCACTTCTAAAAGTTGCACTCCTGACAAAAACGATTTAGTTCGATCAACTTAAGCTATATATGATGCCTCTGTCCATGGTACTGATTTGTGTGTGGGTGCAAGTAGAAAAAAAACATGTTGACTCACCCAATTTATAGAGAAATGCCAATGCCATTCTCTTTCATGTTCCCTGAACGGTCTATGAGTCAGTCATACGGTACACACTTTAAGTTTTTGTTGTCTTAGGCTTCCTGGCTAAGATAAAAATGTCCATAACAAAAATAATTGTATTGTTTTATATTCCATTATATTGTAGTCGTGAGTGTTCAGTATTCCCCGCGCGACTTAGAAAAAATGATTGCGTCGGATTAAAACGACACTATAGCTTCCATAAAGTGACCATTGGACTGAAATGTTTGACTACCTTTGTAGGTGCAACCGTTTTTTTTTTATTACATTTATAATTTATCACTTTCACCTGCATATTTCTGTCCATTGAGAACCAACAATGTGCTACCTTTTTTGTAGCATTATTGGCAATGCCAACTAAGTTTCAGCCAAATCACAGAGTTCTATCTAACCTGGTCAGCAACTTGGATGCTTGGCAACAATACAGCTGCTGTTAGCTAACATTAGCTTGCTTGTCTAGCAGCTAGCCTCTGTAACTAGCTATCTAAAGAAATGTAGCTAGATGTAATTGTTTATGTAAGGTTTGTTACACAATTAACGAAAGCCATTAGCTAGCTAGCAGACAACAACAGCTGACATCGACAGAAAAGCTAGCTAACGATAGCAAGTTCACGTCCAAATGCCATGCCTACATTTTTCCACAAAACATTGCTAGCTAGCTACATCAGTTAAACAAAATGTCACACTGTTACCTTAGAATGCATGCAATGCAATGGACTTCTGCAACGCTAGCTAGCTACTCCATAGTCCAAGCTATGGTAAACGCTAGCCATATTTCACTGCCAGACAGGACACAACTCAAACTAGCTGAGAAAAATCAGATATTATTGGTCGCATACACATACTCAGCAGATCTTATTGCGGGTGTAGGGAAATGCTTGTGTTCCTAGTTCCAACAGTGCAGTAATATCTAACAATTTACAACAATAACGTTACATACATCTAAAAGTAAAATAATGGAATTAAGAAATAAATAAATATTAGTCCAGAGTATTAATACAGTACATTCATAAGTATGTGGACACCTTTTCAAATGATTGGATTTGGCTATTTCAGCCACACTCGTTGCTGACAGGTGTATAAAATTGGGCACACAGCCATGCAATTTCTATAGGCAAACATTGGCAGTGGCATGGCCTTACTGAAGAGATCAGTGGCTTTCAACATGGCACCACCATAGGATGCCACCGTTCCTACAAGTCAGTTTGTCAAATGTCTGCCCTGCTAGAGCTTCCCCGGTCAACTGTAAGTGCTGTTATTGTGAAGTGGAAACGTCTAGGATCAACAATGGCTCAATCGAGAAGGGGTACACCACACAAACTCACAGAATGGGACCACAGAGTACTGAAGTGGGTAATGCGTTAAAATAATCTGTCCTCGGTTGCAACACTCCCTACCGAGTTCCAAACTGCCTCTGAACGCAATGTCAGCACAACTGTTCGTTGAGTTTCATGAAATGGGTTTCCATAGCTGAGCAGCCACACACAAGCCTAAGATCACCTTGCGCCAGTCGGGGTTCTAGCTTGCATGGCTCCCTGGGCGAACCCCCTCCCCACCTTCAGCACCATTCTGCACTAACTGTAATTTCTATTCAGACATTTGGAACAACACAAATAAATAATCATAACATTTAAAACTATATTTAAAAAATATATACAAAAATAAGTAACAAAGACAAATAGAAACAAATTGTAGTATATAAATACAAATAAAAAATAATCAAATTATTACAGTATTACCCTATTGCTAACAAACACACAAATAAAACTAAATTGCACAATCCTATATCACACAAATACACAAATAGAATAACACACTTATAAAGAAGATAACTTGATTATTATACACTATTGCACTTCAAACAAGAAACACAAACTAAATTGCACAACTGCCATCTAAACCCTGACCTTTCTTGCCTTCCTTGATGCAAAGTCATCATTTACATCATCATCATCATCATCATAAGAAATCTGCCCAGCAATTGGATGTTTGATACTGATGACAGCAAGGCCACTAAGGCGTTCCTGTGTCATGGTGGACCTCAGGTAGGTTTTGATGAGCTTCAGCTTTGAAAAGCTCCTCTCTGCTTCAGCTACGGTCACTGGAAGAGTAAGACAAATTTGGATACATTTCTGAGAGCTCCCTTTCATGTATAAATATCAGCAGCTCAAGCAGGGTCATGGTCTTCGATGGCAAGTCTGGCATGTTCTTCAGTTCCTGTGCAAGCTCTCTGCCATCCAAGTCTGAGTGTTCTTTATAGTGCAGTGTCATACTAAGGGCCTCACATTGTTCTGTCAGCTCCTCATTTGAGAAACTTTGGAAGGTTGACAGCACTCCAAACTTCTCCTACATTTTCCAATGTGGAAAATCTTTCTTGAAGGGCTGAGGTTGCAGCATCAACAACAACATTGAAAAATGTCACCTCCAGCTTCTTCAGGGCATCATTTAAAGACTCATCAAATTATTTGTATGAAAAGTGCCGCTTTGTGGACCTCAGCCTTTTTTGTTGTAGAACGGCCTCTACATTCATACCCTCTCAAATATCCTTGGCTGACGTTTGTGCAGTCATAAAGCTTGTTGCCCTGTAGTTGCTGAGACTTCTCTCTGTCTTTATGAGAAGACTGACCGCAACATCCACATGCATACTGGGAGACTGCATCAGCTTGTTCACATGTTGGATCTGGCTCAAGATGTCATACCACACCACTGTACAGATGCTGAAGCGGTATGATCCCACCTCCTCTGACAAGGACTGGGCCTCAATCTTCATCACAGGGTCTTTTGGTTTGATCCCTCACCTCAATCAGTGCCTCTCACCATTGCTGCCTGATTGATCAGTGGCTCGACGCTCTTAAATTTACTCTCCCACCTTGTCTCAGTCCACATCTTCAAAGTGATGTCCACATGTTTTTTCAGGATGGCCCATCGCTGTGTGGAGGCTGAGAACAAGGTGTACAGTTGGTGTAAGATGCCAAAGTAACCTGTGGCATCGACAGAACTTTTAGCAACATCTGCCACAACCAGGTTCAATGTGTGAGCACCACATGGCACAAATAGAGCTCTTAGATTCATTTCCAGGAGTCTGGCTTGGACACCTTTTTGTTTTTGCCTCTTATGTTGGCCCCATTATCATAAGACTGTCCTCTGCAGTCCTCAAAATCTTTTGAGAGTCAGGGATGCCAAATGTTGGCCTGTGGACTCCTCTGCCTCCAAAAAAAACATAAAATATTCCATTATATGTGGGGCTCCTCCTTCAGTGACACAATTCTAATCACAACTGACAACTGTTCAGTGTGGCTGACATCTGAGGAGCAGTCTAGAATGATAGAATTTTGCCAGCTTGATGTCACTCACCATTATTGAAATGATCTTTCTGCTCAACAAATCAATCGAGTTCATTATGTATTTGGTGGCCAAGGTAGCTGGTGGTGTGACTCAAGGTCCATTTTTGGACACAGTTAAGGTGCACTTTCGTGACTGGATCAAATTGTGCCATCAGTTCAACCTCTTTGAGGAAATGTCCATTTGATGGAGAGTAGAGTGTTTCTGTGTGTCCCCTTAGTGCTAGATTTCTAATTGCCAGAGACTGCACAATAGCAGTCAGACGTGTCAACACTTCTCTCCATCTTATCCCCCCAGCCTCCATAAGTGCCATCTCATGCTTATCAGTTGTTTCCCCTTTTTTGATCCTCATTGCCAGTTCTTTCCATGTTTTCATGCAGTTTTGGTGTTCTGGACTGCTGTCGTGTGAAGTCGGCAAAGAACTTGCATGTTTCCAGTCTGTCAGTCCTGAGTTTGCTAAATACATGTTCTTCTTAGAACAGAGTTTGAAGCAGAAGAGGCTGTTGTTTCTTTCAGAATACACCAACCAACTTCTAGGAATTTTTTTTCACCACTCACCAAGGTCTTCCTGAAATACTGGTGGCGGCAACTTCTTCCATCACTCTCATTCCTTGAGAAAACAAAGTTAGGTGGTACCTCATTTGGTCCTTTGCAAACTAGTTGTGTCTGAATTCTCGGTCAGTCAGAACTGAAGGCCAGTCAGTAGGATCTGTAGTCAGTGATTCATCCTCAGCAGCAGGATTTGGTGGCGATGCTGCTACAGGCGTTTCTAATGGAGAGCACATGGGCATTAGTTTACACACGTTATTCACAGCATTTATAGTGGTGGAACATCCCACATACATACCCAGAAATAATAAAATCATTCTTACATACAATATGGAAACTTAAAACTTCGAAAGGGAAATTATTTATTTTGTTTATGTTATGCAGGGATGTATCCAAACACGTGCGCGCAAACCCACCTGAAGAATCCTGCTGGGGAGAAGTGGAAGTAAATGGGTCTTCATCCTCAGGCTCAGACAACAATTGTGGCTGAGGAGGTGGATGGCTCCTCATCCTGGCCAGTGCCAGAAGGTGCTTGAAAATATTTCAGATGTGCCCCTGAATTTGCATTGAAATACTGTATATGAGTCTGACACCCTAAATACATTTGTTGCACAATTAAATATACATGTCATTATGCACAATTTATCAAACTTTCAGAATAGGAACCAAATGAACTATGCAACCTCCTTGGCTAATTCTAGGCATAAGACACCCCAAAAGACTCAATATATCACAAAAGATTCAAAATATCAACATAATATAGGCGTCTTTTAAGTTAGCCTACAGCATTGGAAATTCCTCTTACTGAGCTCAGGACCTAGTCAATACAATCACAGAAAACCATTGTCACCTCAATGAAAGTTAACCAAATCAATAATGTGCTAGTTAGGTTGTAATTGTTTTGCTGCAGGCTACACACATTATCATGATGAAACTGTGAAATTGTATCCAATGTTATGTAAGCTAGTTGGACAGAACTGAATATTGTCACCCTATGTGTAATAGCATAGCAGCCAACATAGCAACAGGCTAACAAACATAAGTGTTATACTAGCCTATTTCATTACATGCATAATATTATACTCATAAAGAGATGACATAGCTGCATACCTTTTTATCTTTTGCGCATTTCTCTTCTTTCCTTTTTTTCCTAGACTGGGCACCTGATGTCTTAGACCTTTTCTTATCCATTTGTGTTGATTTGGCACTCGAGCATCAATACATTACCCATCCCCCAACACTGTCAACCAAGAGTCAAGACTAAACCAATTCACCTTGGTGGTGTGCGGACTGGTTTTATATTATTCTTAACGATTTCGCAAACCAGAAAAAAAATGCAACAGAGTTCAAAATGCTCTAGAGGTCAAAGTCAAACTTGCATAAAGTACCGTTCTGAAGGTAGCTCCCTCGGGGCAGTCCCGTTAGATCTCTTATATACTGGTTACAGACACGTTACATTGTCATAGTTCATAGGGTTGGTTCCGGCATGTCTGGCACCGTCTCCTATCTTAACTTATAGAGCATATTCTGGTAGTTCTGCCAGATGGTCCTGAGGAGGGGGTCATGTTGCCCCCCTTCATATTTTTACCAAGTACAGGAAGGAACCAATGATTATTTATGACACTAAGACAAGATGAACATTCTCAAGGCTGCTCTTCACATGATAAGATTTTCCATCACAGGATGTATAGACATTATGGACAGTGTGTGGATAGAATTACTAGTAAATCTGTACAATACGTAGGATTAAGTCGTGATCTGTGAACAGATACAGATGTTAACAGCACGTTGTTCATTGCAGTGTGCAAATGCATGCTTGCTGGCATCAGAAAAGCATCAGAATACCTCTGCAACGCTTTAGGCTAGAAACAAGCTGTAAACGGCACCAGAAAGACGTGGCTCTATTGTACATGGGGATAACTGTATAAATTGACATCCATTTAATTTAGGGTGGAAGGTAAAACCAAATTGATGGATTTGGCTCTAAATACTACATCATAATGAGCAGCAGTAGTTCAGCTGTTTTGGTTTTTCCTCCCTGGTTATTTGGACAAATGACGATCCTCTGAATTTTAGAAAGGGGAGGGGATATTCAGCCCGTATCTTGAAAGAGGGTGGAGCTCCTAGTTCCAGCTTCTCTTAAGCTCTCCTCTTATCACGTATGAACCCAGAACTAAATTGAGTGGCTGACCAATTACGTGAGAGATTAGTTCTGTGTTAACCAAGACTACCTCAGGGGTGAAAGATGTGTTCAACTCCAATGAATGCTCAATCAAAGGTTCTGAACATAAGACAAGGGGCATTACAAGTGTTATACATTTGTAAAAAATTATATCACTTACATTTGTAAATTCTTCCAAAGTGATTGAAAAAAATTGACATTTGTGGAAAGTAGTGAACGATTACACACTTCAGGAGAAAGGAGGTATTATAAGGATGCACCAATCAGAGATTTAGACTAAAGTAATCAAATGTTTGGTCTAATGATATTCTATGTACAATACTTCCTGTGGTGACCAGGACAGAGCTAGCCCGTCCCCCTCCACCCTGCCTGAGTCCCCTGGTCGCAACTCTCCTGGTAGCGCCTTACTGCTGGATCTGAAGAGGGTGTCTGTGAGGCTGGTCGACTGCAGGAAAACAGCAGGGCAGAGTGGAGCTGTGAGAGAAGGACACGAGGAGGGAGATTTGATTTCTTCAAGTAAGAACAATGGGGTGTGTGGATTACACTATAATCTGCTTCTGCAACTTCTGTTAATTGATTGATAAACAGTATTTACTCAGTGGACAGTAAATTGTCGATCCAGTTTCGTGTGGTGGATGGGGGTGTATCTAATAAACTGGCCACTCCACTGAGTGTATATTGATGATAAGGGCTGCAGGTAGCCTAGTGGTTAAGAGCGTTGGGCCACTAATCAAAAGGTTGCTGGTTTGAATTTCTGAGCCAACCAGGTGAAAAATCTGTCTCTGCCCTTGAGCAAGGTACTTAACCCTAAATGCTCCTGTAAGTCGCTCTTGATAAGAGTCTGCTAAATAACAAACAAACAAAAAAATATTTTATAGGTTTTGGAATATGGGTCCATAAACAAATACTA
The DNA here is from genome assembly GCA_030435695.1 of Brachymystax lenok tsinlingensis. Classification (NCBI taxonomy): domain Eukaryota; kingdom Metazoa; phylum Chordata; class Actinopteri; order Salmoniformes; family Salmonidae; genus Brachymystax; species Brachymystax lenok. The sequence continues at coordinate 110,046,208 of CM059791.1, forward strand.
ACTATTCAATGTCTTTGTTTCACAGGGGACACCCCTAACCATCGTTCTCTTAGTGGGAGGGGCTTATCGTCTGGGGAGCCTCAACAACATGTTGCTGACGAGACAGAGAAGAGTCTCTCCAGATCAGAACATCTCAAGAAACACCAGCAGAGACGTACAGGGAAGAAACCTCACTGCTGCTCTGACTGTGGGAAGAGTTTCACAAGCCACAGTGGCTTCATTATTCACTGTGATCAGTGTGGGAAGAGTTTTGCTGCATCTAACACCTTCAAATCTAATGTAAGAATTCATACAGGGGAGAAGCCTTACCCCTGCCTTGATTGTGGGAAAAGCTTTGTTAGTGCAGGAGCCCTAACCATACACAAGCGTGTACACACTGGAGAGAAGCCTTATAGCTGTGATCAGTGTGGGAAGAGCTTCAATAAGTCAGTCCACCTGACTACACACCAGCTAATACACACTGGAGTGAAGCCTTATAGCTGTGATCAGTGTGGGAAGAGCTTCAATAAGTCAGTCCACCTGTCTACACACCAGCGAACACACACTGGAGAGAAACCTTATAGCTGTGATCAGTGTGGGAAGAGCTTTTCGGTAGCTTCCTCCCTGACTAGACACCAGGTAACACACACTGGAGAGAAACCCTACAGCTGTGATCAGTGTGGAAAGAGCTTTGCTGTAGCTTCCTCCCTAACTAGACACCAGGTAACACACACTGGAGAGAGAACTTATGTCTGTCTATGTGGGAAGAGCTTTGCTCTAGCTTCCACCCTGACTGCACACCAGCGAACACACACTGGAGAGAGGCCTTATATCTGTGATCAGTGTGGGAAGAGCTTTGCTGTATCAGAAAAACTAACTATACATCAGCGAATACACACAGGAGAGAAGCCTTATAACTGTTATCAGTGTGGGAAGAGCTTTGCTGTATCAGAAAAACTAACTAGACACCAGCGAACACACACAGGAGAGAAGCCTTACAGCTGTGATCAGTGTTGTAAGAGCTTCAATCAGTCAGTCCACCTGTCAACACACCAACTAACACACACTGGAGTGAAGCCTTATAGCTGTGATCAGTGTGGGAAGAGCTTTGCTGCAGCTTCCACCCTGAATCGACACCATCGAACACACACTGGAGAGAAGCCTTACAGATGTGATAATTGTGGAAAGAGCTTCCGTCAATCAGGGAGCCTGAATTCACACCAGCGAACACACACTAGAGAGAAACCCTATGTCTGTCTATGTGGAAAGAGCTTTTCTCATTTAGGAAATATTCAAAAACACAAAAAAGCTAAAATGTGCCATATTTCATCTCCCTCCTATCTGACACCGGTTCCAGATTCCTATATAAAGGATCAATAGAAAACATCTAGTGAACAGTCATATCCATCTACTATTCTTAAACAGTTGCCTTAGTCTGATCACCATGGTAACCTCTGGAGCATATTATTCAGCTCTGATCTAGGATCAGGTCTCCCCTGTGTCTATGTAATATCACACATTGGGATCTACATGGATAAATGTTATCATAGAAAATGTCATAGTGAACCTGTGTGTGTGGAGGGATGTTGAAAATTGTATCTTCCATGTACTCATGATACTATTATTATTAAATGTCATTATGTAGAATAATGTTTCAACAATAGGTGTATGTTCATGTATTCAATTGATCAATAAATTCAATCCATTATCTTCTAAACAAGAAGTTATCACTTAAATTGTATATTTTATATCTATATTGATTTAAAATGCTACTTAAACTAATCAATAATACATTGGATAATAATATCCATGAGGTCAAGGTAAGAACTATGCATACTGTGTCTTGTAACAACGGTTAATGTAATAACTTAGATTTATAATGTAATAAAACCTGTAAATGTAATATCTTGTTGGTTAATATGATAAAAATGTTTAATTGTTATAGTAATAACTTTTTCCATTTAATGTAATAAGTTACGTTATCAGGTAACAACTTTTTCATGAATAACATAACTTCAACCAATCATTTAATAACACCTGAACCAATGTTTAATGCGTTACTTCACTAATGTTAATGCACATACCACCCTCCACCAATTACAAACCCACACACACAAACCTATGCACTTGTACTCATACACTAACACACTCAAGCACACATTGATAAGAAAAAAAGACCTGAATTAATTTGTAGGCCTTATAGTCAATGAGCCAGGGGGCTTGGTGGGGCTCACATGGGGTGAAAATGTCCTATTTTTAAGGTCAATGTCCCAAGAGTCGAAAATGTGTTCTAACATTGCAGCAATGTTTGTAGGCCTCCTTGCTTGCACATGCCTTTTCAGTTCTGCCCACAAATTTTCTATGGGATTGAGGTCAGGGCTTTGTGATGGCCACTCCAATACCTTGACTTTGTTGTCCTTAAGCCATGTGCAGTTGCAATCCGTAGTCTGTCTTTTTTATGGCGGTTTTGGAGCAGTGGCTTCTTGCTTGCTTAGCGGCCTTTCAGGTTATGTCGATATAGGACTCGTTTCACTGTGGATATAGATACTTTTGTACCTGTTTCCTCCAGCATCTTGACAAGGTCCTTTGCTGTTGTTCTGGGATTGATTTGCACTTTTCGCACCAAAGTACGTTAATCTCTAAGAGACAAAACGCATCTCCTTCCTGAGCGGTATGACGGCTGCGTGGTCCCATGGTGTTTATACTTGCATGCTATTGTTTGAACAGATGAACGCGGTACCTTCAGGAGTTTGGAAATTGCTCCCAAGGATGAACCAGACTTGTGGAGGTCTACAATTTTTTTTCTGAGGTCTTGGCTGATTTCTTTTGATTTTACCATGATGTCTAGCAAAGAGGCACTGAGTTTGAAGGCAGGCCTTGAAATACATCCACAGGTACACCTCCAATTGACTCAAATGATGTCAATTAGCCTATCAGAAGCTTCTAAAGCCAAGACATAATTGTCTGGAATTTTACAAGCTGTTTAAAGGCACAGTCAACTTAGTGTATGTAAACTTCTGACCCACTGGAATTGTGATACAGTGAATTATAAGTGAAATAATCTGTCTGTAAACAATTGTTGGAAAAATGACTTGTGTCATGCACAAAGTAGATGTCCTAACCAACTTGCAAAAACTAGAGTTCGTTAACAAGAAATGTGTGGAGTGGTTGAAAAACGAGCTTTAATGACTCCAACCTAAGTGTATGTAAACTTCAGACTTCAACAGTATATTCTGAAATAGTGGTATATATATATATATATATATATATGTTGATAGTGCAATATTATTTTTTGTGTGTTACGTTACGTGATTGAAAACACCCACTACTGCAGAGTAAGTGGCAGCATCCACAAACAAAAAGTGCAAATGCCATAAGACCGAAGAAGAAGACAATTTACTGTTTAGTTTATAATATTGATGAACACCAAAATGATTTTTATTTTTCAATTCCATTTCTGCTTGATACCTGGTATGTCAAATTGTAGTGTGTTTTTTTGTTATTTTTTTTGTAAATAACCTATGCAATTTATGTAACACACAAATGCTATCTCCTTGAGCTTTATTTTCTGAAAATATTTTGGATGTTCAACACTTGTAGACCCAGATTATATATTCATGAAAACAGAATGACCCAAGTCTCTCCAGTATGTGAGCACAGTACTGTGTGAGAGAGAGAGAGAGAGAGAGAGAGAGAGAGAGAGAGAGAGAGAGAGAGAGAATAGAAATTGAGCTGCAGTTCCGAGGTAGAGACACTGACAAGAGAGAGAGAGAGAGAGAGAGAGAGAGAGAGAGAGAGAGAGAGAGAGAGAGAGAATAGAAATTGAGCTGCAGTTCCGAGGTAGAGACACTGACTATTCAGTATGTTAAAGAATTCTAGTGAAGTAACCCTTTTGGACCACACTATCTGCCATTCCGGGTTAAGTGAATTATCACTTCTACCTCTAATCAGCAATCATAGGATTCATTCATGCTCCTTAGATGCCAGGTTAGGGTTACACACACATTTTTCTGTCATGGTCTATGGACCCCCTGAAGTAGCCTTGGCCACCCCCTGGCCAAGGCTACTTCAGTTCCACAGCCGCTCTGTGACCAGTTCCGCCACTGCCTTGGTTATGTGACCTACCGGACTCAAACAAGGTTCAGAATATCCACTCATGGAGCCTACACATAGCACACCCTTTGGTTTGTCCCTTTTCATCTCAGGTGATTTAGCATGATTTTTTTATTTATTTACAATTTCAATAGCTCCTTGGTCATGTGACCTGCTGACCTCAAACAAGGTTCAGAATGTACACTCAGTGGGCCTACACATTGTATACCCTTTACTGTGTCCATTTTCATCTCACACGTTTTTAGATGAATTCTGTCAACTTTCTGATTTTAATAGCTCCTTGGTCATGTGACTTACTGACCTCAAACAAGGTTCAGAATGTCCACTGACTACCCTTCTATATTGCACACCCTTTGGTTTGTCCATTTTCATCTCATGTGGTTTTACATGAATTTCTTAACGTTTTTAATTTCAATAGTTCCCTGGTCATGTTACCTACAACCCTCAAACTACTTTCAGAATATCCACTGACTAGCCTTACACATGGCACAAACTTTTGTTTTATCCATTTTTATCTCACACAATTTTACATTAATTGCCTGCTCTGCTCCCCTGAAGGACAGTGTCACTCCCACACCTATTAACTTGGGCCTTCTCCCGCTGTCAGGAACTGCGTGCACCTGGTAGCCTGAAACATGCTATATTCACCTGGTAACCTGAAACATGCTATATTCACCTGGTAACCTGAAACATGCTATATTCACCTGGTAACCTGAAACATGCTATATTCACCTGGTAACCTGAAACAGGCTATGTTCACCTGGTAACCTGAAACATGCTATATGCACCTGGTAACCTGAAACATGCTATATGCACCTGGTAACCTGAAACAGGCTATATTCACCTGGTAACCTGAAACAGGCTACATGCACCTGGTAACCTGAAACATGCTATATTCACCTGGTAACCTGAAACATGCTATATTCACCTGGTAACCTGAAACATGCTCTGTGCACTTGGTGACCCGCTTGCTTTTTTTCCCCACTCAGAGACTAAGTCCCCACTCCAACCTCCATGGTCTGAGTGCTGCCCCCAGCCCCCGAGTCCGGCAAACCCTGCTCGGACTCTGAGTGCCCCCCACCTTGGGGGTAGCCCCCTCGTACACCTAGTGACCCTTTGACTTCCACAGCGAGTCCCTGCCTGACTCACAGTCCCAACAGAGGACGGGCCCGGGCGGATGGGCGACCCCCACCTAGCCCCTTACCTATCCAGAGCCCCATGTCAATGTCTTACACCTTCTACCCGCCTGTCTGGCCGCTCTCACACTCTGTGTCTGGCCCCTGGCCCTTCTGCGTGCCCCTGTCCCTTCTGCCAGCACCTGGTAACCTGTAAGTAAAGAAGGAGGATGGTGGAGGAAGACGCCTTCCGTCCCGGAAAAAACTTGGATTGAGGGCTGACTTTCAATGCATTGCAGCAAGTGAGCTGCTCTGCTACGTACGAAACCCTGACTCAGAATCAGGTCGTCTACGAGTGATTTAGCACCAGGTTCGCCACAAACATGCGTTGCACATCAGGAGAGGGGCGGCAACTCATCCGGCCACACCCTAACCCCGCCACGAACGTCTCTACTCACCTGCCAAAAGAGGCAGGATATCCCGGGCCAACCGAAAATCCGTGGTGCTACGGTATCGTTACATTTAGGGGGGATTCTGACTTAGAGGCATTCAGTCATAATCCCACAGATGGTAGCTTCACACCATTGGCTCCTCAGCCAAGCCCATACACCAAATGTGCAGTGAACCTTCGATTCAAACCTTTGCGGTTTAGTGTTAGCTAAGTATATGGGGGACGCGTGTTTAAACGTTTCACCACAGCCGCTCTGTGATCAAACTGATGCCAGTAGTACACTTTCATCAGCCGTCTCCCAGGACTTAACTCCCCCCTCCCAGCCAATGCCAGGGATGCGTTCGAGCCATCATTCTCTGATTGGCTTCCTGTCAAGGTCAGAATTCGTTTACAAGAGCCCCGCAGCAAATCATTGAGTCTGGTGGACCCGCCCTCATATTTTCATGCTTGACCGAAATCCCTATATTGCAGGACCAACTGCCGCCTACCGTAAACAATCAACAGCCGTTACCATCTGCAGGACTCTCTTTGCGTACGGACTAGTACAGAGGTAACTCCCTTGTGGTTTGCATTGTTAGTGACACCTGAAAACAGGTGACATACAGGGAGGGATTGGAAGTCGGACATCACCCCAACGAATCCCCGCACGCAGCCCCTTTGTGAGACCATGCACGAGAGACCGCGAGATGCACAACAAATTTCCAAAGGTGGCGAGAGGAGGGCAACGGAGCGACTGCTCCCCCAGCCGCGGTAGATATACTTTATCAATCAATTAACAGAAATCTCAGAAGTAGATTGTAGTCTAATCCACACACACCATTATTCTTACTTTAAATAAAATCTCCCTCCTCGTGTCCTTCTCTCACAGCTCCACTCTGCCCTGGTGTTTTCCTGCAGTCGACCAGCCACACAGACTCCCTCTTCAGACCCAGCAGTAAGGTGCTACCAGGAGAGTTGTGACCCCGGGACTCCGGCAGGGTGGAGGGGGACGGGCTAGCTCTGTCTTGGTGACCACAGGAAGTATTGTACATAGAATATCATTTGACCAAACATTTGATTACTTTAGTTTAAATCTCTGATTGATTGGTGCATCCTTATAATACCTCCTTTCAAACGGAAGTGGTGTATATTTTTTACTCAATACAAATGTCAAGGTGTTTTGAACAATAATATCCCGTTCTCCTTGGCTGCTGGCCTGGTGTAAGATCAGAGGGCCAAAGTAGTGGAATGATGATGAGGTTTTATCGGGTGTAGGGTTCGTAGGTTGGGCAATGTTTTCTCAGTGTAATGAATTCATACTACAGAATAGTACTACAGAATAGCAGACTGATAAACAGACAAATCAGTAGGTGGCGGCATGCACCTATGACAATTGTTTTGCGAACCGCCATGATACCAAAGAAGAAGAAGACCCCTTCCTTTACAACAGCTCTGCAACAAAGATGTTCTACCGAGATAGAACACATCCTGTCGTTTCCAATGGGAGGCAAGTAGGCCGAGTAGGTGGGATCAAGTGTCGAGATGGGTTGTTCAAAGTCGCGTTTATTGGTCTATCAGATGTCAGTCAGATGGCATAGTGACGTCAATAAACTACATTGTCATCATATTCAAATTAAGTTCAAAATGAGATTCAGACTTCAACACTTAAGTTGATGTAGCTAACTTAAAGTAACTATTTGTTGTTGAGGCTGTTATAATGCCACCAAGATATAAAAGTAAGTTACAAATATATAGTTTAATGTTAAATAAATTAGATATTAAAACGTTTTGTAACTGTTTGGCTAGCTATTTTCCGTTAAAGCTTGCCGAGGAACAGTTACATTAACGTTAAGTTAGCTAACAGTTAATGTTAACTAAATCAATAACGTTAAATTAGCTGGGCTCCGCACATACAAAAAACTATATGACGACTAGTTAACAGTTGTCATTTTGCGAATCAATACTGGAGACTATAGGTAAAATATAATTGATTGCGGTTATTAATATCTAACCGGTTACTCTTCTCTCAATACATGCTATAATTTCTCATGGGCAAGAAGAGAGAAATAGTAGCTAGCTCGATTTATACTCTATTATATATTTCTCAGCTAACGTTAACTGTAGTGCAATAAATCCGATTCTGCATGTGTCACAAAAATAGCGGAGTAACTAGCTAGTTTAGCTAGCTAATCATTCAGGACCGCACATCTGAGAGAACAGGACACAAGTTATTTGTATACTCGAAGAGCTAGAAATCGCTAGAACATGGATGAGCACGAATGAACAGCATTTGTATGAATTAATGTACTTTCTACAGTACTGCATTGTTACACCTCAAAAGAGTTGGAACCATGTGTTGGAACCAAAATGATTTTACAATCGTTTTGAACATAACCATTACCAGGTGGACATTGGAATTAGTTTCTGAGTGACATTGAGGACAAAGCAATGTTCCCCCAACTCGCGGGCCGAATTTGGCACTTGGGTGGTTTTATTTGGCCCCCAAAGTTTTCTGAGGCATTTTAAAATATATATATTTTTTGGTTTTTTTCCCAGTCTTGTAAAAGACTGGAAAAACACAAGGAAATCAGCTCCAAGTGATTTTTAATATATTAATGTTCTGGCTTCTTCCAGTCAATTTGCAGTCTACAAATTATTTGTAATTACATTCCCTCCCCCCAACCGTCCAGGCACCAAAAGAAAAGTACCGTCCGGTGAAACACTTCAGTTTTTGCTGTGCTATGGTTTCTAAGCTGTGCTCGCATTCTATACATGGTGCATTTCTTTATTATGTTTTCTATGAGGAGGTAGGCATGCTCAACATGGCCTTCCAGGATGCATTCAAAAGCACTAGATCTAAGTAAGAGGACTCTTACTCCTTACACAATGCCAGTTTTTGCCCAGAGACTGCTACGGTTTTTGTCAATGATGTCCTCCATTTCTATAAGAAGACGACGTACTTGGTTTTGGTGGCTTTTAGTCTTGCGGCATGCCTACTTTGCATTTGCCTGTTTTTGTGTGATTTTGACAGCTTCTTTTCCAGGAGCTGTATTATCTTATTAAAGTAACATCTCTATGAGATTAACTTTGTGATATTTTTGTTTCAATGTGTGCAATTAATCACTGTGGGTTTATTATTATTATACTATAGGATGCAGGATGATGGCCTCCTCCTCCATGACACCTGTGCTACATGCTGCTTCCTTCGACACCTGAGCTTCCTGTATGCTTGTGAGGACGACTCCTTCCACCACCTCTGTCACCTGAGCCTCCTCCTGTATGCTTTTGAGGAGCCTCCTGCCACCTCTGTCACCTGACAGATCACCTCCTGCAGACCACCTGAACTAAATTCAGCATCTGCTGCTTCCTCTGCTGGAGCCGGGTCTGCGCTCCGCTTCACTCTCGTTCTCACCTAAAACTCCTACATCTGCTTCCCTGTCCTCTCCTTCAAAAATAGACAATTCAAAACATTAAACCTGTTGATATAAAACAATAATGATGCATCTTTAATTGCTACTAACTTTGGTTGGCTTACTTATTATTCTACTACGCCGTGCATCTGTTGCAGATTGAAGGGGTGGATTCATGCAATTTAATCTGGTAGGTACTGCCTCGGAGGACTTTGTCTTCCAGAAAAGTATCATATGACTGAAATTTATTTTTATTGACAAAGATGGTCAATAATCAGAAAACACTCTTCAAAGTGCTCCTCGCACACAGCGTAACCCCTTTTTTTCAGGTCCTCAAAGGACTTCTGCAGACTGATGTCCCTATACCTGATGATTCTCAGCCACATCTTCCTCCTGAGTAATTACAAAAGTGTGTAAAGTTTAATCTCACATTTAATTGATTTCAGCTGGATGTTGGTCTGTTTAAGGTCCCTGGTTTTATAGTTAATTTAGTAGTGTAGTGGTTGCTATAACATCTGTGGTAGTATATTGTAGTTTGTAGATAATAGTTTATGGTTATGTCCTCTATCCCTGTTCACCCTGATTGTTTTTAACAGTACTCTACAGTTCATTTAAAACAGCAGCCATGTTGTTTTTTCTCTCTGTATGTGTAAGAGTAGTGTGATGTAGACTCCAGAAGTCATAAGGCAGCCTTTCTTACTACCCAAATGAGGACCTTACATTCTTACTGATCTTGTCCTGCTATAGTTAGTAGTGTATATGGACTCATCCATTAAGTCTGCAGACTTCTGGGGTCTACGTCACGCTCCTCTTCAATCAAAACTGACACTCCTCTGTGTGAGACACCACCTTAACAACCATTGCCTGACTAGCAACACCCCCTGTCCTATGAAACATTACAATAAAGACCCACTCTATCCTGTCCTATGAAACATTACAAAGACACACACTTTATCCTGTCCTATGAAACATTAGAATAAAGACCTACACTTTATCCTATCCTATGAAACATTAGAATAAAGACCAACACGTTATCCTATCCTATGAAACATTAGAATAAAGACCTACACTTTATCCTATGAAACATGTTCAGTTGCTGCCCTCTTAAACCTGATGGATATGTTGAAGCTCTGCTCTAATGCTACACATGGTGTATGTCTTTTGTTGTACCATAATCCTGTTGAGGGGATCCATGCACGTGATCAAATGTGATCAAACACTCTACTTTCATGGTTTTGATATGTTCAATATTTTTCACCATGTTAAGTTAACAGGCATTTAATAAATGTACTACCTTTTGAGTTTGTCTATTTTCTGAACATGCATATAATTATAGTAGACTATATGTTGTGGTATTCTTACTTAATCTGATCATAGGGCAACAGAACATAAGTAGTTGCCTATACAACGTTTTACAGACATTGACCATCATTTAAGAGGTACTTAATGGTGTTCTACAACTCGATAAATTACTTTGCAATGACCCAGTGTCACAAATGGCTTCTATTGATTGAGCAGCATACCCTGCGATGGCCTTGGATGTAATATGGCTGGGCACATTGGTAAACTAATGTTAGCCAGCCATGCTGCCTCATGCTAGTTGTGTTATCTATCAGTGAACATTGCTTTGGTGATTGATTCGATGGGTAGTCATGGATACAGCACACTACTGATTACACAGTGAACGACGTGTGCCTCGCCATGCGATAATTACTCCAAATGCATCTTTATTATTTATTACATACCTTTCAACGTCTGTTGGAAACTGGATAAGTGATTTTCATCCCTTCCATTTTACAGTAAACAAGGTATTTATTGATGACATGTTTCTTATCGTGAAAAAAAGTTGATTCGCAGAAGGAGTACTAGTAGTGGAAAAACTTGCAAAGAAATCGATTTCTATCTATTTAAACCAAGTACCTTTTTTGTGAATTAGCTAGCCAGCTAAAAAACAGCTAAAAATCTACATGGGACAAAAAAGATCGACAAGCTAGCTACCGCCAAGAAGACCATTTGTTCCTTACTGAATATGAATGACGTTCACTAGGAAAACGCCCACAATCTAGTGCACTCGTCCTAAACAAAGTAATCTCTATAAACAATTAGGTAAGTCAAGTCTACCAAACTTAGTGCACTCTGTTTGTTATAGATTCTAGTTTTGGAAACAGGAAACTGTATGGAGATCAAATGTTCCATTGATGAGAAAATTAGCCAAAGCTGCAGTAGCGGTGTGTGGGTAAAATCACCCCGGAAGCCAAGCCAGAAAAAGAGCCATATTACAACCTATGTGTTATTGTATTATTGTATTATTGACTGTATTATTGACTGTATGTTTGTTTTATTCCATGTGTAACTCTGTGTTGTTGTATGTGTCGAACTGCTTAGCTTTATCTTGGCCAGGTCGCAGTTGTAAATGAGAACTTGTTCTCAACTTGCCTACCTGGTTAAATAAAGGTGAAATAAAAAAAAAATAAAAAAAATAATTGCGTTGTTTGTTCTATAATAATGTATCCGACATTTTCGAACTACTAAATAACTATTGATTTAGTTACCGCAAGTCGCAAAGAAAACAGGGTCTGCATTCACTATTCCAGCACCACTTACACATCTAATCACCAATGCATAGTTTACTACAGTGACAAAAGATACCAAAAACAATTTAGTCTGATCAACCTAAGCTAAATATGATGTCTGTCTATGGGTACTGATTTATGTGTGCTTGCATGTTGAAAAAAACGTTGACTCACTCAATTTGTAGAAACTGACATTCTCCCCATTCATGGTCCCTGAAAGGTCTATGACTCAGTCATACAGTAAGTACATGCTTTTGTTTTTTGTTGTTCTAGGCTACCTGGCTAAAATGCTTGCTCGATAGCCTTTAATTCATTGGCAATGATGCGCTAGTCCTGCTAGTTAATTGCCCCCTTTAAAATTATTACACATTTCTTTTAGAGGTAACTGAAATACGCACTTTCAAAAAAAAATATTTGGACAATTATTATTTAGTATTTTGTTCCATTAAATTATAGTCGTGAGTTTTTTATGTTCCTATTTTGCTCAAATTCTTGCATTGGATTAAAACACTATTTTATTTTTATTGAACCTTTATTTGATCAGGGAGTTTTACATAGCTTCCATAAAGTGACCACTGGACTTGTCGGATTCACACATTTTGTAGATGCTACATTTTTTTTATTACATTTATAATTTATTGCTCTCACATGCACATGTCTGATATCGACACAAATGATAGCTAATGATAGCAAGTTCACTTCCAAATGCAAGTCCTACATTTTTTCACGAAACATAGCTAGCTAGCTACATCAGTTCAAAACCCAATTGTCACACTGCTACCTTAGAATACATGCAATGCAATGGACTTTTTCAAAGCTAGCTAGCTACTCCATAGTCCAAGCTACGGTAAGAGCTAGCCATATTGCACTGCAAGACAGATTTTATTGGTCGCATACACATACTTAGCAGATCTTATTGCGGGTGTAGCGAAATGCTTGTGTTCCTAGTTCCAACAGTGCAGTAATATCTTACAATTCACAACAGTACACACAAATCTAAAAGTAATAGAATGTAATTAAGAAATATATAAATATCAGGATGAGCAATGTCGGAGTCCACAGTATTAAAAACAGTACATTCTTGAGTATGTGGACACCCCTTCAAATTATTGGATTCTGCTATTTCAGCCATACCCATTGCTGACAGGTGTATAAAATTGAGCACACAGCCATGCAATCTCCATAGACACACATTGGTAGTAGAATGGCCTTACTGAAGAGCTCGGTGACTTTCAACTTGGCACCATCATAGGATGCCACCTTTCCAACAAGTCCTGTTTGTCAAATTTCATGCTCTGATAGAGCTTCCCCGGTCAACTGTAAGTAAGTGCTGTTTTTGTGAAGTAGAAACATCTAGGAGCAACAACAGCTCAATCGAGAAGTGGTAGGCCACACAAGCTCACAGGACGAGTACTGAAGAGCATAGCTTGTAAAAATCGTCTGTCCTCAGTTGCAACACTTCCTACCGAGTTCCAAACTGCCTCTGAATGCAACGTCAGCACTATAACTGTTAGACAGGAGTTTCATGATATGGCTGCCAGATGGTCCTAAGGAGGGGTCATTTCAAATCAAATTTCATTGGTCACATACACATTTAGAAGATGTTATTGTGGGTGTAGCGAAATGCTTGTCGCCCCCCTCATATCTTTACCAAGCACAGGCAGGAACCAAGGATTATTTATGACACTAAGACAAGATGGACATTTTCACGGCTGCTCTTCACATGATAAAATGTCCCATCACATGATGTATGGTGTACGCCCAGACTTATGACTAAGTCACACAAGACAAGTCTGTATCAGTGAAAAAACACTAGCAAATAACAATAGACTATTCTCTGAGTAAAAAACAGCCTAGCATGTCTAATTTGTAATGTTCCACCACAATGGACTGTATGTGGATAGAATATTTAGTATATCTGTAGAATGCGTAGGTTTGAATAGTGTGTGTATTTATACAGCAATAGTTGAATAGGGTGGCCTTGACTAGATTACAGTATATACATATGAAGTGGGTAAAACAGTATGTAAACATGATTAAAGTGACCAGTGTTCCATGTCTATGTACAAAGGGCAGCAGCCTCTAAGGTGCATGGTAGCTCAACTGGGTGGTGGTCAGCTAGTGACAGTGACTAAGTTCAGGGCAGGGTACTTGGTGGAGGCCGGCTAGTGATGGCTATTTATGTCTGATGGCCATGAAATAGAAGTTGTTTTTCCAGTCTCTACAGGTGCATCAAAGCTGGGACTGAGTGACCTCGCCTTCTGGATAATAATGGGTTTAACAGGCCATGGCTCGGGTGGTTGATGACCTTGATGATCTTTTTGGCCTTCCTGTGACATTGGGTGCTGTAGGTGTTCTGGAGGGCAGGTAGTTTGCCCCCAGTGATGTGTTGGGCAGACTGCACCACCCTTTGGAGTGCCCTGGAGTTGCGAACGGTGCAGTTGCTTTACCAGGCGGTGATACAGCCCGACAGGATGCTCTCAATGGTGCGTCTAAAAATTTGTGAGGGTCTTAGGGGCCAAGACAAATTTCTTCAGCCTCTCTGAGGTTGAAGAGGTGCTGTTGAGCCAAATTCATCACACTATCTGTGTGGGTGGACCATTTCAGATTGTCAGTGATGTGTACACAAAGGAACTTTACCGCCCCGTCAATATGGATGGGCAATTTGGAGCAGATTGGAGTCGTGGTCTTATTTGCCGGAGGGAGGTCAGAGGAGGGCAAATACACAAGTAAACAGCACGTTGTCCACTGCAGTGTGCAAATGCCTTGCTTGCTAGTATCAGAAATACTCACCAGTTTGGAACATCCAAAATAGATTCTAGTATGCTCCTTCTCCTGTCTTGACATTTTAAGTAACAAGTAATTAAAGAGCAGCAGTAAAATAACAATAGCGAGACTATATACAAGGGGGTGCCGATACAGAGTCAATGTGCGGGGCCACCGGTTAGTTTAGGTAGTATGTACATGTAGGTAGTTATTAAAGTGACTATGCATATATGACAACAGAGAATAGCAGTGGTGTAAAGAGGGGATGCAAATAGTCTGGGTAGCCATTTGACTAGATGTTCAGGAGTCTTATGGCTTGGGGGTAGAAGCTGTTAAGAAGCCTCTTGGACCTTGACTTGGCACTCCGGTACCATTTGCCGTGCGGTAGCAGAGAGAACAGTCTATTACTAGGGTGGCTGGAGTCTTTGACAATTTCTAGGGCCTTCCTCTGACATGTCGATGTCGTGCCCTCTTCATGACTGTCTTGGTGTGCTTGGACCATGTTAGTTTGTTGGTGATGTGGACACCAAGCTCTCAACCTGCTCCACTGCAGCCCCGTCGATGAGAATGTGGGCGTGCTCTGGCTCTTTTTGCTGTAGTCCACAATCATCTCCTTTGTCTTGATCACGTTGAGGGAGAGGTTGTCCTGGAACCACATGGCCAGGTCTCTGACCTCCTCCCTAGGTTGTCTCTTCGTTACCGATGATCAGGCCTACCACTGTTATCATCGTTTAGGCAGGTTACCTTAGTGTTCTTGGGCACAGGCACTATGGTGGTCTGCTTAAAACATGTTGGTATTACAGACTTGGACAGGGAGAGGTTGAAAATGTCAGTGAAAACACTTGCCAGTTGGTCAGCGCATGCTTTGAGTACACGTCCTGGTAATCCGTCTGGCCCTGCGGCCTTGTGAATGTTGACCTGTTTAAAGGTCTTACTCACATCGGCTGCGGAGTGCGTGATCACACAGTCTTACCGAACAGCTGGTGCTCTCATGCATGTTTCAGTGTTATTTGACTCGAGAAGCGAGCATAGAAGTAGTTTAGCTCGTCTGGTAGGCTTGTGTCACTGGCCAGCTCTCTGCTGTGCTGTCCTTTGTAGTCTGTAATGGTTTGCAAGCCCTGCCACATCCAACGAGCGTCAGAGCCGGTGTAGCACGACTCGATCTTAGTCCTGTATTGACCCTTTGCCTGTTTGATGGGTCGCCAGAGGACATAGCGGGATTTCTTATAAGCTTCCGGGTTAGCGTCCCGTTCCTTAAAAAAGCGGCAGCTCTAGCCTTTAACTCAGTGCGGATGCTGCCTGTAATCCATGGCTTCTGGTTGGGGTATGTACGTACAGTCACTGTGGGGACGACGTCACCGATGCACTTATTGATGAAGCCAATGACTGATGTCTGACGGAGGAATCCCGGAACACATATTCCAGTCTGTGCTAGCAAAACAGTCCTGTAGCTTAGCATCTGCTTCATCTGACCACTTTTTCATTGATCTAGTCACTGGTGCTTCCTGCTTAAATTTTTGCTTGTAAGCAGGAATCAGGAGGATGCAATTATGGTCGAATTTGCCAAATGGAGGACGAGGGAGAGCTTTGTATGCGTCTCTGTGTGTGGAGTATAGGTAGTCCAGAGTTATTTTTCCTCTGCTTGTACATTTAACATGCTGATAGAAATTTGGTAAAATGGATTTAAGTTTCCCAGCATTGAGCGTTTTCTTGTTTGCTTAATGCAGAATACAGCTCATTCAATGCTGTCTTAGTGCCAGCCTCTGACTGTGGTGGTATGTATACAGATGAAAACTCTCTCGGTAGATAGTGTGGTCTACAGCTTATCATGAGATACTCTACCTCAGGCGAGCAATAGCTCGAGACTTCCTTAGATATTGTGCACCAGTTGTTTTACAAAAATACATAGTCTGCCTGGGTTAACCAAGATTAACTCAGGGGTGAAAGATGTGTTCAACTCCAAAGAATGCTCAATGGTTGTGAACATAAGACAAGGGGCATTTAGAAGTGTTAAACGTTTTTACATCTGTAAAAAATATACTACTTCCATTTGAAAGATTTACCAAAGTGATTGAAAAAAAACTGTACATTTGTGGAAAGTAGTGAACAATTACACACTTCAGTAGAAAGGAGGTATTATAATATATTTATACTAAAGTAATCAATCAAATGTTTGGTCTAATGATATTCTATGTACAATACTTCCTTTGGTCACCAGGACAGAGCTAGCCCGTCCCCCTCCAACCTGCCGGAGTCCCCTGGTCACAACTCTCCTGGTAGCACCTTACTGCTGGATCTGAAGATGGGTGTCTGTGCAGCTGGTCGACTGCAGGAAAACACCAGGTCAGAGTGGAACTGCGAGAGAAGGACACGAGGAGGGAGATTTGATTTCATCAAGTAATAACAATGGGGTGTGTGTATTAGTCTACAATCTGCTTCTGTTAATTGATTTATAAACACTGTGGCCAGTTAATTGTTGATCCAGTTTCGTGGACGGAGTGGGGTGTACCTAATAACTGATGAAAAGGGCAGCAGGTAGCCTAGTGGTTAAGAGCGTTGGGCCACTAATCAAAAGGTTGCTGGTTCGAAATCTCTGCACCGAAAAATCTGTCTGTGCCTTTTGAGCTAGGTACTTAACCCTAATTGTTATAGTATATGTTTATGGGCCCATATTTCCAAACCCTAGTTATTCAATGTCTTTGTTTCACAGGGGACACTCCTAACCGTTGCTCTCTCAGTGGGAGGGGCTTATCATCTGAGGAGCCTCAACAACATCATGTTGCTGACGAGACAAAGAAGAATCTCTCCAGATCAGAACATCTCAAGAAACACCAGCAGAGACGTATAGGGAAGAAACCTCACCACTGCTGCTCTGACTGTGGGAAGAGTTTCACTATACGGAGTGGCTTCATTATTCACCAGCGGATTCACACTGGAGAGAAACCTTACAAATGTTCACAGTGTGGGAAGAGTTTCTCTGCTTCTAACACCTTCAAATCTCATCTGAGAATTCATACAGGGGAGAAGCCTTACCCCTGCCTCGATTGTGGGAAAAGCTTTGCTAATGCAGGAACCCTAACCATACACACGCGTGTACACACTGGAGAGAAGCCTTATAGCTGTGATCAGTGTGTAAAGAGCTTTTCTCTATCAGAAAATCTAACTATACACCGGCGCATACACACCGGAGAGAAACCTTACAGATGTTCACAGTGTGGGAAGTGTTTTGCGGCTTCTAACACCTTCAAATCTCATCTGAGAATTCATACAGGGGAGAGGCCTTACCCCTGCCTTGATTGTGGGAAAAGCTTTGCTAACTCTGGAACTCTAACCATACACCAGCGTGTACACACTGGAGAGAAGCCTTATAGCTGTGATCAGTGTGGGAATAGCTTTTCTGCATCTAACACCTTCAAATATCATCTGAGAATTCATACAGGGGAGAAGCCTTACCCCTGCCTTGATTGTGGGAAAAGTTTTGTTAGTGCAGGAGGCCTAACCATACACAAGCTAACACACACAGGAGTGAAGCCTTATAGCTGTGATCAGTGTGGAAAGAGCTTCAATCAGTCAAGCAACCTGACTACACACCAGCTAACACACGCAGGAGTGAAGCCTTATAGCTGTGATCAGTGTGGGAAGAGCTTCAATCAGTCAGTCCACCTGACAACACACAAGCTAAGACACACTGGAGTGAAGCCTTATAACTGTGATCAGTGTGGGAAGAGCTTCGCTGTTGCTTACACCCTGAATAGACACAAGGCAACACACACTGGAGAGAAGCCTTATAGCTGTGATCAGTGTGGAAAGCGCTTCAGTCAATCGGGGAGCCTGAATTCACACCAGCGAACACACACTTGAGAGAAACCCTATGTCTGTCTGTGGAAAGAGCTTTGTTCTTAAGGGCCAATGAAAAAACACCAGAAAACAAAAACGTGCCATATTTCATCTCCATCCTATACCTGACACCGGTTATAGAGGGGGATGTTGATAATTGTATCTTATTTCATATACTCATGATACTATAATTATTAAATGTCATTATGTAGAATAATGTTTCAACAATAGGTGTATATTCATGTATTCAATTGATCAATAAATTCAATCCATTATCTTCTAAACAAGAAGTTTACAAATTGTATATTTTTATAATAATATCTAAATTGACTAAAATGCTCCTTAAACTAATCAATAATACATTGAATAATAATATCCATGAGGTCAAGGTAAGAACTATGCATACTGTGTTTTGTAACAACGGTTAATGTAATAACTTTTAGATGAATAATGTAATATCTTGTTGGTTAATATGATAAAATGTTGAATTTTTATAGTAATAACTTTTCCATTTAATGTAATAAGTTACGGTATCAGGTAACAACTTTTTTAATGAATAATGTAAACTTCAACCGATCATGTAATAACACCTGAACCAATGTTTAATGTGTTACTTCACTAATGTTAATGCACATACCACCCTCCACCAATTACAAACCCACACACACAAACCTATGCACTTGTACTCACACACACTCTAATCTTCAAATTGTATTGGTCGCATACACATATTTATCAGATGTTATTGCGGGTGGGTGTAGAAATGCTTGTGTTCCTAGCTCCAACAGTGCAGTAATATCTAGCAATACACACAACAATACACACATCTAAAAGCACAAGAAGGGAATTATTGAAATGTACACACCTGTACAATCTCACACACACACACTGAAACAATAAACTTAATTAATCTGTAGTCTTCTAGTCAATGAGCCAGGGTGCTCGGTGGGGCTCACTTGGGGTGAAAATGTCTCATAGTGAAGCTATGGTAGATTTCTGTGTGTTATCATTCTTTCTCTTCATCCCTCCATCCCATTCAGTTTTCCCATAGAGATTTTATCCTATGACTGTCAGCATACAGTACATCAGGTTATTGCTCATGTATACCCTTTAATCATATATAATTGGAAATATTAGATTCACAGCTGTCCATCCGACACATTTTCAGAATGTTCAGATCGACAGATACATATCAGAAGTGGTTCTGAAACGTAATAAAAATTACCTTTAAAAAGTAGCCAGGCCTTGGGAGGGGAGAACCCCCAACCGGGCCCTCACACCCACCCCATAATGGGCTACCATCTCCACCCCGACCACCACTCCTTGGAGAGGTCACTACAAGCCTCAGAGGACTCTGATGTCAACGTCAGAAATATGTGAAACATATTTTCAGATAGAAACATAAAAAAGACAAACATACTTTGATAATGTAATGTATTGTCAGTTGGACAAAACAGGACCAAAATACACATTAGGAAAAGGTGAAGATTATTGACGCAAATTAATAAGAGTAAGGGACCAAGTATGGACCGTTGCCAGAAGAAGGTGAAGAGTAAAGAATATTTTGACTCTGACTCCAATATTATGTGAATGCTATAGGCCCATAATTGAGCTAACGTAGGCTAATGTGATTAGCATTAGGTTGTAAGTAACAAGAAAATGTCCCAGGACATATCTGATATGGACAGAAACTTAAATTCTTGTTAATCTAACTGCACTGTCCAATTTACAGTAACTATTACAGAAAAATAATACCATGATATTGTTTGAGAGTGCACAGTTATGAACTTGAAAAAGTATTAATAAACCAATTAGGCTCATTTGGGCAGTCTTGATACAACATTTTGAACAGAAATGCAATGGTTCATTGATTCAGTCTAAAACGTTGCACTTCCATCTAGTGGCCAAAATGAAATTGCACCTAACCTTGAGTAGTACATTGTGACCATTCTCTTTTATTTCAAAGATAATGGAACACAAAAAAAAAACAATTTATTTCTTTGTATGATCTTTTACCAGATCGAATGTGTTATATTCTCCTACAATAATTTCACATTTACACAAATTTCAAAGTGTTTCCAATCAAATGGTATCAAGAATATGCATATCCTTGCTTCAGGTCCTGCGAAACAGGCAGTTAGATTTGGGTATGTCATTTTAGGCAAAAATTGGGAAAAAAAGGGTCCGATCCATAAGAGGCTAGCCAAGGTAGCGAACATTGAGTCACTACTCGGAATACTATAAGATGCAACTATCTAGGTTTACTGTTATGCATTTATTAAAAGTAAGTGACAAACTGATATCCTGCAATCAATGATCTAGCATTATACGTAAGCATCTCTGGATTAACAATCTCATGTTAACTAAACGTAGTAATGAATAAATTGGCTGCAATTCTTTAAATTGACAATTCTGTAACCTGTCATGGACAAGTTTTAAAATTACACAATAGCTGTCAGCTAGAGATGTCCAGGAGCTTGCAGGGATTTGTAGTCTTGCGTGGTGTCTGTTTTTATGATAATTAGCTTTTGCGAAATTTGAGAGTAAATAGAGCCGACTATATTGATAAAAGTAACCTTGTCTGAGAGAGATTTAATTTCCGTCCGTTTGTCTGTGAATGTATTGTAATGTTTTAAAATTGTATAAACTGCCTTAACTTTGCTGGACCCCAGGAAGAGTAGCTGTTGCTTTGGCAGCAGTTAGTGGGGATCCAAAATAAATACAAATACAAAGATAAGAATCTCTGGATGAACTACTCAAATCAAATCAAATCAAATCAAATTTTATTTGTCACATACACATGGTTAGCAGATGTTAATGCGAGTGTAGCGAAATGCTTGTGCTTCTAGTTCCGACCATGCAGTAGTATCTAACAAGTAATCTAACAAATTCACAACAACTACCTTATACACACAAGAGTAAAGGAATGAATACGAGTATGTACATATAAATATATGGATGAGCGATGGCTGACCGGCATAGGCAAGATGCAGTAGATGGTATGGAGTACAGTATATACACATATATATGAGATGAGTAATGTAGGATATGTAAACATTATATAAATGGCATTGTTTAAAGTGGCTAGTGATACATTATTTCATCCAATTATAATTATTAAAGTGGCTAGAGATTTGGGTCGATGACCGACGGCATAGGCAAGATACAGTAGATGGTTTAGAGTACAGTGTATACATTTGATATGAGTATGTCGGATACGTAAACATTATATACAAAATTGTTTAAAGTGGCTAGTGATACATTTGTTACATCCAATTCCTATGTATAAAGTGGCTAGAGATTTAAGTCAGTATGTTGGCAGCAGCCACTCAATGTTAGTGATGGCTGTTTAACAGTCTGATGGCCTTGAGGTAGAAGCTGTTTTTCAGTCTCTCGGTCCCAGCTTTGATGCACCTGTACTGACCTCGCCTTCTGGATGATAGCGGGGTGAACAGGCAGTGGCTCGGGTGGTTGTTGTCCTTGATGATCTTTTGGCCTTTCTGTGACATCGGGTGGTGTAGGTGTCCTGGAGGGCAGGTAGTTTAACCCGGTGATGCGTTGTGCAGTCCTCACTACCCTCTGGAGAGCCTTACGGTTGTGGGCGGAGCAGTTGCCGTACCAGGCGGTGATACAGCCCGACAGGATGCTCTCGATTGTGCATCTGTAAAAGTTTGTGAGTGATTTTGGTGACAAGCCAAATTTCTTCAGCCTCCTGAGGTTGAAGAGGCGCTGTTGCGCCTTCTTTACCACGCTGTCTGTGTGGGTGGACCAATTCAGTTTGTCCGTGATGTGTACGCCGAGGAACTTAAAACTTTCCACCTTCTCCACTACTGTCCCTCGATGTGGATAGGGGGGTGCTCCCTCTCCTGTTTCCTGAAGTCCACGATCATCTCCTTTGTTTTGTTGACATTGAGTGAGAGGTTATTTTCCTGACACCACACTCCGAGGGCCCTCACCTCCTCTCTGTAGGCCGTCTCGTCGTTGTTGGTAATCAAGCCTACCACTGTAGTGTCGTCAGCAAACTTGATGATTGTGTTGGATGCGTGCTTGGCCACGCAGTCATGGGTAAACAGGGAGTACAGGAGAGGGCTGAGAACGCACCCTTGTGGGGCCCCAGTGTTGAGGATCAGCGGGGTGGAGATGTTGTTTCCTACCCTCACCACCTGGGACCCGGCCCGTCAGGAAGTCCAGGACCCAGTTGCACAGGGCTGGAGTCGAGACCCAGGGTCTCGAGCTTAATGACGAGCTTGGAGGGAACTATGGTGTTAAATGCTGAGCTGTAGTCGATGAACAGCATTCTTACATAAGTATTCCTCTTGTCCAGATGGGTTAGGGCAGTATGCAGTGTGATTGCGATTCGCGTCTGTGGACCTATTGGGACGGTAAGCAAATTGGAGTGGGTCCAGGGTGTCTGGCAGGATGGAGGTGATATGATCCTTGACTAATCTCTCAAAGCACTTCATGATGACGGAAGTGAGTGCTACGGGCGATAGTCATTTAGCTCAGTCACCTTAGCTTTCTTGGGAACAGGAACAATGGTGGCCCTCTTGAAGCATGTGGGAACAGCAGACTGGGATAGGGACTGATTGAATATGTCCGTAAACACACCAGCCAGCTGGTCTGCGCATGCTCTGAGGACACGGCCAGGGATGCCATCTGGGCCGGCAGCCTTGCGAGGGTTAACACATTTAAATGTTTTTCTCACATTGGCTGCGGTGAAGGTGAGCCCGCAGGTTTTGGTAGCGGGCCGTGTCGGTGGCACTGTATTGTCCTCAAAGCGAGCAAAGAAGTTGTTTAGTTTGTCTGGGAGCAGGACGTCATGGTCCGCGACGGGGCTGGTTTTCTTTTGTAGTCCGTGATTGACTGTAGACCCTGCCACATTCCTCTTGTGTCTGAGCCATTGAATTGTGACTCTACTTTGTCTCTATATTGACGCTAGCTTGTTTGATTGCCTTGCGGAGGAGTAGCTGCACTGTTTGTATTCAGTCATGTTTCCGGTAGCCTTTACCTGGTTAAAAGCAGTGGTTCGCTTTCAGTTTTCTTGCGAATGCTGCCATCAATCCATGGTTTCTGGTTGGGAAGGTTTTGATATTTGCTATGGGTACAACATCACCAATGCATTTGCTAATAAACTCGCTCACCGAATCAGCGTATACATCAATGTTGTTGTCAGATGCTATCCGGAACATATCCCAGTCCACGTGCTCGAAGCAATCTTGCAGCATGGAATCAGATTGGTCGGACCAGCGTTGAACAGACCTGAGAACGGGCGTTTCCTGTTTTAGTTTCTGTTTGTAGGCTGGGAGCAACAAAATGGAGTCATGGTCAGACTTGCCGAAAGGAGGGCGGAGAATAGCCTTGTATGCATCACGGAAGTTGGAATAACAGTGGTCCAGGATTTTACCAGCCCGGGTGGCACATTCGATATGCTGGTAAAATTTCGGGAGCCTTGTTCTTAAATTAGCCTTATTAAAATCCCCAGCCACAATAAATGCAGCCTCAGGATATGTGGTTTCCAGTTTACATAGAGTCCGATGAATTTCTTTCAGTGCCGTCGATGTGTCAGCTTGAGGGGGGATGTACACGGCTGTGATTATAATCGAAGAGAATTCTCTTGGTAGATAATGCGGTCTGCATTTGATTGTAAGGAATTCTATGTCAGGTGAACAAAAGGACTTGAGTTCCTGTATGTTGTTATGATCACACCACGTCTCGTTAATCATAAGACACACACCCCCGCCCTTCTCAACTATCTAATGTTAGCTAGATGAAGTAATTAATAAATTGGCTACATTTCTTTTAATTGACAATTATGTGACCTGTCATGAGCAAGTTTTAGAATTACACAATACCTGTTAGCAAAGGTGTCAGCTAGAGATGACATGCAGGAGCTTGCAGGGATTTGTAGTCTTTCATGATGTCTACTTTTATGCTAACTAGCATCTGCAAAATCTGAGTTTAAATAGAGACGACTATATCGACAAAAGTCACCTTGTCTGAGAGAGGGTAAGCCTATGGGAGGGTAAGCCTATGGGAAATCCCCTATTGGAAATATGAATGCTGGAAAACAACTGGAACCATTTTCCTGTTTTGCCCCTAGGTTTTATGGGTATTATGAACGTCCACTGTGGGGCTCTATAGAGAGAAATAGTAATGCCATCTTTCTATAGGCACTAATTTGCCATGGTTCGCTGGACAAAGCCTATGAGGGAAATTAATGGCGTTTTTGTAGGGTGTTTGGATAAATGCCGAAAATAAGGTCTGTTGTAAACACAGGGTTAGATGTTATACGTTTTGTTATACAATCTATCAGCGAACGTCACTTCGTGTGAATTGTGAAGTATTTATGTCATTAAAAAAAGCACATCACAAAGGCTTCATAATTCATGAAGGTCATATAAACTGACTGCTATTATCTCATAGGTCAAAACGTATAAGATCTCGTTTGCATGTGCTAACAGTCTTTTCGGCGTTTATTCCAAAACCCACATTTTTCCGATTGGGATGGCTGAACGAGCCAAAGGTAACTCATTTCCGAGTTAATACTACAAACTGGCGAGCGTTAAACCTCTATATAGCTCGACATTGACATGATTGGTTGACGACAAGTGGGGGCGGTACTTCCTGTATAAATGCAAACTCCTTTCCTTGACTACTTCCTTCCAGCAGTGTGTAGCAGGGAGATTCCTAGATGTGAGAAGTGTGCAGGAGGACCTGAGAGAAAGGAATGTGTAGTATTGATGGAGAAAGTTGTGTGTGTTAACTATAGGGGTACCCGTGGTGCTGGAGATCAGACATGTCCGGTGAGAGAAAGACAGGTTGAGGTTACCAGGATCACAGTAGTGCAGAAGGTGGTGTATGCTGAGGCAGTGAAGAGAGTAGAAGATGAAGATGGGTCCAGGGTGAGGGATCCTGAGAGGATCTCTGTGATTAGACTGAGGTCAATAGAGTGATAGGAATAACATGCTTCAGGAAGTCTTTTTTTTGCGGTCATGGCCATGGTTGTCAACTGTATCGCAGGAATAGAATGTAAATCACAGTGGATAGATGTTGTGGTGGCAGCTGCAGAGAACTTGTGTTTACAATATTTTACTGCAGAGTTACAAGGTGTTAATATCCCGTCCTCCCTGGCTGCTGGCCTAGTGTAGGATCAGAGGGCCAAAGTAGTGGAATAATTATTTAGTTTTAATGGGTGTAGGGTTAGTTGGTTGGGCAATTTTTTTCACAGTGTATAGAAATCATACTACAGAATAGTACTACAGAATAGTAGGCTGATAAACAGACAAATCAGTAGGTGGCGGCATGCACCTATTACCATTGTATGCGAACCGCCATAATACCAAAGAATAGGAAGACCGTTTCCTTCCTTTTCAACAGCTCTGCTCCTTGAATCGCAGGAAGTCTTAACTTCTACCACGGTTGCATTGCTGTAAATGGCCACTGCAGAAGTCGGATTGAACACGGATAGCGCAGCTGTAATCAGTCTGGTATTGTATAGGCTACCCTTACTGGTCCTCAGACAATTAAAAGTATCTGGACGGTCGAAGAGGACGTTTTTCCAACAGACTCTCGGGTAGAGTTAGACGATAACAGACAACAGGATTCTTGGTGAATAGGGTGTTGAACGATTTATTGACTTTAATAGATCAGGTAAAATCTTATCCGGGATCTTTCTGAAGTAAGATTAGCTTAAATCAGACATTTATTTGTCACAATTTAATTCGAGTTGTAATATTGAAAAGGACGTGTGATTGCTCTGGTATAGCTGTTATTTATTTGAACGCTGTAACAAAGAAAGTAACTGTAGTGTAAGCTAGCTATAGATTTACTATCACTTTTTTATTTGACGAAACGCTGAAGAAAGAATAGCTTCCACGATGGATCGGGTAAGTTTAGTTTACTTTTATTAACAGTATGCCTACTGTGGTGTATAACATGTCTAGGCCTAGTTTTCATCTTTGATCTTCCATATCCATTCGTTCCATTTGAACAGCTGGACAAAATAAACTGATGGTAATAAACACTTGGGATATTTTTCCTAAAGCAAAGTAGCCTACTAGCCTGAAGCACACAGATTGATACAAGGCAATGCGCAACGAGCAGGTAAAGTCAGACCTATGGAGAAATAATGAGGCCAAAGCTGCACCTTGCAGTGGCGGTGTGTGGGTAAAATCACCGGGAAGCCAAGGCAGAAAAATGAGCCATATTACAACCTATGTGTTGTGATAATTGCGTTGTTTGCTCTATAACCTGTTAGTTCATATGCCTTGACACAGCGGAGACAAGAAGACAGTGGCAGAATAAATTCAACCACACATTTTGTTCAATCATAAAACCGGAGAGCAACATATGTCCTGTGAGATAAACAAAACATTTTGCATATAACAAACACTTACATGACCTACAGCATGGTCAAGCCAGTTAATGTTTCCGACATTTTCGAACAACTAAATAACTATTGGTTTAGTTACCGCAAGTCGCAAAGAAAACGGGCTGCCTCCACTATTCCAGCACTACCTCAGGTGCACATTTCTGTCCATTAGGAACCAATGATGTGCTACCTTTTTGTAGCATTTCTGATATTACACATTTATTTTCAGCTTCATCTCAAGAGTTCTATCTAACCTGTTCAGCAACTCTGTTGCTTGGCAACAGTATAGCTGCTGTTAGCTAACGCTGGCTTGTTTGTCCCAAGTCCAGCAGCTAACCTGTGTAGCTCGCTAGCTAACGAACAGCCAAAGAAAGGTGTAATTGTTTATGGAAGGTGTGTTACACAAATAGCCATTAGTTAGATAGCAGACGAGAACAGCTGACAACAATAGCTAGTTCATGTCCAAATGGCAGTCCTACATTTTTCCACAAAACATAGTTAGCTAGCTACATCAGTTAAAAACAAAATTGTCACGCTGCATGCAATGGACTTTTGCAACGTGTCGTGGTAATTATTCTAATCAAAAGGAGAGACTTAGATTTCTACAAAACCACCAAACTTTATTAATATTTACTGCAGTAATGGAGCGTTAACGGTCACTGAATGGTGTAGAGCTAAAAGCCCAAATAAGCAGGGCTAGGTTACAACTTTATCCTGAGTCCTCATGACAAAGAACAGATATGTGAAATTATACAAGGGTACAAACAGTAACATAAACAGACAATATTTAGATGGCGGTAAATGTCTGTCTCTAGGTCATTTACTGCTTGTTTAAACAGAAATTATTATAGAACAGGACACTAGATCCTTCCCTCAACATATGAAGTCCAGTGTCCATTTGCGATGTGGGAGAGAGAAACTGGAGGGAGAGTTCCCCTGGCCCTGCAGACAGAACAGCATTTGATGCAGACACCAATCATGCAGTGGAATGTAGTCTTTAGGTCTTATCACCAATGCATGTAAATCAACTGCCAGCATTAAGGCTCAGAGGCTCCTTTCAGGCCAAAAGACAGTGTGAAATAATTGAAGAATATTCTAATATAAAAGGTAATTTGAATAACAATGTTGTAATTTCTACCACAAACGCTAGCTAGCTACTCCATAGTCCAAGCTATGGTAAACGCTAGCCATATTTCACTGTCAGACAGGACACAACTCAAACTAGCTGAGAAAAAAATAAGATTTTATTGGTCGCATACACATACTCAGCAGATCTTATTGCGGGTGTAGCGAAATGCTTGTGTTCCTAGTTCCAACAGTGCAGTAATATCTAACAATTCACAACACTAACGTTACACATGAATCTTAAAGTAAAATAATGGAATTAAGAAATATATAAATATTAGGACGAGCAATGTCAGAGTCCAGAGTACAAATATAGTGCATTCATAAGTATGTGGACACCCCTTCAAATGATTGGATTTGGCTATTTCAGCCACTCCCGTTGCTGACGTGGGGTGGGGGGTGTTCATAGACAAAATGAAGGCCTTAAAATGTCCAAAATCTTCTTGGCCACATGTCAATAGTACCACCCCACACCAATACAGTTAAATTGGCAATACACAAACTTGCAAGCAACCTCCCTTTAACTAAAATGTCAACCCAAATGCGTCTAACAGGGCATTAATAGTCCAGCGACACTGAACATCAAAGGGATTGAACAAAAGAAAGTCTGCTGCAGTGAAAAGCACTGGAGCAATAGAGGAGTCTTAGCTGTTGACTTCAGGCTTGCAGTTGCACTGTCTGTACGGCTGATGGTTTGTATGTCAAAGCTTTGCAACAATGTTGCTACTAATCCATGCGATCAATAACTGCTGCGGTCCCAAAAGATGACGACCTAGAGCGGCAACACCGATGATCGAGTTAAACACCAGTGAAGGGAGTTCTTAACGATATAACACACAATGACATTCTAGACGATTCTACTCTTCCAACTTTGTGGCAACAGTTTGGGGAAGGCCCTTTCCTGTTTCAGCATGACAATGCCCCTGTGCACCAAGCGAGGTCCATACAGAAATGGTTTGTCGAGATTGGTGTGGAAGAACTTCACTGGCCCACACAGCCCTGACCTCAACCCCATCGAACACCTTCGGGATGAATTGAAACGCTGACTGTGAGCCAGGCCTAATTGGCCAACATCAGTGCCTGACCTCACTAATGCTCTTGTGGCTGAATTGAAGCAAGTCCCCGCAGAAATGTTCCAACATCTAGTGGAATGCTTTCCCAGCAGAGTGTAGGCTGTTATAGCAGCAAAGGGGGGGACCAACTCTATTAATGCCTGCGATTTTGGAATGAGATGTTCGACAAGCAGGTGTCCCTATACTTTTGGTAATGTAGTCCCCAATTTCCTGGTATCCAATTGGTATTTAGTCTTGTCTCATCGCTGCAACTCCCATACGGACTCGGGAGAGGTGAAGGTCGAGAGCCATGCGTCCTCCCGAAACACACCCCGGTGCAGTTGCCGTACCAGGTGGGGATACAGCCCGACAGGATGCGCTCAATGGTGCATCTCAGCCTCCCTGAGGTTGAAGAGGCACTGTTGAGCCATCTGTGTGGGTGGACCATTTCAGGTTGTCAGTGTTTACACAAAGGAACTTGACCGGCCCTGTGGATGGGCAGATAGGAGTCGTGATTTGATTTGCCGAAAGGATGGCAAATACACATGTAAACAGCACGGTCACGAATATACATGTAAAATACATGCTTGCTAGCATCAGAAAAACTCACCAGTTTCGAACGTCCAGAATATATTCTAGTATGCTCCTTCTCCTGTCTTGACATTTTTATCAAAATCTGTTCTGATCAGCAGTGCAAACTAACAACATTAGACAGGCTTGATTGTATTTACAGCTCTGATCTGGATGGTGGACTAGCCCATGTGATGGATATTTGTCAACAGCCATTCCAGTGGTGTGGTGCTTGGGGTGGGGAAGGGGGCTAATCCCCCCCAAACCCTGATTATATAAATGTATAGGATGCATAACTCTGCAATGCTTTAGGCTAGAAACAAACTGTAAAAGGAACCAGAAAGATGTGGCTCTACTGTACATGGAGATAACTGTAGAAATTGACATTCATTTAATTTAGGGTGGAAGGTAAAACCAAATAGTGTATAAAACCAAATAATTGATGGATTTGGCTCTAAATACTACATCATAATGAGCAGCAGTAGTTCAGGTGTTCAAGATTTCCCTCACTGGTTATTTGGACAAATTAAGATTCTGCAAGTGTTGGTGTCCTCCGAATTTTGGAAAGGGGGAGGGGACATTCGGCCCGTATCTTGAAAGAGGGTGGAGCTCCTCGTTCCAGCAGCTCTCTTCCTTACATGACTGAACCCAGAACTAAAGCGGCTAAGCGGCTGATTCGAGGGGCTGACCAATTACGTGAGACATTAGTTCTGGGTTAACCAAGATTAACTCGGGTGGAAGATATGTTCAACTCCATTGAATGCTCAAAGGTTCTGAACATAAGATGGGGCATTAGAAGTGTTTTTTTTTTTACATTTGTAAAAAATATACCCCTAACATTTGAAAAATTTGCCAAAGTGATTTAGAAAACTAGACATTTGTGGAAAGTAGTGAACAATTATACACTTCAGGAGAATGGTGCATCCTTATAATACCTCCTATCAGAGATTGACTAAAGTAATCAAATGTTTGTTCTAATGATATTCTATGTACCATACTTCCTGTGGTCACCAGGACAGAGCTAGCCCGTCCCCCTACACCCTGCCAGAGTCCCCTGGTCACAACTCTCCTGTTAGCACCTTACTGCTGGATCTGAAGAGGGTGTCTGTGAGGCTGGTCGACTGCAGGAAAACACCAGGGCAGAGTGGAACTGTGAGAGAAGGACACGAGAAGGGAGATGGAGATTTGATTTCATCAAGTAAGAACAATGGGGTGTGTGGATTGAACTACAATCTGATTCTGCAACTTCTGTTAGTTGATTGATAAGCAGTGGCCAGTAAATTGTCGATACAGTTTTGTGAACAGAGGGGGGGTGTACTTAATAAACTGGCCACTGTGTATGTTGATAAGGGCGGCAGGTAGCCTAGTGGTTAAGACCGTTGGGCCACTAATCAAAAGGTTGCTGGTTTGAATATCTGAACCGACTAGGGGAAAAATCTGTCTGTGCCCTTGAGCAAGGTACTTAACCCTAAATGCTCCTGTAAGTTGCTCTGGATAACAGTGTCTGCTAAATAACAAACAATTTTTTAAATAATTATAGTATTTATGGACCCAAATTTCCAAAACCTAGTTATTCAATGTCTTTGATTCTCAGGGGACACCCCTAACCATCGTTCTCTCAGTGGGAGGGGCTTATCATCTAGGGTGCCTCAACATCATGTTGCTGACGAGACAGAGAAGAGTCTCTCCAGATCAGAACATCTCAAGAAACACCAGCAGAGACGTACAGGGAAGAAACCTCACCACTGCTGCTCTGACTGTGGGAAGACTTTCACAAGCCAGAGTGGCTTCATTATTCACTGTGATCAGTGTGGGAAGAGTTTTGCTGCATCTAACACCTTCAAATCTAAAGTAAGAATTCATACAGGGGAGAAGCCTTACCCCTGCCTTGATTGTGGGAAAAGATTTGTTAGTGCAGGAGCCCTAACCGTACACCAGCGTGTACACACTGGAGAGAAACCTTATAGCTGTGATCAGTGTGGGAAGAGCTTTGCTGTAGCTTCCACCCTGACTACACACCAGCAAACACACACTGGAGTGAAGCCTTATAGCTGTGATCAGTGTGGGAAGAGCTTTGCTATATCAGCAAAACTAACTATACACCAGCGAATACACACAGGAGAGAAGCCTTATAGCTGTGGTCAGTGTGGGAAGAGCTTTGCTGTAGCTTCCACCCTGAATACACACCAGGTAACACACACTGGAGAGAGAACTTATGTTTGTCTATGTGGGAAGAGCTTTGCTCTAGCTTCCACCCTGACTGTACACCAGCGAACACACACTGGAGAGAAGCCTTATAGCTGTGGTCAGTGTGGAAAGAGCTTTGCTGTATCAGAAAAACTAACTATACACCAGCGAATACACACAGGAGAGAAGCCTTACAGCTGTGGTCAGTGTGGGAAGAGCTTTGCTGTTTCAGAGAAACTAACTAGACACCAGCGAATACACACAGGAGAGAAGCCTTACAGCTGTGATCAGTGTGGGAAGAGCTTCAATCAGTCAGGGACCCTGATTTCACACCAGCGAACACACACTAGAGAAAAACCCTATGTCTGTCTATGTGGAAAGAGCTTTTCTCATTTAGGGCAAATGAAAAAACACCAGAAAACAAAAATGTGCCATATTTCATCTCCCTCCTATCCGCCCCCGGTTCCAGACCCCTAAATAAAGGACCAATAGAAAACATCTAGTGAACAGTCATATCCGTCTCCCATTCTTAAAAAGTTGACTTATTCTGATCACCATGGTAACCTCTGGAGCATAATATTCAGCTCTGATGTAGGATCAGGTCTCCCCTGTGTCTGTGTAATATCACACATTGGGATCTAAATGGATTAATGTTATCATAGAAAATGTCATAGTGAACCTGTGTGTGTGGGGGGGATGTTAAATTGGATCTTCTTTCATGTACTCATAATACTATTAAATGTCATTATGTAGAATAATGTTTCAACAATAGGTGTATATTTATGTAATAAATTGATCAATACGTTCAATCCATTATCTTCTAAACAAGAACTTATCACTTTAATTTTATATTTTAATAAATTGATCCTAAAACTAATCAATAATACATTGGATAATAATATCCATGAGGTCAAGGTAAGAACTATGCATACTGTGTTTTGTAACAACGGTTAATGTAATAACTTTTAGATGAATAATGTAATAAAACCGGTAAATGTAATATCTTGTTGGTTAATATGATAAAATGTTGAATCGTTATAGAAATAACCTTTCCATTTAATGTAATAAGTTACTTTATCAGGTGAGTAATAACTTTTTTTAATGAATAATGTATTAACTTCAACCGATCAGGTAATAACACTTAAACCAATGTTGTATGTGTTACTTCACTAATATTAATGCACATACCACCCTTCACCAAGTACAAACCCACACACAAAAACCTATGCACTTGTACTCCCACAAACACACACTCTATTCTTCATATTGTATTGGTCGCATGCACGTATATAGCAGATGTTACTGCGGGTGTAGAAATGGTTGTGTTCCTAGCTCCAACATTGCAGTAATATCTAACAATACACACATCTAAAAGTAAAATAGAATTATTGAAATATACACACCTGTACAATCACACACACACACACGCATTGATAAACAATAAACTGAATTGTTCTGTAGGCTTTACAGTGGGGCTCACTTGGTGTGAAAATGTCTCATAGTAAAAAAAAAATGAAGGTCAACAGTTGTGGCCAAAAGTTTTGAGAATGACACAAATATTAATTTCCACAAAGTTTGCTGCTTCAGTGTCTTTAGATATTTTTGTCAGAATATGGAATACTGAAGTATAATTACAAGAATTTCATAAGTGTCAAAGGCTTTTATTGACAATTACATGAAGTTGATGCAAAGAGTCAATATTTGCAGTGTTGACCCTTCTTTTTCAAGACCTCTGCAATCTGCCCTGGCATGCTGTCAATTAACTTCTGGGCCACATCCTGACTGGTGGCAGCCCATTCTTGCATAATCAATGCTTGGAGTTTGTCAGAATTTGTGGGTTTTTGTTTGTCCACCCGCCACTGGAGGATTTACAAGTTCTCAATGGGATTAAGGTCTGTGGAGTTTCCTGGCCATGGACCCAAAATATTGATGTTTTGTTCCCCGAGCCACTTAGTTATCACTTTTGTCTTATGGCACGGTGCTCCATCATGCTGGAAAATGCATTGTTCGTCACCAAACTGTTCCTGGATGGTTGGGAGAAGTTGCTCTCGGAGGATGTGTTGGTACCATTCTTTATTCATGGCTGTGTTCTTAGGCAAAGTTGTGAGTGAGCCCACTCCCTTGGCTGAGAAGCAACCCCACACATGAATGGTCTCAGGATGCTTTACTGTTGGCATGACACAGGACTGATGGTAGCGCTCACCTTGTCTTCTCCAGACAAGCTTTTTTCCGGATGCCCCAAACAATCGGAAAGGGGATTCATCAGAGAAAATGACTTTACCCCAGTCCTCAGCAGTCCAATCCCAGTACCTTTTGCAGAATATCCCTGATATTGTCTGTCCCTGATGTTTTTCCTGGAGAGAAGTGGCTTCTTTGCTGCCCTTCTTGACACCAGGCCATCCTGCAAAAGTCTTCTGCTCACTGTGTGTGTGCAGATGCACTCACACCTGCCTGATGCCATTCCTGAGCAAGCTCTGTACAGGTGGTGCCCCGATCCCGCAGCTGAATCAACTTTAGGAGACGGTCCTGGAGCTTGCTGGACTTTCTTGGGCGCCCTGAAGCCTTCTTCACAACAATTGAACCGCTCTCCTTGAAGTTCTTGATGATCCAATAAATGGTTTATTTAGGTGCAATCTTACTGGCAGCAATATCCTTGCCTGTGAAGCCCTTTTTGTGCAAAGCAATGATGACGGCACGTGTTTCCTTGCAGGTAACCATGGTTGACAGAGGAAGAACAATGATTCCAAGCACCACCCTCCTTTTGAAGCTTCCAGTCTGTTATTCGAACTCAATCAGCATGACAGAGTGATCTCCAGTCTTGTCCTTGTCAACACTCACACCTGTGTTAACGAGAGAATCACTGACATGATGTCAGCTGGTCCTTTTGTGGCAGGGCTGAAATGCAGTGGAAATGGTTTTTGGGGATTCAGTTCATTTGTATGGCAAAGAGGGACTTTGCAATTAATTGCAATTCATCTGATCACTCTTCATGACATTCTGGAGTATATGCAAATTGCCATCATACAAACTGAGGCAGCAGACTTTGTGAAAATTAATATTTGTGTCATTCTCAAAACTTTTGGCCACGACTGTATGTCCCTAGAGTTGAAAATGTGTTCTGTCCTTGCAGCAATGGTAGCTTTCTGTATGTTATCAGTATTTGTATTCATCCCTCCATCCCATTCATAGCTTTCCATCAGACACAATTTCAGAATGTTCAGATCGACAGAAATGTTATCTTCAAACTCTTGGATACATATCAGAAGTGGTTCTGAAATGTAATAATAATGACCTTTAAAAAGTAGCCAGGCCTCGGGCGGGGAGAACCCCCGACCGGACCCCCACCCCATAATGGGCTACCACCTCCACCCTGACCACCTCTCCTTGGAGCGGTCACTACATGCCCGAGGACTCTGATGTCAACTTCAGAAGACTGTAAGATTGAAAAATATTTCCAGATAGAAACATAAAATAGAAAAACATACTTTGATAATGTAATGTATTGTCAGTTGGACGAAACAGGACCAAAATACACATTTGGAAAATGTGAACATTGAAGCAAATTAATAAGAGTAAGGGACCAAGTATGGACCTTTGCCAGAATAATATTCTGACTCTGACTCCAATATTATGTGGATGGACAACAGCTAATATCCTGCAATCAATGATCTAGCATTAAAGGTAAGCATCTCTGGATAAACTATCTAATGTTAGCTAAATGTAGTAGTGAGTAAATTGGCTGCATTTCTTTAAATTTACAATTCTGTGACCTGTCATGGGCAAGTTTTAAAATGACACAATACCTGTTAGCGAAGGTGTCAGCTGGAGACGAAGTCCAGGAGCTTTCAGGGATTTGTACTCTTGCATTATGTCTACTTTCATGCTAATTAGTATGAGCGAAATTGGACAGTAAATAGAGCCGACTATATTGATAAAAATGGGATAACACCTATGAGGAAAAATGAATGGTAGAAAGCAATTGGAACCAGTTCCCTGTTTGGCCACTAGGTTTTATGGGTATTATGACTCGTCCACTGTGGGGCTCTATAGAGAGAAATAGTAATGCCATCTTTTTATAGGCACTAATTTTGCCATGGTTCGTTAGACAAAGCCTATGGGGGAAATTAATGGCGTTTTTGTAGGGTGTTTGGATAAATGCTGAAAATAAGGTCTGTTGTAAACACAGGTTTAGGTGTTATGTTTTGTTATACAATCTTTATCTACTAATGTCACTTTGTGAATTTCGAAGAATTTATGTAATAAAAAAAACATATTTCCCAAATGCTTCATAATTGATGAAGGTCATATTAACTGACTGCTATTATCTCATAGAACAAAACATATAAGATCTCCTTAGCCTGTGCTAACCTTATTTTCTGCGTTTTTTCCAAAACCCACATTCCCATTGGGATTGCTGAATGAGCCAAAGGTAACTAATTTCCAGGTTTTAAAACTACAAGCTGGCGAGCTTTAAAGCTCTGTATAGCTTGACATTGACATGATTGGTAAGTTGTGTACTTCCTGTATAAACTGAAACTCCCTTCCTTGACTACTTCCTTCCAGCAGTGTGTAGCAGGGAGATTCCTAGATGTGAGAAGTGTGCAGGAGGACCTGAGAGAAAGGAATGTGTAGTATTGATGTAAAAAGTTGTCTGTTAACTATAGGGGTACCCATGGTGCTGTAGATCAGACATGTCCGGTGAGAGAAAGACAGGTTGAGCTTACCAGGATCAGAGTAGTGCAGAAGGTGTCGTATGCTGAGGCAGTGGAGAGTAGTAGAGGAAGATGGGTCCAGGGTGAAGGATCCTGAGAGGATACCAGTGATTAGGCTGAGGTCAATAGAGAGTGATAAGAATAACATGCTTCAGTATTTTTTTTTTTTTGGATTTCATGGCCATGGTTGTCAACTGTACCACAGGAATAGAATGTAAAACACAGTGGATAGATGTTGTGGTGGCAGCTGCAGAGAAGTACTCGGTTGTACAATATTTTACTGCACAGTTACAAGGTGTTTTGAATGATAATATCCCGTCCTCCCAGTCTGCTGGCCTGGTGTAGAATCAGAGGACCAACGTTGTGGAATATTGATGAGGTTTTAATGTGTGTAGGGTTAGTTGGTTTTTCACAAAGTGTAATGAATTAATACTACAGAATAGTAGGCTGATACACAGCCAATACACTAGGTGGGGGCATGCACCTATAGTCATTGTTTGCGGGCCGCCATAATACCGAAGAAGAAGACCACTTCCTTCTCAACGGCTCTGATTCTGGTCTGCTCGGTGAAGCGGAAGAATTATGAATCAAATCAAATTGTATTGGTCACATACAGATTTTATTGCTGGTGTAGCGAAATGCTTGTAATGCACTGACTACTGCTGAGGTTCCATTGTTGTAAATGCTGCATGGACACTGCAGACGTCGGATTAAACATACATCAGGTTTTACTGGTTCGCTGCACGGATAGCGCTGCTGTATTCAGTCTTGTATTTTATAGGCTTCCCTTACTGGTGTCAGACAATTAAAACTATCTGGACTCTCGAATAGGACGTTGTTCCAAGTGACGCTGTGGTAGAGGTAGACGGTAACAGACATCAGTATTCTTGGTGAATAGGGTGTTAACGTTTTCTTGACTTTAATATATTAAAATCTTATCCAAGATCTTTCTGAAGTAAGATTTGCCTACATCAGAATTTTTTTTTGTCACAATTTAAGTCGAGTTTTGATATTTAAAAGGACGTTTGATCGCTCTGGTCTAGCTGTTTATCTGAATGCTGTGACAAAGAAAGTAACTTGTAGTGTAAACTAGCTACAGATTTACTGTCACGTTTTTTTATTTTAATAAACGCTGAAGAAAGAATAGCTTCCACGATGAATCTGGTAAGTTTGGGTTACTTCTATTAACAGTATGCCTACTGTGGTGTATAATGTCTAGGCCTAGTTTCAATAATATTTAATCTTCCATATTCATTCATTCCATTTGAACAACTGGACAAAATAAACAATGGTGGTATAAAAACACGTCATATTTTGTCCTTCAGCAAAGTAGCCTACTAGCCTATCGCACACAGTTTAATACAAGGCAACGAGCAGCTAAAGTCAGAACCATGGAGAAATGATGAGGCCAAGGTAAAGCTTGTTTTATATTCACACATTAGGACATTCAACAGACATTCGCCAAAAGCCATTTAAAATTGTAAAAATCAATAACTAATTCACCGTTTGTCACAGAAACATCAAACTAGGTTTGATTTATTCAATAAATGTCTAGCATACTTTTACAACCTTTGTTTTGAGGAAAAATTCCAGTTTTGATTTGATAGAGGGCATGTAGTCTATCAATTCAAAACTGGAATTTCTACTCAAAGCAAAGGTTGTAAAAGTACGCTAGACAGTTATAGAATAAACCATTCCTAGTTTGATGTTTCTGTGACAAACAGTGAATTAGTTATTGATGTATACCGCTTTAAATGGCATTTGATAGATTCTGTATTTAGATCAAATCAAAACTGGCATGTTTACTCAAATACAGCAACGCTATCGGTGCAGCGAACCAGTAAAACCTGATGTATGTTTAATCCGACGTCTGCAGTGTCCATGCAGTATTTACAACAATGGTTTTGATTTGATATAAATACATATGATTTATACCGCTTTAAATGGCTTTTGGCAAATGTCTGTTAAATGTCCGAATGTGTGAATATAAAACCAACTTTACCTTGGTGAAATAATGAGGCCAAGCCTACACCTTGCAGAAGCGGTGTGTGGGTAAAATCACCAGGGAAGCCAAGACAGAAAAATAGCCATATTACACGTTGTGATAATTGCGTTGTTATAACCTGCTAGTTCATATGCCTTGACATAGCCGAGAGCAGAAGACAGTGGCAGAATAAATTCAACCACACCTTTTTGTTAAATCATAAAACTGGAGTGCAACATCGGTCTGGTTAAGTTCACAAAGAATGTTGCATGTAACAAACCGTTACATGACCTTCAGAATGGTCAGGCAAGTGAATGATTCGGACATTTCGGAATACTAAACAGCTATTGATTTGAAGTTACCGCAAGTCGAATAGGAAACAGGTGCTGCTTCCACTATTCAAGCACCATTTCAACTTCAACATCATCTAATCACCTATGCTTAGACTACTACAGTGACAACTAAAATATACCAAAAACCAGGGGTGCAACTTTCACTGGGGATGGAGTGAACTTGTCCCCACCACATTCTGAAATTGCATTTTTGGTCCCCCCTAGGTTTATCATTAGAATGTGATACTAAATGTGTGTTCGGTGTGCTTTAGGACCATGCGGACGCCTCCGAGAGGTTGGGTAGGCTGTTTGGAATGTGTATCTGACTGGATTCAAAAATAAATCATAATAATGACCCCCCACACTTCTAAACCAAAGTTGCACCCTGCCAAAAATTATTTAATCTGATCAACCTAAGATAAATATGATGCGTCTATCCATGGTACTCATTTCTGTGTGTTGACTCAACCAACCGTACAAGTAGAACAAAAAAACATGTCTCACCCAACTTGTAGAGAAATGCCAATTGCCATCCTCCTCTTTTGTGTTCCCTGAATGGTCCCTGAACAGCTTTAAATGTTTTTGTTGTCCTAGGCTACCTGGCTAAGATGCTTGCTCGCTAGCCTAGTAATTTTCATTCACTGGAAACGAAATACATATTGGGAAAATTTATATTTTCTATTTTATTGTTTTAGATTCCATTATATTCTAGTCGTGAGTGTTCAGTATTTTCTGCGCAAAAAGCTTAGCTTCCATAAAGTGACCATTGGACTTAAATGTTTGACTAACTTTAGATGCAACAGGTTTTATTACATTTATAATTTATCACTCTCGCGTGCACATTTCTGTCCATTGAGAACCAACAATGTGCTACCTTTTTGTAGCATTTCTGACAATGCTAACATCTTTTCAACCAAATCTCAGAGTTCTATCTAACCTGGGTCAGCAACTTAGATGCTTGGCATCAATACAGCTGCTCATAGCAAATATTAGCTTGCCTGTCCAAAGTCCAGCAGCTAGCCTCTGTAGCTAGCTAACACCAGTCAGCTGAAAGTTGCTAGCTAGCTAACCTACAGTCGAAGAAAGTTAGCTAGCTGTAATTGTTTTATGGAAGGTTTGTTACACAAATAACTTCAGCCGTTAACTAGCTAGTTAGAACCAGACAACAATAGCTGACATCAACACAGAAGTTGGCTAACGATAGCAAATGACAGTCCTACATTTTTGCACAAAACATAGCTACATCAGTTCACAACCAAATTGTCACACTGCTACCTTACAATACATGCAATCCAATGGACTTTTGCAACACTAGCTAGCTAGCTACTCCAGAAACCAAGCTATGGTAAGAGCTAGACATATTTCACTGTCAGACAGGACACAACTCGAACTGTAGCGGAGAAAACAATACACATGTAAACAGCACGTTGTGCACTGCAGTGAGCAAATGCATGCTGGCTAGCATCAGGAAAAACTCCCCAGTTCCGAACATCCAGAATAAGTTAAAGTATGCTCCTTCTCCTGTCTTCTTGACATTTTAATCCAAATCTGTTTAGATCAACAGTGCCAAACTAACAACTCTGCCAATTGACTGGCTTCATTGAGTGTCTTGATTATTTTTACAGCTCCGATCTGGGTGCTGGACTAGCCCATGTGTTGGATATTTATTTGTCAACAATTCTGCCATGCACGGCCATTCCAGTGGTGCGGCACTAGGGGTGGAGGCTAATGGGGGGAATTAAAATATGTTATGAATTATATATTTTTATGTCATGTATTGGGGAGGCACGTAGCCTAGTGGTTAGAGCGTTGGGCCGGTAACCGAAAGGTTGCTGGATCGAATCCCCGAGCTGACATGGTAAAAATATGTACTTCTGCCCCTGAACTAGGCAGTTAACCCACTCTTCCCCAGTAGGCCATCATTGTAAATAAGAATTTGTTCTTAACTTACTTTCCTAGTTAAATAAAGGTTAAATAAAAAATTGTAATTAAATTGATAAAACAAAGGTTTAAGGAAATACAGGCAGGCACCACATTACTACAAGACAAAACCATTCGGTCAATTAATCATGATGGTAATTTAAGTATTAAAGCAAAGCAATACACTGTGCCATATCAAGAAGCTGATTAAACAGCATTGTCATTACACAGGTGCACCTTGTGCTGGGGACAATTAAATTGCCACTCTAAAATGTGCAGTTTTGTCACACAACACAATGCCGTATATCATGTTTTTTTTTTCTAAATGATTTTGCTTAACTACCCTAAACCATGTCTTTAGTGAGAAATTAATCCACTGATTTTGTCTATTGTATATTTCTATTACCATGTCATTATTTCCCAATACTGACTGTATGGGTATCTCTGTCAAAGTAGTCTCGATATCTTTCCATTTGGATTCGTATTCTGAATTGCACCAACACACTAGAGGTCTCAATTGAGCTGACACAAAATAATCTTTTAGGTTTGGTAAGGCCATACCCCCCCCTGTTTTTTTGGTAATTGTAATGTTGTATATCTAATTCTTGGTCTCTTACTGTTCCAGATATATCTTGATATCCGTTTATCCCATTCCCTGAATTGTTTAGGTGGGATTTCTACAGGCAGTGATTGGAACAAATACAGTAACCTCGGCAGGATGTTCATTTTGATTGTTTCAATTCTAGTACTAAGATCTAAGGGAAGTGAATTCCACCTGTCCAGGTCGTCATATATTTTCTTGTTAATATGATTGGAATTCATGCAATAAAGTTTAGATGTATCTTTTGGCAGATATACTCCAAGATATTTAATGGATGAAGAGGTCCAGTGGAAGTTATACCTACTCTTTAGCTCTTCCTGTGGGGTATAATTATATACTAGGGCTTGGGTCTTGTGTACGTTAAGCACATACCCTGAGTGTGTTCCAAATGTTTGTAAAACATCCATCAATCTAGGTACGCTTGCACTTGGGTCTTTAAGGTATAACAGAACGTCATCAGCATACATGCATATCTTATGTTCACTGTCTCTTATTGTTATTCCCTCTAAAGTTGGGTCCTGTCTTATTGCCTGTGCTAATGGTTCGAGGTACAGGGAGAAGAGCGTGGGTGAGAGATGACAGCCTTGTCTTGCCCCTCGCTCTAATTGTATCGTTCGTGACAAATGTATATGAATACAGTGATTTGATGCACTGTATTACTTCTCTGTTGAAACCAAATCTTTCCATAACTTGGAATAGGTAATCCCATCCCACTGAATCAAATGCTTTTTCTGCATCTAGACTGATTAATATTGCACTTGTCTTATTCTGAGTAATGTGGTCCATGATATGTAGTGTTCTCCTTATATTGTCCTGTGTCTGCCTATTTTGTATGAAACCAGTTTGGTCTCCGTCAATTAATTCTGGGATTATATTCTCCATTCTTTTGGCTATTATTGATGCGTATAGTTTATAATCCGTATTAAGAATTGCGATGGGTCTATATGAACTGCATTCCTTTTTATCTTTACCCTCCTTTGGGATTACAGATATGATGGCCTCTCTCCATGATGGTGGGAGATCCCCCCACCCACAGAGTCCAGTTAAAGCAGGCCTGGAGTAGAGGTGTTAGTTGCTCTCTAAAGGTCTTGAACCATTCTGAAGGGAAGCCATCAGTGCCTGGAGACTTGTTTACTTTTTGTTGAGATATTGCTTTATTAATTTCTTCTGTGGTTATTTCTGAAGTAAGTCTATCATTTTGCTCTGTCCCAATTGAGGGGAGATCAAGTGAGTTCAAAAAATGCTCTATTGTCTGTGCATCTGCCTTCTCTGGTTGCTTGTATAGATTTGTGTAATATGTTTCAAATGCGTTCTGTATTTCATCTAATTTGCATGTGACCTTCTTTGTTTTGGGGTATTTTATTTTGAAAATGGTATTCTGTGCTTGTTGTTTCCTGAGTCTCCATGCTAGTAATTTGGTTGCCTTTGAGCCTGCTTCATAATATCGTTGTTTCAGGAACCTGAGCTTTTTCTCTACTTCTTCTCTATAAATCTGGTCTATTTCTTGTTTTACCTTTTGAATCTCTCGTAATATAAGAGGGTCTTTGTTTTGACTATGGGATCGTTCTAAGTTTCTTAGTGTTTCCTGTAATTTCAGCAGTTTCTGTGCTTTAATCTTTTTCTTGAGAGATGTGGCTATGATCTTTCCTCTAATAACCGCCTTAGCTGTGTCCCACAGTGTAGCAGGGGATACTTCCCCATTATCGTTATTCTCCAGATAGATGTTCAATTCTGCCTTTATTAATTCTTTGAATGCTGGATCATTCAGCATGCTTGTATTAAGTCTCCATAGAGTATTTCTTGATTTGCTATCAAGGTGTAGAGTAAGGTAAACTCCATTATGATCTGAGAAGTCGCTCTGCCCGATCCTGCAATCCTTAACCCTATGTCTATCTGCATTGTACATGAAAAAGTAGTCTAACCTGGAGTATTCAGTGTGGCGGGCTGAGTAAAAAGTATATTCCTTATCTGTCATGTGGATGTCACGCCATACGTCGAGCAGTCCTAGATCCTGCAATATCCTATTTATCTTTTTAGCAACTAGACTAATTTTCTTATTTTGGTTTGTGCTGTCCAATTTTGAGTTTAATATCGTGTTGAAATCCCCTCCGCAGATAAGAGTGCCAGAGGTTTCTGTGGCAATTAAATCAAACACCTTCCCGTAGAAGATCATGTCACTCCCTGGGGGTGCGTATACATTAAATAATGTAACTTCCTTGTTGTCCAGTTTAC
Source organism: Brachymystax lenok tsinlingensis (assembly GCA_030435695.1). NCBI lineage: Eukaryota > Metazoa > Chordata > Actinopteri > Salmoniformes > Salmonidae > Brachymystax > Brachymystax lenok. Next base: position 110,089,517 of record CM059791.1, read on the forward strand.
ATTTGACAAGAATAAATCGACCCGCCTTGTCTTTTATTTCTGATATAAACTCAAAATTAACTGAATTTGGGATCAAGATTGCAACTCCCCTTCTACCCATTTTGTATGAAGAAAAATAAGTATTCCTGTATCCCGTTGTAAAGTCTAATGTTGTTTCGGCGTGAGAAACCTTAGAGTTCTGTCACTTTTGCCTGTAGTGCGTGTTGGCTTTTCAGTGACTGTTCAAGTATTTCCTTGACTGCGGAGTTCCATGTGTCTGTTTCCCCGATGCGCTGTTCTGCGTCCCCCACTCTTGTAGATATTTTGTGAAGTTCTTCATTGTTTTCCTCGAGTTTCTGGTTAATGTCCTTTTTGAACTCATTTAGTTATTTTCTTACATCTTCTCTGAGTTCCTCTCGTAAGCCTGTGAGCGCCTCGCGCAATTCTTCCTTTATCACCTCACGAAATGAGGATTCTTTTGCTGCTGCTAGCTTTTTTGCGCTAGCATTAGCCATCTCGGTTTCCTCGACGATTATATCTTCTGCTGTCTTGTTACGGGCTGTTGTTGTAGCTCCTCGACCTTTTCCTGTTTTCCCCTTTTCCATTTTTGCGTAAGTTATTATAATGCTCCTAGTAAATATTTGAATTTAGAGGGGAAATACTCAACCCATGTGCAGCGGGAATAACTAGGCAGCCATTTCCTAAGTTGCGTCACCGCGCTATTCTGTTCTTTTGAATGATTTTTGTTTCCTAATTCCTGCCTAAAGATATATTAGACTATTTAAAATGTAGACAAAATGCGTCATTGTTGGATTCTTCTTGTATAGGCCTACCTCAAGTCCCGGCAGTGTGTTAACTTAATTTAAACTATTAAACTCAGTAAATAAATCATTTTGAAGACCCTGTTCCTACCCCCACCAGCAGCCAACCAGCAGTGCAGCCTCCAGTCACAGTGGTAACCTCAAGGAGGTATAGTGACAGACATCTGTAGGGTACATTGCTTTATAAAATAAGCAACAACCACCTAGACCAATTCCAGGATTTAATTTAATCATATAAATTTGCCATGTTTTATAGTGTTAAATAATGCTTATAGTGTAAACCCAGGCCCTGTGTGTCCCCAGGCACTTTCATTTGTTGACTTCTGTAATCGAAAAAGCCTTGGTTTCATGCATGTTAACATCAGAAGCCTCCTCCCTAAGTTTGTTTTACACACTGCTTTAGCACACCAACCCTGATGTCCTTGCTGTGTCTGAATCCTTAGGAAGGCCACCAAAGATTCTGAGATTTCCATACCCAAGATAGAACTGCCAAAGGGGGGGGAGTTAGCCTGAAAAGTTCTGTCATACTTTCCAGGTCAATGCCCAAACAGTTCGAACTTCTACTTCTAAAAGCTCTAGAGTGTCACCCCCTCTTCTAGACCCAAATTGCTATAGACCTATATCCATCCTGCCCTGCCTCTCTAAAGTCTTCGAAAGCCTAGTTAATAAGATCATTGACCACTTCGAATCCCAACGTACCTTTTCCACTGTACAATCCGGTTTCCGAGCTGGTCACGGGTGCACCTCAGCCACGCTCAAGGTACTAAACGATCTCATAACCGCCATCGATAAAAGACAGTACTGTGCAGCCATCTTCATCGACCTGGCCAAGGCTTTCGACTCTGTCAATCACCATATTCTTATCGGCAGACTCAATAGCTTGGGTTTCTCAGATGATTGCCTCGCCTGGTTCACCAACTACTTTGCAGACAGAGTTCAGTGTGTTAAATCGGAAGGCCTGTTCTCCGGACCTCTGGCAGTCTCTATGGGGGTTCCACAGGGTTCAATTCTCGGACCGACTCTTTTCTCTGTATATATCAATGATGTCGCTCTTGTTGCGGGTGATTCCCTGATCCACCTCTATGCAGACGACACCATTCTGTATACTTCTGGCCCTTCCGTGGACACTGTGTTAACTAACCTCCAAACGAGCTTCAATGCCATACAACACTCCTTCTGTGGCCTCCAACTGCTCTTAACTACTTAGGGAGCGCCGCTCCCGACACTACCCGGTGAAATGTAAGGCACCAAATTCAAAATCCCAAAGTTTAATTATTAAACATTCATCAATATACAAGTGTTGCATAGTCATCAAAAGCTCTGCTTCTTGGCAATATCACAGCGTTGTAAGATTTCAAAAAGGCTTTACGGTGAAAGCACAACATTTGATTGTTTGAGGATAGCACCTCCAATATTTATGTATTAGCATAAATTCATATCCAGTGCAGGTCACACAAAACCCATTTAAGAGCTAAAATAAATCACTTACCTTTCTAAGAACTTCTGCTGAGGGCTTCCCAAGTGTCCAACGAAGACAGCCAATGGTTCTTTTGTTAGAAAAAGTCATTTATTATATCCATAAATCTCAGTTTGGTTGGCGTGTTATGTACAGAAAATCCACCTTCGAGTCGCCCATTGAACCGTGAAGAGAACGCGTTCAAATTATACCTATCAACTTTCTCCAAACAAATCAAACATAATTTTTTATGTATCCTTAGGTATCCTTTTATGTATATTTACTATAAGATTTTACACGGATGATAACCTAAACGTATATCAGTTCTGTTATACTCACCGACATTATTTTAACAGTTTTAGAAACTTTGCTGCTGCTCCCTAAGAAGTTAAACACTAGTAAAACCAAATGCATGCTTTTCAACCGTTCGCTGCCTGCACCCGCCCGCCCGACTAGCATCACTACCCTGGATGGCTCTGATCTAGAATATGTGGACAACTACAAATACCTAAGTGTCTGGCTAGACTGTAAACTCTTCTTCCAGACTCACATTAAACATCTCTAATCCAAAATCAAATCTAGAATCGGCTTTCTATTTCGCAACAAAGCCTCCTTCACTCACGCCGCCAAACTTGCCCAAGTAAAACTGACTATCCTACCGATCCTCGACTTCGGCGATGTCATCTACAAAACAGCTTCCAATACTCTACTCAGCAAACGGGATGCAGTCTATCACAGTGCCATCCGCTTTGTCACTAAAACCCCTTATACCACCCAGCACTGCGACTTGTATGCTCTAGTCGGCTGGCCCTCGCTACATACCCGTCGCCAGACCCACTGGCTCCAGGTCATCTACAAGTCCCTGCTAGGTAAAGCCCCGCCTTATCTCAGCTCGCTGGTAACCATAGCAGCACCCACCCGTAGCACGCGCTCTAGGAGGTATATCTCACTGGTCACCCCCAAGGCCAATTCCTCCTTTGGCCGCCTTTCCTTCCAGTTCTCTGCTGCCAATGACTGGAACGAACTACAAAAATCACTGAAACTGGAGACACTTATCTCCCTCACTAGCTTTAAGTACCAGCTGTCAGAGCAGATCACTGCACCTGTACATAGCCCATCTGTTAATAGCCCAACCAACAACCTCATCCCCTACCGTATTCATTTATTTATCTTGCTCCTTTGCACCCCAGTATTTCTACTTTGCACATTCATCTACTGCACATCTACCATTCCAGTGTTAAATTGCTATATTGTAATTATTTCGCCACCATTTTGCCACCTATTTATTGCCTTACGTTACTTATCTTACATTTGCACACATTGAATATAGATTTGTTTTTTCTACTGTATTATTGACTGTATGTTTGTTTACTCCATGTGTAACTCTGTGTTGTTGTATGTGTTGAACTGCTTTGCTTTATCTTGGCCAGGTCGCAGTTGTAAATGAGAACTTGTTCTCAACTTGCCTACCTGGTTAAATAAAGGTGAAAAAAATAAATAAAACATTTAAGAAATAATGCTTATAGTGTTAAATAATGCTTATAGTGTTAAATAATGCTTATAGTGTTAAATAATGCTGATTAGTGTTAAATAATGGTAGGTCTACATCATTTTTATTTGTATTTTATTGATTCATCTGCAGGAACATTCTCACCATGGCCCTCACGCTAGCTCCGCCTCTGCCTAGATACTATGTTAAGGAACACCTAATTATCTTTCCGTCCTCCCTAAGTGTGCACTTGTTCACTTTCCTTCACTCACACTAGCCCATGACTAGCCCAATCTAAGCACAAAAATATGTTTCAAAACACTTAGGCCATTTTCAGTAGATTACTTTTGAAAATATTTTCCTGTCATTTAATACATTTAACTATAATTTAATCAAACTGCTAAAAACTGAACTACGCAACCAAATTATAAAGTGTCAAGTTTACGTAAGGTATATATAAAAAATATATATGAAATCTGAAATTATGTTGTAGTGTACAATGTACTGCTGAAATACTTGGGTGGTAAATTACAGTTTATTCCACTCATTCTCTGAATGTTGTTGATACACTGTAAACTGATGATTTTAGATGAGGATGCTGTTACAGTAACAAGTCACATAGACAAGTGGATCTTGAGCAATGTTGCATGTGGCAGAAATTGCACCGAGCTTCACCAATACCTTTTTACTGTAGGCTTCTGCTACATGCCACACTACCCCTATATCTCATGGTTTCAGTGTCCTCCTGTGTAGAAGAAACCATCAGACTGACATGCTCTAAAAGTGGGATAACGAGCAGCAATAGTTCTGGTGTTTAGGATTTGCGTCACTGGTTATTTGAACAAATCATGATTTAGCAGGTGTTACCATCTCTTTCATGTTGAGAGGGGACATTCAGCCCGTATCTTGAAAGAGGGTGTGGAGCTCCTCGTTCTACCATCTCTTAATCTCTCCACTTATGAACCCAGAACTTAATCGAGCAGTTGACCAATTACGTGACACTTAACCCAGAAGATTAAGTCGGGTGAAAGATGTTCAACTCCAATGAATGCTCAATCAAAAGTTCTGAACATAAGATGGGGCATTACAAGTGTTATCAGTTGTGACATTTGTAAAAAAATATATATTCCAAATATATTTCTATCTGAAAGATTTGGCAAAGTGATTGAAAATGTTGTGGAAAGTAGTGGTCAATGACACACTTCAGGAGAAATTCAATATTACAAGGATGCACCAATCACTCAGAGATTTAGACTAAAGTAATCATGTTTGGTCTAATGATATGTACAATACTTCCTGTGGTCACCAGGACAGAGCTAGCCCGTCCCCCTCCAATCTGCCAGAGTCCCCTGGTCACAACTCTCCTGTTAGCACCTTACTGCTGGGTCTGAAGAGGGTGTCTGTACGGCTGGTCGACTGCAGGAAAACAGCAGGTCAGAGTGGAACTGTGAGAGAAGGACACGAGGAGGAGGGAGATTTGATTTCATCAAGTAAGAACAATGGGGTGTGTGGATTGAACTACAATCTGATTCTGCAACTTCTGTTTATTGACTGATAAGCAGTATACACTCAGTGGCCAGCAAATTGTCGATCCAGTTTCGTTAACGGAGGGGAGTGTACTTAATAAACTAGCCACTGAGTGTATATTGATGATAAGGGTAGCATGTGGCTTAGTGGTTAGGAGCGTTGGAAAGGTTGCCGGGACGAATCGCTGAGCCGACTAGGTGAAAAATCTGTCTGTGCCCTTGAGCAAGGTACCCTAATTGCTCCTGTAAGTCGCGCTGGAGAGGAGAGTCTGCTATATAACAAACACATTTAAAAAATGTTTTACAGTATTTGTTTATGGACCCATATTTTCAAAACATAGTTATTCAATGTCTTTGTTTCACAGGGGACACCCATAACCATCATTCTCTCAGTTGGAGGGGCTTTTCATCTACGGAGCCTCAACAACATCATGTTGCTGACGAGAAAGAGAAGTGTCTCTATAGATCAGAACACCCCAAGAAACACCAGCAGAGACGCATAGGGAAGAAACCTCAACACTGCTGCTCTGACTGTGGGAAGAGTTTCACTAGCAGGAGTGACTTCATTATTCACCAGTGGATTCACACCCGAGAGAAACCGTACTGCTGCTCTCAGTGCGGGAAGAGTTTCACTGCTTCTAATGCCTTCCAATCTCATCTGCAAATTCATACAGGGGAGAGGCCTTACCCTTGCCTTGATTGTGGAAAGAGCTTCAATCAGTCAAGCAACCTGACTACACACCAGCTAACACAAACTGGAGTGAAGCCTTATAGCTGTGATCAGTGTGGAAAGAGCTTTGCTGTAGCTTCCACCCTGAGTAGACACCAGGTTACACACACTGGAGAGAAGCCTTATAGCTGTTTTCAGTGTGGAAAGAGCTTTGCTGTATCAGAAAAACTAACTATACACCAGCGAACACACACAGGAGAAAAGCCTTATAGCTGTGATCAGTGTGGGAAGAGCTTTGCTGTAGTTTCCTCCCTGATTAGACACCATCGAACACACACAGGAGAAAAGCCTTATAGCTGTTATCAGTGTGGAAAGAGCTTTGCTCTATCAGAAAAACTAACTATACACCAGCGAACACACACGGGAGAAAAGCCTTATAGCTGTGATCAGTGTGGGAAGAGCTTTGCTGTAGCTTCCACCCTGAATAGACACCAGCTAACACACAGTGGAGAGAAGCCTTATATCTGTGATCAGTGTGGGAAGAGCTTTGCTGTAGTTTCCTCCCTGATTAGACACCACCAAACACACACTGGAGAGAGAACTTATGTCTGTCTATGTGGGAAGAGCTTTGCTCTAGCTTCCACCCTGACTACACACCAGCGAACACACACCGGAGAGAAGCCCTATAGCTGTTATCAGTGTGGCAAGAGCTTCAGTCAATCAGTACACCTAAATACACACCAGCGAACACACACAGGAGAGAAGCCTTACAGATGTGATCATTGTGGAAAGAGCTTCAGTCAATCAGTACACCTGAATACACACCAGCGAACACACACAGGAGAGAAGCCTTACAGCTGTGATCATTGTGGAAAGAGCTTCAGTCAATCATTAAACCTGAAAACACACCAGCGAACACACACTGGAGAGAAACATTAGTCTGTTACAGTACCAGTCAAAATTTGGACACACATACGCATTCCAGGGTTTATCTTTATTTTTTGTATTTTCTACATTGTAGAATAATAGTGAAGACATTCAAACTATTAAAACACATATGGAATCATGTAGTAACCAAAAAGTGTATATTCAATTTTATATTTAAGATTCTTCAAAGTAGCCACCCTTTGCCTTGATGACAGCTTTGCACACTCTTGGCATTCTCTCAACCAGATTCATGAGGTAGTCACCTGGAATGCATTTCAATTAACAGGTGTGCCTTGTTAGAAGTTAATTTGTGGAATTTCTTTCCTTAATGCCTTTGAGCCAATCAGTTGTGTTGTGACAAGGTAGGGGTGGTATTCAGAAGATGGCCTTATTTGGTAAAAGACCAAGTCCATATTAGGGCAACAACAGCTCTAATAAGCAAAGAGAAACAACAGTCCATCATTACTTTAAGACATGGTCAGTCAATACGGAACATTTCAAAAATGTTGAAAGTTCTCAAAAACTTGCGCTTAAATCTGAAATTGATTGATTTCGACTAGTCTAATGTTCATTGCTCGTGTTTCTTGGCCCAAGAAAGTCTGTTCATCCTATTGGTGTTCTTTATTAGTGGTTTCTTTGCAGCAATTCGACCATGAAGGCCGTATTTCACGCAGTCTCTTCTGAACAGAGTAGGTTAAATTAAAGGTTTAAATAAAAAAATACAAATAAAAAAACAGTTGTTGAGATGTGTCTGTTACTTGAACACTCTGATGCATTTATTTGGGCTGCAATTTCTAATGAGCTTACACTCTGCAGCAGACGTAACTCTGGGTCTTCCTTTCCTGTGGCGGTCCTCATGAGAGCGCTCATCATAGTGCTTGATGGTTTTTGCGACTGACCGTATTAACTGACCATGTCTTAAGTCTTATTTGAGCTGTTCTTGCCATAAAATGGACTGGGTATTTTACCAAATTGGGCCATCTTTTGAATATCACCCCTACCTTGTCACAACACAACTGATTGGCTTAAACGCATCCAGGTGACTACCTCATGAAGCTGGTTGAGAGAATGCCAAGAGTGTGCAAAGCTTTCATCAAGGAAAAGGGTTGCTACTTTGAAGAATCTCAAATATAAAATATATTTTGATTTGTTTAACACTTCTTTTGGTTACTACATGATTCCATATGTGTTATTTCATAGTTTTGATGTCTTCTTGTTAAGATGGTGCCGAAGAGGATGGCTGACGTTTTACATGCGCGTAACCAATTGTGCTATTTTGTTCTTTTTTTTTTGTTTAACTTTTTTTTAAACGTATTTTGTACATAATGTTGCTGCTACCGTCAGAACCGTCAGAACTGGGATTACTCACCACGAACTGGAAGAAGCTTTTCCCTTTAACGAGTCACACAAGAAAGATATACTGCTCTCCCGGGAACAGGCCCAGATCCCCGTCATTTGCGTGAAGAAAATACGGAGGAAAAGAGGACGGATATCAAGCTGCCTTTTGAGAATCCGTAGGCAAGCGAGTAAACTCCCACTGCCATCCATTCTACTTCCTAACATGTAATCATTGGAAAATAAAATTGATGACCTACGATTATTCTATTGACTGGACATTAAGAACTGTAATATCTTATGTTTCACCGAGTCGTAGCTGAACGACAACACGGTTAATATAGAGCTGGAGGGATTTTCAATGCACCGGCAGAACAGAGAAGCTACGTCTGGAAAGACGAGGGGTGGGGGTGTGTCTTTTTGTCAATAACAGTTGGTGCGTGATGTCTAATATTAAAGAAGTCTCGAGGTATTGCTCGCCTGAGGTAGAGTACCTTATGATAAGCTGTAGACCACACAATCTACCAAGAGAGTTCTCATCTATATTATCCGTAGCCGTCTATTTACCACCACAGACCGATGCTGGCACTAAGACCGCTCTCAACGAGCTGTATAAGGCCATAAGCAAACAAGAAAATGCTCACCCAGAAGCAGCACTCCTAGTGGCCGGGTATTTTAATGCAGGCAAACTTAAATCAGTTTGACCAAATTTTTACCAGCATGTCACATGTGCAACCAGAGGGGAAAAAACTCTAGACCATCTTTACTTCACACACAAAGATGCATACAAAGCTCTCCCCCGCCCTCCATTTGGAAAATCTGACCATAATTATATCCTCCTGATTCCTGCTTACAAGCAAAAACTAAAGCAGGATGTACCAGTGACTCGCTCAATATGGAAGTGGTCAGGTGACGCGGATGCTACGCTACAGGACTGTTTTGCTAGCACAGACTGGAATATGTTCCAGGATTCATCCAATGGCATTGAGGAGTATACCACCTCAGTCATCGGCTTCATCAATAAGTGCATCGACGACGTCATCCCCACAGTGACTGTACGTACATATCCCAACCAGAAGCCATGGATTACAGGCAACATCCGAATAGAGCTAAAGGCTAGAGCTTCCTCTTTAAAGGAGCGGGACACTAATCCGGACGCCTATAAGAAATCCGGTTATTCCCTCAGACGAACCATCAAACAAGCAAAGCATTAATACAGGATTAAGATTGAATCCTACTACACCGGCTCTGAAGCTCGTCGGATGTTGCTGGGCTTGAAAACTATTACGGATTACAAAGGGAAACCCAGACACGAGCTGCCCAGTGACGCGAGCTAAATGCCTTTTATGCTCGCTTCGAGGCAAAAAGGAAAAAGGAACACCAATGTGAGAATGCTGTTTATTGACTACAGCTCAGCGTTCAACACCATAGTGCCCACGAAGCTCATCACTAAGTAAAGGACCCTGGGACTAAACACCTCCCTCTGCAACTGGATCCTGGACTTCCTGATGTGCTGCCCCCAGGTGGTAATGGTAGGCAACAACATGTCCGCCACGCTGATCCTCAACACAGGGGCCCCTCAGGGGTGTGTACTTAGTCCCCTCCTGTACTCCCTGTTCTTCCACGACTGCGTGACCAAACATTGACTCCAACACCATCATTAAGTTTGCTGACGACACAACATTGGCAGTCCTGATCAACGATGAGACAGCCTATAGGGAGGAGGTCAGAGAACTGGCAGTGTGGTGCCAGGACAACAACCTCTCCCACAATGTGAGCAAGACAAAGTAGCTGATCGTGGACTACAGGAAAAGGAGGGCCGAACAGGCCCCCATTAACATCAACAGGGCTGTAGTGGAGCGGGTTGAGAGTTTCAAGTTCATTGGTGTCCACATCACCAATGATCTATTATGGTCCAAACACACCAAGACAGTCGTGAAGAGGGCACGACAAAACCTATTCCCCCTCAGGAGACTGAAAAGATTTGGCATGGGTCCTCAGATCCTCCAAAGGTTCTACAGCTGCACCATCGAAAGCATCCTGACCTGTTGCATCACCGCCTACCGCCTGGTATGGCAACTGCTCGGCATCTGACCGTAAGGCACTACAGAGGGTAGTGCGTACGGCCCAGTACATCAATGGGGCCAAGCTTACTGCCATCCAGGACCTATATAATAGGTGGTGTAAGAGGAAAGCCCATAAAATTGTCAGAGACTCCAGTCACCCGTCATAGACTGTTTTCTCTGCTACTGCACGGCAAGCGGTACCGGAGTGCCAAGTCTAGGACCAAAAGGCTCATTAACAGCTTCTACCCCCAAGCCGTAAGGCTGCTGAACAATTAATCAAATGGCCACTGGACTATTACATTGATCCCCCCCTCCCATTTGTTTTGTACACTGCTGCTACTCGCTGTTTATTATCTATGTATAGTCACTTCACCCCTATCTACATGTACAAATGACCTAGACTAACCTGTACCCCGCACACTGACTCGGTACCAGTACCCCCATAGCCTCGTTATTGTAATGGTATTGTGTTACTTTTTACTTTGGTTTATTTGGTCAATATTTTCTTAACTCTTCTTGAACTGCACTGTTGGTTAAGGGCTTGTAAGTAAGAATTTTACTGGTAAGGTCTACACTTGTTGTTTTCAGCGCATGTGACAAATAAAGTTTGATTTTGATTTGATTCTCTATTATTCTACAATGTAGGAAATAGTAAAAAATAAATAAAAACCCTTGAATGGGTAGGTGTGTCCAAACATTTGACTTGTACTGTATGTGGGAAGAGCTTTGTTCATTTAGGGCCAATGAGAAAACACCAGAAAGCACAAACATAAGTATTTCATCTCCCTCCTATCCCTACCTTTACAGATCCCTAAATAAATGATCAATAGAAAACATCTAAACATCTAACAGTCATATTCATCTCCCGTTCTTAAACAGTTTGATCACCATGGTAACCTCTGTGGAGCTGTAACGGGGTGCGTAATCGGTGGCAGGGAAATCAGACGCAGGAGAGCAGAACTTGGTAATAGCCGGAGCAGTTTAATAAACAAAACCCACGGCATAAAATTATAACAAGAACAAAAATTGGGTACAAAACCCGACGCGCACCAAAACTCACGTGCACAAGCACTTACAATAAACAATTACGGACAAGGACATGGGGGGAAACCAGAGGGTTAAATACACAACATGTCATTGAGGGAATTGGAACCAGGTGTGATGGAAGACAAGACAAAACCAATAGATAAAAGAAAAAGGGATCGGCGATGGCTAGAAGGTCGGTGACGTCGACCGCCGAACGCCGCCCGAACAAGAAGAGGGACCAACTTCGGGGGAAGTTGTGACAGGAGCATAATATGCAGCTCTGATCTAGGATCAGGTCTCCCCTGTGTCTATGTGATATCACACATTGGGATCTACATGGATAAATGTTATCATAGATGTCATAGTGAACCTCGTGTGTGTGTGTGTGTGTGTGTGTGTGTGTGTGTGTGTGTGTGTGTGTGTGTGTGTGTGTGTGTGTGTGTGTGTGTGTGTGTGTGTGTGTGTGTGTGTGTGTGTGTGTGTGTGTGTGTGTGTGTGTGAGAGGAGGAATGTTGATAATTGTATCTTCTTTCATATACTCATGATACTATTATTATTAAATGTCATTATGTAGAGTAATGTTTCAACAACAGGTGCATATTCATGTATTCAATTGGTCAATAAATTCAATCCATTATCTTCTAAACAAGAACATATCACTTTAATGTTATATATTTCTTATATAACAAATCTAAATTGATTTATGTTCCTAAAACAAATCAATATTACATTGGATAATAATATCCATGAGGTCAAGGTAAGAACTATGTATACTGTGTCTTGTAACAACGGTTAATGTAATAAAACCGGTAAATGTAATATCTTGTTGGTTAATATGATAAAATGTTGAATTGTTATAGTAATCATTTTCCCACTTAATGTAATAAGTTACGGTATCAGGTAACTTTTTTCATGTAATAACACCTAAACCAATGTTTAATGTGTTACTTCACTAATGTTAATGCACATGCCACCCTCCACCAATTACAAACCCACACGCACAGACCTATGCACTTGTACTCATACACTAACACACACAAGCACACATTGATAAAAAAAATAATACCTGAATTAATCTGTAGGCCTTATAGTCAATGAGCCAGGGGGCTTGGTGGGGCTCACATGGGGTGAAAATGTCTTATTTTTAAGGTAAATGTCCCAAGAGTCGAAAATGTGTTCTAACATTGCAGCAATGGTAGATTTCTGTGTGCTATCACTATTTCTATTCATCCCATTACATGTTTTGATAGCATCCAGTCAGCCAACATCAGCGCAGAGGAAGTCTGATGTAAGGTAGCTAGCGATCTAGCTAGCCAGCTAACTACATTTGTTTATCTAAACTAAAATCTAGCTAGCTTTCCTGATACGCTGGCTAGACATTCCAAAGCATATCAATGTAATTTGTAACTTTGCAAGCTAGTTAGGTATTAGTAAGGAGGGGATTATGTGGGTGACTGACTGGTTCCTGTTGGGGGGATCAGGGAGGACCATCCTCCTCATTGATTTTTAAGGAAAATGAAAAATTGTTAAACATCGAAGTTATCCTTTTCAGATAAAACTATACTAAAAATATTCACAACACCAAGTAATTGATACTATTTTACAATGAAGGTCTACAGTAGCCTCAACAGAACTCTATAGGGTAGAACCATGGAGTAGCCTGAGGACAGCTAGCTTCCGTCCTCTGTGTACAATGACTTCAATACAAAACCTAGGATGCTCATGGTTCTCACCCCCTTCCATAGACTTACACAGTAATTATGACAACTTCCGGATGACGTCCTCCAACCTATCATAGCTCTTGCAGCATGAACTGACATGGGGTAGTGAGTTAGGTGGCAGCTGCTGAGAAGTACCTGCATGTACAAGATTTTACTGCAGAAGAGTTATAAGATGTTTTGAGATAAATTAATAAAATATACAGTACCAGTCAAAAGTTTGGACACACCTACTCATTCAAGGTTTATTTTTTTATTTTGACTATTTCCTATATTGTAGAATAATATTGAGGACATACAAACTATGAAATAACACATATGGAATCATGTAGTAACCAAAAAAGTATTTAACAAATCAAAATGAGATTGAGATTATTAGTAGCCACCCCTTGCCTTGATGACAACTTTGCACTCTCTTGGCATTCTCTCAACCAGCTTCACCTGGAATGCTTTTCCAACAGTCTTGAGTTCCCATATACGCTGAGCACTTGTTGGCTGGTTTTTCCTCACTCAGCGGTTCAACTCATCCCAAACCATCTCAATTGGGTTGAGGTCGGGGGATTGTGGAGGCCAGGTCATCTGATCCATCATTCTCCTTCTTGGTCAAATAGACCTTACAAAGCCTGGAGGTGTGTTGGGTCATTGTCCTGTTGAAAAACAAATGATAGTCCCACTAAGCGCAAAACAGATGGGATGGGGTATCGCTGCAGAAAGCTGTGGTAGCCATGCTGATTAAGTGTGCCTTGAATTCTAAATAAATCACTGACAGTGTCACCAGCAAAGCACCCCCACACCATCACACCTCCTCCTGCATGCATCACGGTGGGATCCACACATGCGGAGATCACCCGTTGACTTACTCTGCGTCTCACAAAGACACGGCAGTTGGAACCAAAAATCTCACATTTGGACTGTGGTGGTTAATTTCTTTACTATCAAATGAGGAGAGACAAACTTATCACACAAGTCAGAGTTCTACTTAAACTAAATCTTTAATATTAAGAGCTTTGCAATAGCAATGGCTTGTCAACGAATTCACCATTGTCTCTGATGGTCCGTTGAGAGCGGCGACACAAAGGCTACTGAGATCTTTTATAGCAAAGATCCACCCCCTAGTCTACATAACAAACCACAGATGTTTGGAACAGGTCACAAGGTGAGAGTTTTTAAATGAGAAAGGAGCATCCCCCAGCCAGATAGCATTCGCTATAAATTATGTTCAGTTTGGCCCCTAAGACGTGTTTCAGATCTCGTTCCTGGTACTTCATAGCACAGAAACACCAATTCATCCAATGGCATAAATCAATTATCAACTCCAGATACTCCCATCTCAAGTAAAACCCCTTATTGACCACACAGCTGGACAAGCTCACTGAGGGGAGTGAGCCTCTCGGTCATAGACAATCCCAAGATAAGTGCAACATCAGAGATGACATACAATGGTTCCAGACACTACCACACACATCCCCCAAAGTCAAAGGAGGGAGTGACTGGCTCACAGACATTGTGGAACAAGTAATTGTTCCCTCCTGTCGTCTTCCCTTTCTGATATTCTGCATAGCACCAGGGACATGTGAAAGACAAGCCTGACCTCTCCCCTCTCTGGGCCCCAGGTGACGGAGCCCCAGCTGAGGAAAGAAGTGAAACTGCCAACACCAGAGTCCAAAGGGATACAATCTAATAACAAGTATATCACATAAGCATATTATGCAGATAAGACATCTTAATTATCTATGTTACTCAACTAATTCTGATTATTCCGCCACAGGACTCATCAGACCAAAGGACAGATTTCCACCGGTCTAATGTCCATTGCTTTTTTTGTCCCTAGCAATTCTCTTCTTATTACTGGTGTCCTTTAGTAGTGGTTTCTTTGTAGCAATTTGTCCATGAAGGCCTGATTCATGCAGTCTCCTTTGAACAGTTGATGTTGAGATGTGTCTCTTACTTGAACTCTGAGAAGGATTTGTTTTAGGCTGCAATTTCTGAGGCTGGTAACTCTTATGAACTTATCCTCTGCAGCTGAGGTGACCCTGGGTCTTCATTTCCTGTGGTGGTCCTCATGAGAGCCAGTTTTATCATAATGCCGGATGGTTTTTGCAACTGCTCTTGAACAAACTTTCAAAGTTCTTGAAATTTTCCGGATTGACTGACCGTGTCTTAAAGTAATGGTCGACTGTCGTTTCTCTTTGCTTATTTGAGATGTTGGTCTTTTACCAAAACAACACAGCATTTGAGCCAATCAGTTGTGTTGTTTTGGTAAAAGACAACACAACTGATTGGCTCAAATGCATTAAGAAGGAAATACATTATTTAAACTTTTAACAAATCACACCTGTTAATTGAAAGGCATTCCAGATTTGTTTAACACTGTTTAACACTACATGTGTTATTTCATAGTTTTGATGTCTTAACTATTATTGTACAATGTAGAAAATATTATTGTAGAAAATAGAAAAACCCTGGAATGAGTAGGTGTTTCCAAACAATTGACTAGTACTGTATATATTATGAAATGGTGTAATATAGGTTTAGGGTTGGTGGTGCAATTTTCTTTTTTTATGTGCCACATGTAACATGATTGAAAACACCCACTACTGCAGAGTAGCTGGCAGCACGCACAAACAAAATGCAAACGCCATGATACCGAAGAAGATCATTTCTGTCACAACAGTTTTGTTCCATGAAGCGCAAGAAGTATGGATGCCCTGACTTCTGCGGAGGATGCATCGCTGTGAATGCTGTATTGTCAGTGGCAAGCCGTCATTCCGGCCTGTTTTGCAAAACACTAACAAAAATAATATATTTTTTATTACATGTTCTGCCTGTTGCATGTTATTTTGGCATTAATATGTGTCACATATCAGTTTGCAAACAATGTCAAAGAAAATATTGAGTTAATAAAGCTGCATACAAACATGGTCTCTTTTTTGCTTTCTTGAGTTAGGCAGCTCCAAAATGCAGGTGTTTCAGCCTAGCTCAGTGCTTTCTGCAGAAAATACAGAGCGTAGGGGTTGGTAATGTTCTCTAGTTGTGCCATGATTGGCTCAGTGTTGTGTCACTCATGGGGAGACTACGTCACCGCAAAATCTACGGGGAGAGCTCAAAAATTCAAGCCTCTTTGCTGCCATGAATTTACATTAGAAGTGCCAATCCAAGAAGGCTCAAGGTCATTGGCCACAGATAAAATGACATCAAATCACGTTATATTTACTGTAATTTTGATTGGACTGATCATGTCAACATAACACTTTCAAAATCTTAGCTAGCAAGCAGTCAAAATCACGAATGATGTAAACAATCTACTGGCAAATACTTTTCAATCCTTGTCATATGAATAGAAATTATAGATAAAATGTATCGGTGCTCATCAGCCATTTGACATAAACATTAAACAAGTTGGAAATCCCAAATTCAACAATGAGTGGTTAGGAAGGAATCAGTGTCTAAAATATAACTCTGGCCTCTTTCTAGAGCTCCGACCTGAAGATCACTGATGTCATGATACATTAGTTGTCTTGAAAGCACCGTAAATCCAGAGAATGAACTACAGTTGATCTGAATTCTGTTGCTGTACATTTTAAAAGTGCTGAACAAATAGTTATATTGAATACGTCCGTCTTTATATTGACTACTACTACATCGCTCATTGTCTTAATCGAAATTACAGATTGCTTCTTATCTGCTCATCGTTCCCTTATGTCATAGTTTGTACATCACAATTGTCAGTAGAAACCACATTTGTTTAAGCAAGTCAGCCATATCAGCTATGTTTTAGAAAGACAGTAAATGAGGCTGAATGAATTGTTTGGCTGTTAGACAAGGCTCCGCTGAAACTAATGAAAGAATGAATACTAGGCTATTGTTTGAGGAGAGTGCACAGTTATACACTGGAAAATGTTTTAAAGTCAAGAAAACGTTCAACACCCTATTCACCAAGAATCCTGTTGTCTGTTATCGTCTACCTCTACCCGAGAGTCTGTTGGAGCAACGTCCAGATAGTCTATAAGGCCCAGTAAGGGAAGCCTATTAAATACCAGACTGATTACAGCTGCGCTATCCGTGCAGCGAACCAGAAAAATCCGATGTATGTCCAATCCGACTTCTGCAGTGGCCATTTACAGCAATGCAACCGTGGTAGAAGTTAAGACTTCCTGCGACTCAAGAGGCAGGTCTGTTGAAAAGGAAGGAAACGGTCTTCTTCTTCTTTGGTATTATGGTGGTTCGCATACAGTTGTTATTGGTGCATGCCGCCACCTACTGATTTGTCTGTTTATCAGCCTACTATTTTGTAGAACTATTCAGTAGTTTGAATTCATTACATTTTGTGAAAAAATTGCCCAACCAACTAACCCTACACCCATTAAAACCTCATCATTATTCCACTTCTTTGGCCCTCTGATTCTACACCAGGCCAGCAGCCAGGGAGGACGGGATATTAACACCTTGTAACTCTGCAGTAAAATATTGTAAACACAAGTTCTCTGCAGCTGCCACCACAACATCTATCCACTGTGATTTACATTCAATTCCTGCGATACAGTTGACAACCATGGCCATGAACTCAAAAAAAAGACTTCCTGAAGCATGTTATTCCTATCACTCTCTACTGACCTAATCACAGGTATCCTCTCAGGATCCTCACCCTGGACCCATCTTCATCTTCTACTCTCTTCACTGCCTCAGCATACAACACCTTATGCACTACTGTGATCCTGGTAACATCAACCTGTCTTTCTCTCACCGGACATGTCTGATCTCCAGCACCACGGGTACCCCTATAGTTAACACACACAACTTTCTCCATCAATACTACACATTCCTTTCTCTCAGGTCCTCCTGCACACTTCTCACATCTAGGAATCTCCCTGCTACACACTGCTGGAAGGAAGTAGTCAAGAAAGGGAGTTTGTGTTTATACAGGAAGTACCGCCCCCCACTTATCGTCAACCAATCATGTCAATGTCGAGCTATATAGAGGTTTAAAGCTTGCCAGCTTGTCTTAAAACTCTGACATTGGTTACCTTTGGCTCATTCAGCCATCCCAATGGGAAAAATGAGAGTTTTAGAATAAACCTAGAAAATAAGATCTTATACATTTTGTTCTATAAGATAATAGCAGTCAGTTAATATGACCTTCATGAATTATGAAGCCTTTGTAATTTATATGCTTTTTTAATACATAAATACTTCAAAATTCACAAGAAGTGACGTTAGCTGATAAACCTGTGTTTTCAACAGACATTATTTTCGGCATTTATCCAAACACCCTACAAAAACGCCATTAGTTTTCCCCATAGGCTTTGTCCAACGAACCATGGCAAAATTAGTGCCTATAAATAGATGCCATTACTATATCTCTCTTTAGAGCCCCACATGGCCGAGCCATAACACCCATAAAACCTAGGGGCAAAACAGGAAAATGGTTCCAGTTGTTTTCCAGCATTCATATTTCCAATAGGGGATTTCCCATAGGCTTACCCTCCCATAGGCTTACCCTCTCTCAGACAAGGTGACTTTTGTCAATATAGTAGTCTCTATTTAAACTCAAATTTTGCAGATGCTAGTTAGCATAAAAGTAGACATCATGAAAGACTACAAATCCCTGCAAGCTCCTGCATGTCATCTCTAGCTGACACCTTTGCTAACAGGTATTGTGTAATTCTAAAACTTGCTCATGACAGGTCACAGGTCAATTAAAAGAAATGTAGCCAATTTATTAATTACTTCATCTAGCTAACATTAGATAGTTCATCCAGAGATTCTTACCTTTGTATTTGTATTTATTTTGGATCCCCACTAACTGCTGCCAAAGCAACAGCTACTCTTCCTGGGGTCCAGCAAAGTTAAGGCAGTTTATACAATTTTAAAACATTACAATACATTCACAGATTTCACAACACACTATATGCCTTCAGGCCCCTACTCCACCGTACCACATATCTACAGTACTAAGTCCATGTGTGTATGTTATTGTGTGTATGTTATTGTGTGTGTGTGTGTCTGTGCCAATGTTTGTGTTGCTTCACAGTCCCCGCTGTTCCATAAGGTGCTTTTTTTATGTTTTTGAAATTTAATTTGAATGCTCTCGTCAGTTACTTGATGTGGAATAGAGTTCCATGTAGTCATGGCTCTATGTAGTACTGTGTTCCTCCCATAGTCTGTTCTGGACTTGGGGACTGTGAAGAGACCTCTTGTGGCATGTCTTGTGGGGTATGCATGGGTGTCCGAGCTGTGTGCCAGTAGTTTAGACAAACAGCTCGTGCATTCAACATGTCAATACCTCTCATAAATAAATGTAGTGATGAAGTCAATCTCTCCTCCACTTTCAGCCAGGAGATATTGACATGCATATTACTAATATTAGCTCTCTGTGGACATCCAAGGGCCAGCCGTGCTGCCCTGTTCTGAGCCAATTGCAATTTTCCTAAGTCCTTTTTTGTGTCACCTGACCACACGACTGAACAGTAGTCAAGGTGTGACAAAACTAGGGCCTGTAGGACCTGCCTTGTTGATTGTGTTGTTAAGAAGGCTGGGCATCGCATTATTACAGACAGACTTCTCCCCATCTTAGCTACTACTGCATCAATATGTTTTGACCATGACAGTTTACAATCTAGTGTTACTCCAAGCAGTTTAGAAGAAAAAGAAACGCACACCTATATATGGCGAGGTGCTGGCTAGCGGAGTGGAAAACTTAAAAATAAAGAAGAGCCGCACACTCTAGGAGCTCAGATGCAAAAAATATTTTATGTCCAACGTTTCGACAGGCAAGCTGTCTTCATCAGGGTATACTCCAAGCAGTTTAGTCATCTCAACTTGCTCAATTTCCACATTATTTATTACACAATTTTAGTTGTAGAAATATTTAGTGCTAACTTATTTCTTGCCACCCACTCTGAAAATAACTGCAGCTCTTTGTTGAGTGTTGCAGTCATTTCAGTCACTGTATTAGCTGACGTGTATAGTGTTGAGTTATCCACATACATAGAAACTCTGGCTTTAATCAAAGTCAGTGGCATGTCGTTTGTAAAAATTTAAAAAATTAAGGGGGAATTCCTGATTCTAACTGGATTATATTTGATAGGCTTCCATTAAAGAACACCCTCTGTGTTCTGTTAGACAAGTAACTCTTTATCCACATTATAGCAGGGACTGTAAAGCCATAACACATACGTTTTTCCAGCAGCAGACTATGATGAATAATGTCAAAAGCTGCATTTAAGTCTAACAAGACAGCCCCCACAATAATTTTATCATCAATTTCTCTCAGCCAATCATCAGTCATTTGTGTAAGTGCTGTGCGAGTTGAGTGTCCTTCCCTATAAGCATGCTGAAATTCTGTTGTCAATTTGTTTACTGTAAAATATTGGATCTGGTCCAACACAATTTTTTCCAGGAGTTTACTAAGGGTTGGTAACAGGCTGATTGGCCTGTCTGATTCAATGAATGAAAGAGCCGAGTTGGCTTTTTTCCCCAAAATGTCATTTATGGTGCTCCAAAGCTTTTTACTATCATTCTTTATATAATTAATATTAGTTTCATAGTGTAGTTTCCTTTTATTTTTATTTAGTTTAGTCACATGATTTCTTAATTTGCAGTATGTTTGCCAATCAGTTGGGCTGCCAGACTTAATTGCCATACCTTTCGCCTCACCCCTCTCAACCAAACAATTTTTCAATTCCTCATCAATCCAAGCGGATTTAACCGTTTTAACAGTCATTTTCTTAATGGGTGCATGCTTATTAGTAACTGGAATAAGTAGTTTCATAAATGCGTCAAGTGTCTGGTTTCTCCTCATTACAGACCACAGACCAGCAAATATTCTTTACATCATCAACATATGAATCACTACAAAACTTATTGTATGACCTCTTATACACTATATTAGGCCCAGCCTTTGGATCTTTGGTTTTCCTAGTTATATTATGATCACTACATCCTATGGATTTGGATACTGCTTTAAAGTAAATATCTTCAGCATTAGCAAAGATGTGATCAATACATGTTGATGATTTCATTCCTGTGCTGTTTGTAACTACCCTGGTAGGTTGACTGACAACCTGATCCAGGTTGCAGGCACTGGTTACAGTTTGAATTTTTTTCCTGAGTGGGCAGCTTGATGATAGCCAGTCAATATTTAAATCACCCAGAAAAAATACTTCTCTGTTGATATCACATACATTATCAAGCATTTCACACATATTATCCAGATACGGACTGTTAGCACTTGGGGGTCTATAGCAGCTTCCCACAAGAATGGGCTTTAGATGAGGCAGATGAACCTGTAGCCATATTACTTCAACCGTATTTAACATTAGATCGTCTCTGAGCTTTACAGGAATGTGGTTCTGAATTTAGACCGCAACACCGCCTCCGTTGGCATTTCTGTCTTTTCGGTAGATGTTATAACCATGTATTGTTACTACAATATCAAAGGTTTTATCTAAGTGAGTTTCAGAGATAGTCAGAATATGAATGTCATCTGTTACAAGCAAGTTATTGACTTCATGGACCTTGTTTCTTAGGCTACATAAATTAATATGGGCTATTTTGAGCACTTTTCTGGGTTGCTTGATTGTTTTTAATGCTTTACTGGGAAGTTATATCAGAGGTAGACTTACTCATTTTATTTACATTGGAGCTGATAGTGCAGGGTGAGCTGCACAAAGTGGTCTTCCTACTATGGCACACCACCTCAGTGCTAACAGAGTAACTCTGGTTTACAGGCTCATGATTACTGCCTACAATAGCTGGAGGATAAACAGATGTATTCAGTGCAATTAGGGGTACATACATTTAATTACTTACATTGTGTTTGCCAATGCCCCTAAGATCATGTACATTTGATGCAGCATTATGACGACTCATTGTCATAATGGTAGGGATTAACCTCTACGAGCTAGGGGGCAGTGTTCGGAAGTACGGAGAGTCTGACGTGCCCAAAGTAAACTGCCTGTTACTCAGGCCCAGAAGCTAGGATATGCATATAATTGGTAGTATTGGATTCTAAAACTGTTCAAATAATGTCTGTGAGTATAACAGGGTAGCCTAGTGGTTAGAGCGTTGGACTAGTAACCGAAAGGTTGCAAGTTCAATTCCCCAAGCTGACAAGGTACAAATCTGTCGTTCTGCCCCTGAACAGGCAGTTAACCCACTGTTCCTAGGCCGTCATTGAAAATAAGAATTTGTTCTTAACTGACTTGCCTAGTAAAATAAAGGTAAAAATAAAAAATAACAGAACTGATATGGCAGGCGAAAACCAGAGGATTTGTTTTTTGATGTCACAGTTTTTCCATTGACTTGCTATTGACTATAGAGGGAATTAGCTCCCAGATTGCAGTTCCTATGGCTTCCACTAGATGTCAACAGTCTTTAGACATGGTTTCAGGCTTGTTTTTTGAAAAATGAACAAGAAATTGAAGTTCTTCCAAGTGGCTGTTGAAACGTACACTACTGTTTTGCGCGCGCGCGCTCCTCGTTATTTTTCTTTCCTATTGAACAGACTATTTTACGTCTGAAATATGATCATTTAGATATTTGACAACCTGAGGATTAATTAGAAACATCGTTTGACTTGTTTGGACGAACTTTACCGGTACTTTTGGGATTTCTTTGTCTACATTACAGAACCATGGCGCCAACAAAACTGACTTTTTGGTATATAAAGAAGGACTTTATCGAACAAAACGACCATTCTTTGTGTTCCTGGGACCCTTGGGATTGCAAACAGAGGAAAATCTTCAAAGGTAAGGGATTTATTTTATCGCTATATTTGATTTTGTAACGCCTGTGCTGGTTTGAATAATATGTTGTTGTGGGGCGCTGTCCTCAGATAATTGAATGTTCTGCTTTCGCCGTAAAGCCTACGATTACCAAGATTCTAAGCTTTTGAATGGTGTACAACACTTGTATTTTCATGAATGTTTAATATTACTATTTTTGTCATTTGAATTTGGCGCTCTGCATTTCACCGGATGTTGTCGTAGGTGGACCGCTAGCATACCACCAATCCCTATTAACTGAGCTGGTCTTGGATCATTTACCAGTCATTGTTTCAACGCAGCCTTGAAATGCGTGTACAGAATATGTCGTGGAAAATGGTTTCTCAAAAATATAAAACTCTTACAAGAAACTTGTGAATTCAATAACACCTTTAATTAGCACAATCAAAGGTGGAGCCATGACCCGGATCACAACTGACTCTCTCTTCCAGAGCACAGCCTTTATAGCATTTCTATAGGCAGCCTCAAACATATATTTTCACTTAAAAGTGAAACGTGTGGTACCTGGTACGTGTGGTATGTGCAGTTTTTCAGCTGAGGCAACCCTTGACATATGTTTCTACTTAAAAGGTGTGCCATGCATTCTGTTCAGAAATGAGAAAATGCAACATAATGGTATTAAAATATCTACAACAAGTCCAGGAGCCAAGATGATTTGGATGGACTCCGTCATTCCTGTAGAGTATCTTCTGTTTCCAGAAGGTGTCAAAGTTAACAATAAAAGTGACTCCGGCAGAGCTACAGTAGTCTTTTAGCCAGATGTGCAATGCCAGCAGTCTGCTGAATCTTTCACAACTGCGGCCCAACGATGGTACTGGATCTGAAATGATTGGCCGTTTTTTGGAGTCTTAATACTAAAATCAGTTCTTTAAAATCAATTTTTAAATGTTCCGAGCTAGCCCTCCTGATGCCGTTTGACCCCACATGGACTACGACAGTGTCAGCTCCCGGCATCTGTGGTAGAACAGTCGGAAGCAGCCTTGTTATGTCCTGTACTCGTGCTCCTGGGTAGAACAGGGTTTTTGCCTTGGAGACAGAGATGTTTCTCACCATAGAGCTGCCTATGATGACAGCTGGTGATGTTGAATGGCCGGTCTCTCAGGGAGCCTCACGGTCCGGTGAGCTCCGAGGATCTGAACCTGAGGAAGAAGCCACCGGAGAGGGAGACAGAGCTGAGGACAAAGACACAGGTACCTCCGGATCTGATCTTGATTGGGAAGCCACCACGGACAAAGGCGCCGGAACCTCTGGATCCAGGGAGGCAAAGCTGTTTCTGGTCTGTGCTAGGTTATTGATTGCAAGATATTAGCTGTTGTCCCTTAGTCTTTTAATTTATGCATAACGGTAAACCTAGACACTTGCATCGTATAGTATTCAGAGTGGCGTCTCAAGGCTCGCTACCTTGGCTAGATTCAGTGATACAATTATGGGCCTATAGCATTCACATAACATTGGAGTCAGAGTCAAAATATTCTTTACTCTTTTTCTGGCAACGGTCCATACTTGGTCCGTTACTCTTTTTAATTTGCTTCAATGATCTTCACATTTTCCAAATGTGTATTGTTGGTCCAGTTTCGTCCAACGGACAATACATTACATTATCAAAGTATGTTTGTCTATTTTATGTTTCTATTCTAGTAAAGTCCTCTGAGGCATGTAGTGACCTCTCCGAGGAGTGGTGGTCAGGGTGGATCAATGTGTGTGTATATATATGAATGTACAGGTGTGTATATTTCAAGAATTTTAATCTTTTACTTTTAGATGTGTGTGTATTGTTAGATATTACTACACTGTTGGAGCTAGGAACACAAGTATTTCTACACCCGCAATAACATCTGCTAAATATGTGTATGTGACCAATACAATTTGATGATTAGAGTGTGTGTTTCTGTGTGAGTACAAGTGCATAGGTTTGTGTGTGTGGCTTTGTAATTGGTGGAGGGTGGTATGTGCATTAACATTAGTGAAGTAACACATTAAACATTGGTTCAGGTGTTATTACATGATCGGTTGAAGTTATTCATTAAAAAAGTTATTACTCACCTGACTGATAACTTTTTCACTTCAATGTAATAAGTTACGTTATTACTAAAATAATCAAACATTTTATCATATTAAGCAACAAGATATTACATTTACAGGTTTTATTACATTATAAATCTAAGTTATTACATTAACCGTTGTTACAAGACACAGTATGCATAGTTCTTACCTTGACATCATGGATATTATTATCCAATGTATTATTGATTAGTTTAAGGATAATTTTAATTAATGTAGATATTATAAAAATATAAAATTAAAGTGATAACTTCGTTTAGAAGATAATGGATTTAATTTATTGATCAATTGAATAAACGAATATACACCTATTGTTGAAACATTATTCTACATGATGATATTTAATAGTATCATTAGTATACGGTGGCTTGTGAAACTATTCAACCCCCTTGGCATTTTTACTATTTTGTTGCCTTACAACCTGGAATTAAAATTGTTTTTTTGGGGGGGTTGTATCATTTGATTTACACTACATGCCTACCACTGAAGATGTGAAACAAACAAGAAATAAGACAAAAGAACGGAAAACTTGAGCGTGCATAACTATTCACCCCCCCTTCCAAAGTCAATACTTTGTAGAGCCACCTTTTGCAGCAATTACAGCTGCAAGTCTCTTGGGGTATGTTTCGATAAGTTTGGCACATCTAGCCACTGGTATTTTTGCCCATTCTTCAAGGCAAAACTGCTCCAGCTCCTTCAAGTTGGTTGGGTTCCGCTGGTGCACAGCAATCTTTAAGTCATACCACAGATTCTCAATTGGATTGAGGTCTGGGCTTTGACTAGGCCATTCCAAGACATTTAAATGTTTCCCCTTAAACCACTCAAGTGTTGCTTTAGCAGTATTCTTAGGGTCATTGTCCTGCTGGAATGTGAACCTCTGTCCCAGTCTCAAATCTCTGGAAGACTGAAACAGGTTTCCCTCAAGAATGTACCTGTATTTAGCGCCATCCATCATATTTTCAAATCTGACTAGTTTCCCAGTCCCTGTCGATGAAAAACATCCCCATGGTGTTCTCGGAGTGATGGGAGGTGTTGGGTTTGCGCCAGACATAGCGTTTTCCTTGATGGACAAAAATCGTAATTTTGGTCTCATTTTACCAGAGTACCTTCTTCCATATGTTTGGGGAGTCTCCCATACGCCTTTTGGCGAACACCAAACATGTTTGCTTCTTTCTTTCTTTAAGCAATGGCTTTTTTCTGATACTCCAATCTCCGCTGTGGAGCTTTGCAGCTCCTTCAGGGTTATCTTTGGTCTCTTTGTTGCCTCTCTGACTAATGCCCTCCTTGCCTGGTCCATGAGTTTTGGTGGGTGGCCCTCTTTTGGCAGGTTTGTTGTGGTGCCATATTCTTTCTTAATGTTGCTCCGTGGTTTGTTCAAGTTTCTGATATTTTTTTATAACCCAACCCTGATCTGTATTTCTCCACAATTTTGTCCCCGATCTGTTTGGAGAGCTCCTTGGTCTTCATGGTGCCACTTGCTTAGTGGTGTTGCTGACTCTAGGGCCTTTCATAACAAGTGTATATATACTGAGATCATGCGACACTTAGATTGCACACAGGTGGACTTTATTTAACTAATTATGTGACTTCTGAAGGTAATTGGTTGCACCAGATCTTATTTAGGGGCTTTATAGCAAGTTCATAAACAAGTTTTCTTTTTCACTTCACCAATTTTGACTATTTTGTATGTCCATTACATTAAATCCAACAAAATAGGAAAAAACACCAAGGGGGATTAATACTTTTGCAAGGCATGAAGGTATGAAGGAAGATACAATTATCAACATTCCCCCTCACACAGACACACAGGTTCACTATGACATTTTCTATGATAACATTAATCCATTTAGATCCCAATGTGTGATATTACATAGACACAGGGGAGACCTGATCCTACATCAGAGCTGCATATTATGTACCACAGAGGTTACCATGGTGATCAGACTAAGGCAACTGTTTAACAATGGGAGATGGATATGACTGTTCACTAGATATTTCCTGTTGATCCTTTATTTCAGGATCTGGAACCTCTTCATTAGATATTTTCTATTTAACCTTTATTTAGTGATCTGGAACCGGTGCCAGATAGGAGGGAGATGAAATACGGCACGTTGTCGTTTTCTGGTGTTTTTTCATTTGTCCTAAATAAGCAAAGTTCTTCCCACATAAACACACATAGGGTTTCACTCCAGTGTGTGTTCGCTGGTGTGAACTTAGGGTCCCTGATTGACTGAAGCGCTTCCCACACTGACCACAGCTATAAGGCTTCTCCCCTGTGTGTATGCGCTGGTGTATAGTAAGTTTTTCTGACACAGCAAAGCTCTTCCCACACTGATCACAGCTAAAAGGTTTCTCTCCTGTGTGTTTTCTCTGGTGTATATTCAGGTGTACTGATTGAGCAAAGCATTTGCCACACTGACCACAGCTATAAGGCTTCTCTCCTGTGTGTGTTCGCTGGTGTGAATTTAGGGTCCCTGATTGACTGAAGCTCTTCCCACACTGATCACAGGTAAAAGGTTTCTCTCTAGTGTGTGTTCGATGGTGTCTTGTCAGGGAGGAAGCTATAGCAAAGCTCTTCCCACACTGATCACAGCTAAAAGGCTTCTCTCCAGTGTGTGTTAGCTGGTGTGTAGTCAGGGTGGAAGCTAGAGCAAAGCTCTTCCCACATAGACAGACATAAGGTCTCTCTCCAGTGTGTGTTCGATGGTGTCTAGTCAGGGAGGAAGCTAGAGCAAAGTTCTTCCCACACTGATCACAGCTATAAGGTTTCTCTCCTGTGTGTATGCACTGGTGTATAGTTAGGGCTTCTGATACAGCAAAGCTCTTCCCATATTGATCACAGCTATAAGGCTTCACTCCCGTGTGTGTTAGCTTGTGTATGTTTAGGGCTCCCAAATAAGAAAAGCTTTTCCCACAATCAAGGCAGGGGTAAGGCCTCTCCCCCTGTATGAATTCTCTGATGAGATTTTAAGGTGTTAGAAGCAGCGAAACTCTTCCCACACTGTGAGCAGCAGTACGGTTTCTCTCCGGTGTGAATCCGCTGGTGAATAATGAAGTCACTCCGGCTTGTGAAACTCTTCCCACAGTCAGAACAGCAGTGAGGTTTCTTCCCTGTACGTATCTGCTGATGTTTCTTGAGATGTTCTGATCTGGAGAGACTCTTCTCTGTCTCATCAGCAACGCGTGGTTGAGGATCCCCAGATGATATGCACCTGCCACTGAGAGAACGACGGTTAGGGGTGTCCCCTGTGAAACAAAGACATTGAATAACTAGGTTTTGGAAATATGGGTCGATAAACAAATACTATATAATTTTTTTTTTTTTTTAAATGTGTTATTTAGCAGACGGTCTTATACAAAGCAATTTACAGGAGCAATCAGGGTTAAGTACCTTGCTCAAGGGCACTTCGACAGATTTTCCACCTAGTCGGCTCAGAGATCCAAATCAGCAACCTTTCAATTTGTGGCCCAACACTCTAAACTAAGACTGCCTGCCTCTCTTATCATCAATATACACTCAGTGGCCAGTTTATTAGGTACACCACCCTCCGTTCACGAAATTCGATTGACAATTAACTAGCCACTGAGTGTTTTACTGTTTATAAATCAATTAACAGAAGTTGCAGAAGCAGATGGTGGTCTCATCCACACACCCTATTGTTCTTACTTGATGAAATCAAATCTCCATCTCCCTCCTTGTATCCTTCTCTCACAGTTCCACTCTGCCCTGCTGTTTTCCTGAAGTCAACCAGCCTCACAGACACCCTCTTCAGACCCAGCAGTAAGGCGCTACCAGGAGAGTTGCAACCAGGGGACTCTGGCAGGGTGGAGGGGGACGGGCTAGCTCTGTCCTGGTGACCACAAGAAGTATTGTACATAGAATATCATTAGACCAAACATTTGATTACTTTAGTCTAAATCTCTGATTGATGGCTGCATCCTTATAATACCTCCTTTCTCCTGAAGTGTGCAATCATTCACTACTTTCCACAAATGTACAGTTTTCAAATCACTTTTGGAAAATGTTCAAATGTTAGTGGTATATTTTTTTACAAATGTCAAAACGCATAACACTTGTAATGCCCCCTGTCTTATGTTCAGGAGCTTTGATTGAACATTCAATGGAGTTGAACACATCTTTCACCCCTGAGCCAATCTTGGTTAACCCAGAACTGTCTCACGTAATTGGTCAGCCGCACGATTTAGTTCTGAGTTCATACGTGTTAGGATGAGAGCTTAACAGATGATGGAATGAAGAGCTCCCCCCTCTCTTTCAAGATACGGGCCGAATGTCCCCTCCCCTTTCCAAAATGTCAGCGAACGCCAACACCTGCGAAATCGTGATTTGTCATAATAACCAGAGGAAAAATCAAAACACCTGAACTACTGCTGCTCATTATGATGTGGTATATGGAGACAAATCCATAAATTATGTGGTTTTACCTTCCACGTCTTTCTGATGCCCTTTCCAGCTTGTATCTAGCCTAAGTTATGCATCCTATACATTTATATAATCAGGGTTTGAGGGGAATTAGCCCCTCCCCCTCCCCCTCCCCAAGCACCACACCACTGGAATGAACGTTGACAAATATCCAACACATGGGCTAGTCCACCATCCAGATCAGAGCTGTAAATACAATCAAGCCGGTCAAATGGCAGAGTTGTTAGTTTGGCACTGTTGATCAGCACAGATTTGGCATGACCCCCTCCTTAGGACCATCTGGCAGAACTACCAGTATATGTTCAATAAGTTAAGAGAAGAGACGGTGCCAGACACATGCCGGAACCAACCCTATGAACTATGACTATGTAACCTGTCTGTAACCAGTAATATAAAAGATCTAACGGGACTGCCCCGAGGGAGCTACCTTCAGAACGGTACTTTATGCAAGTTTGACTTTGACCTCTAGAGCATGCTGATAAAAAACCTTCATTAATTTAAGATTGACTTCGAGTGTCCCTGTGTTGAATTTCCACGAGAATCGCATCACATACTCTACATGCCCAAAAGGATGTGGACACCTGCTCGTTGAACATCTCATTCCAAAATCATGGGCATTAATATGGAGTTGGTCCCCCCTTTGCTGCTATAACAGCCTCCACTTTTCTGGGAAGTCTTTCCACTAGATGGTGGAACATTGCTGCGGGGACTTGCTTCAATTCAGCCACAAGAGCATTAGTGAGGTCTGGCACTGATGTTAGGCAATTAGGCCTGGCTTGCGACCGGCGTTCCAATTAATCCCAAAGGTTTTCGATGGGGTTGAGGTCAGGGCTCTGTGCAGGCCAGTCAAGTTCTTTCACACCAATCTCAACAAACTATTTCTGTATGGGCCTCGCTTTGTGCACGGGGCATTGTCATGCTGAAACAGGAAAGGGCCTTCTGTTACCACAAAGTTGGAAGCACAGAATCGTCTAAAATGTCATTGCATGCTGTAGCGTTAAGAATTCCCTTCACTGGAACTAAGGGACCTAGAACGAACCATGACAAACAGCCCCAGACAATTATTCCTCCTCCACAAAAACGTGACAGTTGGCACTATGCATTGGGGCAGGTAGCTTTTCCTGGCATCTGCCAAACCCAGATTTTTCGTTCGGCGCTTGGCATTGCGCATGGTGATCTTAGGCTTGTGTGCGGCTGCTCAGCTATGGAAACCCATTTCATGAAATTCCGGACCAACAGTTCTTGTGCTGACGTTGCGTCCAAAGGCAGTTTGGAACTAGGTAGGGTGTTTTTTACATGCTACGGGCTTCAGTACTCAGCGGTCCTGTTCTGTTAGCTTGTGTGGCGTACCCCTTCTCGATTGAGCCATATTTGCTCCTATAACAGCACTTTCAGTTGACCGGGGATGCTGTAGCAAGGCAGAAATTTGACCAACTGACTTTTTGGAAAGTTGGCATCTTATGATGGTGCCATGTTCAAAGTCACTGATCTCTTCAGTAAGGCCATTTTACTGCCAATGTTTTTCTATGGAGGTTGCATGGCGGTGTGCTCAATTGTATACACCTGTCAGCAACGGGTGTGGCTGAAATAGCCAAATCAAATCATTTGAAGGGCGGTCCACATACTTATGAATGTACTGTATTTATACTCTGGACTCTACCATTGCTTGTCCTAATATTTATATATTTCTTAATTCCATTATTTTACTTTTAGATTTGTGTAACGTTATTGTTGTGGATTGTTAGGTATTACAGCACTGTTGGAACTAGGAACACAAGCATTTCGCTACACCCTCAATAAGATCTGCTAAGTTTCTGTATGCGACCAATACAATCTGATTTTATTTGTTTTCTCAGCTACAGTTTGAGTTGTGTCCTGTCTGACAGAGAAATATGGCTAGCTCTTACCGTAGCTTGGACTAAGGAGTAGCTAGCTAGCGTTGCAGAAGTCCATTGCATTGCATGCATTCTAAGGTAGCAGTGTGACAATTTTGTTTTGAACTGATGTAGTTAGATGTAGTTCAATGCTGTGGCGCTTCCAGGCAGCCGCTCAAGAGTAACATGTTACAATGTTTGAAATGTTTGTTGGTGTTGTTTTTATTTTATTGTGTCGCACTGCATACTGTTCCTTGCTCTTTTAATGGACTAAGCATGGCTTTGACAATGAACGTTGTGGAATACTCATCACATTTTCTACGGATTTACAAAAAACATGCACCTCTACTGGCACCGCATATCCGAGACAAACTTCAGTGCTTTGGGATAATGCGCGTAAGAAGCCGGGTGAGAGGGACTACAGCTGGTAAGGGCAGACGGAGGAAAATACTGACAATAGAAGGTAACAGACCTAAAATACATCAAAAAACACAATCGCTCACGTCAATGCAGAATTCTAACTGAATTACGTGATGTCACAAATACGCCCAAAAATGCCCCAGAGATTCCGAATGTGCTTGTTTGTAATTCAAGATCATTGATAGACAAAGTGGATGAATTTGAACTGCTTCTTCAATCAGTAAATGCAGACATGGGATGTGTCAATGAAACTTGGGCCCACGAAAATATCCCAGATGAATCTTTTTTCATTTATAACTATCAGCTGTTCAGAAATGACAGAGGTGATGGGAGGTGGGGGTGTGGCTTTGTATGTGAACCACAGTATGCAGGCAAAGAGAAGAACTGACCCAGAGAAAGAGGATTTGAGTGTATGTGGCTTCAGCTCCGTCCTAAACGACTCCCCAGCTCAGTTTTAACTCTGTTCGTGGGAGTACTCTACCATCCACCATGGGCAAATGAGAAAACACTTCAGCAGAACGCTGTGGATTATCTCATCAACACTATTGATGTGATCAGGATGTCCTATACCTAAAGTGTCAAACCCATGTACAACGAGTGACTGGAGGCCCATCTCTCTAACGTCATGCCTTGAAAAATCCAGGAGAACTTCATTAAAAGAAAACTCATGCCAACAGTTATGAGTGCAGTAATCAGTATGCCGACCTCCCAAAGTCCAGCACTACTACCGCCCTTGTGAAAGACACACTCCAATGGTGAGGGTGTTACTTGCTGATATGTCCAAAGCCTTTGATGGAGTAGATCACGCAAAGCTCCTGCAACATCTGTCTGATATTGAACTCTGTCCAAGGTTACTAGCCTGACTCCACAGCTCCACCACAGGAAGAAGGCAGAGGGTGATGGTTACTAGCCTGACTCCACAGCTCCACCACAGGATGAAGGCAGAGGGTGATGGTTACTAGCCTGACTCCACAGCTCCACCACAGGAAGAAGGCAGAGGGTGATGGTTACTAGCCTGGCTCCACAGCTCCACCACAGGATGAAGGCAGAGGGTGATGGTTACTAGCCTGACTCCACAGCTCCACCACAAGAAAAAGGCAGAGGGTGATGGCAAATAGCACATTTAGCCCTTGGTCAGAAGTCACCTCTGGTGTGCAACAAGGGGGCGTGGTCTCACCATATCTGTATATATTTTTCTAGAGACCATCCACAACGTGCACCACTAATCCTAGGAGGACAGGAAGTACCAGGGGTAACAACAACTAAGTATCTTGGTTTTCATTTAGACTCTAAACTCTTTTTGACTGTTCTTGCCAGAAATGGCCGGAAGATCTGGTCACAGTCTATACTACACTGGTCAGGCCTTGTCTGGAATACGGTGGAGTGCTGTAAGTTGGATGCAGTAAAAAGCAGCAGGCCCAACTAGACAGGGTGCAGAGGAGGGCCTTGAGGATCATCTCCAGAGGTGGAGCAGTCCAACCACAGCTCCCCTCACTGCAGAGCAGGCGACAGCAGGCTGCAGTGCATCTGGTGAAGGACATGCACACTCTTGACCATCCACTGAATGACCTGCTCCCTCCACCACCAGACTCCCTCCACCACCAGACTCCCTCCACCACCAGACTCCCTCCAAAAAGAGGGAACTGCACCACCAGGCTCTTGAGTAACAGCCGCAAACTGTCCTGTATAACTGCCCGTACGAACTGCCTGCAAAACGCCACTAACCACTGCTATCAGACTGTACAATAACTCTAGCTCTTAAATATCTCAATATATTTTTTAAATCACATTTTAATATTTCAATTTCCATCATGAAAAATGTCCTGTAATGTTTACAATCATTCAATATTCTATTTGTCACGTATTACATGTAATGTATTTTAAATGAGTGTTTTGCAATTATTAGTAATTTAAATTCTGCATTTCATCTGTGAGCAAGAATAAATAAACTCAAAACTCAACTAGCTATGTTTTGTGGAAAAATGTGAGAGTGGCATTTGGACGTGGACTTGTGTAACAAACATTCCATAAACAATTACAGTTAGCTACCTTTCTTTGCCTTTTCGCTAGCTAGCTTCCAGCTGACTTGTGTTAGCTAGCTAGCTGCAGAGGCTAGCTGCTTAAGCAAGCTAATGTTAGCTAACAGCAGCTGTATTGTTGCCAAGCATCCAAGTTGCTGACCAGGTTAGATAGAACTCTGAAATTTGGCTGAAATGAAGTTAGCATTGTCAGAAATGGTTTGTTGTTGGTTCTTAATGGACAGAAATGTGCATGTGATATTGATCAATTGTAAATGTAATAAAAACTGTTGCACCTGCAAGTTTAGTCAAAACAGTTCAGTCCAATGGTCACTTTTTGGAAGCTAGTGTTGTTTTAATCCGCCATTTTTTTTAGCTAAGTAGGAGCAAAAAATACTTAACACTCACTACTAGAATATAATTGAGTATATGACAATAAAATAGAAAATAAAGATTGTGGTGATGGACATTTTTATCTTAGCCAGGTAGCCTAAGACAACAAAAACTAAAACTGTGTACTGTATGACTGACTCGTAGACCGTTCAGGGAACATGAAAGAGGAGGATGGCATTGGCATTTCTCTAAGTTGGTTTAGTCAACATGTTTTTTTCTACTTGCACGCACACACAGAAATCAGTACCATGGATAGAAGCATCATATTTAGCTTAGGTTGATCGAACTAAATCGTTTTTGGCAAGGGGGCATCTTTGGTTTTATAAGTGGGGGACAAAATTATTAAAACATTTTATACAGTCGGAGAAACACTCCAAACAGCCTACCCAACCTCTCGGAGGCGTCCACATGGTCCTAAAGCACGCCGTTGCCTAATTTTGTATCACATTCCAATTATAACATTGGGGGGGACAGAAAAAACATTTCAGAATGTGGGGGGACATGTCACCCCACCCCCAGTGAAAGTTGCACCCCTGGTTTTTGGTATATTTTAGTTGTCACTGTAGTAGACTAAGCATAGGTGATTCAAAAACATATCAAGACTGTTTCAAGGACAGCTTTTTTCCATCTACGTAACATTGCAAAAATCTGAAACTTTCCGTCCAAACATTATGCAGAAAAATTCATCCATGCTTTTGTCACTTTTAGATTAGACTACTGCTCTACTTTCCGGCTACCCAGATAAAGACCTAAATAAACTTCAGTTAGTACTAAACACGGCTGCTAGAATCTTGACTAGAACCAAAAACATTTGATCATATTACTCCAGTGCTAGCCTCCCTACACTGGCTTCCTGTTAAGGCTAGGGCTGATTTTTAATTTTTTTATTGCTAACCTACAAAGCATTACATGGGCTTCCTCCTATCTATCTTTACGATTTGGTCCTGCCATACATACCTACACGTACGCTCCGGTCACAAGACGCAGGCCTCCTTACTGTCCCTAGAATTTCTAAGCAAACAGCTGGAGGCAGGGCTTTCTCCTATAGAGATCCATTTTTATGGAAAGATCTGCCTATCCATGTAAGAGACGCAGACTCGGTCGCAACCTTTAAGTCTTTATTGAAGACTCATCTCTTCAGTAGGTCCTATGATTGAGTGTAGTCTGGCCCAGGGGGGTGAAGGTGAACGGAAAGGCACTAGAGCGACGAATCGCCCTTGCTGTCTCTGCCTGGCCGGTTCCCCTCTCCACTGGGATTCTCTGCCTCGAACCCTATTACAGGGCTGAGTCACTGGCTTACTGGTGCTCTTCCATGCCGTCCATAGGAGGGGTGCGTCACTTGAGTGGGTTGAGTCACTGACGTGATCTTCCTGTCCGGGTTGGCGCCCCCCTCGGGTTTGTGCCGTGGGGGGAGATCTTCATGGGCTATACTCAGCCTTGTCTCAGGTTAGTAGGTTAATGGTTGAAGATATCCCTCTAGTGGGGTGGGGGCTGTGCTTTAGCAAAGTGGGTGGGGTTATATCCGGCCTGTTTGACGGGGCCACAGTGTCTCCCGACCCCTCCTGTCTCAGCCTCCAGTATTTATGCTGCAACCGTTTGTGTCGGGGGGGCTAGGGTCAGTCTGTTATATCTGGAGTATTTCTCCTGTCTTATCCAGTGTCCTGTGTGAATTTAAGTTCTTGTTCTCTCACTCTGCCCTAGGACCATGCCTCAGGTGGCCTGATGACTGTTTTTGACACTCTCTCTACTGCACCTGCTGTCTCTAACTCTGAATGATCGGCTATGAAAATCCAACTGACATTTACTCCTGAGGTGCTGACCTGTTGCACCCTCTACAACCACTGTGATTATCTATAAGCGTTTGAACATCATGGCCATGTACTGTTATAATCTCCACCCGGCACAGCCAGAATAGGACTGGCCACCCCTCAGAGCCTGGTTCCTCTAGGTTTCTTCCTAGGTTCCTGCCTTTCTAGGGAGTTTTTTCTAGCCACCGTGCTTCTACATCTGCATTGCTTGCTGTTTGGGGTTTTAGGCTGGGTTTCTGTACAGCACTTTGTGACATCGGCTGATGTAAAAAGGGCTTTATAAATACATTTGATTGATTGATTAGATGATGTTGAAATGGTGCTTGAATAGTGGAGGCAGCGCCTATTTTCTTTGGGACTTGCGTTAACTATAATTCAATAGTTGTTTGGTAGACTGAAAACATCTGAAACATTCACTTGCTTGATCATGTAACTGTTTGCAACATGTTAGGTTAACTTAACCGGAAAGATGTTGCTCTCCGGTTTTATGATTAAACAAAAGGTGTGGTTGAATTTATTCTGCCACTGTCTTCTAGTCTCGGCTGTGCCAAAGCATATGAACTAATAGGTTATAGAGCAAACAACAAAATATCCCTAGTGTTTATTACCACCATTGTTTATTTTGTCCAGCTGTTCAAATGGAACGAATGGATATGGAAGATCAAAGATGACTAAAACTAGGCCTAGACATGTTATACACCACAGTAGGCATACTGTTAATAGAAGTAAACCAAACTTACCTGATCCATCTTTGAAGCTATTCTTTCTTCAACATTTATTCAAATTAAAAAAAAGTGACAGTAAACCTGTAGCTAGCCTAAACTACAGTTAGTGTCTTTGTTACAGCGTTCAGATAAAGAACAGCTAGACCAGAGCAATCAGACGTCCTTTTAAATATCAAAACTAGATTTAAGTTGTGACAAATAAATGTCTGATGTAGGCTAATCTTACTTCAATAAGATCCTGAATAAGATTTTATCTGATCTAAAGTCAAAACGTTTAACACCCTATTCACCAAGAATCCTGTTGTCTGTTATCGTCTAACTCTACCCCACCGTCACTTGGAACAACATCCTCTTCGAGAGTCCAGATAGTTTTAATTGTCTGAGGACCAGTAAGGGAAGCTTATAAAACACCAGACTGAATACAGCAGCGCTATCCGTGCAACGAACCAGTAAAACCCGAAGTATGTTCAATCCGACGTCTGCGGTTGCCATGCAGCATTTACAGCAATGCAACCTCTGCAGTTGTCAGTGCATTTAAACTTCCGCTTCACGGAGCAGACTCAAAGCCATAGTGAAGGAAGTGGCCTTCTTCTTCTTTGGTATTATGGTGGTCCGCAAACAATTGTTGTAGGTTCATACCTCCACCTAGTGTATTGGCTGTGTATCAGTCTACTATTCTGTAGTATTAATCCATTGCACTTTGTGAAAAACCAACGAACCCTACACCCGTTAAAAACTCATTATTCCACTACTTTGACCCTCTGATCCTACACCAGGCCAGCAGCCTGGGAGGACAGGATATTATCGTTCAAAATACATTGTAACTCTGCAGTAAAATATTGTACACACAAGTTCTCTACAGCTGCCACCACAACATCTATCCACTGTGTTTTACATTCTATTCCTGAGGTACAGTTGACAACCATGGCCATGAACGCCCCAAAAAAACAACCTTACTGAAGCATGTCATTCCTATCGCTCTCTATTGGCCTCGGCCCAGTCATATGGATCCTCTCAGGATCT
Source organism: Brachymystax lenok tsinlingensis (assembly GCA_030435695.1). NCBI lineage: Eukaryota > Metazoa > Chordata > Actinopteri > Salmoniformes > Salmonidae > Brachymystax > Brachymystax lenok. The sequence continues at coordinate 110,127,078 of CM059791.1, forward strand.
CCAGCACCATGGGTACCCCTATAGTTTACACACACAACTTGTTCCTTCAATACTACACATTCCTTTCTCTCAGGTCCTCCTGCACACTTCTCACATCTAGGAATCTCCTTGCTACACACTGCTGGAAGGAAGTTGTCAAGAAACAGAGTTTGTGGTTATACAGGAAGACCCGCCCCCACTTACCGTCAACCAGTCATGTCAATGTCGAGCCATACAGAGCTTTAGAGCTCGCCAGCTTGTAGTCTTAAAACTCGAAAATGAGTTACCTTTGGCTCGTTCAGCCATCCTAACGGGAAAAATGATTGGGGTAAAATGTGGGTTTTGGAACTAACACCACAGGCTAAGAAGATCTTGTACGTTTTGTTCTATTAAATAATAGCAGTCAGTTAATATGACCTCTATGAATTATGAAGCATTTGTGATTGATGTGCTTTTTTTATTACATAAATTCTTCAAAATTCATGAAGTGACGTTAGCTGATAAAGATTGAATAACAAAACAAACAAGATCTCCAAAACCTGTGGTTACAACATCCCTTATTTTCGGCATTTATCCAAACACCATACAAAACCGCCATTAATTTCCCCCATAGGCTTTGTCCAGCGAACCATGGCAAAGTTAGTGCCTATAGAAAGATGCCATTACTATTTCTCTCTATAGAGCCCCACAGTGGACGAGTCATAATACCCTTAAAACCTAGTGGTCAAACTAGGAAATGGTTCCAATTGTTTTCCACCATTCATTTTTCCCATAGGGGATTTTCCATAGGCTTACCCTGGCGAGACATTTTGATAACCGTTTAAATCTCTTTCTCACAAGGTGACTTTTATCAGTATAATCGTGTCTGTTTACACTCAAATTTCGCAAAGGCTAATTTGCATAAAAGTAGACATCATGCAAGAGTACAAATCCCTGAAAGCTCCTGCACATTGTCTCCACCTTCGCTAACAGCTATTGTGTTATTTTAAACTTGCCCATGACAGGTCACTGAATTGTCAATTTAAAAATAGTTAGCCAATTTATTCATTACTACATTTAGCTAACATTAGATAGTTCATCCGGAGATTCTTACCTTCAATGCTAGATCATTGATTGCAAGATATTAGTGGTTGTCCCTTTTAATGAATGCATAACGGTAAACCTAGACACTTGCATCTAATAGTATTCTGAGTGGTGATTCAAGGCTCACTACCTTGGCTAGATTCGTTGATACAGTTATGGGTCTTTAGCATAATATTGGAGTCAGAGTCAAAATATTCTTTACTCTTCACCTTCTGGCAACATTCCATACTTGGTCCCTTACTCTTATTAATTTACGTCAATAATCTTCACGTTTTCCAAATGTGTATTTTGGTCCTGTTTCATCCAACTGACAACACATTAGCAAAGTATGTTTGTCTATTTTATGTTTCTATCTGAAAATATTTTTCACTCTTACCATCTTCTGAGGTTGACTTCAGAGTCCTCTGAGGTGTGGGGTGGGGGTCCGGTCGGGGGTTCACCCCACCCGAGGCCTGGACACTTTTGAAAGGTCATTTATGACGTTTCAGAACCACTTGTCAAACAAAGTTTCAAATTTATAATTTTATTTTAAAAGCGATGGCAGCTAATTATGGTATGTATACGAGAGGTCAAAGATCAAATTTCTGTCAATCTGAACATTCTGAAAATGTTTATGATGGATAGCTATGAATATATTTACAATGATATATGATTAAAGGGTATACATGAGTAATAACCTGATGTACTGTATGCTGACATTGTCATAGGAAAAAATCTCTATGGGAAAACTGAATGGGATGGAGGGATGAATAGAAATAGTGATAACACACAGAAAGCTGCCATTGCTGCAATGATAGAACACATTTTCAACTCCAGGGACATGGCCCCTAAATCAAAAAAAATTAGACATTTTCACCCCAAGTGAGCCTGACCGAGCCCCTGGCTCATTGACTATAAGGCCTACAGATTCATTCAGTAATTTTTTTGTTTCAATCTGTGTGTATGAATGTACATGTGTGTACATTTTAATGATTCCATTCTTTTACTTTTGCATTTGTGTGTATTGATGTATAATGTTAGATATTACTGCACTGTTGGAGCTAGGAACACAAGCATTTCTACACCCGCAATACCATCTGCTATATATGTGTATGTGACAAAAACAATATGAAGATTAGAGTGTTCGTTTGCGTGTGAGTACAGGTGCATAGGTTTGTGTGTGGGGGTTTGGTGGAGGGTGGTACAGTGGAAGTTGGAAGTTTACATACACTTTGGTTAGAGTCATTAAAACTTGTTTTTCAACCACTCCACAAATTTCTTGTTAACAAACTATAGTTTTGGCAACTCTCCTAGAGATGAACGTACTTTGGTGTGAAAAGTGAAAAGCAATCCCAGAACAACAGCAAAGGACCTTGTGAAGATGCTGGAGGAAACAGGTACAAAGGTATCTATATCCACAGTAAAACGAGTCCTATATCGACATAACCTAAAAGGCCACTCAGCAAGGAAGAAGCCACTGCTCCAAAACCACCATAAAAAGCCAAACTACAGTTTGCAACAGCACATGGGGACAAAGATCATACTTTTTGGAGAAATGTCCTCTGGTCTGATGACACAAAAGCAGAACTGTTTGGCCATAATGACCATCGTTATGTTTGGAGGAAAAAGGGGGAGGCTTGCAAGCCAAAGAACACCATCCCAACCGTGAAGCATGGGGATGGCAGCATCATGTTGTGGGGGTGCTTTGCTGCAGGAGGATCTGGTGCACTTCACAAAATAGATGGCATCATGAGGAAGGAAAATTATGTGGATATATTGAAGCAACATCTCAAGAAATCAGTCAGGAAGTTAAAGCTTGGTTGCAAATAAGCCTTCCAAATGGACAATGACCCCAAGCATACTTGCAAGCAAAGTTGTGGCAAAATGGCTTAAGAACCACAAAGTAAAGGAGTGGCCATCACAAAGCCCTGACCTCAATCCTATAGAAGATTTGTGGGCAGAACTGAAAAAACGTGTGCGAGCAAGGAGGCCTACAAACCTGACTCAGTTACACCAGCTCTGTCAGTAGGAATGGGCCAAAATTCATCCAACTTATTATGGGAAGCTTGTGGAAGGCTACCCAAAACGTTTGACCCAAGTTAAACAATTTAAAGGCAATGCTACCAAATACCGAGTGTATGTAAACTTCTGACCCACTGGGAATATGATGAAAGAAATAAAAGCTGAAATAAATCACTCTGTCTACTATTATTCTGACATTTCTTTCACATTCTTAAAATAAAATGGGGATCCTAACTGACCTAAAACAGAGATTTGTACTAGGATTAAATGTCAGGAATTGTGAAAAACTGAGCTTAAATGTATTTGGCTAAGGTGTATGTAAACTTACGACTTCAACTGTATGTGCATTAACATTAGTGAAGTAACACATAAAACATCAGTTTATGTGTTATTACATGATCGGTTGAAGTTATTACGCTATTCATTCAAAAACGTTGTTACCTGATAATGTACCTTATTACATTACATTGAAAAAGTTATTACTATAACAATTCAACATTTTATCATATTAACCGACAATATATTACATTTACCGGTTTTATTACATTATACATCTAAAATGTATTACATTAACCGTTGTTACAAGACACAGTATACATAGTTTTTACCTTGACCTCATGGATATTATTATCCAACGTATTATTGATTCGTTTAAGGAGCATTTTAATCAATTTAGATATTATTATGAAAATATAAAAATAAAGTGATAACTTCTTGTTCAGGAGATAATGGATTAAATTTATTGATAAATTGAATACATGAATATACACCTATTGTTGAAACATTATTCTACATAATGACATTTAATAATAATAGTATCATGAGTATATGAAAGATACAATTATCAACCCCCCCTCACACACACAGGTTCACTGTGACATTTTCTATGATAACATTTATCCATTTAGATCCCAATGTGTGATATTACATAGACACAGGGGAGACCTGATCCTAGATCAGAGCTGCATATTATGCTCCACAGAGGTTACCATGGTGATCAGACTAAGTAAACTGTTTAAGAATAGGAGATGGATATTACTGTTCTCTAGATGTATTATATTGATCCTTGATTTAGAGATCTGGAACCTCTTCACCAGATGTTTTCTATTGATCCTTTATTTAGGGATTTGGAACTGGTGTCGGATAGATGGGAGATGAAATACGTCATGTTTGTGCTTTCTGGTGTTGTCTCATTGGTCCTAAATTAACAAAGCTCTTCCCACATTTATCTAAGATTTCTCTCCAGTGTGTGTTTGCTGGTGTGAATTCAGGTTCCGTAATTGACTGAAGCCCTTTCCACAATGATCACAGCTGTAAGGCTTCTCTCCTGTGTGTGTTCACTGGCGTGCATTCAGGTGTACTAATAGACTGAAGCTCTTCCCACACTGATCACAGCTATAAGGCTTCACTCCAGTGTGTGTTAGCTTGTATATGGTTTGGGCTCGCTTTTCCCACAATCAAGGCAGGGGTAAGGCCTCTCCTCTGTATGAATTCTCAGATGCAATTTTACGGTTTGAGAAGCAGGGAAACTCTTCCCACACTCTGAGCATCTGTAAGGGTTCTCTCCTGCATGGATTCTTTGTTGTACTTTAAGACTTCCTGGACAGGTGAAACTCTTCCCAGACTGAGAGCAGCAGTACGGTTTCTCTCCAGTGTGAATCCACTTGTGAATAAGTTACTCCGGCTAGTGAGAGCAGCAGTGGCGAGTTTTCTTCCCTGTACGTCTCTGCTGGTGTTTCTTGAGATGTTCTGATCTGGAGAGACTCTTCTCTGTCTCATCAGCAACATGATGTGGTTGAAGCGCCCCAGATGATAAGTCCCTCCCACTGAGAGAATGACGGTTAGGAGTGTCCCCTGTGAAATAAAGACATTGAATAGATAGGTTTTGCAAATGTGGGTCCATAAACAAATACGATAACATGTTTTTTAATTGTTTTGTTATTTATCAGAAGCTCTTATTCAGAGCGACTTAAAGGAGCAATTAGGGTTAAGTGCCTTGCTCAAGGGCTCAGACAGATTTTTCACCTAGTCGGCTCAGAGATTTGAACCAGCAACCTTTTGATTAGTAGCCCAATGCTCTTAAACACTAGACTACCTGCCGCCCTTATCATCAATATACACTCAGTTGACAGTTTATTAGGTACACTCCCCTCCGTTCATGAAACTGGATCGACAATTTACTGGCCACTGTTTATCAATGAATTAACAGAAGTTGCAGAAGCAGATTGTAGTCTAATCCACACACCCTATTGTTCTTACTTGATGAAATCAAATCTCCCTCCTCATATCCTCTCACAGTTCCACTCTGCCCTGCTGTTTTCCTGCAGTCGACCAGCCGCACAGACACCCTCTTCAGACCCAGCAGTAAGGCGCTACCAGGAGAGTTGTGACCCAGGGACTCTGGCAGGTTGGAGGGGGACGGGCTAGCTCTGCCCTGGTGACCACAGGAAGTATTGTAGATAGAATATCATTAGACCAAACATTTGATTTACCGTGGTCCAAATCTCTTATTCATTGGTGCATCCATATAATACCTCCTTTCTCCTGAAGTGTGTCATCGTTCACTACTTTCCACAAAATGTTCAATCACTTTGGCAAATTTTCAAATGTAAGTGGTATATCTTTTACAAATGTAAAAATGTATAAAACTTGTAATTCCCCGTCTTCTGTTCAGAACTTTTGATTGAGCATTCATTGGAGTTGAACATCTTTCACCCAAGTTAATCTTAGTTAACCCAGAATTTAAGTGTCACATAATTGGTCAGCTGCTTGATTAAGTTCTGGGTTCAAAAGTGGAGAGATTAACAGATGGTAGAACGAGGAGCAGAACCGGAACGAGGAGCTCCCCTCCCTCTTTCAAGATACGGGCTGAATGTCCCCTCCCAACATGTGAAAGATGGTAACACCTGCTAAATCATGATTTGTTCAAATAACCAGTGACACAAAACCTAAACACCAGAACTATTGCTGCTTGTTATCCCACTTTTGGAGCATGTTGAGAAAAATGACAATCTTTTTGTTTCAGTATCCTTATAGAGCACATACGTAGAAGAAACCATCAGATATAGTGGTATTGTGGCATGTAGCAGAAGCCTACAGTAAAACGGTATTGGTGTATTTCTGCCCCATGCAACATTGCTCAAGATCCACTTGCATATGTGACTTGTTACTGTAACAGCATCCTCTAAAATCTAAAAATCTAAAATCATCAGCTTACAGCATATCAATGATTGAAAAACAGCTTCTATCTCAAGGCCATCAGAATATTAAACAGCAATCACTAACTCAGAGAGGCTGCTGCCTACATTGAGACCCAATCACTAGTCAATTTAAACAATGCCACTTTAAATAATGCCACTTTAATAATGTTTACATATCTTACATTACTCATCCCGTTTGTATATATTGTATTTTATACCATCTATTGCTCCTTGCCTATGCCGCTCGGCCATTGCTCATCCATATATTTATATGTACATATTCTCATTCACCCCTTTAGATTTGTGTGTATAAGGTAATTGTTGGGGAATTGTTAAGATTACTTGTTAGATATTACTGCACTGTCAGAACTAGAAGCACAAGCATTTCGCTACACTCGCATTAACATCTGCTAACCATGTGTTATGTGACCAATAACATTTGATTCGATTTTTAGGCAGAATTGGAGAGAGGAAAACAACACACTGGAGACGATAACAAATCATTTAAACAACAAAAACGGATTAACGTTAATAATTGGATTATAGATATACAGATGGTAGCAAGCAAGGTTAGCTAAGCAGGTGAGCGGGTCCAGCATTTGATACACGGGATTGGAAATAATCACAAAATGAATGACTATGGTGTTTGTTTTGAAGCCAGAAAGACGTCCACTTAAAAAAATCGAATTTAGTCAATGTGGGGTCAGGGGAAAATGGAGTCCCTAGAGAAAGCAAGTACAAGATGGGTGTCAGGGATGGAGCGGCAGTATTATCATAAGGAGACGTGTACTTGGAAAACGGAGGAGGAATGGAGGGAAAAAGAGAGGGAGAAGAGGTCTAAGAGAATGAGGGAAGAAGAGGGTGAGCTTGAGTCGGATGAAAATGGTGGGAAAAAGGGAGATGGTTTGTCAAAGAAGAATGGTAGAAAGTGTAAGCAGAGGGAGCTGAAGACAGGAGGAGAAATGGAAGTGAATGAGGGTGAAGTATTGGAGGTGGTTGTTGTTGAAAAAGAGTTGAATTGTTTCTTCTCAAAAAAAGAGCACCAATGAAAGGAGAGGTATTTGGGTGTGAGAGATTTGACAGCAGAAGTGGTGATGTCCCATCCTTTCAGGGTGATGGCATGAGGTGGGAATAAATACATTTAATTAACAACAGCTGAGCTCGACACAGAAGGTAGCTAGTTTACTTCCAAATGCTAGTCGTACATTTTTACACAAAACATAGCTAGCTAGCTAACCACATCAGTTCAAAACCAACATCCAACTTTGGGCAAATTGTCACGCTGCTACCTTACAATGCATGCAATACAATTTGCTTTTGCAACACTAGCTAACTAGCTTCTCTATAGTCCACACTATGGTAAGAGCTAGACATATTTCACTGTCTGACAGGACACAACTCGAACTGTAGCTGAGAAAACAAATGCACATGTAAACAGCATGTTGTGGACTGCAGTGAGCAAATGCATGCTGGCCAGTATCAGGACAAACTCAACAGTTTCAAACATCCAGAATACATTCCAGTATGCTCCTTCTCCTGTCTTCTTGAAATGTTTATCCAAATCTGTTTAGATCAACAGTGCCAAACTAACAACTCTGCTATTTAACTGGCTTGATTGTTTTTACAGCTCTGATCTGGATGGTGGACTAGCCCGTGTGTTGGATATTTGTCAACGGCCATTCCAGTGGTGTGGTGCTTGGGGTGGGGAAGGGGGCTAATGCCCCCCAAACCCTGATTATATAAATGTATAGGATGTATAACTCTGCAACGCTTTAGGCTAGAAACAAGCTGTAAAAGGCACCAGAAAGACATGGCTCTATTGTACATGGGGATTTCTTTGTTTAGTATCAATGGCTGAGTTCAATGACCTTAAGGTATACAACCTTTAATTCAATGACAACCATTTTCCTTCGTTTTCAATGGGAATTTAGTCATATTTTACAATGCAAGACCGTCACAATTAATTGAGCTATTCACCTTCTGAAAGCTGCAGACAATTACCTTTGACTATCCATGGTCAATTGTAAACATACTTTAACAGTTAGTTCAAAACTGATTTTAGGTATTAGAGGGCAACAGCAAGCAGACTGTATATTCTCGTTTAAATCTGACATCTAGAATTTGAGCTAGTTAGGCGCAGAAAATACTCTGAAAACTCAATTGCTAAGGACCATGCTATAAATCCGGTATTTGGTACTCGTAACGTTTGGACAGCTCATGACTAGAGGTGCAGTGGAGGAACTAGGATTTTATACATGGGGTGGCCAGGGGGTGGCCAAGGCTACTTCAGGGGGTCCATAGACCACGACAGAAGATGTGTGTGTAACCCTAACCTGGCATCTAAGGAGCATGAATGAATCCTATGATTGCTGATTAGAGGTAGAAGTGATAATTCACTGAACCCGGAGTTCTTCAATGTGGAAGATAGTGTGGTCCAAAAAGGGTTACTTCACTAGAATTCTTTAGTCAGTGTCTACCTCGGAACTGCAGCTCCATTTATTTTTCTCTCTCACACACACAACTGTACTGTACTCACATACTGGAGAGACTTGGGTCACTCTGTTTTCATGAATATATAAGCTGGGTCTATAAGTATTGAACATCCAAAATACTTTCAGAAAATAAAGCTGACATACCAGGTATCAATCAGAAATGGACTTGAATTATACTTTTTTTTTTGGTGCCCATCAATATTACAAATTTACAGTATCATATTTATGCTCATATATATATTATGTTAACTAATAGCAAAGACAAGTTTTGGAATTGGCCTAATCAAGACCAAATTAAATCTGTGTGACATGATACCCTTTGGATTTATAATTTTAGAATGTCAGTGTACTAGCTAGTACACAGTGCAGGTTTTAATCATGACCAGAGGGACCGCCTAAGTGCCAAATTATCCTAGGTAGGTTTAAAACAGCATAGTTCTGCGGTTCTGGTGAGGGAGCGTGCCCTCCTTGACTCAACACTGAGAATTCCGAGGTGTCATAACCTGTCATCAACAATTGTTGTCCTCAGGTGGGTTTTATTCCGTTTTAAAGATGAAAAGCTTCTCTCGCAAGAAGCACTAATGACTGGTGTAACAACAGAAATCTTACAAAGTCGAAATAGCTCATGGAAGACCTCTTTATAAGGTTCTAGAAACACAACAAAGTCAAGGAGAGTAGACGGTCTGTCCCTTCCACTTTTCTCTCTCCTATAAAGAAGCCGCTTGGTCTAAATCAGACTCAAAGGTCTGAGCAAAGGCAAACAAAGGCTCCTCATTCAAGAATGTTGTACTCTTTGGGTTGAGAGACTGGACCCCTTGCATTATGTCGCAATTCTTCTTTGAAAAACGGCTCTGCAGCTCAGCTGTGAGACTGTCAAGCACCTGATAAAAGATAGCTCTTTGGAAACGCTCACCATCCCTTTGGTCACTATTTTTCTGTCCTACAGTGCTCATCATCAATGAGTCATGAAGTCTTAAGCTTGTTTTAGGCTGTCTTTTTACTACACTTATGTTGCAGTGCTCTGCAATCTCTTCAACCTCTTTCCATAGTTCTCCAAATTAACCCTCACTTCTGTAGTCCTGTAATGTGTCTATAAGGGCACCTACTAGATCCACAGCCCTTGCTAGGTCAAGAGAGCTTGATTGGAGCATGTCAGAACGGCATTTGGCATCACCAAGCACTTTACAAAAGGTAACCAAAAGCCCTATGAAATGTAAATCTATCTGAGAAAGAAGGCTCCTTACCTCCACTGATCTATCACCACTATTATCAAGTGTGATATCCTGTAGCACTCTCAGAACTGCTGGAAGCCTGTCCCTCAGATTACGGCATGCCATGTATCTGCATGCCCACCTTACATCCGTAAGTCTCTGTAGTTCCCTGGGCTGCTCCTGTGGATACAGCTCTTTCTGAACTGCAAGCCACTTGAGATGAACGTACGAGCCAGATACAAAGTTATAAAGCTTCTGCAGGAGAGCAAAAACTGACTCAGGCACTGATCGACAAGAACCAAATTCAAACAATGTGCATTACAGTGCACATAAAATGCAAGTCTTGCACTGTTTTTAATCCGTGCAGACACACCAGAATGCTTTCCTCTCACGACAGATACACCGTCATAGCCTTCCCCACAAGATTATTTCTGTAGTCCAGACCATGTTTTTCAAGGCAATCAATAAAAAAATTGTGAGACCTGCTGCATCTAAGCTTTCAGCTGACTGAAAGTGTAAAAAGCTTTCGTGGACGACCCCGTTGTAACAGTACCTCACAACTAAAGACATTTGTTCTTTTTTCATTAAATCTTTGGTTTCATCTGAAATTACACTAAAAACTGTTTTAATGTCAGTACAGTTTTCCTCCACTTTCTTTTACTTCTCTTATTATTTCCCTTTGTACCATCTCAGCTAAGCCCTCAAGAACTTCCTTCTGGATTTGGTGGCTTGTGTACTTAGCATTGCCACATGCATTCATCCTTTTCTCTATGAGAGGGTCATGCTTTGCTATTTCTTCTAAGATTGTCAAGAAATTTCCCTTGTTGAATTACCCAGAGAGTCATCAGACTCCCTGCTCATCAGACTCTCATGACCTCTGCGCTATTTTTTGAGTGGCAATTAATAGGAGCACATCTGCAATTGTTTTAATGTCAGTGCAGTTTTCCTCCACTTTCTTTTACCGGTCCTCATTTATGACATCTAACATGGATGAGTTGCTGTCAATAGCCCTTTTATGCTGATTCCAAGCATGCATAGCATTGATATGATGCTCTGCCTTCGAATGGATCTTAAACCCAGAATCTTTAAATGGCGCCTTTTTCCAGTTACAAAAACCTGACTGTGATGTGAAGGCAGATTCAGGTGTATTGGACAGAGAAAAATGTCTACAGGCGAAACAATAAGTCGAATCTTGATTTACAGAATATTTAAGCCATGAATTGTCTTTATACCAGGAGCTGTTGAAAGCCCTTTTCCTAGTACCATGCTGAGTTCTGGGAAATGTTTTCAAACACGGCTGTACAGGACCCTCTTCTCTGGATCTTGAAATGTCTGAAATACACGTTAAATAATGTGTCATATCTCTATGGAAATGTATAATTAATGGATCCACAAGATTAGATACTAACAGCTGCTAACTAAATTGTGTAGTTTAAAGTATAGGCCTGGCCTACCATTGGGTCCTTTTGGAACATCATATCTGGTGCTTGGTGCAGTTGGGAGGGGCTCGATGACATCCCTTGATACGTCTATTACATCAAAATAACACAAGAACCATTAGTGTATAATCACAATAAAAATACCACTGCCATCAAAACAAGAACAGACATGAATCAACAACCAACATTTTAAAGTGAGGCTTAATCTGATAAAATAATATATTACAAGCTGAAGCTAAACTTAAATTCTGAACTGGGCATGTGACTGACTGCCTGGTAGATGCTCTGACCTGGTGGTGGTAGACTGGGTCCCTGTGATGTCTGACCACACTGACTCTGACTAGCCTCAGGTAGGGAGCTGTTCTGGGGTCTTGTGGTGATGCAAGGGCTGGGGTCTGTTTGCACCTGATCTGGCTGTTTGTGCTTCTTTAAAAAGAAGTCTATCTCTCCCTTTCTTTTCATGTTTATTTGACCCTATGCAAAAAGAATACCGTTTACGGTTACATCTAAGCATCCAATTACGCACATTTTAGTCCAATCTCAATCTTAAATGACAAATCCCCATTATCATAACTGCACCTTAAAATCAACTACCAGCCTAAATTACTAGTTAGATCATGGCTAGCCCAACTCTGCAGTAAGTAACTTTGCTAGCTTTAATTTCTTACACCTTTACGATAGCAAACAGGCTATTTGCAAATTGTGGTAATATTTTGAGTAACGTTAGATTGAGTTAGATTGATAATAACAATAGTTCGTTTTGAGTTCGTACGAAAATCTAACTGAGTTAATGGATTTCAAATTGGTGAATGTTAACTTGCTGAACACTGACAGTTACCCCACATGATCTAAACATTCGTATACTGTAACTTACGACACTGCACTGTATGTGCGTGTATTACTAGCACAGATGTAAACATATTGTTAGGCTAAATTGGGAACCGACCTCTCTTATCTGATTAACTGTCTGTTAATGGAGCCAAAGGTCTAACTTTAACTTACACAGCGACTCAACTTTCGTAAAGTTGTGAAGGAAACCGAAACCCGATGCTAAACCGTAAAACTTCACCAATTTCGAAAAGTGCTTGTGGCACTCTCATTTCACCTCTTGTTGAAAGAAGCATTTATTTTGACGTTTTCAAATGGAGGATGAGGAAGAGAAAATATTAACCTTGGTCGCGAGATACAGAAGAATAAGAAGAACATACAGAAGAAGAAGAAAGAATATTTCCACAGAAATATGAGAGTGAGAGTGCCACCCCGGGCACCCCTCTGGCTCCGGTCCTGGAGAGGTGGGGAGTGTGTTGTGTATCTCCAATCAAGTTGAGATTTAAATTTAAAAGAAATTCTGAATGAGATTTGAATTTAACAGAAATTCTGAATCCAGATGTGTCTTTTAGACATACAGTGGGGCAAAAAAGTATTTAGTCAGCCACCAATTGTGCAAGTTCTCTCACTTAAAAAGATGAGAGAGGCCTGTAATTTTCATCATAGGTACACTTCAACTATGACAGACAAAATGAGGAAAAAAAATCCAGAAAATCACATTGTAGGATTTTTATGAATTTATTTGCAAATTATGGTGGAAAATAAGTATTTGGTCAATAACAAAAGTTTCTCAATACTTTGTTATATACCCTTTGTTGGCAATGACAGAGGTCAAACGTTTTCTGTAAGTCTTCACAAGGTTTTCACACACTGTTGCTGGTATTTTGGCCCATTCCTCCATGCAGATCTCCTCTAGAGCAATGATGTTTTGGGGCTGTCGCTGGGCAACACGGACTTTCAACTCCCTCCAAAGATTTTCTATGGGGTTGAGATCTGGAGACTGGCTAGGCCACTCCAGGACCTTGAAATGCTTCTCTACGAAGCCACTCCTTCGTTCGGCGGTGTGTTTGGGATCATTGTCATGCTGAAAGACCCAGCCACGTTTCATCTTCAATGCCCTTGCTGATGGAAGGAGGTTTTCACTCAAAATCTCACGATACATGGCCCCATTCATTCTTTCCTTTACACGGATCAGTCGTCCTGGTCCCTTTGCAGAAAAACAGCCCCAAAGCATGATGTTTCCACCCTCATGCTTTACAGTAGGTATGGTGTTCTTTGGATGCAACTCAGCATTCTTTGTCCTCCAAACACGACGAGTTGAGTTTTTACCAAAAAGTTATATTTTGGTTTCATCTGACATTCTCCCAATCCTCATCTGGATCATCCAAATGCTCTCTACCAAACTTCAGACTTGCCTAAACATGTACTGGCTTAAGCAGGGGGACACGTCTGGCACTGCAGGATTTGAGTCCCTGGCGGCGTAGTGTGTTACTGATGGTAGGCTTTGTTACTTTGGTCCCAGCTCTCTGCAGGTCATTCACTAGGTCCCCCCGTGTGGTTCTGGGATTTTTGCTCACCGTTCTTGTGATCATTTTGACCCCACGGGGTGAGATCTTGCGTGGAGCCCCAGATCAAGGAAGATTATCAGTGGTCTTGTATGTCTTCCATTTCCTAATAATTGCTCCCACAGTTGATTTCTTCAAACCAAGCTGCTTACCTATTGCAGATTCAGTCTTCCCAACCTGGTGCAGGTCTACAATTTTGTTTCTGGTGTCCTTTGACAGCTCTTTAGTCTTGGCCATAGTGGAGTTTGGAGTGTGACTGTTTGAGGTTGTGGACAGGTGTCTTTTATACTGATAACAAGTTCAAACAGGTGCCATTAATACAGGTAATGAGTGGAGGACAGAGGAGCCTCTTAAAGAAGAAGTTACAGGTCTGTGAGAGCCAGAAATCTTGCTTGTTTGTATGTGACCAAATACTTATTTTCCACCATAATTTGCAAATAAATTCATAAAAAATCCTACAATGTGATTTTCTGGATTTTATTCCTCATTTTGTCTGTCATAGTTGAAGTGTACCTATGATGAAAATTACAGGCCTCTCTCATCTTTTTAAGTGAGAGAACTTGCACAATTGGTGGCTGACTAAATACTTTTTTTCCCCACTGTAAATTAGGTAAGAGAAATAACATAATTTGAAGTATTGCAAGCAGCATAGTTAGTCACCAGCGTGTTTAAAGAGCAAGTAAAGAGCCTAACTGAATTTGAGAGGTGAGTTGATTGAAGATATATTTTCTTGTATCTGGGAATAACGTTAGCTAAATGAGTTAGCCACAATTAGCTTGGGTATTTGAATACTGCCATGTGGAAAATAGTAGGAATATGATTTAGAAAGGTTTGGGTTAACTTTTGAGGTTGAATTATCCTTGTCAGAAACGGGGACAGGGGATAATAGGTGAACATTAACGTCTAAGTGGACTTTTGTGGAATATAACGTTGTATGTCGACACGTCCAGCCCATCGCTAAAAGGTTAGATTTGAGGTTCACTGTTGATAAAATAGGTATACTATGTGGTAGAGCAGAAACACGAGGGGTTATTGGTTATTGTTTGATTATTTTGGGTATTATATTCACTTAATGAAACATCAGATGTGGTTTGAGTGGAATTATTTATTCTGGGACTAATGGAAGTCACTTAAAGTATGTGAGTTTAAGGAGACATAGGAGAACGTGTCTCAAACAACATTTTATTAAAACGCCTGGGAATAAATATCACTGATTCCTTACGCTGAGGAATTTACTACATTTGCGAAAGTAAATTGTTACATGTTTGTTGGACACTGATCTAGTTACAATACCAGGATAATGGTATTTAAGGGTAGCGCATGCTAAATTAAGTACATATAAACGTTGAGGTAGATTAACACTAATGATTAATGATTTGAGGGAGTACTGTGGACTTATTATCATTATTATTATTATTATTATCGTGTTTGGTTTGTAGTTTAAACTTTTGGGTCGCTGAATCAGTGTAGTATAATGAATGCTAATGAAGTGTTTTATGTTTTATAGGAAACGTGGGGATTTCATTGCCGCTCTTTGAAATGTTTTCTGGGGCTATAATCTTTGGGAGAGTCCGTAAGTTGCCAAATTAAATAAAGTTTGGCAATTGTTTGTTTGTTTTGCCTCAAGGGTTACAAATACCCGCACATAACACATTTGTCATGACTATATGTTGGTATTTAACATATGTGTGGTCTTTTCCTTTGTGTTTGGTGAGTTTTTCAGTTTGTCTGAGTGCCAAGATATCTTAAAGGGGCACGCACACGAGTTTTAATAAAAAATTATGGAATTCTTTTGACAAAGGAATGTACTGGAAACCTGGGATACAACATGTATGAAATGTTTGACTTTTTCATTAATTTGTCTAAAAATGTAAGAAACACTTCTTTGAAGGGTTTGTATGACCTCTGACCTATGTCGTGACTTTCCATTGTGGTTTGATCACCCGCATTGGAAAGCCATTTGGATAATGAATTTAGGGTCATTTGTCATACTGATTTTCGGGGTTATTTGTAAAATTGATTATTATGATGGAGTTGCTAGTTCTTAACCAAATTTGTGAATTGGACCAATGTGAAGAAGGAGAGGGCGTTGCCTTTGACTGCCTTAAGTTTAAATTCCTATGGCCATATGGGTAAAATATTTTTCTTTGTGGAATTCTTAAGAGTAGTGATTTTAATTTGATGTTATTTGAAATGTTGTAATTTTTGACAAGTAGTAGTGTTATTTCTTTTACACATTACTCCCATGGAGAGTTGTGTGTTAAAATGGGGGAGGGTACAGTCCTTTGAGGTTTTGGATTGAAGATTACACAACTGAGTGCTGTGTAGGAGTGTATGGAGTTGTATGTGAAGGAGTGTATTGTTGTGGTGTTTGTTCTGTTCTATTCCTGATGGATTATAGGTCTAACTTTCTGATGCTGTGGCTCTGTGATGGAGCTGACAGTGTGATGGGGGAGTATTAGTAGCCAATTTGAATGATTAGTTTCAATAGAATGCGTTGTTATTCTCTCTATTCTGACATATGTTTTAACAATTGAATTAAGAATGATTGGTGAAAGTAATAATTTACTATAGAGTTAATGAACTAAACTGAAATGTTGTTCTGATCTGTTATCATGAAAAGTAACATACAGATGAGTATAAGCTGTACTAAATTCAGGATAGAATAATACATATAGGTTATCTTAGAAGAAATAGGGGTAACAAGTATTATAAAATAGACCATAGTAACAGTTTCTAAAAACATTAAAATACCATAGAAACGTTAGGAGGGCTGGAGAGCAGCAGGGATCTCTGTACCAGCAGAATCCCTAGAGAGCTATAGCATAAGGGGGGGTCAGAAGTATTACGTTACAGCGAGCAGCAGGAATAAGTGACTATAAACAGCCTCAGGATAGGATAAAGTAAGACAAAGAACAGATGAAGAAGAGTTAGGAGCCAAATGACAAACGAATAATAAAATATATATATAAAACAGATAAGGAAGTGCAAAGAGTAAAACAGTCAGCTAGAACTAAAAAGTGTTAGGATATAATTGGAATACCAAATAAAGTAAAAAAAATGAAAAGAACACCAGTAAAGATCTTAGGGGCTAGACACCCCCTAAGTAAAAAGGAAATAATAAAAACCTCTATGAAATGGGAAAAGCGTAAAAAAAAAAAAACTGAACACCAAATGGCCAGCAGCAGGGACATTGGATGTTGCTGTATGTGAGGAAAGGAGACTAAAAACTAAAAGGATGAAAGACTCTAAGCAAAACTTAGCAGTATTGGAAAAAAAGCTTCTCTGGACATGACCTCAGTGAAGTGGAAGAAGAAAGAGGGGGTTGGTCAAATGTGCCCAAAATTGTTTTAGACTGTTGGGATATCAGGTTGATTGTAGAGGTCCATGCACTACATACATTTATAGTAATTTAGATTAAGAATGCATTGAGATACTGATCTGTATTATGATTGTGATAAAAAGTTATGAAATTATTATACTGGATGTTAATATAAATGTACATTCTGCTGATATTGATGTGTGTTAAATTAACTTTTTTTACTTTGGGTGATAGGACCAATTTTTGAATCACTGAGCAATGTCATTTTACATTTTGTTTGGTTAATTAATTGGGTTTTTAATTTTGATTTGGAAACTGAAGGATTGATTTGAGTTTAGTAATTAATGTATTAGGGATTGATAGTTTCTGATTGTTGTTTCTTGGTTTAAATGTTTTTCTAACACCAGTGAATTTGAGCAGGAAGTTAATGGGTTAATGGTATGTGCAGGAAGCAGGAAGGTCAACAAGGGAACCAGGGCTAATAAACTATAAATGAGTATAGTCTGGATGCATAGGGATAACTTGCTTTCCGTTCTAGGCCTCTCATGACAGACAAACAGGGGCAGAGGGGTTGTAATGAGAATAGCCATTGCTTGTACTGACAGTAAAATGTTTATAAGTATACATTTTAATAGGGATATCTGGGTTATAGAATAGTAATTGCGTATAAGGTTTATAGTCTGTGTTTTGAAATAACACCCAATAATGGTAATGATTGAGATTGCATGAAGACTGCATAATTGGGCATAGAATGTAACTGTTGGATGTTTTTCCCAGCTTAATTTACTTTTTAAAGTAATGGGAAGGTTTTAAACAAGTATTAATTTTTCCTCTTCCATGTTTTGTGGAACATAAGTGATCTTTGTTCCAGAGGGGGGAATGATGTATATTGACTAATTGATTTGTGAATGTATTAGTATGGTTGTAACTGTAAAGGTGCAATTAGGAGTAGTGACTAGCATGTTATTGGTTAGATGGAATGATACGTAGGTTGAATATTCTTCCAACTCATTAATCTCTTTCCTAATTTCTAACAGTCAATAACACTTGATAGATTACAGGCATAGGCCATGTGAGTAGTAGAAGGGGTAACTTTGGTAGAATTGTTGGGATATCAGTTTATGAAGACTCATACCACAGGGATTTGTAACTGGGAGACTGGTAGAAGTACAGGGGATGTAGTTATTAAATGTCACAAATTATGTTGTCAGGAAATAACCCATGTGTGCAGTGTGCATTTCTTCAGGTGAAAGCAGAGATGACCAAGGGCATAAGAGGAATCTGGAGACTGAGTGTACATCAAAATACACCTGGCAGGAGGTACTCCTTACAACACCTGCAGTGGTAAAGATTGATATGTCTCTTTGATGGGTGCATCATTCTCACAAGAAGTAAGGTACACCATGTAAGGAATGAGCTTGAAAACACCATAACAGAAGAAGAGTTAAAGAAAGAGATTAGATTTCACTGTGGATATACATGCAGATGGGTTAAGTTAGGAGTTAATTGCTTTATAGGTTAATGCATCGTATGACAAAAGATGTTAGGATAATTGTACTAAAAATAACATATTGAAGGCATTGATATGAAAGCATATACAGTTTTGATTTACTTAAAGTGGTTGTAATGTTGATTAGGGATATGCATAGCAGGTGACATGCCTATTAGTTGAGATGGAGAACTAAGTAAAAATGACATGACTTGGGAAGACCTCTCAGAACCTGGGGCCGAAAGGGGAAGACTGGATGGAAGCATGAGGAAGCTTTTTAGGGCTTTTATTTTAGCAGAGTCCAGCAGGAGAGCATCCTTAAGGCGTAGAGACAGGTGTTGAGAGAGTGGGAATTGTCATAGTCTTAGATTTAGGTTTTGGGAATATATATATTTATGTATGACATTTCGCATTGTCAAGGTTGTTATGGTTTCTTTTGCTTTCCAAGTATTCTGCTATCACTCTCTTAGGAACCAGAAGGAGAGAGGGTCGCCAACTTCAGCTGGAATGTCAGTGTGTTGTGTGATGAGTGATGGACATAAGAGGGTGTATGGTGTAATTATAGAACAGAGGCCGTAAGTCTCTAAGTGTGAATGCTTCACAGAAAGAAGGGAGATAATCTGCGCCAGGACCAGAGGTTCCACGTCCGGTGATCTGAGGTGGCCAGGTCTGAGTGTTCTGGAAGAATGGAATAAGCCAAAGAGGGAAGGACCCTACGAGGTGGCGTTGCTGCAGCCAACTGCCGTCCAGGTGAAAGGGAGCAAGACGTGGAAACATCCAAACCATTGCTCCAGAGTCCGTCAGAGAGGAGGAGACAACCATTGAGACATGAGAACGCAGAGAATGCTAATCCACCAGGCAGGAGCTTGGAGGGAACGGGAGCAGAGAGGAGATCGAGGCACCAGGAAGGTGGCAGGATGTCAGTAGACGAAGTGGAAGCCAGGATGCGACTAATCCACCGAGAGGAAGGTGGAAGAAAGAAGATGCAGAAGCCAAAAACCTGTGAGGAACAACTTTTCTCTCCTGGAGGATCTGAGAGTCCAGGGGTGGGGGAAAGTGGCATGCCTGATGCTCATAATGAGATATCTATTCTGGAAGATTTCCCTGACAGAAGCCTGTTACAATGGGACTCCGAAATACCAACTGAAGAGTGGGAACCACATTTCCCTGAAATCAATGCATTCCCTGAGGGGGGCCACTCAGACTGGAAGGAGGGCTTCCACCAGGTGAATAGGAAGGACTATGTCAACAGGTTGCAGGAGAGAGTGAACCTTCACAAGGGGCAGGACGAGGTGAACTTCTACAGGTTGAAGAAGAGGGGGATTTCCCCACAATTGACTTTTCTGCCCTTGAAGACTTCTAATGGCAATAAATCTAAGTGAAGTGACTGTTAACCTACCTCATTGTGTTACATATAGGCAAGAAGAAAAGTGCCTATTTGAACCTCATGGGGAGGATGTCAGTTAGTATTCCTATTTCGACTCAGCTGATAACAGAAAACGGAGAACCGAAGTCCATCTCAATCAAGAGGATAAAACCTCTGCCAGAGACAGCCTTCTGTGGATGGACACGTCATCAGAAGAAGGGAGAAGTCATATGGGACCAAAATGATGTGACCTGACATTAACCAAAGAAGAAGTTTGAACATGTGGAAAGAGTACTAGAGTTGCTGATGGACATAGTTTGACAATCATCAGACTGGGAAGAGCACTGACACCTGAACAGGATGAGCCTGTGATGAATACAGGAATGACAACATCAGTGGTTGCCTTGAACACTATAGCAGTTACTACATTGACTATATATGCTGCTACTAAGTAACAGTCTACAGCAATCCCAAAGGACTCTGTAACTTCAACTGATATTTCAATCCCTGGGCCATATAAGGATGCAGTTCTGGGGGACATAGTAAAGAATTAATGGTAAAAATGGGCTCAATATACAGACTTACAATTAAACTTGACATATTGCTTATTATGTGCACCCTCTCCACTGAAAGAATTAGTGGTGGTACCTAATCCTTATGATTATAGGGGTTGTGCTGAATTTAATAAAAAACCTTTGTTATTTGAGTAGATCAGAAAGGGCTTACTGTCCTGCTGAATGTTTGTTGTGTTTGGGTTGTCCAAATTATCTAAGATATTACAACCAAAGTGTCTAGGGTAAGTGGTGTCAAGAATTGGATGTACGTCTGGAAGTAGAGGAGGTAGAGGCACCATATGGGTATTGAATAGATTATATGCCATCATTTGAATGTCTAAATGACACGGGGAGTGAATGAGATGGGGAAGTTTGAGAGCAGATGTGTGACTAGATGGCACTTAACTAAGGAATGCAGGCACTCCAGGAAGGGCTACTTATTGAGCAGCTGGAAGTTGGGGGATGATGGATTTTTCTTTAGGTTGGCTGTCGAAGTTAAACTCTAGCACTCCCATTTATTGCACCATATGAAGATCAGACTGTGGTAGTAGCTGATTTCTTCTGGATAAGTGGTGGGCAAAGATTAAGGGTAAACTTATCAAAAGGGTGGACAGGCCTTTGTGAGGGGGTTCAGTTAATTCAGCAGTTAACTGTTACTGTATGGAATCCTAGTGATAGTAAGCAGTTGTTTGCTTAACATATAGTAAGGAGAGTTTGACAGTGAGGTCTATATAAGATACAATTGGACTACCTGGAGGTGTCCCTACTGAATTTAAAGCCAGAGATGAGGTTAAATCAGGTTTTGAATCTACATTCCTGTGTATGATGGGTTCCTGATTGTGATGACTTTATTTGTTCATGTGCATGAATCTTGTCTAATTGGAGAGGAAGTTTCAAGTGGTGCTCTTAAGTCTCACAGTGTTGGACATATGCTTTGTGATGGTCTATGGTTTGTGATATGTGTCAGAGGGGGGTCTGTTCTCTATGTAAGGATGAAGAATGTGTTTAAAGAGTATATGGATGTTTGTTCTTATGCCCTCGTTTCATCCTCTTTTCTTTTCTTATTTTGTTTAAATTGTTGATGTTTAGGTCTTCTGAAACACTAATTATTGAATACATGTTAGGTAACATAGGGTGTTCCGGTTATAAGTGATTACGGACTGTGTTCTTAATCTTCTGATGGGTTGTTCATATTTGGTTTGTTACCTGTTAAGAGTGGTGTCTGCGAGGGAGGATCTTGTTTGAATTTGGTGTTTTAGTATGTGCTTATTCTGTGCTGTTTAGTTTTTGTTTGGTGTGTTTTGTTTATGTTTTTAGTTTACATATTATTCTTTCTATATTCTACATTACTGAGATAACCTCAGGCAAGGCTTTACACTACATGCTCAGTGCTTTTACATTATCTGTTTGGTTCTTTTGTTGTAGGTATTTGATATTTTGTTGATTGTTTTGTTTTGTTGTGTTTGTTGATTGTTTTTGTTTTTCTTTGGATTGAGTGGATCTTTTACTCCTTTCTTGTATTATGTGTTTGGAGATGTTTGGTCCTCTCTTTCTCTATGTTTTCTTGGATCTTTTACTCCTGTCTGGACAATTAAGATTAGAGATGTTTGGTCCGTTCCTGTATATGTGAGTGGGTCGAGCTTTGTTTGTTAAATTTGGTTGGAGGTAGTTTCCTCTATAGTGTTTCAGGAGGTGCTCCCCTTCTCATCTATACTGGAATTTTCTTTGTGTGAAACTTTATAAGTTTCAGAGGGGGGTATGTTGTAGATATTTTAATACCATTATGTTGCATTTTCTCATTTCTGAACAGAATGCATAGCACACCTTTTAAGTAGAAACATATGTCAAGGGTTGCCTCAGCTGAAAAACTGCACGTACCACACGTACCACACGTTTCACTTTTAAGTGAAAACACATGTCTGAGGCTGCCTATAGGAATACTATGAAGGCTGTGCTCTGGGATGCAGAGTCAGCTGTTTCCTAGGGCAGCTCCCTTTAATTGTGCTTAATTAAAGGTATTATTGAATTCACAAGTTACTTGTATGAATGTCATAATTTGAAGATAATTTTTTCCACGACAGCAGATAAGAGGCAATCTGTAATTTTGATTAAGACAATGAGCACAGAATTCAGATCATCGGCCATTCTTACAGTATTCTCCCTGTACACCAAGTCAGAACCATAGGATAAATAATGGGGGCAAATGAGCAGACAATGAAACCTCTTACAATATTTGATGACATTTCTCTAAAACAGGCTATAGGCAACATGTCAGAACAGTAGGTTAAGTTATAAGGGGGTAGGGGGAACAGGGGGGAACAAATTTTTAGGGTGAAGCAAATGGGCTATTAACCTTTACGGGCTAGTGTCAAGTTTTCTGAATTTCCGCCTGTCTGTCGTGCCCAAAGTTAGGGTATGCATATAGAAAACACTCTGAGGTTTCTAAAACTGTTAAAATAATGTCTGTGGGTATAACAGAACTGATATAGCAGGCGAAAACCTGAGGAAAATCCATCCATAAAAATGTTTTTGGGGAGCTCCCTGACTCTTTAAATGCAAAGCTATTGAAACATCTAATTTCCGCCTCCCAGATTGCAGTTCCTATGGCTTCCACTAGATGTCAACAGTCTTTATTCAAGATTTCAGGCTTGTTTTTTTGAAAAACGAACAAGTACATGAAGTCTTTCCAAGAGTAGCACCAATGCAAAAGTACTGTTTTGGTGCGTGTGATTGAGGGCGCGCTCTTCGTTCTTTTCCTTTCCTATTGAACATAGTTCTCTCAGTATGAAATATTATAGTTTATTTAGATATTAGAGTACCTGAGGATTAATTAGAAACGTCATTTGACTTGTTTGGACGAACTTTACCAGTAACTTTTTGGACTCTTTGTCTGCATGTGGAACGAGTGGATTATTGAATTCAATGGCGCCAACTAAACAGCGTTTTTTGGGATATAAAGAAGGACTTTATCGAACAAAACAACCATTCATTGTGTAGCTGGGACCCTTGGGATTGCAAACAGAGGAAGATCTTCAAAAGTATCGCTATTTATGATTTTGTGTCGCCTGCGCTGGTTTGAAAAATATGTGTTGACATGGGGCGCTGTCCTCAGACAATCGAATGCTATGCTTTCGCCGTAAAGCATTTTTTAAAAATCTGACAACGCAGTTAGATTCACTTGAATCCAAGATGGCGTAGCAGTCGGATGTGTATTTCGTATTGTCCCGTCCTGTCCCGTGTAAATATAGTTTTTTTATAATCTTCTTATATATTTTCTTCACATATCTTTTTATATATGCTTTCTAAAATTCAACTTCAAAACACTCTCCTGCAACCTGCCTCACCCAATGTGGTGCGGATCTGTGTTTTTTGTTGTTGGTTTTTTTTTCGAATCCGGAGTCGCCCAACAAATGCTAGCTAACTTCACCAGCTAACGTTAGTATTTAGCTTACCATTGATAGCAGGCATCAGCTAACCTTTAGCTCTGAAAAGTTCTCGCCGTTTGTATAACGCGACTCAAACCAGAGCTTACCGGACCGGACCTATTATTATAATTTTTTTCTCTCCATATCCCAGGATTCCTACCGCAAGTTGGACATTTTTCACCTGGATCTTGCAGCTAGCTAGCTGTTACCCGAGTGCCTATTGGCTAACTTCGGTCCCGGAGCAAGCACCAATTAGCCTGAAGCTATCCTTGACCCATCTCCCGGCTGGCAGAAGAATCCCATCAGCCACTCCTGGGCTACAACACCTATCCGGACCCGTTTTTACTGCCAGTGTGGAGCCTCACCGGGCCTTCATGACTGGACCACCGACGTTATCTGCCCGAGGGGGTTATTCAACCGGCCCTCCGTTGTGACGTCACCTGAACGCCCATCAGCTAACTGCGGCCTGCTAACGTTTGCTGTCTAGAGTATATCGGCTGCTAGCTAAACAGGTCCATCGGACAATTTCTTGGGCCACTATTACCTACTTTGCCAATTGGACTGGTCCTTTTCACCACACGGAACCCCACTAACCCATTGCGACTGGTCTACCGACGGAAACGCACGAGGAGGCTATTAACTGACTTCCTCCATCTTTGTTAGCCGGCCTGCTAGCCTTTGCTAGCTTGCTACCCCCGGCTAGCTGTCTGAATCACTGTGTCCCCAACCAGCCTCACTACTAACTTGAACCTTTCTGATCACTCGGCTAAGCATGCCTCTCCTCAATGTCAATATGCCTTGTCCATTGCTGTTCTGGTTAGTGTTTATTGTCCTATTTCACTGTAGAGCCTCTAGCCCTGCTCAATATGCCTTATCCAACCCTTTAGTTCCACCTCCCACACATGCAATGACATCACCTGGTTTAAATGTTTCTAGAGACAATATCTCTTTCATCACCACCGAATGCCTGGGTTTACCTCCACTGTATTTACGTCCTACCATACCTTTGTCTGTACATTATGCCTTTAATCTATTTTATCGCCCCCTGAAACCTGTTCTTTTTACTATCGGTTCAGAACGTCCTAGACGACCAGCCATTATAGCCTTTAGCCGTACCCTTATCCTACTCTTCCTCTGTTCCTCTGGTGATATAGAGGTTAATCCAGGCCCTGCAGTGCCTAGCTCCACTCCTATTCCCCAGGCACTCTCATTTTTTGACTTCTGCAACCGTAAAAGCCTTGGTTTCATCCGTGTTAACATTAGAAGCCTCCTCCCTAAGATTGTTTTATTCACTGCCCTAGCACATTCTGCCAACCTGGATGTCCTAGCCGTGTCTGAATCCTGGCTTAGAAAGACCACCAAAAACGCTGAAATTTCCATCCATAACTATAACATCTTCAGACAAGATAGAACGGCCAAAGGGGGCGGTGTTGCTATCTACTGCAGAGATAGCCTGCAGAGTTCTGTCTTACTATCCAGGTCTATACCCAAAATTTGAACTTTTACTTTTAAAAATCTGCCTCTCTAGAAACAAGTCTCTCACTGTTGCCGGTTGCTATAGACCACCCTCTGCCCCCAGCTGTGCTCTGGACACCATATGTGAACTGATTGCCCCCCATCTATCTTCAGAGATCGTGCTGCTAGGTGACCTAAACTGGGACATGCTTAACACCCCGGCCATCCTACAATCTTAGCTTGATGCCCTAAACTTTCACACAAATCATTATTGAACCTACTAGGTACAATCCCAAAGCCGTAAACACGAGCACCCTCATAGATGTCATCTTAACTAACTTGCCCTCCAAATACACCACTGCTGTATTCAACCAAGATCTCAGCAATCACTGCCTCATTGCCTGCATCCGTAATGGGTTTGCGGGCAAACGACCACCCCTCATCACTGTCAAACGCTCCCTAAAAAAATTCAGCGAGCAGGCCTTTCTAATCGACCTGGCCCGGGTATCCTGGAAGGATATTGACCTCATCCCGTCAGTAGAGGATGCCTGGTTGTTCTTTAAAAATGCCTTCCTCACCATCTTAAATAAGCATGCCCCATTCAAGAAATTTAGAACCAGGAAGAGACATAGCCCTTGGTTCTCTCCAGACCTGACTGCCCTTGACCAGCACAAAAACATCATATGGCGTTCTGCATTAGCATCGAACAGCCCCCGTGATATGCAACTTTTCAGGGAAGTCAGGAACCAATATACACTGGCAGTAAGGAAAGCCAAGGCTAGCTTTTTCAAGCAGTAATTTGCTTCCTGTAACACAAACTCAAAAATGTTCTGGGACACTGTAAAGTCTATGGAGAATAAGAGCACCTCCTCCCAGATGCCCACTGCACTGAGGATAGGAAACGCTGTCACCACTGATAAACCCACAATAATTGAGAATTTCAATAAGCATTTTTCTACGGCTGGCCATGCTTTCCACCTGGCCTTCCCTACCCCGGTCTACAGCGCTGCACCCCCCTCAGTAACTCGCCAAAGCCTCCCCCATTTCTCCTTCTCCCAAATCCAGTTAGCTAATGTTCTGAAAGAGCTGCGAAATCTGTACCCCTACAAATCAGCCAGGCTAGACAATCTGGACCCTTTCTTTTTAAAATTATCTGCCGAAATTGTTGCAACCCCTATTACTAGCCTGTTCAACCCCCATTTCGTGACGTCTGAGATTCCCAAAGACTGGAAAGCAGCTGCGGTCATCCCCCTCTTCAAAGGGGGAGATACTCTTGACCCAAACTGCTACAGACCTATATCTATCCTACCCTGCCTTTCTAAGGTCTTTGAAAGCCAAGTTAACAAACAAATTACCGACCATTTCGAATCCCACCGTACCTTCTCCGCTATGCAATCTGGTTTCAGGGCTGGTCATGGGTGCACCTCAGCCACGCTCAAGATCCTAAATGACATCATAACTGCCATCAATAAGAGACATTACTGTGCAGCCGTTTTCATTGATCTGGCCAAGGCTTTCGACTCTGTCAATCACCACATCCTTATTGGCAGACTCGACAGCCTTGGTTTCTCAAATGATTGCCTTGCATGGTTCACCAACTACTTCTCCGATAGAGTTCAGTGTGTCAAATCAGAGGGCCTCTTGTCCGGGCCTCTTGCTGCCTCTATGGGGGTGCCACAGGGTTCAATTCTTGGGCCGACTCTCTTCTCTGTATACATCAATGATGTCGCTCTTGCTGCAGGTGAGTCTCTGATCCACCTCTACGCAAACGACACATTCTGTATACTTCTGGCCCCTCTTTGGACACTGTGTTAAAACTACTTAGGGAGTAGCGGCGCGCTAGCGGGACACTCCCGACACTACCCGGTGAAATGTTAGGCGCCAAATTTAAAATCCAAAAGTTGAATTATTAAACATTCATCAATATACATGTTGCATAGTCATCAAAAGCTCTGCTTCTTGGCAATATCACAGCGTTGTCAGATTTCAAAAAGACTTTACGGCGAAAGCACAACATTTGATTGTTTGAGGGTAGCACCTCATATATTTTCTACATTAGCATGAATTCATATCCAGCTCGGGTCACACAAAACCCATATAAGAGCTAAAAAATATCACTTATCTTTCGAAGAACTTCTGCTGAGGGCTTCCCAAGTGTCCAACGAAGACATCCAATGGTTCTTTTGTTAGAAAAAGTCCTTTATTATATCCATAAATCTCTGTTTGGTTGACGCGTTATGATCAGAAAATCCATCGTTGAGTCGCCCATTGAACCGTGAAGAGAATACGTTCAAATTATACCTATAAACTTTCTACAAACAAATCAAACATCATTTTGAATGTATCCTTAGGTATCTTTTTATATATATTTACTGTAATAGTTCAACCGGGACGATAACGTGAACAATAGGAAAGGAAAATAAAGTGGGGCGCGCTCACAATCTCGCGCACGTCAAACGTTGTTGACAAAAGTGGTCCCTTCCCTACTTCCTCTTCCTATCCATTCTGCTTAGTGCTAGAGCCTCCCAGACACTGTATAAGAAAAGGAGATGGATATGACTGTTCACTAGATGTTTTCTATTGATCCTTTATTTAGGGATCTGGAACCGGTGCTGGAAGGGAGGAAGATGAAATACTGGATGTTTGCACTTCCTGTTTTTTTCTCATTGGTCCTAAATAAACAAAGCTCTTCTCAACTAGACAGACATAAGGTTACTGTTCACTGGTGTGAATAAAGGGTCCCTGACTGACTTAAACGCTTCCCACACTGATCACAGATATAAGGTTTCTCTCCAGTGTGTTCGCTGGTGTGCAAAATCAAATTTATTTATAAAGCCCTTCTTACATCATCTGATGTCAGAGTGCTGTACAGAAACCCAGCCTAAAACCCCAAACAGCAAGCAATGTAGGTGTAAAAGCACGGTGGCTAGGAAAAACTCCCTAGAAAGGCCAAAACCTAGGAAGAAACCTAGAGAGGAACCAGGCTGTGAGGGGTGGCCAGTCCTCTTCTGGCTGTGCCGGGTGCAGATTATAACAGAACATGGACAAGATTTTAAAATGTTCATAAAACAGGCAGAACAGTTGAAACTGGAGAAGCAGCACAGCCAGGTGGACTGGGGACATCAAGGAGTCATCAGGCCAGGTAGGCCTTGAGGAATGGTCCTAATGCTCAGGTCCTCCGAGAGAGAGAGAGAGAGAGAGAAAAAAAAAGAGAGAGAGATAATTAGAGAGAGCATACTGAAATTCACACAGGACACCGGATAAGAGAGGAGAAATACTTCAGATATAACAGACGGACCCTAGCCCCCCGACACATAAACTACTGCAGCATAAATACTGGGGGCTGAGACAGGAGGGGTCGGGAGACACTATGGCCCCGTCCGACGATACCCCCGGACAGGGCCAAACAGACAGGATATAACCCCACCCACTCTGCCGAAGCACAGCCCCCACACCACTAGAGGATATCTCCAACCACCAACTTACCATCCTGAGACAAGGCCGAGTATAGCCCACAAGATCTCCGCCACGGCACAACCCAAGGGGAGGGGCCAACCCGGACAGGAAGGTCACGTCAGTGACTCAACCCACTCAAGCGACGCACCCCTCCCAGGGACGGCATGGAAGAGCACCAGTAAGCCAGTGACTCTGCCCCTGTAATAGGGTTAGAGGCAGAGAATCCCAGTGGAGAGGGGAACCGGCCAGGCAGAGACAGCAAGGGTGGTTCGTTGCTCCAGTGCCTTTCCGTTCACCTTCACACTCCTGGGCCAGACTACACTCAATCATGGGACCTAGTGAAGAGATGAGTCTTCAATAAAGACTTAAAGGTTGAGACCGAGTCTGCGTCTCTCACTTGGATAGGCAGACCATTCCATAAAAATGGAGCTCTATAGGAGAAAGCCCTGCCTCCAGCTGTTTGCTTAGAAATTCTAGGGACAGTAAGGAGGCTCATGCCTTGTGACCGTAGCGTATGTGTAGGTATGTACGGCAGGACCAAATCGGAAAGATAGGTAAGAGCAAGCCCATGTAATGCTTTGTAGGTTAGCAGTAAAACCTTGAAATCAGCCCTTGCCTTAACAGGAAGCTAGTGTAGAGAGGCTAGCACTGGAGTAATATGATCACATTTTTGGGTTCTAGTCAAGATTCTAGCAGCCGTGTTTAGCACTAACTGAAGTTTATTTAGTGCTTCATCCGGGTAGCCGGGAAATAAAGTATTGCAGTAGTCTAACCTAGAAGTGACAAAAGCATGGATTAACTTTTCTGCAGCATTTTTGGACAGAATGTTTCTGATTTCTACAATGTTACGTAGATGGGAAAAAAGCTGTCCTTGAAACAGTCTTGATATGTTAGTCAAAAGAGAGATCAGGGTCCAGAGTAACGCCGAGGTCCTTCACAGTTTTATTTGAGATGACTGTACACCCATCAAGATTAATTGTCAGATTCAACAGAAAATCTCTTTGTTTCTTGGGAACTAGAACAAGCATCTCTGTTTTGTCATTGTTTAAAAGTAGAACATTTGCTGCCATCCACTTTCTTATGTCTGAAACATAGGCTTCCAGGGAGGGCAATTTTGGGTCTTCACCATGTTTCATCGAAATGTACAGCTGTGTGTCATCCGCATAGCAGTGAACATTATGTTTCCGAATGACATCACCAAGTGGTAAAATATATAGTGAAAACAATAGTGCTCCCAAAACAGAGCCTTGAGGAACACCGAAGTTTACAGTTGATTTGTCAGAGGACAAACCATCTACAGAGACAAACTGATATCTTTCCGACAGATAAGATCTAAACCAGGCCAGAACTTGTCCGTGTAGACCAATTTGGGTTTACAATCTCTCCAAAAGAATGTGGTGATCGATGGTATCAAAAGCAGCACTAAGGTCTAGGAGCACGAGAACAGTTGCAGAGCCTCGGTCTGACGCCATTAAAAGGTCATTTACCACCTTCACAAGTGCAGTCTCAGTGCTATGATGGGGTCTAAAACCAGACTGAACGTTTCGTATACATTGTTTGTCTTCAGGAAGGCAGTGAGTTGCTGCGCAACAGCTTTTTTAATGTTTTCCAATCCTCAATTGTCCAGTGTTGATCGCGTGCCCTCTGGAGCCGTTTCTTGTTTTTAGCTAATAGGAGTGCAGCCCGGTGTGGTTCTCTGCTGTAATAGCCCACCCGTGACGAGGATCGATGAGTTCCGTGATGCCGTTCTGCACACCACTATTGTACTGCGCTGTTATTTTTTGTGGCCCGCCTGTTAGCTGGCACGATTGCAGCTGACATTGTCTTTTGTTTGTCAATCGTTTTGCCTATTCTAACGTTTAATCAAACAGTAACTGAATGTCTCTACCTGTCTGCCTGCTTTAGGTAGCAAGCCACAGCCACGTGACTCACTGTCTGTAGGTGTACCTAATAAACTGGTCACTGAGTGTACTGCATTTATTGATGATAATTTTTGTTTATGGACCCGTATTTCATAAACCTAGTTATTCGATGTCTTTGTTTCACAGGGGACATCTCGGTGGGAGGGGCTTCTGCTCAACTTCAACATCATGTTGCTGACAAGGCAGAGAAAAGTCTCTCCAGATCAGAACACTAGCAGAGATCAAGAAACACCAGCAGAGACGTATAGGGAAGAAACCTCACCACTGCTGCTCTGACTGTGGGAAGAATTTCACTAGCCGGAGTTGCTTCATTATTCACCAGCGGATTCACACCGGTGAGAGACCGTACTTCTGCTCTCAGTGTGGGAAGAGGCACATCTCTGCAGGGCGTCTTAAAGAACACCAAAGAATCCATGCAGGAGAGAAACCTTACAGATGCTCACAGTGTGGGAAGAGTTTTGCTCTATCTGGCACCTTAAAATCTCATCTGAGAATCCATACAGGAGAGAAACCGTACTGCTGCTCTCAGTTTGGGAGGAGTTTTACTGTATCTTCCCGCCTTAAAATCGCATCTGAGAGTCCACACAGGAGAGAAACCGTACTGCTGCTCTCAGTGTGGGAAGGGTTTTACTGTATCTAGTGCCTTAAAATCACATTTGATAATTCATACAGGCGATAGGCCTTACCCCTGCCTTTGTTGTGGGAAAAGCTTTGTTAGTGCAGGAAACCTAACCGTACACAAGTGGATACACACTGGAGAGAGGCCTTATAGCTGTGATCAGTGTGGAAAGAGCTTTGCTCTAGCTTCTGTGCTGACTTCACACCGGCGCATACACACTGGAAAGAAACCTTATAGCTGTGAACAGTGCGGAAAGAGCTTTGCCGTAGCTTTCTCCCTGACTAGACACCAGCGAACACACACTGGAGAGAAACCTTATGTCTGTCTATGTGGAAAGAGCTTTGCTCAGTTAGGGACAATGAAAAGTCACCAGAAAACAAAAGCGTGCCCTATTTCATCTCCCTCCTATCCGACACCAGTTCAAGATTCCTAAATAAAGGATAAATAGAAAACATCTAGTGAACAGGCATATCCATCTCCCATTCTTAAACAGTTAACTTAGTTTGATCACCATGGTAACCTCTGTGGAGCATAGTATGCAGCTCTGATCTAGGATCAGGTCTACCCTGTGTCTATGTAATATCACACATTGGGATCTAAATGGATTAATGTTATCATAGAAGATGTCATAGTCAACCTGTGTGTGTGTGTGTGTGTGTGTGTGTGTGTGTGTGTGTGTGTGTGTGTGTGTGTGTGTGTGTGTGTGTGTGTGTGTGTGTGTGTGTGTGTGTGTGTGTGTGTGCTCGTAAAACTAATTAATGATACATTGGATAATCGGTCAAGGCAAGAACTATGCATATTGTGTCTTGTAACACCGGTTAATGTAATAACTTTCAGATTCATAATGTAATCTTGTACCCCAGGAATGGACCGTAAATCAAAGAAAATAGATGCTGTGGTGGCAGCTGTAGAGATTTATTTGGGTATATGAGATTTGACTTCAGAAGAGTTACATGGTGTGTTGAAGGCTGATGTCCGGTCTTCCCAGGCCGTTGGTATGGTGCAGGAGCAGATAGGGTCAAAGTAGTGGAATGGGGTAGTGCGCTTTTAATGAGTGTAGGTGGCAGCTGCTGAGAAGTACCTGGTTGTACAATGTTTTACTGCAGATTAGTTATAAGATGTTTTGAGATATCTATACACACACACAGTACCAGTCAAAAGTTTGGACACACCTAATCATTCCAGGGTTTTTCTTTATTTTTACTATTTTCTACATACCTGGAATGCTTTTCCTACAGATGTCGTGGAAAAAATGATCTTCAAATTATGACACTCATACAAGACACTTGTGAATTCAATAAGCCTTTAATACAGAGTAATTAAAGGTGAGCTGACCTAGGAAACAGCTGATTCAACCAATCACACAATTCTGATTTATACCACCACATGACATGAGTACAGCCCATATTCAAATGCAGTCACTCCTTCTTTCTCTCATGCCACCAATCATCTTTTGATCTGAGGTCTTGCTTGTTCACGCCCAGTAACGCCCCTATCTGTTCCAAGATTAGATCATATGGTGGCAAGCCCTGCAATGTTATAACAATAATAATTTCATTGTGCACATACATTACTTGTGTTGACCATTCTGCTGTCATCCCTCAGACCCTAATGCATTAGTATCTCTACTTGATGTATAGAATTATTTCTTATGATTTCAATGCATTGTTCCCTAGTATGTGAAAAATAGCTTCTCACCACCTGCTCTCTGTCTCAGTACTTGCTTGCTGTCACTCACACCTTTTAATCTGTCTGACTCTTGACATACGTATTTATGGGTCTCAGCTTTGCAGCCTTGTCACTAGCCGAGGCAACCTTTGACCTATGTTCTGCTCACAAGTGGCAAAATAGACTAAGTGGCATTCTGAAAAATGCACTTGGTGTCCTCTGTCTCTGCTCAACATATAGGATCACTCCTTATATGTTCATAAACTACTTCCCGTTGGCCCTATGGTTATTTCAGTTCTTGCTTGTTGTCACCTATATCTTGACAACTGTCCAAGTTTATCTTGCATACTTGTTTTAGCACTTAAGCCTCAGCCAATATTAGAAATGCAATCTAAGTTATGTCAATCATGTCTGCTAACACATAACATTAACCAATGTGTCTCTGCATTAGTCATGTTTTACTACTACACAGTCTTGACTGAGTTTCCCAGTATATGCTGAGCACTTGTTGGCAGATTTTTCTCTCACTCTGTGGTCCAACTCATCCCAAACCATCTCAATTCGGTTGAGGTTGGGTGATTGTGGAAGCCAGGTCATCTGATGCAGCATTCCATCACTCTCCTTCTTGGTCAAATAGCCCTTACACAGCCTGGAGGTGTCCTGTTGAAAAACAAATGTTAGTGGGACTAAGCGAAACCAGATGGGATGGCGTATCGCTGCAGAATGCTATGGTAGCCATGCTGGTTAAGTGTGCCTTGAATTCTAAATAAATCACTGACGGTGTCACCAGTAAAGCACCCCCACACCATCACACCACCTCCTGCATGCTTTATGGTGGGAACCACACATGCGGAGATCATCCGTTGACCTACCTTGCTTCTCACAAAGACACGGCGGTTGGAACCAAAAATCTCACATTTGGACTCATCAGACCAAAGGACAGATTTCCACTAATCTAATGTCAATTGTTTGTGTTTCTTGGCCCAACCAAGTCTCTTACTGGTGTCCTTTTAGTGGTTTCTTTGCAGCAATTTGACCATGAAGGCCTGATTCACGTAGTCTCTTCTGAACTGTTGATGTTGATGTGTCTGTTACTTGAACTCTGAAGGATTTATTTGGGCTGCAATTTCTGAGGTCAGTTAAATCTAATGAACTTATCCTCTGCAGCAGAGGTAACTCTGTGTCTTCCTTTCCAGTGGCGGTCCTCATGAGAGCCAGTTTCATCATAGCGCTTGATGGTTTTTGCGTTTCTTGACATTTTTGACTGACCATGTCTTAAAGTAATGATGGATTGTTTCTCTTTGCTTATATGAGCTGTTCTTGCCATAATATGGATTTAGGCCTATTTGGTAAAATACCATCTTCTGTATACCGACACAACTGATTGGCTCATACACATTAAGAAGGAAATTAACCTTTAACAAGGCACACCTGTTAATTGAAATGCATTCCAGGTGACTACCTCATAAAGCTGGTTGAGAGAATGACAAGAGTGTGCAAAGCTGTCATCAAGGGAAAGCTACTTTGAAGAATCTAAAATATGAAATAACACTTTTTTGGGTATTCCATATGTGTTATTTCATCGTTTTTGATGTCTTCACTATTATTCTACAATGTAGAAAATAATAAAAATAAGAACCCTTGAATGAGTAGGTGTGTCCAAACTTTATTTTCAGCAAACTTAACATGTAAATATTTGTATAAACATAACAAGATTCAACAACTGAGACACAAACTGAACAAGTTCCACAGAGGGGGGGCAAAATCAAAAGTAACAGTCAATATCTGGTGTGGCCACCAGCTGCATTAAGTACTGCAGTGCATCTCATCCTCGCGGACTGCACCAGATTTGTCAGTTCTTGCTGTGAGATGTTATCCCACTCTTCCACCAAGGCACCTGGTGTTCCCAGACATTTCTGTGGGGAATGGCCCTAGCCCTCACCCTCCGATCCAACAGGTCCCAGATGTGCTCAATGGGATTGAGATCCAGGCTCTTCGTGGCCATGGCAGAACACTGACATTCCTGTCTTGCAGGAAATCACGCACAGAATGAGCAGTATGGCTGGTGGCATTGTCATGCTGGAGGGTCATGTCAGGATGAGCCTGCAGGAAGGGTACCACATGAGGGAGGAGGATGTCTTCCCTGTAACGCACAGCATTGAGATTGCCTGCAATGACATCAAACTCAGTCCGATGATGCTGTGACACATCGCCCCAGACCATGACGGACCCTCCACCTCCAAATCTATCCCGCTCCAGAGTACAGGCCTCGATCTAACGCTAATTACTTAGACGATAAACGCAAATCCGATCATCACCCCTGGTGAGACAAAACCGCGACTTGCCAGTCCTGTCTGGTCCAGCGACGGTGGGTTTGTGCCCATAGGCGACGTTGTTGCCGGTGATGTCTGGTGAGGACCTGCCTTACAACAGGTCTACAAGCCCTCAGTCCAGCCTCTCTCAGCCTATTGCGGACAGTCTGAGCACTGATGGAGGGATTGTGCGTTCCTGGTGTAACTCGGGCAGTTGTTGTTGCCGTCCTGTACCTGTCCCGCAGGTGTGATGTTCGGATGTACCGATCCTGTGCAGGTGTTGTTACACGTGGTCTGCCACTGCGAGGATGGTCAGCTGTCCGTCCTGTCTCCCTGTAGCGCTGTCTTAAGCGTCTCACAGTACAGACATTGCAATTTATTTCCCTGGCCACATCTGCAGTCCTCATGCTTCCTTGCAGCATGCCTAAGGCACGTTCACGCAGATGAGCAGGGACTCGGGGCATCTTTCTTTTGGTGTTTTTCAGAGTCAGTAGAAAGGCCTCTTTAGTGTTCTAAGTTTTCATAACTGTGACCTTAATTGCCTACCGTCTATAAGCTGTTAGTGTCTTAACGACCGTTCCACAGGTGCATGTTCATTAATTGTTTATGGTTCATTGAACAAGCATGGGAAACAGTGTTTAAAGCATTTACAATGAAGATCTGTGAAGTTATTTGGATTTTTACGAATCTTTGAAAGACAGGGTCCTGAAAAAGGGATGTTGCTTTTTTGGCTGGGTGTATATATTATGAGATAGTGGTATATAGGTGTAGGTTTGGTTGGTGGTGAAATGTTATTTATTTTTTTGTGTGTCACATGTAACGTGATTGAAAACACCCACTACTGCAGAGTAGGTGGCAGCGTGCACAAACAAAATGTGCAAACGCCATGACACCGAAGAAGACAATTTCCGAATGCCTGACTTCTGTGATTGCTGCATCGCAGTAAATGCTGTATGGCCAGTGGCGACCCGTCATTCAGGGCATGTGGGGCAGAAAATAGATATTTGTAATTTTTTTGTTGTTGGCTGTTTTGCATGTTATTTTGGCATTAATACGTCACATATCAGTTTGCAAACAATTAAGAAAACAATTCTAGTTAATAAAGCTGCATCAAACATTGTTTCTTTTTTTCTTTCTTAAGGCAGCTCCAAAATGCAGGTGTTTCAGCCTAGCTCAGTGCTTTCTGTGGTGGTGGGGCAGCCAGTGGAAAATACAGAGCGTAGGGGTTGGTAATGTTCTCTAGTTGCGCTGTGTTGCACATTTTCTTAACATTTGTCATAATTAGCAATGAATTTGTATCCCCTCTTGTCAGACTTCGACTGCATATATTCTTCCATCCTGAAAAGGTTGTGAAGCCACGCCCATTTTCTGAATTGCATTATGGGCCCAAAAAGTATGGAAATAGTGTCCACTGCTTGTATACTTCGTATTTTGGCAAATGTAGTACGACATCTGGGAACTTTTGGCATACTAACTATATCCATACTATGACTAATAAGCACACTACATACTCAATTTACTTCACAAATAAATCAAATCAAATCAAATCAAATTGTATTTGTCACATACACATGGTTAGCAGATGTTAATGCGAGTGTAGCAAAATGCTTGTGCTTCTAGTTCCGACCATGCAGTAGTATCTAACAAGTAATCTAACAAATTCACAACAACTACCTTATACACACAAGAGTAAAGGAATGAATACGAGTATGTACATATAAATATATGGATGAGCGATGGCTGACTGCATAGGCAAGATGCAGTAGATGGTATGGAGTACAGTATATACACATATATATATATATATATATATATATATATATATATATATGAGATGAGTAATGTAGGATATGTAAACATTATATAAATGGCATTGTTTAAAGTGGCTAGTGATACATTATTTCATCCAATTATAATTATTAAAGTGGCTAGAGATTTGGGTCGATGGCCGAACGGCATAGGCAAGATACAGTAGATGGTTTAGAGTACAGTGAATACATTTGATATGAGTATGTCGGATACGTAAACATTATATACAAAATTGTTTAAAGTGGCTAGTGATACATTTGTTACATCCAATTCCTATGTATTAAGTGGCTAGAGATTTAAGTCAGTATGTTGGCAGCAGC
The DNA here is from genome assembly GCA_030435695.1 of Brachymystax lenok tsinlingensis. NCBI lineage: Eukaryota > Metazoa > Chordata > Actinopteri > Salmoniformes > Salmonidae > Brachymystax > Brachymystax lenok. The sequence goes on from CM059791.1 coordinate 110,164,593, forward strand.
CACTCAATGTTAGTGATGGCTGTTTAACAGTCTGATGGCCTTGAGGTAGAAGCTGTTTTTCAGTCTCTCGGTCCCAGCTTTGATGCACCTGTACTGACCTCGCCTTCTGGATGATAGCGGGTGAACAGGCAGTGGCTCGGGTGATTGTTGTCCTTGATGATCTTTGGCCTTTCTGTGACATCGGGTGGTGTAGGTGTCCTGGAGGGAAGGTAGTTTAACCCGGTGATGCGTTGTGCAGTCCTCACTACCCTCTGGAGAGCCTTACGGTTGTGGGCGGAGCAGTTGCCGTACCAGGCGGTGATACAGCCCGACAGGATGCTCTCGATTGTGCATCTGTAAAAGTTTGAGTGATTTTGGTGACAAGCCGAATTTCTTCAGCCTCCTGAGGTTGAAGAGGCGCTGTTGCGCCTTCTTCACCACGCTGTCTGTGTGGGTGGACCAATTCAGTTTGTCCGTGATGTGTACGCCAAGGAACTTAAAACTTTCCACCTTCTCCACTACTGTCCCGTCGATGTGGATAGGGGGGTGCTCCCTCTCCTGTTTCCTGAAGTCCACGATCATCTCCTTTGTTTTGCTGACATTGAGTGAGAGGTTATTTTTCTGACACCACACTCCGAGGGCCCTCACCTCCTCTCTGTAGGCCGTCTCGTCGTTGTTGGTAATCAAGCCTACCACTGTAGTGTCGCCAGCAAACTTGATGATTGAGTTGGATGCGTGCTTGGCCACGCAGTCATGGGTAAACAGGGAGTACAGGAGAGGGCTGAGAACGCACCCTTGTGGGGCCCCAGTGTTGAGGATCAGCGGGGTGGAGATGTTGTTTCTACCCTCACCACCTGGGACCGCCCGCCAGGAAGTCCAGGACCCAGTTGCACAGGGCTGGGTCGAGACCCAGGGTCTCGAGCTTAATGACGAGCTTGGAGGGAACTATGGTGTTAAATGCTGAGCTGTAGTCGATGAACAGCATTCTTACATAAGTATTCCTCTTGTCCAGATGGGTTAGGGCAGTATGCAGTGTGATTGCGATTGGGTCGTCTGTGGACCTATTGGGACGGTAAGCAAATTGGAGTGGGTCCAGGGTGTCTGGCAGGATGGAGGTGATATGATCCTTGACTAATCTCTCAAAGCACTTCATGATGACGGAAGTGAGTGCTACGGAGCGATAGTCATTTAGCTCAGTCACCTTAGCTTTCTTGGGAACAGGAACAATGGTGGCCCTCTTGAAGCATGTGGGAACAGCAGACTGGGATAGGGACTGATTGAATATGTCTGTAAACACACCAGTCAGCTGGTCTGCGCATGCTCTGAGGACACGTCCAGGGATGCCATCTGGGCCGGCAGCCTTGCGAGGGTTAACACATTTAAATGTTTTTTCACATTGGCTGCGGTGAAGGTGAGCCCGCAGGTTTTGGTAGCGAGCCGTGTCGGTGGCACTGTATTGTCCTCAAAGCGAGCAAAGAAGTTGTTTAGTTTGTCTGGGAGCAGGACGCCATGGTCCGCGACGGGCTGGTTTTCTTTTTGTAGTCCGTGATTGACTGTAGACCCTGCCACATTCCTCTTGTGTCTGAGCCATTGAATTGTGACTCTACTTTGTCTCTATATTGATGCTTAGCTTGTTTGATTGCCTTGCGGAGGGAATAGCTACACTGTTTGTATTCAGTCATGTTTCCGGTAGCCTTACCCTGGTTAAAGCAGTGGTTCGCGCTTTCAGTTTTATGCGCTAATGCTGCCATCAATCCACGGTTTCTGGTTGGGGAAGGTTTTGATATTTTCTATGGGTACAACATCACCAATGCACTTGCTAATAAACTCGCCACCGAATCAGCGATACATCAATGTTGTTGTCAGATGCTATCCGAACATATCCCAGTCCACGTGCTTGAAGCAATCTTGCAGCATGGAATCAGATTGGTCGGACCAGTGTTGAACAGACCTGAGAACGGGCGCTTCCTGTTTTAGTTTCTGTTTGTAGGCTGGGAGCAACAAAATGGAGTCATGGTCAGACTTGCCGAAAGGAGGGCGGAGAATAGCCTTGTATGCATCACGGAAGTTGGAATAACAGTGGTCCAGGATTTTACCCGCCCGGTGGCACATTCGATATGCTGGTAAAATTTCGGGAGCCTTGTTCTTAAATTAGCCTTATTAAAATCCCCAGCCACAATAAATGCAGCTTCAGGATATGTGGTTTCCAGTTTACATAGAGTCCGATGAATTTCTTTCAGTGCCGCTGATGTATCAGCTTGAGGGGGATGTACACGGCTGTGATTATAATCGAGGAGAATTCTCTTGGTAGATAATGCGGTCTGCATTTGATTGTAATGAATTCTATGTCAGGTGAACAAAAGGACTTGAGTTCCTGTATGTTGTTATGATCACACCACGCCTCGTTAATCATATGACACACACCCCGCCTCTTCTTCTTACCAGAGAGATGTTTGTTTCTGTCTGCGCTGATGCGTGGAGAAACCAGGTGGCTGTACCGACTCTGATAACGTGTCCTGAGTGAGCCATGTTTCCGTGAAGCAAAGAACGTTGCAGTCTCGGATGTCTCTCTGAAAGGCAACCCTTGATCTGATTTCGTCTACTTTGTTGTCAAGAGACTGTACATTGGCGATTAAAATACTCGGGAGAGGTGCACGATGCGCCCGCCGACGTAGCTTGACCAAAAGACCGCCGCGTTTCCCTCTTCTCCGGCGCCGCCGTTGCTTTGAGTCGCCGGGTGCTATCCAGTTTAATGTTGTGTTTGGGTTAACAAACCGAGAATCCTCTTTGGGAAAGTCGTATTCCTGGTCGTAATGTTGGTAAGTTGACGTTGCTCTTATATCCAATAGTTCCTCCCGGTTGTATGTAATAAAACTTAATATTTCCCGGGGTAACAATGTAAGAAGTAATAGTAATACATAAAAAAACAAAATACTGCATGGTTTCCTGAGAACGTGAAGCGAGGCTGCCATCTCTGTCGGCTCCGGAAGTAGATAGTACAGTTAGTGTGGTTAGTATGTGTTTTCAAACACAGCTTAGGTCACAGCAAAATCTTTGGGGAGAGCTCAAATTCAAGAAGTGCCCATCCAAGAAGGCTCAAGGTCATTGGCCTCAGATAAAATGACTTCAAATCACATATCTACCGTAGCTTTGATTGGACTGATCATGTCAACATCATACTTTCAAAATCTTAGCTAGTAAGCTAGACAAGAAGTCAAAATCATGAATGAAGTCAACAATCTACTGGCAAATCGTTTTAAATCCTTGTCATATGAAGAGAAATTATAGATAAAACGTATTGGTGCTCATCGGCCATTGGACATAAACATTACACAACAATTTGGAAATCCCAAATTCAGCATTGAGTGGTTTGGAAGGAATCAGTGGCTAAATGCAAGCGTTACAAAGCAATCACTAGCCTGCTATTCAGTGAAGAGGCTGTGTGGTCCAAGTCTGGGGTTGAGTCTCTTTTCAAAGCGTAAAAGGATAAACATTCACATACAACATCATGGGCCAGAAAATTTTGAATACATTGGCCATGCTGTGAATCCAGCACGACTTCTGCCGCGTTCAAAACAGTTGGAAACTCTGAGCTGGGCAATTTTTTACTTCAGTGAGTTCAAGAAAACTGGGAACTCTGGGGGAGGGGGAAACAAGCTCCGACTGGGAAAATAAGTTTTGAACGGTCATCCAACTCGGAATTCCATTTCGGGAACTTGGGCCTCTTTCTAGAGCTCTGACCTGAAAATCACTGACGTCATGATTCAACTTTGTTTTTTTTCCCAAGTTTTCAGTTGTCTTGAAAACACCATAAATCTAGAGAATGACAGACTGATTACAAAATTTGCCCACAAGAAGGACCGTCGCGCCACCTTCCTGTTCAAGTGAGCACAGCACAACAAGGTGAGTCAAAATGTATTGTATGCTGCTGCATAAGTGATGTAATATGCCAGGGAGATATGTATACTATAGTTAAGAAAGTAATACTAAGTGTATGTTGTGTAGTAAGCTGTTAATAGCCAATGTACCTCACCCTAATAATTTGGTACCTTTCCCCCTCATAACTTAGCCTACTGTTCTGACTTGGTGGTGTACATTTAGCCTATAGCCTGTTTTAGAGAAATGTCATCATTGAATATTGTAAGAGCTTTCATTTTCTGTTTACATACCCCCTTTTATTTATCCTACAGTATGACTTGGTGTACAGGGAGAGTAGCCTACTGTAAGAACAGCCCATATTCTGAACTCTGTCGCTGTACATTTCAAAAGTGCTGAACAAATAGTTATATTGAATACGTCAGTCTTTTATATTGACTACTACTACTACGCTCATTGTCTAAATCGATATTACGGATTGCCTCTTATCTGCTCATCGTTCCCTTCTGTCATAGTTTGTACATCTCAATTGTCAGTAGTAACCACATTTGTTTAAGCAAGTCAGGCATGTCAGCTATGTTTTTAAAAAAGGCAGTAAATGAGGCTGAATGAACTGTTAGGTTTCCAGACAAGGCGCCATTAATAGGCAGGCATAGCAAGGGTAAGGATTCACTCCATGGTGCTGAAAAGAAAGCTCTGCTGTCGGGACAGCTCTATGTAAGCCCTAATACTTTGTGGGCACTGTTTGTCACTGTTATAGTGCAATTAATGTATTGATTAGTGTTATGTTGCTTTGCTGGAATGCATCCCCAAAAATGTTTGGGGTTTGCCCTACCAAGATTTACATGCTGAAATCGCAACTGGCTTTACTGGTTCACTGCATGGATAGTGTATTGGTAATCAGTCTGTGATTTACGAGGCTACTGTTACTGGGCCTCAGCCAATAACTATAACTGGACTCTCGAAGAGAACGTTGTCAGAGAGGAAGAGGAAAAGAGAGAGGCCCAACTCAAGCCATCTAGCCATGATCTAATTTGATAGACAGTAGCAGGGAATGTCACTAATCTCAAATTCCACCTGCCACTTTCCAGCAAACCGAAGCCAGCCATAGACTGCAAGCTGTTTTTGTTGTTTCTATAAATACCTTTGATTTGTTGTGATTTTAATTAGATTTTATTTGCAAATGGAAAAACAATGCAACCTGGACATAATGCATTTACAATCATTGAGGATGACACCAAAAATGTGATTCAAAGTTCAAGTTAAAATAGATTAATGATATATTGATTATGGCAAAAACAGCCTACATTTTTGCCATTAATTTAACATACTATATATTTGAGACAATACAAATAGTTATTTTCTAGCAATAAATGAATAATCCCTAAACCGCCTCACCCACTTGAAGAAAAGTGTTGATGACTATGTACAGTAGGTGGCGGCACCTCTTAAGCACCACAGAAGAAGCCGAAAAGCATCAACAGGAAGTGCTTTGTTATCGTCCTCTATCGCGTTTTTAAACGGAATAAAAATCCACATGCTTTTGCTGCTTCTTTTTTAATTAAAATTAGTCTACATTAAGTTTATTTGTCCCAATTTTAAATCGAGTTTTGATAATTAAGAAGGTGTGGTCTAGATTTTATTTGTTTGAACGCTGTGACAAAGAAAATAACTGCAGTGTACACATTTACTGTCCTTTATTTTACTTATTTGAAGAGTCGTTGAAGAAAGAATACAGTAGCTTCCACGATGGACCGGGTACGTTTGGTTGAATGGATTGCTGATGCTATGTATTTATTGGCTATTAAGAGGCTTTGAAGCCACCGGTTAACTTCTTTGAGGTATTTTCTGAAAACGTTCTCGATTTGTTTCTCCAGATGTCAGTTCGACCACACCGTTTACACAATCATTTGTTTCACCCAAATAAAAAAAAAGACAGTTGAAAATACGTGATTCTTGTTGCTAGGCTACCAGTTACGATGCTTTTAGCTTGTTTCGTGCGCCTTTATGCAGAAGTAATACAACAATGATATCTAGTGTCGAAGAATGATATGGAGTTAATATTAGTCAAATTATTGAGCATGTCCTCATCTCAAATATTTATCAGAAATTGCCCTTATTTAGCATATCAAGATCCTGATGTGGACCTCAGTCAAGATCCTATCAAATGTTATGTCACATGCGCAGAATACAACAACCTTACAGTGAAATGCTTACTTACAAGCCCTTAACCAACAATGCAGTTTTAAGACAATCCCTAAAAAAGTAAGAGATGAGAATAACAAATAATTAAAGAGCAGCAGTAAATAACAATAGTTGCACAGAGTCTCGTGCTTCTTCCTCTGGTACCTGTAGACATTTTAATTTGCCAGTTTTGTCCACCTCCTTGAAAATCCCAAAACCTTCTCTGCCAATCTCTGCAACCTGTACTTCTTCAGGATTTTGCTGGTGACTATTCCTGCAATGACATGTCTGCCACTCTATCTCTTTGAATGTGTGTACTTGTTACGTACTTCCTCAGCTACTGCTGTATGAAACAACAGGCATGCCTGAGATTTGCCCAAACAACTTGTTGACTTTGGATCTTAGAGATGGGTGGTCCTTTTTCGATCGTTGAAAACGCTTTCTGTATTTTTCTGCTTGCTGTTCGACTTTCCTCAACTGATCATTTAGTTTCTGCAAGCTCCCTGTTTAATTTTGCTTTGGCAGCCCTCCTTTTTCTTCTCCCAAGATCATGTTGCCTAAAAGAAACATATAAACATAAATATATTGTCACTTAATCATTTCACCTGCAGCAAAATAGACATTGCCAGCCATTAACTGTAACCATATAGATACTTTCATTATTGATTTCACAGTAGCAACTTATTTGAGGGTAGTTAACCAGTAATTAATAGATATAAATGACTTGCTAATGATGGCTATTATAAAGTGTTACTCTTAATTATTACATATTATACCTATCAAGTAAACGTGATGCCTATTTCACTGTTCATTATACAGATACAGTTCCTTTACCTTTCTTAAGCGTATATGAAGACCTGTTTCTCTGTTAACCGCTCAACACAGAATAGCCGCATGTGTGCACTCCTTCAAATCGCTTGAATAAAATATCCTTTCTATTTTATACAGCTATGTTCAATTGTTTTCTTCATACTATAAAATAATGCCATGGAATTCTAAGCAAATTTTGTCCGCTAAATTAGCTAGTGTAGCCAACAGCCATATGGCATAGCCATATCAGGGCCTAACATACGTATTGTCATGACTGGCCTGTTTGGGTCGGTTACTGTGGACCACACTCCTACAGAGACATCACTCTCATCCACCAGAGGGGGAGAGATCAAGAGGTATGGAGGTGTGGGATTTTATGACACCTCACACCCATTGTTAATCTTAAATATATCCTTATGATCTGTGCTTACACTAACTTGCATTCCTCAATAACCTTAACTTATTTTCTGACCTTGAATTCCCAGGTTGAGAGCTGACTGGAGGATCAGGGCTGACTGGAGGGGTGTTTAATCCTTCAAGTACCTTTTTCCTGGCATTACTCCTCATATGAGCCTCTCCACTGTTTTCGCTGGGCACGCTGCTCTCTAACACTGGGGTCTTTTTGCCTTTTCTTCTTCCCTGTTTCTACGTCTTCCCCACACATCTTTCTATTTTTCGAAGTACTACTGTCTCCGCTGTTAATCAGCATCACGTCTGGCACGGTAGCGCCTCTGCTTTTCAGCAGCACTCAATGGTGTGCCAGAACTCTGTTGAATGACGTGGCAAAATCGCGGTTCTAGTGTTGATTTTACTATAGGTAATAGATTGTCCCTTCTGAGTGAACTGAAGGAGATACAACCCTGTTACTGTAATGCAACACTGTTACTTGAATTATAGTAACATGGTTTCAAGTAACAGGGTTGTAAATCAATGCTAATGTTAGCATCTATTCCAGAGAAAAAGCTATCTGTGGAATGTAGTGTTACTGTCAAGGTCGAGGACAAACTTAGTTATATAAATAACAAAAATTCATTTCAGTGTTTTTATCTGATAATGAGTAACAGGGTTGTGTTGGTTAGAGTGACACACTTAATCAAGGCTGAAAATATTGGAAAAATAGAAGAGGGGACTTGCCTTTGGTCTAACCATGGTGGTAGCAAATGGCTTGATGATGTCATTTCCTCTGTGTCATGTGACTCACTGTTTTTTCTCTTCCTCTGCCAGGCTAAATAGGTTTCGGTAACAGGGCTGCATGCATGTTGTGGGACACAACTTCAGTGCATAATTGATATCATTTTAAAATATATTGATGATTAAACAAATTGTTTTAACAATTTACAAGAGACATATATCAACAATCATACCAACAAAAGTAGATTTAAAGATTATTTTAACTGTTATATTTGATGTGCAAATTGGTCATCAAAAAGGTGGGATGAGAAAAATTCAATTTTAGGGGGTGCGCGAGAGCTATATGCTTTTAAAATGATTTTGGAACCACTTTATTTCTACAACTATATTTACATATTGTCTCAGGACAAGTATAATTTACACAAGTGCATGTTTTAGTATTTTGGGCATGGATTATTTGAAATTTCATGGGTGGGACATTAAATGTTCTCCAATTCTGGAATGACCCCGCTACTGTGCATTTGGAAAGGGATTCCGATCCCTTAACTTTTTTCCACATTTTGTTACTTTACAGCCTTATTCTAAAATGGATTAAATATTTTTTTTGCCTCATCAATCTACACAATACCCAATAATGACAAAGCGAAAACAGGTTTTTTAAATTGTCAGCAAATGTATTAAAAATAAAAAAAAATAAACTTATTGATGTATTAAGTATTCTGACCCTTTACTGAGTACTTTGTTAAAGCACCTTTGGCAGCGATTACAGCCTCGAGTCTTCTTGGGTTTGACGCTACAAGCTTGGCACACCTGTATTTGGGGAGTTATGCAAGCACACCGCTTGTGCCATTAAGGCCCAGAGTTTTGGGCAGAGTCCAAATTAAAGGTTACAGTGACAAAATCTGTCTTTGCATGTGGAAATGTTGTATAATGCACATTTTAACAGAAAAAGAATCTAAATAATTAAGACACACACGGCTCAAGGGAGTCAGATGACTGGCGCGCATTGTCCATGTCTCTCCTCCCTGCTGCAACGAGCAGGCACCAAAGCACATTTTGTTTCTTACTTGTTTCTATGACTGAAAAGTTGTTACCAAAATCCCTCATTTGTTCACGCTTGCTCTACTTCTGCCTAGATAATATGTTAAGGGATCCCTAATTATCTTTCCGTCCTCCCAAAGTGTGCACTTGTTCACTTCCCTTCACTGATTTGAAAGGAAATGACTGGTATAAAACATATGGTGGATACTCTCCCTAGACCATGACCACCAATCCAATTATGTATTTTTCTCTCTCTTTGGTGCAATTTTCACAAGTATGTGGTACATTTTCACAACTCTAAGCACAGAAATCGGTTTCAAAATTCTTAGGCCATTTTCAATTAATTACTTTTGAAATTATTTTCCTGTCATTTGTAAACTATACATTTATCTATAATTTAATTAAATAGCTAAAAACTGATCTACGAAACCAAAGTTGTATAGTTTCCGTACAGTTTGAAAACAACTGTATAAATTGACATTCATTTAATTTAGGTTGGAAAGTAAAACCAAATAATGTATGGATATGGCTGTAAATACTACACCACCCTTCTGCCAGTGTGCTTCTATACAGTAGGGCAAAGTGGGTTACTGTGCTACCAATTAAAATGATGGTGTAGTGTACAATGTACTGCTGAAATACTTGGGTGGTAAATTAGTTTATTCCACTCATTCTCTGAATGTTGTTGATACACTGTAAGCTGGTGATTTTAGATGAGGATGCTGTTACAGTAACAAGTCACATAGACAAGTGGATCTTGAGCAATGTTGCATGTGGCAGAAATTGCACCGGGATACACCAATACCTTTTTACTGTAGGCTTCTGCTACATGTTACAACACCCCCTATATCTGATGGTTTCTTCTATGTATGTACCGTATAAGGATACTGAAACTAAAAGACTGACATTTTTCTCAACATGCTCCAAAACTAGGATAACGAGCAGCAGTAGTTCTCATGTTTAGGTTGTGCCACTGGTTATTTGAACAAATCATGATTTAGCAGGTGTTACCATCTTTCACATTTCGTAAAGGGAGGGGACGTTCGGCCCATATCAAGAGAGGGAGGAGCTCCTCATTCTGGTTCTGCTCCTCATTCTAGCATCTCCTAATCTCTTAACTCAGGTGAAAGATGTGTTCAACTCTAATCAAAAATCAAATCAAATTTTATTTGTCACATACACATGGTTAGCAGATGTTAATGCGAGTGTAGCGAAATGCTTGTGCTTCTAGTTCCGACCATGCAGTAGTATCTAACAAGTAATCTAATCTAATGAATGCTCAATCAAGGTTCTGAACATAAAATGGGGCATTACAAGTGTTATCAGTTTTGGCATTTATACTAAGAGTAAAAACATATACCACTTCCATTTGAAAAATGTGCCAAAGTGATTTGAAAAATATGTATGTTTGTGGAAAGTAGTGAACAATTATACACTTCAGGAGAATGGAGGTTTTATAAGGATGCACCAATCAATCTGAGATTTAGACTAAAGTAATAAAATGTAAGTAATAAAATGTAAGTAATAAAATGTTTAGTCTAATGCTATTCTATGTACAATACTTCCTGTGGTCACCAGGACAGAGCTAGCCCGTCCCCCTCCAATCTGCCAGAGTCCCCTGGTCACAACTCTCCAGGTAGCGCCTTACTGCTGGGTCTGAAGAGGGTGTCTGTACGGCTGGTCGACTGCAGGAAAACAGCAGGTCAGAGTGGAACTGTGAGAGAAGGACACAAGGAGGGAGATGGAGATTTGATTTCATCAAGTAAGAACAATGGGGTGTGTGGATGAGACTGCAACTTCTGTTAATTGATTGATAAACAATATATACTCATTAGTACCGGATCGGGCTAGCCTTTGCCTCCAAAATAGCCGGAATTCTTCGGGACATGGATTCTACAAGGTGTCAAACATTCCCCGGTGATGTTGGTCCATTCTGACGCAATGGAATCACACAGTTGCGGCAGATTGGACGGCGTCACATTCATGCTGCCGTCAGCCCGTTCCATCTCATCCCAAAGATACTCTATTGGGTTTGGTCAGCAACAATGTTCAGATACACTGTGCCGTTATTTGTCTGTTTGTGGCCCGCCTGTTAGCTTGTATGATTCTTGCCATTTTCCTTCAACCTCTTACGTCAATGAGCTGTTTTCACCCACAGGACTGCCGCTGACTGGATGTTTGTTTTTTTGTTGCACCATTCTTGGTAAACTCTAGACTGTCGTGCGTAAAAAGTCCAGGAGAGCGGCTGTTTCTGAAATACTGGATCCGGCGTGCCTGGCAAGGACGATCAAACCACACTCAGTTGCTTAGGTCACTTGTTTTGCCCATTCTAATGTTCAATCAAACAGGAACCTAATGTCTCTGCCTGTCTGCTTTATTTAGAAAGCCATAGCCATGTGACTCATTGTCTGTAGGAGTGATCTATTTTCATAAACTGGGTAGTGTACCTAATAAACTGTCCACTTTGTGAATAATTATATATTGTTGATGTATGTTTATGGACCCATATTTCCAAAACCTAGTTATTGAATGTTTTTTTGTTTCACAGGGGACACTCCTAACTGTCACACTCTCAGTGGGAGGGACATATCATCTGAGGAGCTTCAACAACATCATGTTGCTGACGAGGCAGAGTTGAGTCTCTCCCGATCAGAACATCTCAAGCACCAGCACAGACGGACAGGGAAGAAATCTCACCACAGCTGCTCTGACTATGGGAAGAGTTTCACAACACGGAGGTCCTTCATAATTCACCAGCGTGTTCACACCGGAGAGAAGCCTTATAGCTGTGATCAGTGTGGGAAGAGTTTTGCTGTATCAGGACACCTGAATAGACACCAGCTAACACATACTGGAGAGAAGCCTTATAGCTGTGGTCAGTGTGGAAAGAGCTTCAATCAGTCAGGCAACCTGACAGCACACCAGCTAACACACACTGGAGTGAAGCCTTATAGCTGTGATCAGTGTGGGAAGAGCTTTGCTCGGTCTGGAGAGCTAACTACACACCAGGTAACACACACTGGAGTGAAGCCTTATAGCTGTGATCAGTGTGGAAAGAGATTTGCTCAAGCTTCCAACCTAACTAGACACAAGGTAACACACACTGGAGTGAAGCCTTATAGCTGTGATCAGTGTGGAAAGAGCTTTGCTCAAGCTTCCAACCTAACTAGACACAAGGTAACACACACAGGAGAAAAGCCTTATAGCTGTGATCAGTGTGGGAAGAGTTTTGCTACATATAACACCTTCAAATATCATCTGAGAATTTATGAAGGGGAGAAGCCTTACCCCTGCCTTGATTGTGGGAAAAACTTTGCTAGTGCTGGAGCCCTAACTATACACCAGCGTGTACACACTGGAGAGAAGCCTTATAGCTGTGATCAGTGTGGGAAGAGCTTTGCTGTAGCTTCCACCCTGATTATACACCAGCGCATACACACTGGAGAGAAGCCTTATAGCTGTGATCAGTGTGGGAAGAGCTTTGCTGTAGTTTCCACCTTGAATAAACACCAGCGCATACACACTGGCGAGAGAACTTATGTCTGTCTTTGTGGAAAGAACTTTGCTCGAGCTTCAACCCTAACTATACACCAGCGAACACACACTGGAGAGAAGCCTTATAGTTGTGATCAGTGTGGAAAAAGCTTTGCTGGGTCAGGGACTCTGAATTCACACCAGCGAATACACACTAGAGAGAAACCCTATGTCTGTGTATGTGGAAAGAGCTTTACTCATTTAGGGCAAATAAAAAAACACCAGAAAGCAAAAATGTGCCATATTTCATCTCCCTTCTATCCGACACCAGTTCAAGATTCCTAAATAAAGGATCAATAGAAAACATCTAGTGAACAGTCATATCCATCTCCCATTGTTAAACAGTTGCCTTAGTCTGATCACCATGGTAACCTCTGTGGAGCATAATATGCAGCTCTGATCTAGGATCAGGTCTCCCCTGTGTCTATGTAATATCACACATTGGGATCTACATGGATAAATGTTATCATTGAAAATGTCACAGTGAACCTGTGTGTGTGTGGGGGGGATGTTGATAATTGTCTTTTCATATACTCATGATACTATTATTATTAAATGTCATTATGTAGAATAATGTTTCAACAATAGGTGTATATTCATGTATTCAATTGATCAATAAATTCAATACATTATCTTCTAAACAAGATATCACTTTAATGTTATAGTTTCCTTGTGTGAGCAAGATGGCGCCGACAGAAAGGGTCTCCCTCGCTTCTAGTCCAGCCGTTGAAGAACTATTGGATATCAGAGTGACGTCAACTTACCAACATTACGAACAGGAATACGACTTTCCCGATGCGGATCCTTGTTCGCCACCACTGAGGGCATTCGATCTGATTCGAGAGGCCGACCTAAAACAATGTCGCTGCAGAAGAGGTAGACGGAGCTTCCTTCTGGTCAGACTTCGGAGGCGCGCACACCACCCACTGCTTCCGAGTACATTACTCGCTAATGTCCAGTCTCTAGATAACAAGGTAGACAAAATTAGGGCAAGGGTTGCTTTTCAGAGAGACATCAGGGACTGTAACATACTCTGTTTCACGGAAACATGGCTCTCTCGGGATATGTTGTCGGAGTCAGTACAGCCACCGGGATTCTTTATGCGTCACGCCGACATAAATAAACATATCTCAGAGAAGAAGAAGGTGGGGTTGTTTGTTTCATGATTAACGACTCATGGTATAATAGTAACAACATACAATAACTCAAGTCCTTTTGTTCACCTGACCTAGAATTCCTCACAGTCAAATGCAGACAGTATTGTCTCCCAAGATAATTCTCGTCTGTTATTGTCACCGCCGTGTATATCCCCCCTCAAGCCGATACAACGACGGCCCTCAAGGAACTTCACTGGACTCTATGCAAACTAGAAACCATATATCCTAAGGCTGCATTTATTGTAGCTGGGTATTTTAACAAAGCAAATTTGAGAACAAGGCTACCTAAATTCTATCAGCATATTGATTGTAGCACCCATGAGGGCAATAGACTGGAGCACTGCTACTCTAACTTCTGCGATGCATACAAGGCCCTCCGCCGCCCTACGTTTGGCAAATCTGACCACGATTCCGTTTTGCTCCTGCCTTTCTATAGGCAGAAACTCAAACAGGATGTACACCTTGACAAGGACTGTTCAATGCTGGTCTGACCAATCGCAATCCACGCTTCAATATTGTTTTGATCACGTGGACTGGGACATGTTCCAGGTAGCCTCAGAGTATAATATAGATTTATACACTGATTCGGTGAGTGAGTTTATAAGGAAGTGCATTGGAGATGTTGTACCCACTGTGACTATTAAAACCTACCCCAACCAGAAAGCGTGGATAGATGGCGGCAGGGTCTGAAATTAACACCCGCCAAGCGCCAAATGCAGGTAGATTTTCCATTTGGAGAGTAAATCTCAGAAGGCTATCCGCCACACTGGCGGGTAAATGTTTGTACCAAAATAGTAATGTAATCAAATCTGGCATGATGGCTCGAGGAAATTACTCATGTTTGCCAGCCTACCACAGACCGTGTCTAGTGCTCCTAGTTTTGCAGCACTGTTTACCGCACGGGACATCAGCTACTCGACATCGCTCGCCACGGGTCTGCTACTAGCTACCCTTCAATAAATAGCTGTTTGTGGCGACATTTACCTGGAGTGAGCCAACCTTTTGAAACGAAAACCCACCGACAAAAAGTAGAAGAAATCACTTAGAAAGTTTTGTGAGAAATGGTGCTGTTTACATTTTGAAGCATTGTGACTCAATTAACTTTACCTGCCTTTATAGTGTTGATCAAAGGGTAGAAGGCTAATTTAGCACAATCAACTGCCAGCTATATTGGATAACATGATTGTATATTTAATTATTATTTAATTAATTTGATGTTTTTATTTTTGCGGTTTGGATAAAAAAAATGGAATCGCTGTGGGCTCAACATATAAAAATGAGAAGCAGGCCAAAGAGTTTATGCACCGTATTGCAGAGGCCAGAGAGACTCTGAAAAACACAATTTCTCTCCATGTCAGATGGCTCCACAGACGTGAAAAGGGTTTGTTTATGTCAGATTCTGTCACAAGGGCCAGATCGAGTCAAAGTTTGGCATCAAGTCAGTGGAGAAGGTAGACGTGGCACACATAAGCAACGCCATCAGTGCCATCATTGAGGGAGTGTGTGATGATTGGGGGGAGCAAGTTGGTCGCTCTGGGAACAGATGGAGCTGCTATGATGACCGGAGCCAAGAATGGTGTGGTCAGCCGGCTGAAGGGGGACAGAGCCTACATCATCGGCATCTACTGTATGGCACACTGCATTGAACTGACCTTTTCTGATGCCATCCGGTCCAACGTGATGTTTTAGAAAGTAGAAGACCTCCTCAGTGGGCTCTACACCTTCTACCACACCAGTCCACTGAACAGGGCAAACCTGGTAAACAGCTTCCAGGCTCTTGGGCACACACCACTGGTGCCCACCAGAATTGGTGGGACCCGATGGGTAGGACACCTATTGCATGTACTGGACCACTTCCTGCAAGGTTACCAGGGACTTGTCCAGCACCTGGAACAGGTAGTGGCTCTAGATTGCTATGCTAAACCACTACTTGATCCAGTGAGAATTAACCGTGATACTACTCATCAGTGTTTCTTCTCGATCTCTGAACCACTACTGGGTCCTGTGAGTATTAACCCTGATACTACTCATCAGTAAGCGTCCTTTACTCTCCTTAGAGGGTAGTTAAACTCTGTGCGAGATCCTACGTTGCTGTGTCTGTCCTAAGTGATTAACTCAGTTCAATTCAGCAAATGCCTTTGGTGAGGGTTCAATGGGTTAAGCAACCAATTTGCTTTACCACTGTCCCTCTTTTTATTTGAATATTCAGCACAAGTTCAATACAACAGCGTTTTATCCAATACCAACAGCCAATGCATACAGTTATTTTCTACGTATTCTCACCTCTATTTCCTACATCAGTTTACAGCGTGTCTAAGATGCATATCATATTTACCAGTTCTCTGTGTGTGATAAGTCCTTGAGAGCGTATAAGAGATGGGTTTCCTCTGGTCCACAGGGTCTATTCAGTTTTTAGGACTAGACTCAATTCACAAGTCATTATCGCTTATACTGGATTTTGCCAATTTATCCTCTCAGAGTCGATCACCCAACCAACATGCCCGCCGCTCGTGAGAGTCTGGACTAGAGGTATTTGTGTGAAGTCGCTCACTTGGCTCCTGGACTGGAGGTGTTTATGTGATATAAACTCAAAAGAGCAAAGACTGAAAAACTAATCCTTTATTCAAACTTTGTGCAGATCTATACTCTAAGAGTCTATCACCCAACCAACATGCCCGCCGCTCGTGAAAGTCTGGACTAGAGGTATTTATGGGATATGAACTCAATAGAGCAAATAAGATCGCTAAGCCTTAGTAAAGGTGTTACGCTTGTAAATTTAGTTTTATCAAATTGGTAACTATGTTCTAGTCAGGAAATCTTAGTGTGATGTAAGTCATGTAAGAGTCTGAGAGAACAATTTGTGACCCCTACCCTTGGGTTTGTCCATCTTATATACTCTTTAGTCTAAGTCCATTTCTTCTACTGGTGCCTGTGGCACCCTATTGGCTTCTTCCTTACTATATATGGGCTTCCTCATTACTCTATGTTAATTTCCTTCATCAGCTCCAAAGTCAAAGTCAAAAAAGTCAAAGTCACCATTATTAGTCAGTTGTACAACCGAATGCCTTCAACCAAAATGTGTCTTCCGCATTTAACCCAACCCCTCTGAATCAGAGAGGTGCGGCGGGCTGCCTTAATCGACATCCACGTCTTCAGCGCCCGGGGAACAGTGGGTTAACTGCCTTGTTCAGGGGCAGATTGACAGATTTTTTTCCTTGTCAGCTTGGGGATTCAAACTTGCAACCCTCCAGTTACAAGTCCAACGCTCTAACCACTAGGCTACCTGCCGCCTCCAGCCACCCATCTGGGTTGACTGGGGGTGATGAGTCACTTTCAGTTTGGTCCGAATACAGAGGTGCCACCACAGCCATATTTGAGCGCTTTGCGTCACCCTCTCCATGGCTTGGGATGTTCTTCCCCGCATCTCTAAGCTTCCTTTTCTTGGGGGCCTTAGGTGGGCCTAGGTATGCAATACCCAGGACCAGCCCAGAGGCCCCCTCCTGTATGCAAGCATAGCTACTTTTACAGTCTCCACTCCAAGCAGTACAGTGAGTAATTATATGTCCTGACTGGTTAGTTCATTTCCAATTCAATTCCTGTGTACTCCTCTGTGGGTTTCTTAATCATTTACATGTCTAAGTTCAGCTCCTTCATCAAGCTAAGCCAAGCTTCTTCTGCATCTAGAGGCGGGGGTGTATCCTGTTCTGGGGCGCTCAGAAGCGCTACCATAACAGGACTCACTTCTGCCCATTTAGGACCTTCCTTATCCATTTTCGGGCCTTTTGCTACAGTTCATGATCCTATTTTCATACTTTGAGAATTAAAACTGCATGAAGCTTGTTGTAATGTATACAATTCCTCTAGATTTTGTTGACACTGATCTGGAAACCCTGGTGGACCACTTCAAACCTGTCCTGGAGACCTCTGGCATCCATGTTGAAAGGATCTGACCAGGGGACTATCCTGAAGGTGCTGATGTACCAAGAGCCCCAGTCCCTGCAGAAGATGTCTTGGTTCCGCAGTCCTGCCCTGATTTGCTGGCATTGGTTGACCTGGTCATGTCCTTTCCTGCCTCCAAAGCTGAATGTCAAAGAGGTTTTAATAACATGAAACAGATGAAAACTGATTGGTGGTCCAACCTAAAGTCTGATACACTGTCAGATCTCCTTATGGCCCAGCTGTCCTCTCCAGAGATCAGGGAGTATGATCCAATAAAAGCTGTGATGCTGTGGCACCAGGACTCTGTCAGGAGCATCAGGTCAGACTTCATGGACTGTGCAAAGAGGGTGAGTGCGGTAGAGAGTGAGGAGTCTGAGGTTTAAGTTGATTACAATTATTAAGCATCTGATAGGTTTACAAATCCTTCTAATTTACTTGTATGTTTGATCCTTAAATACATTTAAGAGGAAATACTTCAGTAGAATTTTGAGTTCAAGACTTCTTAAGTTGTATTCAGGCTGGGAAATTAAATCTAGCCACAGCCAAAATTTGTCTCTATTTTACTTGTATTTTATCCGGGTATTTCTACTCAAAGTAAAGGATTTGTAGACCTGCTTCCCCTGTTTCCCCCTTAGAACTGGTGCTCTCCTGATACAATGTCCACTGCACTTCTCATAATTGTATCTTACCATTGTTGTTGCCCTGTTTTGACCTCTATGTACTGTTATTCATTGGATCTGATATGTTTTGTTTATTTCATTGTGTGCCCACTGTTTGGCATGTTTGCACTTTGTACAGCACCTTTGGTCAACTACAGTTTTTAAATGTGCTCTACAAATAAACTTGATTTAACCGTGGATCAATATATTCAAATAATTTTGTTTAAAATTTTGCTCTGGCTTCTTAAGTTTGTATTCAACATAACTTATCTCAATGAAATGTACTGAAATGAATGTATATGTGACACAAAAACAACAATTTATTATTATTATGGCCGGTAAAAAAATATGCTTGGCTGGTGGATTTTTTTCATCTACCCGTCCCCTTGGCAGGTGAGCCAAAAAGTTAATTTCAGACCCTGGATGGCGGCATTCGCGCAAAACTGAAAGCACGAACCACCGCATTTAACCATGGAAAGACAACTGGGAATATGGCCGAATACAAACCAAGCCAATCAAACAAGCGAAATGTCGGTATAGGGACAAAATGGAGTCGTAATTCAACGGCTCAGACACGAGGCGTATGTGGCAGGTTCTACAGGAAATCAGGACTACATAAAGAAAACCAGCCAGGTCACGGACAACGACATCATGCTACCAGACAAACTAAACACCTTTTTTTGCCCGCTTTGAGGATAATACAGTGTCACCGACGCAGCCCGCTACCAAGGACGGCGTTCTCTCCTTCTCCATGGCCAACGTGAGTAAGGCATCCCTAGCCGCGTCCTCAGAGCATGCGCAGACCAGCTGGCTGGTGTGTTTACGGACATATTTAATCTCTCCCTATCCCAGTCTGCTGTCCCCACATGCTTCAATATGGCCACCATTGTTCCTGTACCCAAGAAGGCAAAGGTAACTGAACTAAATGACTATCGCCCCGTAGCGCTCACATCTGTCATCATGAAGTGCTCTGAGAGACTAGTCAAGGATCATATCACCTCCACCTTACCTGTCAACCTAGACCCACTGCAATTTGCATACCGCCCCAATAGATCCACAGACGATGCCATCACACTGCACACTGCTCCGTCCCATCTGGACAAGAGGAATACCTATGTAAGAATGCTGTTCATTGACTACAGCTCAGCATTCAACACCATAGTACCCTCCAAACTCATCATTAAGCTTGAGACCCTGGGTCTCGACCCCGCCCTGTGCAATTGGGTACTGGACTTCCTGACGGGCCGCCCCCAGGTGGTGAAGGTAGGAAACAACATCTCCATTTAGCTGATCCTCAACAGAAGCAGTGGCGGAACTAGGGTTTTATACATGGGGTGGCCAAGTCTTCTTCAGGGGGTCCATAGACCATGATAGAAAATGTGTGTGTAACCTTAACCTGGCATCTAAGGAGCATGAATGAATCCTACGATTGCTGATTAGAGGTAGAAGTGATAATTCACTTAACCCGGAATGGCAGATAGTGTGGTCCAAAAGGGTTACTTCACTAGAATTCTTTAACATACTATGAATAGTCAGTGTCTCTACCTCGGAACTGCAGCTCAATTTCTTCCTCTCTTTCACACACACACACACACTGTACTCACATACTGGAGAGACATGGGTCACTCTGTTTTCATGAATATATAAAGTGTTGAACATCCAAAATATTTTCAGAAAAAAAGCTCAAGCACCAAGGAGATAAGATAGCATTTGTGTGTTACATAAATTGCACAGTATCATATTTATGTTCATATATATTATGTTAACTAATAGCAAAGAAACGTTTTGGAATTGGCCTAATCAAGACAAAATTAAATCTGTGTGACATGATACCCTTTGGATTTATCATTTTAGAATGTCAGTGTACTAGCTAGTACGAATTATTCTATTCTAGGTAGGTTTAAAACAGCATAATTCTGCGGTTCTGGTAAGAACTAGCAAAATGCTTCACAAACTCATCCATGTTGAGGGAGCGTGCCCTCCTTGACTCAACATGGAGAATTCCGAGGTAACTTAACCTGTAATCAACCATCGTTGTCCTAAGGTGGGTTTAAATCAGTTTTAAAGCTGAGAAGCTTCTCTTGCATGAAGCACTGTTGACTGGTGTAACAACAGAAATCTTACAAAGTCGAAATAGCTCATGGAAGACCTCTTTATAAGGTTCTAGAAACACAACAAAGTCAAGGAGAGTAGACGGTCTGTCCCTTCCACTTTTCTCTCTCCTATCAAGAAGCAGCTTGGTTTGATTAACCTTGTGTTTGAGGTCCTCTAAATCTGACTCAAAGGTCTGAGCAGACAGAGGCTCCTCATTCAAGAATGTTGTACTCTTTGGGTTGAGAGACTGGACCCCTTGCGTTATCTCGCAATTCTTCTTTGAAAAACACCTCTGCAGCTCAGCTGTGAGACAGTCAAGCACCTGATAAAAGATAGCAATTTGGAAGCTCTCACCATCACATTGGTCACTATTTTTCTGTCCTACAGTGCTCATCATCAATGAGTCATGAAGTCTTAAGCTTGTTTTAGGCTGTCTTTTACACACTGTTTGTACACTTATTTTGCAGTGCTCTGCAATCTCTTCAACCTCTTTCCATAGTTCTCCAAATTAACCCTCACTTCTGTAGTCCTGTAATGTGTCTATAAGGGCACCTACTAGATCCACAGCCCTTGCTAGGTCAAGAGAGCTTGATTGGAGCATGTCAGAACGGCATTTGGCATCACCAAGCACTTTACAAAAGGTAACCAAAAGCCCTATGAAATGTAAATCTATCTGAGAAAGAAGGCTCCTTACCTCCACTGATCTATCACCACTATTATCAAGTGTGGTATCCTGTAGCACTCTCAGAACTGCTGGAAGCCTGTCCCTCAGATTACGGCATGCCATGTATCTGCATGCCCACCTTACATCCGTAAGTCTCTGTAGTTCCCTGGGTTGCTGCTGTGGATACAGCTCTTTCTGAACTGCAAGCCACTTGAGATGAACGTACGAGCCAGATACAAAGTTATAAAGCTTCTGCAGGAGAGCAACAAAGTTAACCAAATTCAAACAATGTGCCTTCAATAAGTAGAATCTTGATTTACAGAATATTCAAGCCATGAATTGTCCTTATACCAGGAGCTGTTGAAATCCCTTTTCCTAGTACCATGCTGAGTTCTGGGAAATGTTTTAAAACACGTCTGTACAGGACCCTCTTCTCTGGATCTTGAAATGTCTGAAATACACGTTAAATAATGTGTCATATCTCTATGAAAATGTATAATTAAGGGATCCACAAGATTAGATACTAACAGCTGCTAACTAAATTGTGTAGTTTAAAGTATAGGCCTGGCCTACCATTGTATCCTTTTGGAACAGCATATCTGGTGCTTGGTGCAGTTGGGAGGGGCTCGATGACATCTCCTGGCAGCTCTGGCTCACTGTCTTGCTCAGAGCCAGAGGTCTCTGTATCATCCCTTGATACATCTATTACATCAAAATAACACAAGAACCATTAGTGTATAATCACAATAAAAATACCACTGCCATCAAAACAAGAACACACATAAATCAACAACCAACATTTTAAAGTGAGGCTTAATCTGAGAAAATAATATATTACAAGCTGAAGCTAAACTTAAATTCTGAACTGAGCATGTGACTGACTGCCTGGTAGATGCTCTGACCTGGTGGTGGTAGACTGGGTCCTTGTGAAGTCTGACCACACTGACTCTGACTAGCCTCAGGTAGGGAGCTGCTCTGGGGTCCGGTGGTGATGCAAGGGCTGGGGTCTGTTTGCACCTGATCTGGCTGTTTGTGCTTCTTTAAAAAGAAGTCTATCTCTCCCTTTCTTTTCATGTTTAATTTACCTTATGCAAAAATAAGACAGTCTACGGTTACATCTAAGCATCCAATTACCCACATTTTAGTCAATCTCAATCTTATTTACAAATCCCTATTATCATTGAGGTCGGAGCTTTGTGATGGCCGCTCCAATACCTTGACTTTGTTGTCCTTAAGCCATTTTGTCACAACTTTGGAAGTATGCTTGGGGTCATTGTCCATTTGGAAGTGTCACTTCTGCTCCCGCTCTCCCCCCCTGGCGCTCGAGGGCGCTAAGCTGCCCTGCATCATGCACTCCTGCCATCATCCATTAGGCACACCTGCCTTCCCTCGTCACACGATATTGGACTTACCTGGACTCACTCATCACCTGTTTATTACCTCCCCTATATTTGTCAGTTCCCCTGCTCTGTTCCCCACTGCTGCATTAATTGTTTTTGTCTTTGTTACCCTTGTTTTTGACACTGTTCCTGTCTCGTTCCATGTCCATTCCTTATTAAATGTTTGACTCCCAGTACTTGCTTCGTCTCTCCAGCGTCATTCCATGTGACAGGAAGACCCATTTGCGACCAAGCTTTAACTTCCTGACTGATGACTTGATATGTTGCTTCAATATATCCACATAATTTTCCTGCCTCATGATGCCATCTATTTTGTGAAGTGCATCAGTCCCCCCTGCAACAAAGCCCCCCCACAACATGACGCTGCCACCCCTGTGCTTCACGGTTGGGATGGTGTTCTTCGGCTTGCAAGCCTCCCCCTTTTTCCTCCAAACATAACGATGGCCATTATGGCCAAACAGTTCTATTATTGTTTCATCAGACCAGAGGACATTTCTCCAAAAACTACGATCCCATAGGGGTTTTATCCTATGACTATGTCAGCATACAGTTCATTAGGTTATTGCTCATGTATACCCTTTAATCAGATATCATTAGAAATATTAGGTTCATAGCTATCCATCAGACACATCTTCAGAATGTTCAGATTTACAGAAATGTGATATTTCAAATCAAATCAAATCAAATTTATTTATAAAGCCCCCCTTACATCAGCTGATGTCACAGAGTGCTGTACAGAAACCCAGCCTAAAACCCCAAACAGCAAGCAATGCAGGTGTAAAAGCACGGTGGCTAGGAAAAACTCCCTAGAAAGGCCAAAACCTAGGAAGAAACCTAGAGAGGAACCAGGCTGTGAGGGGTGGCCAGTCCTCTTCTGGCTGTGTCGGGTGCAGATTATAACAGAACATGGACAAGATTTTAAAATGTTCATAAAACAGGCAGAACAGTTGAAACTGGAGAAGCAGCACGGCCAGGTGGACTCGGGACATCAAGGAGTCATCAGGCCAGGTAGGCCTTGAGGAATGGTCCTAATGCTCAGGTCCTCCGAGAGAGAGAGAGAGAGAGAGAGAGAGAGAGAGAGAGAGAGAGAGAGAGAGAGAGAGAGAGAGAGAGAGAGAGAGAGAGAGAGAGAGAGAGAGAAGAAGAAGAAAAAAGGAAGAAAGAAAGAGAGAGATAATTAGAGAGAGCAAACTTAAATTCACACAGGACACCAGATAAGAGAAGAAATACTCCAGATATAACAGACGGACCCTAGTCCCCCGACACATAAACTACTGCAGCATAAAAACTGGGGGCTGAGACAGGAGGGGTTCGGGAGACACTGTGGCCCCGTCCGGCGATACCCGGACAGGGCCAACAGGCAGGATATAACCCCACCCACTCTGCCGAAGCACAGCCCCCACACCACTAGAGGGATTTCTTCAACCACCAACTTACCATCCTGAGACAAGGCCGAGTATAGCCCACAAGATCTCCGCCACGGCACCAGTAAGCCAGTGACTCAGCCCCTGTAATAGGGTTAGAGGCAGAGAATCCCAGTGGAGGGGAACCGGCCAGGCAAAGACAGCAAGGGTGGTTCGTTGCTCCAGTGCCTTTCCGTTCACCTTCACACTCCTGGGCCAGACTACACTCAGTCATAGGACCTACTGAAGAGATGAGTCTTCAATAAAGACTTAAAGGTTGCGACCGAGTCTGCGTCTCTTACATGGATAGGCAGATCTTTCCATAAAAATGGATCTCTATAGGAGAAAGCCCTGCCTCCAGCTGTTTGCTTAGAAATTCTAGGGACAGTAAGGAGGCCTGCGTCTTGTGACCGTAGCGTACGTGTAGGTATGTACGGCAGGACCAAATCGGAAAGATAGGTAGGAGCAAGCCCATGTAATGCTTTGTAGGTTAGCAGTAAAACCTTGAAATCAGCCCTTGCCTTAACAGGAAGCCAGTGTAGAGAGGCTAGTACTGGAGTAATATGATCAAATTTTGGGGTTCTAGTCAAGATTCTAGCAGCCGTGTTTAGCACTAACTGAAGTTTATTTAGTGCTTTATCCAGGTAGCCGGAAAGTAAAGCATTGCAGTAGTCTAACCTAGAAGTTACAAACGCATGGATTAACTTTTGTGCATCATTTTTGGACAGAAAGTTTCAGATTTTTACAATGTTACGTAAATGGAAAAAAGCTGTCCTTGAAACAGTCTTGATATGTTAGTCAAAAGAGAGATCAGGGTCCAGAGTAACGCCGAGGTCCTTCACAGTTTTATTTGAGACGACTGTACAACCATCAAGATAAATTTTCAGATTCAACAGAAGATCTCTTTGTTTCTTGGGACCTAGAACTAGCATCTCTGTTTTGTCAGAGTTTAAAAGTAGAACATTTTCCGCCATCCACTTCCTTATGTCTGAAACACAGGCTTCAAGGGAGGGCAATTTTGGGGCTTCACCATGTTTCATCGAAATGTACAGCTGTGTGTCATCCGCATAGCAGTGAAAGTTAACATTATGTTTCCGAATGACATCACCAAGTGGTAAAATATATAGTGAAAACAATAGTGGTCCCAAAACAGAGCCTTGAGGAACACTGAAATTTACAGTTGATTTGTCAGAGGACAAACCATCCACAGAGACAAACTGATATCTTTCCGACAGATAACATCTAAACCAGGCCAGAACTTGTCCATGTAGACCAATTTGGGTTTCCAATCTCTCCAAAAGAATGTGGTGATCGATGGTATCAAAAGCAGCACTAAGGTCTAGGAGCACGAGTACAGTTGCAGAGCCTCGGTCTGACGCCATTAAAAGGTCATTTACCACCTTAACAAGTGCAGTCTCAGTGCTATGATGGGGTCTAAAACCAGACTGAAGCGTTTCGTATACATTGTTTGTCTTCAGGAAGGCAGTGAGTTGCTGCGCAACAGCTTTTTCAAAAAATGTTGAGAGGAATGGAAGATTCGATATAGGCCGATAGTTTTTTATATTTTCTGGGTCAAGGTTTGGCTTTTTTAAGAGAGGCTTTATTACTGCCACTTTTAGTGAGTTTGGTACACATCCGGTAGATAGAGAGCTGTTTATTATGTTCAACATAGGAGGGCCAAGCACAGGAAGCAGCTCTTTCAGTAGTTTAGTTGGAATAGGGTCCAGTATGCAGCTTGAAGGTTTAGAGGCCATGATTATTTTCATCAATTTGTCAAGAGATATGGTACTAAAAAACTTGAGTGTCTCTCTTGATTTTATGTCCTGGGAAAGTTGTGTGGACTCAGGACAACTGAGCTTTGGAGGAATACGCAGATTTAAAGAGGAGTCCGTAATTTGCTTTCTAAAGAACATGATCTTTTCCTCAAAGAAGTTCATGAATGAATCACTGCTAAAGTGAAAGCCATCCTCCCTTGGGGAATGCTGCTTTTTAGTTAGCTTTGCGACAGTATCAAAAATACATTTTGGATTATTCTTATTTTCCTCAATTAACTTGAAAAAATAGGATGATCGAGCAGCAGTGAGGGCTCTTCGATACTGCACGGTACTGTCTTTCCAAGCTAGTCGGAAGACTTCCAGTTTGGTGTGGCGCCATTTCCGTTCCAATTTTCTGGAAGCTTGCTTCAGAGCTCGGGTATTTTCTGTATACCAGGGAGCTAGTTTTTTATGGCAAATGTTTTTGTTTTTAGGGGTGCAACTGCATCTAGGGTATTGCGCAAGGTTACATTGAGTTCCTCAGTTAGGTGGTTAACTGATTTTTGTACTCTGACGTCCTTGGGTTGGTGGAAGGATTCTGGAAAGGCATCTAGGAATCTTTGGGTTGTCTGAGAATTTATAGCACGACTTTTGATGATCCTTGGTTGGGGTCTGAGCAGATTATCTGTTGCGATTTCAAAGGTAATAAAATGGTCCGATAGTCCAGGATTATGAGGAAAAACATTAAGATCCACAACATTTATTCCATGGGACAAAACTAGGTCCAGAGTTTGATTGTGGCAGTGAGTAGGTCCGGAGACATGTTGGACAAAACCGACAGAGTCGATGATGGCTCCAAAAGCCTTTTGGAGTGGGTCTGTGGACTTTTCCATGTGAATATTAAAGTCACCAAAAATTAGAATATTGTCTGCCATGACTACAAGGTCCGATAGGAATTCAGGGAACTCAGTGAGGAACGTTGTATATGGCCCAGGAGGCCTGTAAACAGTAGCTATAAAAAGTGATTGAGTAGGCTGCATAGATTTCATGACTAGAAGCTCAAAAGACGAAAACGTAATTTTTTTGTTTTTTGTAAATAGAAATTTGCTATTGTAAATGTTAGCAACACCTCCGCCTTTGCGGCATGCGCGGGGGATATGGTCACTAGTGTAACCAGGAGGTGAGGCCTCATTTAACACAATAAATTCATCAGGCTTAAGCCATGTTTCAGTCAGGCAAATCACATCAAGATTATGATCAGTGATTAGTTCATTGACTAGAACTGCCTTGGAAGTGAGGGATTTAACATTAAGTTGCCCCATTTTGAGATGTGAGGTATCACAATCTCTTTCAATAATTGCAGCAATGGAGGAGGTCTTTATTCTAGTGAGATTGCTAAGGTTTCTGTTTAGTTTTGCCCAACCTAGGTCGAGGCACAGACATAATCTCAATAGAGATAGCTGAGCTGACTACACTGACTGTGCTAGTGGCAGACTCCACTAAGCTGGCAGGCTGGAGTCCGTCACTCCTCAACAGGCCAGGCTTGGTCCTGTTTGTGGGTGAGTCCCAGAAAGAGGGCCAATTATCTACAAAGTCTATATTTTGTGTGGGGCAGAAAACAGTTTTCAACCAGCGATTGAGTTGTGAGACTCTGCTGTAGAGCTCATCACTCCCCCTAACTGGGAGGGGGCCAGAGACAATTACTCGATGCCGACACATCTTTCTAGCTGATTTACACACTGAAGCTATGTTGCGCTTGGTGACCTCTGACTGTTTCATCCTAACATCGTTGGTGCCGACGTGGATAACAATATCTCTATACTCTCTACACTCGCCAGATTTAGCCTTAGCCAGCACCATCTTCAGATTAGCCTCAACGTCGGTAGCCCTGCCCCCTGGTAAACAGTGTATGATCGCTGGATGATTCGTTTCAAGTCTAATACTGCGAGTAATGGAGTCGCCAATGACTAGAGTTTTCAATTTGTCAGAGCTAATGGTGGGAGGCCTCGGCATCTCAGACCCGTAACGGGAGGAGTAGAGACCAGAGAAGGCTCGTCCTCTGACTCCGACCCGCTGCGTAATGGGGAAAACCGGTTGAAAGTTTCTGTCGGCTGAATGAGCGACACCGGTTGAGCATTGCTACAGCATTTCCCTCCAGAAGCCGTGAGAAAATTGTCCGGCTGCGGAGACTGTGCGAGGGGATTTCTACGACTATCTGTACTTACTAGTGGCACAGACGCTGTTTCATCCTTTCCTACACTTACATTTCCCTTGCCTAACGATTGCGTCTGAAGCTGGGCTTGCAGCACAGCTATCCTCGCCTTAAGGCGATCGTTCTCCTGTATATTATGAGTACAGCGACTGCAATTAGAAGGCATCATGTTAATGTTACTACTTAGCTTCGGTTGGTGGAGGTCCTGACGAAACACATCCAGATAAAGCGTCCGGAGTGAAAAAGTTGAATGAAAAAATAAAAAAAATATAAACGGTAATTACAAAGTAAAAACCGTAAAGCTGGCAGGTAGCAAAGTTAGGTTAGCTTTAACCTCTAGGAAACATATCTGAATTACCTGTCATTGCTTTAAAAAGAAAATTATACATTTTTAACTTTGTTTGACATGTGGTTCTGAAACGTCGTAAAAATGACCTTTAAAAAGATGCTATGCCTCGGTTCGGGGAGAACCCTCGACTGGACCCCCACCCCATCATGGGCTACCACCTCCACCCGACCACCACTCCTCAGAGAGGTCACTACATGCCTCAGAGGACTCTGATGTCAACGTCAGAAGATGGTAAGAGTAAAAAATATTTTCAGATAGAAACATAAAATAAACAAGCATACTTTGATAATGTAATGTGTTGTCAGTTGGATGAAACAGGACCAAAATACACATTTGGAAAAGGTGAAGATCATTGCCTTGCGTCAGCATTTGCGAAATTTGAGAGTAAATATAGCTGACTATATTGATCAAGTCACCTTGTCCAAGAGAGAGTTACACGCTAATCAAAATCTCGCCAGGGTAAGCCTATGGGAAATCCCCTATGGGGAAAAAATGAATGGTGTAAAACAATTGGAACCATTTCCCTGTTTGGCCACTAGGTTTTATGGGTATTATGACTCGTCCATTGTGGGTCTCTAAAGAGAGAAATAGTAATGGCATCTATTTATAGGCACAAATTTTGCCATGGTTCATTTGACAAAGCCTATGGGGGAAATGTAATGGTGTTTTTGTAGGGTGTTTGGGTAAATGCCGAAAATAAGGACTGTTGTAAACACAGATCTTACACATTTTGTTCCACAATATTTATCAGCCAAAGTCATAACAAAAACAGCACAGAAAGGCTTCATAATTCATAAAGGTCATAGTAACTGACTGCTTATCTCATAGAACAAAACGTATAAGATCTCCTTAGCCTGTGCTTATCTTATTTTCAGTGTTTATTCCAAAACCCACATTTTTCCTATTCATTTTTGCCATTGGGATGGCTGAACGAGCCAAACGTATCTCATTTTCGAGTTTCAAGACTACAAGCTGGCGAGCTCGTATAGCTCGACATTGAAATGATTGGTTGACCGTAAGTGGGGGCGGTACTTCCTGTAAAAATACAAACTCCCTTCCTTGATTACTTCCTTCCGGCAGTGTGTAGCAGGGAGATTCCTAGATGTGAGAAATGTGCAGGAGGACCTGAGAGAAAGGAATGTGTAGTATTGATGTAAAAAGTTGTCTGTTAACTATAGGGGTACCCATGGTGCTGGAGATCAGACATGTCCGGTGAGAGAAAGACAGGTTGAGCTTACCAGGATCAGAGTAGTGCAGAAGGTGTTGTATATGAGGCAGTGAAGAGAGTAGTAGAGGAAGCTGGGTCCAGGGTGAGGATCCTGAGAGGATACCTGTGATTAGGCTGAGGTCAATAGAGAGTGATAGGAATAACATGCTTCAGTAATTCTTTTTTTTTTTTTTGAGTTCATGGCCATGGTTGTCAACCGTACCACAGGAATAGAACATAAATCACTGTGGATAGATGTTGTGGTGGCAGCTGTAGAGAAGTACTCGGTTGTACAATATTTTACTGCAGAGTTACAAGGTGTTTTGAATGATAATATCCCGTCCTCCCAGTCTGCTGGCCTGGTGTAGAATCAGAGGACCAACGTTGTGGAATAATGATGAGGTTTTAATGGGTGTAGGGTTAGTTGGTTTTTCACAAAGTGTAAGGAATTAAAACTACAGAATAGTAGGCTGATGCACAGCCAATACACTAGGTGGGGGCATGCACCTATAATAATTGTTTGCGGACCGCCATAATACCGAAGAAGAAGAAGACCACTTCCTTCACGCTCTGGATCTGGTCTGTGAAGTGGAAGAATTATAAATCAAATAACATTTTATTGGTCACGTACTTGTGTTTAACAGATGTTATTGCGGGTGTAGCGAAATGCATGTAATACACTGACTACTGCGGAGGTTGCATTGCTGTAAATGCTGCATGGTTCGCTTCACATATTGCGCTGCTGTAATTAGTCTGGTGTTTTATAGGGTTCCCTTTCTGGGCCTCAGACAATTAAAACTACCTGGACTCTCGAAAAGGATGTTGTTCCAACAGACTCTCGTGCAGAGTTAGACGATAACAGACATCAGGATTCTTGGTGGATAGAGTGTAGAACGTTTAATTGACTCTAATATATGAAAATCTTAACCAGGATCTTTCTGAAGTACAATGAGCCTACATCAGACATTTATTTGTCACAGCGTAAGTCGAGTGTTGATATTTAATTTACGTTTGCTCTGGTCTAGCTTTATCTGAACGCTGTTACAAGGAAGAAACTGTAGTGTAGGCTAGCTACAGATTTACTGTCACTTTTTATTTGAAGAACCGCTGAAGAAGGAATAGCTTCAAAGATGGATCGGGTGAGTTTGGTTTACTTTTATTAACAGTATGCCTACTGTGGTGTATAACATGTCTAGGCCTAGTTATCATCTTTGATCTTCCATATCCATTTGTTCCATTTGAACAGCTGGACAAAATAAACAATGATGGTAATAAACACTTGGGATATTTTGTCCTTCAGCCAAGTAGCGTACTAGCCTATCGCACACAGTATGATACAAGGCAATGCGCAACAAGCAGCTAAAGTCAGAACCTTGGTGAAATAATGAGGCAGAGCCTACACCTTGCAGAAGCGGTGTGTGGGTAAAATCACAAGGGAATCCAAGCCAGAAAAATAGCCATATTACATGTTGTGGTAATTGCATTGTTTGCTCTATAACCTGTTAGTTCATATGCCTTGACACAGCTGAGACAGTGGCAGAATAAATTCAACCCAACCTTTGTCACATCATAAAACTAGAGAGCAACATTGTCCTGTTAAGTTCACAAAAAATGTTACATGTAACAGTTACATGACCTTCAGAATGATCAAGCAAGTGAATGTTTTCGGAATACTAAACAATTATTGATTTAGAGTTACCACAAGTTGAAAAGGAAACAGGCGCTGCCTCCACTATTCAAGCACCATTTCAACTTCAACATCATCTAATCACCTATGCTTAGTCTTCTACAGTGACAACTAAAAGATACCAAAAACCAGTGGTGCAACTTTCACTGGAGATGGAGTGAACATGTCCCCACCACATTCTGAAATAGCATTTCTGTCCCCCCTAGTTTTATTATTGGAATGTGATACTAAATGTGGCAACGGTGTGCTTGAGGAACATGCGGATGCCTCCGAGAGGTTGAGTAGGCTGTTTGTAGTGTGTATCTGACTGGATAAAAAATTTAAATCATTAAGACCCCCCTTCCCCCACACACTTCTAAAACCAAAGTTGCGCCCTTGCCAAAAACGATTTAGTCCCATCAACCTAAGCTAAGTATGATGCGTCTATACATGGTACTCATGTCTGTGTGTGCGTGCAAGTAGAAGAAAAAAAACATGTAGTGTGTCCCAACTTGTAGAGAAACGCCAATTGCTATCCTCCTCTTTCATGTTCCCTGAAAGGTCTCATACAGGACAAGCTTTTAGTTTTTTGTTTTCCAAGGCTACCTGGCTAAGATGCTTGCTCGCTAGCCTAGTAACTTCCATTCATGGGCAACGATGCGCCAGGCCAGCTAGTTAATAGCCCCTTTTCAAATTATTACTATTTTTGAAGTAATTGTGAGATGCTCATGTCACTACACACTGGCAAAAAAATACATATTTGGACAATAATTTTTTCTATTTTATTGTTTTAGATTCCATTATTGTAGTCGTGAGTGTTCAGTATTTTCTGTGTCTACTTTGCTAAAATTCTTGCGTCGGATTAAAATGGCACTATAGCTTCCATAAAGTGATGATTGGAATTAAAAAGTTTGAATAACTTTTTAGGTGGAACAGATTTAATTACATTTGATCATTTATCACTCTCACGTGCACTTTTCTGTCTGATAAGAACCAGAAATGTGCTACCTTTTTTGTAGCATTTCTGACAATGCTAACATCTTTTCAGCCAAATCTATCTAACCTGGTCAGCAACTTGGATGCTTTGCAACAATACATCAGCTATTAGCTAACGTTAGCTTGCTTGTGTTGTGGAAAAACAATTAGTCAAATAATTGCACAGATATCGGAACTTGTGAATTCAATTTAGACTTTAATTCAACGGATTAAAGCCGAGCCTCTCCCATGGTAAGAGACTGACTTCCTTATCACAGCTCTCCCTTTATGTGTTCTGTCTTTTGCATAACATATAGAATCACTCCTTGTATGTTCATGAACTACTCCCTCTATACAGAAATAACTCATCTTGACCTTTCTCCACCATTATCTTTCCGTCTCAGTTCTTGCTTGTTAATGCCCACATCTGACAGCTGTCTAGGTTATAATGGTAGCTATAATGGTGCCTGAGCCCTGGTCCTATATGTTCCATTCCTTATATAGCCATTCTGTCTCAGCACTTAAAAGTGGACAGTCTAAATTCTGCCTGCTAATATTGGAAATGCAATCTTAGTCATGATGACTGCTACCACATAACCCCCCTTTGGGACTAAATAGTCCCACACAAAAACATACAAATACATCAAAGGCAAGGGAGCATCAATCATCAAGCACTGGGGCAAACTTCCCCCTATACGGCCTAACGATTGGAACTCCACAAACTCAAAGACAAGACCAAACATCTCCATTCATATACAATGGATAGTAAAAGATCCAATCTATACAAATACAAAGTAAATCAAACTTAAAATACAATGTAGAAACATAATCATGTAGTACATAGCCTTGCCTGAAGGTATCTCAGTACTGTTGAAGATATGAAAAACAATAAACCATCACAAATAATGATACAAGGTTATACATATTGTCTCAGTTCAGTCTTCAATCAAGCTTATTCCTCATCCTTACATATATGACAGTCTCTTCACATTGTACATAAAAATGGTTCTGGGTGATGACGATGTCCATCTTGCTCATCCTTAGTACACCACTTGCAACATTTTTCCTTTTTTCCATTTTTCCGACAAGGTTTGTGCACATGCACAACTTCCAAGTCATTAGCGTCAGGTGCTTTTACTGAAAACAAGAAAACCTTTATCACTATAATCATGGCAAACATATCCTCCTCCCGGAGTAACCCCATATAGACAGTTTGGGTTAGGACAATCAAGTAGTCCTCCAATAGCATTACAAGCTACACCATGTCTATTTGTCTACTCTCCAGGAGCCCCAGTTACAGGATTAACAACCACTGGAGGGTGGTATTGACCTATCTCCATCTGTTTAACTGTATTTTGGACCAACATAGCTTTCAACAGAGATAGAACACAACAGTCCCATTGCTATCAAGTCATTCTAGCAAACATAGCACCCCACTTTCCCAAAGCTAAGTCTAGTCACTCCCAGGCATGGGTATAAAATCCCACACTGTCCTTAACTTCTTGTCTTAACTCTTCCAGTTTGGTCATAGCTATTGGGAAAGATCCATCAGGTGTAGTGTTGTTGGGAATAAAGGTACAACATTCATTTCCTAACATCACACAGACTCCACCCTTCTCAGCTAAAATCCAATTTAGAGCCTGTCTATTCTGCCATGTCATTTTGCTTATCGCCTGTACCTGTTCTCCTAAGGCTGTTCATACAGAGTCAGTACAGTACATGAATCTTTGTTGATTCTAGTAAATATCATTATGAGGACCATTTAAATTAAGTTCTTATGTCATATGCTGCACATTCATGTTCTCCCAAATTAGTGTTGAGTACATTTTCCCATTTAGCATATTCATTAAATGATGCAGTTCCAGGTATAATCAACAAATCTACCAAAGTAGATTTGCTACACAAAATACAATTGTCCATCCCATGTTTGGATCCGTCGTTTGCAGGTTTTTGCACCTGCGTCATCCTTCTTCCGTTCTCCGCTCGGCGCATCAGCATCCTGGCTCCTGCCTGGTGCATTGACATTTTGACTCCTTCCTGGAGTCGACCTCCTCTGCTCCCTCCGGACACCCACCTGGTGTATCAGCATCCTCTGCGTCTTCATGACCTGGTGGTTTTCTCCTCTCTTACGGGACTTTAGTACAGTGGTTGAGATGGTACCACGTAATGCTTCCTTTCACCTGGACGGCGGTTGACGTCGCTTGAACCACCTCGTAGGGACCTTGGCTCATTCCATTATTCCGGAAACACTTGGACCCGGTCACCTTGGATCACCGGACATGGGACCTCTGGTCCTGGTTCAGGTTTCTCCCTTCTTTCTGAGGCATTCAAACTTAGAGACTTATGGCCTCTGTTCTATGATTACACCATACATTCTCTTATTTCCATCACTCATCACACAACAAACTGACATTCCAGCTGAAGCTGTTGATCCCCTCTCCTTCTGGTTCCTAAGAGAGTGATAGCATAAGACTTGGAAAGCAAAAAACAAAACATAACTGTATTGACAATGTGATATGTTATGCATAAATATATATGCATAAAAAACAAAATCTAAGACCATGACAATTCCCACTCTCTCTTCACCTGACTCTATGCCTTCAGGATGCTTTACTGCTGGACTCCACAAAAATAAAAGCCCTAAAAATCTTCCTCATGCTTTCACCCAGTCTTCCCCTTTCGGCCCCAGGTTCTGAGAGGTGTTCCCAAGCCATGTCATTTTCACTTAGTTCCCCATCTCCTCCATTCTAACTGATAGGCATGTCACCTGATATGCATATCCCTAATCAACATTACATCTTCTTGAAGTAATTCAACACTGTATATGCTTTCACATCAATGCCTTCAATATGTTATTTAGAGTACAATTACCCTAACATCTATCCTTTTTCATATGATACATTAACCTATAAAGTAATTAGCTCCTAAACCCCTCTGTGTGTATGTCTACAGTGAAATCTAGTCTCTCTCTCTCTTTAGCTCCTCTTCTTCTGTTATGGTATTTTCAAGCTCACCCATTACATGGTGGACCTTACTTCTTGTGAGAATTATGCACCCACCAAAGAGAGACATCACAATCTTTACAGGTGTTGTAAGAAGTACCTCCAGCCAGGTGTATCTTGATGTACACCCAATCTCCAGAATTCAGCCTATGCCCTTGGTCATTTCTGCTTTCACCTGAAGATATGCACACTGCAACACATGGGTTATTTCCTGACAACATCATTTGTGACATTTGAATAACTACATCCCCTGTACTCCCATCAGTCTCCCAGTTACCAATCCATGTGGTATGAGTCTTCATAAACTGATATCCCAACGATGCTACTAAAATTACCCCTGCTATTACTCACATGGCCCATGCCTATAATCTCCTTTAATTGCAATCCCTTCGGCAACTGCCGTGAGAATGACTACTGCCTGTAATCTATCAAGTGTTCGCCGACTGTTAGAAATTAGGAAAGAGATTAACGAGTTGGAAGAATATTCAACCTACGTATCATTCCATCTAACCCATAACATACTAGTCACTACTCCTAATTGCACTTTTACAGTTATAACCATACTAATACATTCTCAAATCAATTAGTCAATATACATCAATCCCTCCTCTGGAACAATGATCACTCATGTTCCACAAAACCTTAAAACACATTTACTTAACAAGAAAAGAGAAACAAAAAATATAATAACTGTACATTACCTATGAATGCAACCATCATTATGTGTCTGAATACATTGGAAAACAAAAGAAAACAAAAACCCTCATGGTTAAACCCTAGCTATCATCCAGTACGTTCTAAAAACCTTCCTGTCAAAGGATTCCTATAGATACATTTTCCAGAGCTTCCCTAGGCCTAATAAATTTAAACAGTTCTATATCCAAATCATAACTGGAACATTTAATAAATGATCCAACCCATATTCATAATAACAGTCCTCAGTGCTTACTTTGAGACTATGAGTCAAATTTCTGCTTTTTAAAACTTCTTGGGGATCAGTGGGGCGCTAGCAGGCTCCTCCCGACACTACCAGGTAAAATGTAAAGCGCCAAATTCAAAATCCAAAAGTTGAATTATTAAACATCCACCAATATACAAGTGTTCCATACTCATCAAAAGCTCTGTTTCTTGGCAATATCACAGCGTTGTCAGATTTCAAAAAGGCTTTACGGCGAAAGCAGCACATTTGATTGTTTGAGAGTAGCACCTCACATATTCTTCCCATAGCCATGAATCGATTAGCCATCATGGCACACACATAACACATTTCACAGCGAAAACAAATCAATTACCTGTTGAAGAACTTCTGCTGAGGTCATCCTAACGACTCAAATACCAGTGGGTCGCTAGCGGGATCATCCCGACACTACTAGCGCAAACCTGTAGCGCCAGATTTAAAATCCGAAAATTGAATTATTAAACATCCAGCTATATACAAGTGTTCCATACTCATCAAAAGCTCTGTTTCTAGGCAATATCACAGCGTTGTCAGATTTCAAAAAGGCTTTACGGCGAAAGCAGCACATTCATTTGTTTGAGGGTAGCACCTCACATATTTTCCAATAGCCATGTATCGATTAGCAATCATGGCACACACATAACACATTTCACAGCGAAAACAAAGTAATTACCTGTTGAAGAACTTCTGCTGAGGTCTTCCTAAGTGTCCAACGAAGACAATCCATGGTTCTTTTGTTAGAAAAAGTAACGTATTTTATCCATAAATCCTCCATTTGGTTAGCGCGTTATAATCAGAAACGACAGCTTCCACTACTCCATTAAAAACGTGACGCGAACTCGTTCATCTTATACCTATAAACTTGTCCAAGAACAATCAAATATAGTTTTAAATGTATCCTTAGGAACACTTTTACGTATATTTACTATTATAAATCAACCGGAATATAAACTGATCGATAAAGACGGTAAAAAAGACACTGCGCGCTTTCACGGGAGCGCGACCAGCCTACTGTTGTCATCAAAGAGTGACTTCCTTGTTTGGTCTTCTTCTCTGGTCTTACTCATCCAAAATGAAAAAAAATACACTGTCTCGAGACTGTTGACATCTAAAGGAAGCGATGGGTACTGCATTCATATGCCCTTATATGGTCATTTTCATTAGGGAGGGGTTCCCAAATGAGCAATGTGTCAAAATCACTTTTTCCAGGACAGAAATTCCTCGGGGTTTCGCCTGCTATATGTGTTCTGTTTTACTCACAGACAAATGGTTAACAGTTTTGGGAAATTCAGAGTGTTTCCTATCCAATGGTACCAAATATCTGCATATCCTATTTTCTGGGCCTGAATGGGAGGCATTTTACTTTGGGCACGCCAGGCTCTCCAAAACGGTCACCTCATGCGCCCATCCCCAAGAAGTTCTTAGCACACATCATCCTGGTTAGAATGTACATTTGTAAACGGAACCTTTTATTGTTGTTCATAACTCTTCACATGACAACCCCCCTTTTGTCCCTGTTTTCCTGTCATGAGTGGCCTAGAAATAATAGCAAGTTATCCCTATGCATCCTTAGACTATACTTATTCATAGTGAATAGACCCCCATTCCCCTTTAGTCTTCCTTCTCCCGGCACATACCATTCCAGCATGTCTATTTTAGATAGTTCACAGGTCATCTTCCCAACGGACACAGTTGTCCCTCACTCTTCAGACGGTTTGGGAGTGTTTGCGATTCACCCACACTGGTTGTAGTGAAAATATCCCTCTCATGTATTAAAACATGATCTAACGTCACTTTCCATGATAACTCCCTTATTCTACTGGCGAAAAGTTACCAGAGCATCAAGTTATCATCCTAGCCTCTCCTGAAATCCCACACTCCTAAATCCCAGTCTGGTGAAATGTGTATTAAAACAAAAAATGAAATCATCCATACATATAACACAATCCATTTGGAGTACTGTAATCTCTTGTTAACATATATTTTCCCTTCTATATGCAGACTGAACAAGGCACATTTGTACATTTTCCCAAAGACCATCCTTATAATTTCCTAAGGAAATAATAATAATAATCTACTATAGTAATAGTACAATTTGGATACAGAATGGTGTTTCTCATTAATTTTATAATGAAATCCCCCTCTCTATTTAATTCATAATGAAGTTGATCATTCTTCATTAGGAATTTTTTATATTCAGGGCTTTCAACACCATTAACATGTTTCCTCTCCCTTTCTTTCCCTGTCCTTCAGAAACCCCTTAAATACCTTTCAAAACATTTCTATATAAATAAAATCCCACACTTCAGTGAGACCCCCACTATTGCATAGATTGTCTCTATGTGCTGGTGTGTGTTAAACCATCTGTTAAAAATAAACAGAAATGCCAGGCCTTCCCATGCTGTATTTAGCATGCATTACCCTCATTCACCCATATGGTATTATATGATTGGTCTCTCACTGTCATAATCATGTACAAATATTCTGTTATTGTTAATAGACCAATTTCCAATCAACACATTTAATAGCTGTTTCACCTTAGATTATTCCTGTTACCCATTCTAAATGTTATACTTTTTCCTGTCGCAAATGTAGTCAATTTCTCAGATGAAGAAATCAATGATATTTGCTCCAAGGCTTCTAATACAAAGTTGTTTAAGACATGGTCACCCATGTCTCCCTTAATTAACATACATACATATGTATTTGACTTCCATTTTTCCTGGAAGCAAGAATTCTATTCATGATCCATCAGATAATATAGTGTTCCATTAAGTAGAATTGACCGTATTTTAAAATAAACAATCTCAGAGCCCCTTTCCAATAATCTTATCAGTTTAACCTTTTCATTAGTTTAGTAAAATACAAAACTGTTGTTTAACAACATTCAACAAGTTGGTGCTGCCTTTATCAGCTTGATAGTTAATACTTAATTCATTCAACTCATATTACTAGACACTGTACCACATAATAGAAACAGATTATAATGTTTAGAATACATAACTTTCCAGCTCAAATTTACTAGTGTTACCTAACTATAAAGCCAAGCATTTTTATTTTAATTATAGTCAAAACAACCCTATTTCTGCTTTTTACATGAAGGCCACTTTAATTAGTATTATCTCTTCTTTCCTTACGTAAATTCAATACATTGAATTCGAATAACGTAACAAAGACTACGTTTTTCTTTAGTCGCACGGTTCTTGAAAACCTCTAAATATTTTGTCTATTCGCCAGTAGTACTTTACCATATAGCATACATATTGTATCAACACAGAATCCCCACATCTAAACCTTTTAGCAGATCGTGCTCTCGCCCGTTTTAATATTACCTAATATCCACGGTCCTGGTTTCTTACAAGGATAATTCAACACCAAAATCCACTAATGAACAGGGTTGATCCAAACTTTCTGAATCATAATTCCTACTATTTTTCCCACATGGCAGTCAAGCACCCAAGCTAACATTAACTAGCTAAAGTTGGCTAATTTAGCTAAATGCTACTTCCATACTTAAACAAGAAAATACATCTTCATTATACTCACCGAGCAAAAGCTGGTTAAGCTCTTTACTTGTTTGTTAAACACGTTGGTGGCTAACTGTGCTGCTTACAATAATTCAAATTATGTTATTTCATTTAAATTTAATGACACCAACAACATCCAATCCGACAACTATTTGTAAATTCATCAGTTATTCAGCACTCTGGTATATACAATCTAGTGCTTTGAAATCCATAGCCTGAACGACAATACCAAGCACCCCATTTTACACTATTCATTCTCAAAATAGTCCTGTGAGCGTAATGACGCTGATACACTTGTAAATTGAGCTTCTTATTCTGGTTTTATGTGTTTGTTCGAATTCATAATTGCCTCCCTGAAATCTTTATTTAATTTTAATTCTCCTGTTAATACTTAGGGAGTAGCGACGCGCTAGCGGGCCGCTCCCGACACTACCCGGTGAAATGTAAGGCGGCAAATTCAAAATCCAAAAGTTGAATTATTAATAATTAGGGAGCACCGGCGCGCTAGCGGGCCACTCCCGACACTACCCGGTGAAATGTAAGGCGCCAAATTCAAAATCCAAAAGTTGAATTATTAAACATTCATCAATATACAAGTGTTGCATAGTCTACAAAAGCTCTGCTTCTTGGCAATATCACAGCGTTGTCAGATTTCAAAAAGGCTTTACGGCGAAAGCACAACATTTGATTGTTTGAGGATAGCACCCCACATATTTTCCACATTAGCATAAATTAATATCCAGCTCGGGTCACACAAAACCCATATAAGATCATTTGAATCAATATAGATATATAAAATACAATTTAAGTGATAACTTCTTGTTAAGAAGATAACAAATTGAGGTGAACATGTATTTAAGGTCTAATTCCCTACATTTGTAAATGTGTTCTGTTATTGCAGCAATGGTAGCTTTTGTAAGGAATTTTATAATAACTGTACATTATAGGAACACCTGTGACACCTGTGCCAAATCAATGTTTGCATTTTTAGTGCAACAGTTCCACATTTTAAAGTAGTAACAAGGCACAACAGTTATTTATTTATATGTCTCTAATTTAACAGCAAAGAGGCCCCTTCCAAACATTTTCTATTTTGGCTTTGTTGAAGTCCTTCTTTGTCATCCCCAGACAAGCTGAATGGTACCATCTCTGGCACACAGAGCATCTGCAGTATTAAAAACATAAAACAGGGTTATGTTTATTTACATGTAAATTACAGTTCTGGAATACCCAAATTATGTTACATGCTTTTGCAATTAGGAACATTTTCAGTTCAAATGCTAAATTGAATTTAAATGACATGCATTTGACCACAACCCTGACAGAAGCACACATAACTGAGCTGTTAATCATG
This sequence comes from Brachymystax lenok tsinlingensis, assembly GCA_030435695.1. Lineage (NCBI taxonomy): Eukaryota > Metazoa > Chordata > Actinopteri > Salmoniformes > Salmonidae > Brachymystax > Brachymystax lenok. The sequence goes on from CM059791.1 coordinate 110,205,468, forward strand.
GTTGAGTATTCAGGCAATATAAATCGTATAGTAATAAAGGCAGACATTAAAAACATATGTGTTGATAAAAAAAGGATCACACATCAATGTTGTAATATCAAACATTACAATAAAGTCAGTCTGAAATCCAAATCAGTTTAATCGTCACTTGTACCAGACACAACTTGTGTACCTATTACAGTGAGTTGCTGTCATAGTATGTATCTGGTATCTCTCATAGTAGAATAATAACATAGAGTCATGATAATAAAGCATTAGATCAATAGCACAAGGATAACCCTGATAAAAAAAGTTAAGACAAAGTTTCATACTTTTCATACTTGAATGAAACTACATGAGCCTACTATTATATTACACAAAGACAAACCCAGTTGGTCAGATGATCTTCAGTTTTCTCTGGATGATGCAAAGCTCACATTGAGCAGTCTTGCTTTGCATTGAAGACTGGAAGAAGAAAAACAAAAAGAGGACCACATTTTTATGCCTGGTTGAAGTCCTAGTTTGTAATGGTTAGTGCCAGTCGATTGCAGAGGGGTTCACATACAGTTCAGAGGCCAATCATAATGTAAACATTCAGTCCAAAAACAAAACATGTACTGTCCACTTCTTACATTAGTGGTTTTTTTTTGTTATCTACTCTCTAGTATCTTTCAATACTCATGCTAATATAAATATAGACAGACTACATGCCCTCTATCAAATCAAATTGGAATGTTTCCTCCAAACAAAGGTTGTAAAAGTATACTAGACATAGAATAAATCATACAGTTGAAGTCTGAAGTTTACATGCACCTTAGCCAAATACATTTAAACTCAGTTTTTTACAATTCCTGACAATTAATCCTAGTAAATATTCCCTGTTTTAGGTTAGATAGGATCACCACTTTATTTTAAGAATGTGAAATGTCAGAATAATAGTAGAGAGAAGGATTTATTTCAGCTTTTATTTATTTCATCACATTCCCAGTGGGTCAGAAGTTTACATACACTCAATTAGTATTTGGTAGCACTGCCTTTAAATTGTTTAACTTGAGTCAAACGTTTTGGGTAGCCTTCCACAAGCTTCCCACAATACGTTGGGTGAATTTTGGCCCATTCCTCCTGACAGAGCTGGTGTAACTGAGTCAGGTTTGTAGGCCTCCATGCTCGCACACGCTTTTTCAGTTCTGCCCACAACTTTTCTATAGGATTGAGGTCAGGGCTTTGTGATGGCCACTCCAATACCTTGACTGTGTTGTCCTTAAGCCATTTTGCCACAACTTTGGAAGTATGCTTGGGGTCATTGTTCATTTGGAAGGCCCATTTGCAACCAAGCTTAACTTCCTGACTGATGTCTTGAGATGTTGCTTCAATATATCCACATAATTTTCTTTCCTCATAATGCCATCTATTTTGTGAAGTGCACCAGTCCCTTCTGCAGCAAAGCACCGCCACAACATGATGCTGCCACCACCGTGCTTCACGGTTGGGATGGTGTTCTTCTGCTTGCAAGCCTCCCCCTTTTTCCTCCAAACATAACGATGGTCATTATGGCCAAACAGTTATATTTTTGTTTCATCAGACCAGGGGACATTTCTCCAACAAGTACGATCTTTGTCCCCATGTGCAGTTGCAAACCGTAGTCTGGCTTTTTTAATGGCGGTTTTGGAGCAGTGGCTTTTTCCTTGCTGAGCGGCCTTTCGGGTTATGTCAGTATAGGACTTGTTTTACTGTGGATATAGATACTTTTGTACAAGGTCCTTTGCTGTTGTTCTGGGATTGATTTGCACCAAAGTATATTCATCTCTAGGATACAGAACACGTCTCCTTCCTGAGTGGTATGACAGCTGCGTGGTCCCATGGTGTTTATACTTGCGTACTATTGTTTCTACAGATGAACGTGGTACCTTCAGGTGTTTGGAAATTGCTCCCAAGGATGAACCAGACTTGTGGAGGTCTACAATTTGTTTTCTGAGGTCTTGGCTGATTTCTTTTGATTTTCCCATGATGTCAAGCAAAGAGGCACTGAGTTTGAAGGTAGGCCTTGAAATACATCCACAGGTACACCTCCAATTGACTCCAATTATGTAAATTTGCCTATCAGAAGCTTCTAAAGCCATGACATAATGTTCTGTAATTTTCCTAGCTAATTAAAGGCACAGTCAACTTAGTGTATGTAAACTTATGACCCACTGGAATTGTGATACAGTGCATTATAAGTGAAATTATTTGTCTGTAAACAATTGTTGGAAAAATTACTTGTGTCATGCACAAAGTAGATGTCCTAACCGACTTGCCAAAACTATAGTTTGTTAACAAGAAATTTGTGGAGTGATTGAAAAATTTGTTTTAATGACTTCAACCTAAGTGTATGTAAACTTCCGACTTCAACTGTACCTCGTTTGATGTTTCTGTGACAAACTGTGAATTTAACTGGCTTTTGGCTAATGTCCATTGAATGTCTGAATATAAAGCCAACTTTACCTCGGTGGTTTCGGGGGCATTAGCCCCGTCCCCCAACCCAAGCACCACACAGCTGGAACGGCGTGCACTGCGGAGTTGTTGACAAATATCCTACACATGGGCTAGTCCACCATCCAGATCGGAGCTGTAAAAACAATGAAGGCTGTCAAATGGCTAGCTCTTACCATAGCTTGGACTATAGAGCTAGCTAGTGTTGCAAAAGCCAATTGAATTACATGCATTGTAAGCCAGCAGCGTGGCAATTTGCCCAAAGTTTGGTGGTGGTTTTGAATTTATGTGGTTAGCTAGCGAGCTATGTTTTGTGGAAAATGTAGGACTGTCATTTGGAAGTGAGTTAGCTATCATTAGCTTCCTTATGTGTCTAGGTCAGCTGTTGTTGTCTGGCTTTAGCTACCGAATGGGTTTGTTATATGTGTAACAAACCTTCCATAAACAAATATAGATAGCTACCTTTCTTTGCCCGTTCATTAGCTAGCTAGCTTTCAGCTGACTGGTACTACCTAGCTAGCTACAGAGGCTAGCTTCTGGACTTTGGGCAAATAAGCTAATTTTAGCCAATAGCAACTGTATTGTTGCAGAGCAACAGAGTTGCTGACCCATTTGAATGGAACTCGAAGATATGGCTGAAAAGATGTTAGCATTGTCAGAAATGCTACAAAAAGGTAGCTCATCATTGGTTGCTAATGGACGGAAATGTGCACATGAAAGTGAGAATCTGTTGGAGCTACAAACTTAATCAATACGATGTTTCTTCAATCAAATGGTCACTTTATTAGCTACTGTGCATTTGGAAAGTATTTTGACCCCTTCACTTTTTTCCACATTTTGTTTATGTTACAGCCTTATTCTAAAATGTATTAAATGTTTTTTGCCTCATCAATCTACCCCATAATGACAAAGCGAAAACAGTTTTTTTACATTTTTGCAAATGTATAAAAAAACATACTTTATTTAGTATTCTGACCCTTTACTCAGTACTTTGAAGCATCTTTGGCAGCGATTAGTCTTCTTGGGTATGACGCTACAAGCTTGGCACACCTGTATTTGGAGTTATGCAAGTCCCTGACTAAAAAGATATTGATCAACCGTGAGTAGTCTGTTTTTTCGACCAATCGATTGGTTGAAATGTCAACGTGTATTTTTTCCATATTTAGACACACCCTATGTCTTTCAATGAAGTAAACTGAAATCAACTATAAGTGTACCAGAGTCTATTCTAAAGAACAATTTATTAAGCTTTTATTACAGCAAAGACTAAAAACAGTTAGTGAATTGCCGTTTATTTATTGTTTAGGCTAATTATACAAAGCTCCCTTTGTTACTTTGTTTTAAAATTAAAATGCTTGATTACATTTCAAAGCATGAATGACTCGTCTGTGTGATGAAATGAACGAATGATTGATTGATTGCATGTGTGACAAACCAATTTGTATTCTTTTTACTTTCGGTTTTGTACACAAGCTTCAAACAGCTGAAAATACAATAGTTTGGGTTATGGAAAATAGATTTAAAAGCAGTTTAGATGCTGCAATGATTCTCTACACTATACTTGCTGGTTTTGTCACAAACTGAAATTAGGCGAGCTATAACAAATGTAGCAACCATGAAATGGTGGAGCAATTTCTGCATAGTGTAATCTTTTTACATAATGTTTTATAGTGTTACATAATGTTTTATAGTGTTACATAATGTTTTTATTTGTTTTTTTGGTAGGCTTACATGTCTTTTTTGGTTTTTTCGCACACATGGCCCTCATGCTCGCTCCACTTCTACCTAGATACTATATTGCCGAATCCCTAATTGACTTTCCATCCTCCCAAAGTGTGCACTTGTTCACTTCCATTCACTGATATGAAAATAAATGACTGGTATAAAACATATTGATTACTTTTGATTTTTTTTTTCTGTCATTTGTTAACAATTCATTTAACTATCATTTAATCAAACTACTAAAAACTGAACAACGAAACAAAAATTGTATAGTGTCGAGTTTACGTACAGTTTGAAAACTGTATAAATTGACATTAATTTAATTTAGGTTAAAGGTAAAACCATATAATTTATGTATATGGCTGTAAATACATCATCATCCTTCTTCAGCCAGTAGGGCAAAGTGGGTCACTTTGTGTTACCATTTCAAATGATGGTGTAGTGTAAAATGTACTTCTGAAATACTTGGGTGGTAAATTAAATTACGGTTTAATACTTGGGTGGTAAATTACAGGTTTTAACTTTCCTCCTGAGAATTAGAATCAGAAGTACAGTCATATAGCTCATTGCAAGACTTCACCTCTTCAGGCAAATAGTACTCTAGACTGTCCTGATCATCTGCACTGATCAAAAATATAAATGCAACATGTAACAATTTCAAAGATTTTACTGAGTTACAGTTCATATAAGGAAATTAGTCAATGGGGAAAAAATTATTAGGCCATAATTCTGGATTTCACTTGGCTGGGAATACAGATATGCATCTGTCGGTCACAGGTTAAAAAAGGTAGGGAAGTGGATCTGAAAACCAGTGGATCCGAAAATATTCGTTATATAAATAGGTCGTTTTAATTTTGTATGGCTTGCCATTCCAAATAAAACAGGATATGTTTTGCGCATAATAAATATAGAAAAAACAGGTCGCTAGGTTTAGGCAAGAGCATAAGCAAATAGGTTATCTGGGATAATCCATGATTTATTTGTCAGGTATAACAAAACATTATGATATATATAAAAAATGTTTTTCAGAAGAACAGAATGAGTTGGCCTACCTACTGTATGTTATCTGGTTATGCTCCATGCCATTGTCATGTCAACTCCCTCTCCACCGCTCCACGTCGCCGGTTTACTAATGTTAGATTCTGGGTTAAACTTGGAACATTGTTATACTCAGAAGAATAATAAATCTAACAGTGAAAGAGACTGGTTGTTACATCAGAAGTTAATGGTTATCTGTAGGAGTCAGATGGCTTTGGGGTGTGTAGGGGAGACGGGTGGAGCTCTTAGAACCTAACAATGTCACTGAGGGAGAGAGGGTGATGTATAACGTTTACATTATGTCAGGATATGTTATTGTTAGCCATCAGGGATCCTATGGGAGGAGAAGAGACACAGTCTGGTATCAATAACCATGACAACCTTGAGTTGGGGAGGAGTGAGCACTTTGGGGTAGAGGTCAGGTCAGATGTAGTGAGGAAGAACAGATATCACTAAGGTTCTGTCTAGCAACAGGGATGCATTGGCTGTTCGGTTGTGGAGAAGGAGACTAAGCCTAGGAGAAAGGATATAAAAATAAGTGCTTGAGTGAAATGTTTTTTTTGTCTAAATTACAGCTGTAACTACCCTTTGGGAAGAATTAAACTTGGTTAAGCTTCTCTAGTGTCCGCAAGTTATTTACTCTGAACAATTAGAACCTAACAGTACCCAGCAACAGTCAACAAAGAGCTATTTGAAAGTTTAATGCTTAAAACCAGCAAATCAAATTGTTTGAGGACAGACTTGGTGGAGACAACCGAGCACTGAAGGTGATCCTTGGTAAAGATTGCCACTCCCCCACCTTTGGAAGATCTGTCTTGCTGAAAAAGGTTATAACCAGAAAGGTTAACATCAGTTTTCAAAACACTCTTCCTTAACCACGTCTCAGTAATAACCAACACATCTGGATTGGAGCTGTGAACCCACACTTTCAATTGATCCATTTTAGGTAATACGCTTCTAGTGTTAAAGTGCAGAAAACCTAGGCTTTTACGAGAGCAGAAATCAGTGAAGCAGATATCAGAGCACAAGTCAGAATTGGGTCTAGCAACAGTAGATGGGACAGGGTACATGCACATTTCCAGATATCATCAACAGTAATACAATCAAGGCACGGCATAGTACAGGGAGAGCTCTGCAGTGCTAATGTATGGCATCTGAATGTGCATCAGATGGCAACAAGATCATATTGTACAGCAATTTCATCAGGAAACATGAATACAAAGCCAGCGGGAGGTGGTTGGAATAGGATGGAAGGCCAAAAGTCTGTAGAGTCAATAGAGAGTCAGAGTCCCGAGTGTGGGAACAAATTGCATAATAATTTTTTAAAATATGTAACGACTTGTAAGTTCAAAATCACTCGCCCCAACAGTGCGTGTGTGCTGGAGGCGGGAGAGAGGGGTGAGTGTGGTGGAGGTACCTGTACCAGACAGGGGGAGACAGGCCAGGGCAGATGGTGAACAGATTGCCAGGTGGAATCCAAGCAGCAGTGCAGCAGGCAATGGGAGTAGGTGTCAGACCCACTTGGGAGAAGCTTTTATTTCTGGAGGCAGAGTTATTGTAGAAAATGCCAGAGAATAGTCTTTGAACAGCAGGAGGGGGCTTCAGAGGACGCTTCAAAGACTCCTGACGCTTACACCTTAGTGCTAATTGAATTTGTATCTGTCTCAGTTCCAGGTTGGAATGGTGTCCTCAGGTCTCTGCTGTTTGTTGGCTAGAGCACCCTCCATATAGCTTGGAAAAATAAAACCTTGGCAGCAGTAATCTCTCTGGTACATTTTGGTCAAAATTAGGTTGTAGGTTTGGAGTTTTGATCTGGAGAGAAGGCCATGTTGTGGAGGGTAGCATCTTGCATGTGTACCTGCTGGAAAATCCAAGTTTATCTAACTCCAAATCTATCCTTTTGTAAAAAAAAAACATTAAGCTGTGTCTCTCTCTCTCTGAGGGGGGCGTGTCAGATACCCATACTTACACGTTCGCACCAACGGGGTGAGAGACAGAGTTCAGGACGCCCCGGATGGTCCCAACTGTTTGGGGGGCCGGAGGTCCGGACATCCTCGGAGGCCCCCGGGCAGTTGTTTTCAAAGACACACACACATGCATCCCTACTATCACTTTCTCTTGTGTAGAGACAGAGAGAAACAGATCGGGGAGACAGAGATTTCATTCAATGAAGACAAATACATTTTTAACCCCCTTTTTTAATTCTATATCTTTAGTACAGACCATTAAACATATTACTAGTATTAAAAAGTGTACTATGAAACTATAACCATAATGTTTATATATTAATATATATTTTTTATCTATATACATTATACATATTATAATTATTAAACTTTCAATCCCATGAAATGTTTATATTTATAAATGTGTTTGGTGGAAAGCTGTTTTTTAAATGTTTTTGATAATTTTCAGGGATATCTTTCTGTACCTCTCTCTGTACCTCTCTCTGCTTGTGACCTGACACCTACCATGCAGCCTGGAGCCTGGACACACACACACACACACACACACTCACACACACACACACAGAGACATAGGGCCATAGGAAGAGCTGTCATTCATTGAAGGTAAATACACATTTCTTTTTAAAACCCTTTTATTTTTCCTTCTAAACTTTAGTACAGAAATGTAAACATATTGAAATTATTAAAAGTTTACTATACAATATAAAAAATATGCCTGAATTTTTATTTTATTTTTATTATTATTTAATTTACTAAATTTACAAAGATTTACTAAATCTTTATATAAATCATACATATTATTTCACAATAGTACACTTTAATATCCAATAAATGTTTATATGTAAAAATATGTTAGAACAAAATATTCTTTATTCTTTAATTCTGTTCTTAGAGAAAAAGTTATTGGGAAGGGTCTATTGTCTATTGTAAACCATCAGTCTCTAAATCCCTATCTTCAAGCTGTGAGTGTGTCAGACAATGTCTCTTCCACGCTGGATCTCCAGGGTCTTCCAGGTTTCGTACGTTTTCTTTTCCATGATTCGTTTGTTAGTTTTTTAGAACACAAAGCAAGGAGTTTTTGTATGTAGGTCAATGAGAGAGCGTTTATTTGATCGAATAGAAGTTTCTTAGCCTGCACTCATAGAACCACTATAAGCCCTTGGCAGGCCGCTTTTGCGTCTTCCGTTCAGAGGACGGCTATAAACCCTAGGTAAGGCATCTAGCCATGAGCTAATTTGAAAGACAATAGCAAGGAATTTCAATAATCTCAAATTCGGCCTGCCACTTTCCAACAAACCACAGCCAGCCAGAGGCTGCAAGCTGTTTGTGTTGTTTCTATAAATACTTTAGATTTGTGATTTTTATTTCATTTTATTTGCAAATGTAAGAACAATAGAATCACACGTGGACATAATGCATTTACAATTTACAGTTTAAATAGATTAATGATATATTGATTATGCCAAAAATATACAACACTTTTTTGCCATTAATTGAACATACTATATATTTGAGGCAATACAAACGGTTGTATTCTAGCAATAAATGACTCCCTTTAACCGCCTCACCCACTAGAAGAGGTGTTGATGACTATGTACAGTAGGTGGCGGTACCTCTTAAACACCACAGATGAAGCTGAAAGGCATCAACAGGAAGTTCTTTGTTACCGTCCTCTATCGAGTTTTCAATCCAAATACAATTCCACAGGCTTTTGCCGGATGTTTCTAACGTAAGATTAGTCTACATGAGACGTTTATTTGTCACAGTTTAAATCGAGTTTTGATTTTTAAGAAGGTGTGGTCTATCCTTTCTTTATCTGAACGCTGTGACAAATTAACTAGTAACTTTAGCGTACACATTTGCTGTCAGGGTTTTTTATTTTAAGAAAAGTTGAAGAAAGAATTGAGTAGCTTCCAGGATGGATCGGGTAAGTTTGGTTGACTTTTATGAACAGTATGCTTTTTGTGGTGTATAAAATGTCTAGTTTTCATAATCTTTGATCTTCCACAACCATGAGTTCGATTTGAACAGCTGGACAAAAGAAAACATGGTGGTAATTTCAGCCAAGTAGCCTATCGCACACAGATTGACGATACAAGGTGTCTTGTTTTGTACGCTTTGTACAAAATGATAAAATGATAAAATGCAATACTATTTCTTAACGTAGCTCTTTATTAGCTAGTCACAACAGGCATGTTCACGTATCTCCAACCATGATCCTAACCCTCCGGGTGGTCTTAACCAATTATAGCACAGTATGATACGGCGGTAAAATGCATCCAATTACAATTCAGTATGTTTACACATATGAATATTACACAAGGCAATGCCCAACCAGCATGTCAAGTCAGAAGCAGGGAGAAATATTTAGGCAAAGGCTACACCAATGATGTATATAAACCCTGCTTTGCGGATGCTATGTATGTCAGTTCGACCACACACCGTTTACACATTTTTGGAGGCCAAATAAAAAAGGATATTTGAAAATACGTGATTCTTGTTGCTAGGCTACCAGTTGCGGTGCTTTTAGCTTGTGTTTGCTTGCGCATTTATACAGAGGGAATACAACAATGATATGGATTTAATATTTGTCAAATTAAACAAATCCTCAGCTCACATAACCACCAGAAATGGTTCTTATTTAGCATATCAAGATCATGAGGTAAAGACAGAATCAGGTTGGATATTCGATGGATATTCGCCTGTAGTTTTCCTTACGTCCACCAACAGCAGTTAGGGACCGTCAAATAGTGACAAATCAACATTTTACATATTTCAATAGCTATTTAACCATTACTCCTAAAACGTTCAAAACTAGTTCTAGCTAACCCGATGGCAGAGACACATATTGCCCCCACTTTTTTTGTCGATTTACATCTCGCACTATTTTAAATTATTTTAATTTTTGAAATTCAATAGCTCCTTGGGCATGTCCACTGACTACCCTTCTATATTGCACACCCTTTACTTTGTCAATTTTCATCTCACGTGATTTTACATTAATTTGCCTGCTCTGCACCCCTGAAGGACAGTGTCACTCACACAACTATTAACTTGGGCCTTCTCCCTGGGGCCTTCCTGACCTCCAGGCAGGCCCCCATTGACCTAGTGTCCTCTGACTCCTGGCCTCTAGGCCTACACTCCCTGCCCGCCTTCTGACCCCTTCCTGGGCCTGAGAGAGTATAGCTTACTCCCTGGAATTACTAAGACGTCTATAGTCCCGCTGTCAGGAACCACATGCACCTGGTAACCCGAAACAGGCTCTGGTCACCTGGTAACCCGCTCACTTTGTGTACCTGGTGACCCACACCCGAAGTCCCCAGTCAAACCTCGACAGCCTGTGCCGCCCTTTCGTCAGTTTGACATTAGGGGGTCACAGCCACCCTGAAGGTGGTTTGAGTGCGACTGTGAAGGGTAGCATGCTACGGTCAGATATCATCAAATTTACATCCAGTCGAGTCTCACCCGGAGGAAACATCAGAGGCTTTTCTGTCTTACAAACTGGACATCAGATGCCGCTATTAACCTTCAGCGGACTTTAACTGGGTTTTTATACCCAATTGACATCAAGTGCCAGAGCAGTACTTATAGGATTGAGAACCAAATACCCGTTGCGGTATCTAGCGGCATCATTGACCAGGTGTCGGAAGAAGCAACAGAACATGGGACAGAGCCATAGGAACCACCTTTACCAGCGCTTCATCGATATTCCTCACTTTGACATGAGGGGTCACAGTCATTTTGAGTGCGACTGCGGCAGGTGGGTACCCTCCTTTTTGAATTTCATCAAGTTGACATTCAGTGATCCGTGCCCAGTGGGAACCTAGGCTTCTTCAGTTCGTTTTATAAATCAATGGGCGTGGATGGTACTACCCACATCAGATGTAGGCCTCCCTCCCCAGACAAGCTGGAGATACCTCTCCCCACTTCGTAGGGCATGAGCCAGATCCATGCAATGCCCTATCACTGTGGAGCCAATGGGTTTAATCTCCGCCTCGAGTCTAGTGAGCGTAGAGGAGACCTCTCCACCTACAATGTGTAGTGTCTCGCACTCAGGCAAGCCTGAGGCCTGGTAGTGTCAGCTAATGGTAAGGCAAATGCCATCTCCACTACATGCTCCAAGGAGCGTGGAGGACAGCTCCCACATATAATGTGTAGAGTCCCACACCCAGGCACACCTGAGACCTGGCAGTGTCCATAACCGCTAAGCACATTCCATCTCCATTTAATGCTCCCCTGTTAGCGGGTCCAGCCGAAGCCAGCATTCGATTCAAACCTTCACGGTTTAGAGTTAGCTAAGTATATGGGGGACACGTGTTTAAACGTTTCACCACAGCCGCTCTGTGATCAAACTGATGCCAGTAGTACACTTTCATCAGCCGTCTCCCAGGACTTATTAACTCCCCCCTCCCAGCCAATGCCAGGGATGCGTTCGAGCCATCATTCTCTGATTGGCTTCCTGTCAAGGTCAGGATTAGTTTACAAGAGCCGGCAGCAAATCATTAAGTCTAGTGGAACCGCCATCACATTTCCATGCTTGACCGAAAGCCCCATATTCCAGGACCGACTGCTGCCTTCCGTAAACGATCAACAACCGTCACCATCTACAGGACTCTCTTTGCGTATGCAGTAGTACTGCGGTAACTCCCGTTTTGGTTTGCATCGTTGGTGACACCTGAAACCAGGTGACATACAGGGAGGGATTGGAAGAAAATGGTAGGATACACCTCTGGAAGATGGGTTCTAACAGATACTCCGAGACCAAGAAGCTACGACTACAAAGGACATGGTGACTTTTGGTGGACGACCAGAGACTTACACAACCAGAGACTTTCTGTTGACTGACTCCTCCAAAAAATGGACCGGGCGATTTCAACAGAGAGTGACAACAGACATACAAGTGTAAATATGTACATTGCATTTCTAAATCCGAATGAGCGGTTGTTAGCATGCTAAATATCCATCTTTACGATGAGCGTATTATTCAACTGAATGCACGATAGTTGAATTCCTTTCGTCTCTCCTTCTCCCGCTCCTTCATTCCCTACCCCTTTCATTGTGTAACCAGACGTCATATCGGGTTAGTCCACTAGGGACTTTTCATTGCATCATATTTATAATCAGTGTATAATCTATCCTGTGTGTGTCTTTATGTATTTCTGTGTGATTATTTCCTTAGTTAGTAAATAAATAATTAAGCCAATTCGTGTAAGCTGATTCATCATGGACACTAGGGGTCGTGCAGATTTATAGGATATTACGACGTTCAGAATGAGACTGAAATAGGAGCAAATGATTTCTGGATGACAGATAGTATATCGAGATATTCTTGCGTTAACTTGGGAAATGGTATCTCGTTAAATATACATTTCCTGTGGTGCCCTAGATTTCTACTGAATTGTTATATGATTAATTTAATTGCGTAATAATTGAACGTGGTATGTAATTATTCGATGAATAGCCGTCATCGCATTAATGGTAGCAACGTCATGACAGCTTCTATACAGTAGGGCAAAGTGGGTCACTGTGCTACCATTTGAAATTATTCTATAGTGTACAATGCACTACAGAAATACTTGGGTGGTAAATTACAGTTTATTCCACTCATTATTTGAATGTTGTCGATACACTGTAAATTGATGATTTTTAGATTAGGTATCAAGTCACATAGAAAAGTGGATCTTGAGCAATGTTTCATGGGGCAGAAATTGCACCAATACCATTTTACTGTAGGATTCTGCTACATGCCACAATACCACTATATCTGATGGTTTCTTCTACGTATGTGCTCTGTAAGGATACTGAAACAAAAAGACTGACATTTTTCTCAACATGCTCAAAGTGGGATAGCGAGCAGCAGTAGTTCTGGTGTTTAGGTTTTTCATCACTGGTTATTTGAACAAATCATGATTTAGCAGGTGTTACTATCTTTTCCATGTTAGAGGGGAGGGGACACCCGGCCCGTATCTTGAAAGAGACGGGGGAGCTCCTCATTCCGGTTCTGCTCCTCATTCTAGCATCTCCTAATCTCTCCACGTATGAGCCCAGAACGGAATCGAGCTGCTGACCAATTACATGACACTTAAATTCATGGTTAACCAAGACTAACTCAGGGGTGAAAGATTAATGCTTAATAAATTAATGCTCAATCAAAGCTTCTGAACATAAGACAGGGGGCATTACAAATGTTATCAGTTTTGACATTTGTATTGAAAAATTTGACAAGATTCAGAAACATACATTTCTGGAACGTAGTGAACGATTGCACACTTCAACAGAAAGGAAATATAAGGACGTATCGAATCAATCAGAGATTTAGACTAAAGTAATCAAATGTTTGGTCTAATGATATTCTATGTACAATACTTCCTGTGGTCACCAGGACAGAGCTAGCCCGTCCCCCTCCATCCTGCCAGAGTCCCCTGGTCACAACTCTCCTGGTAGCGCCTTACTGCTGGGTCTGAAGAGGGTGTCTGTACGGCTGGTTGACTTCAGGAAAACACCAGGGCAGAGTGGAACTGTGAGAGAAGGACACAAGGAGGAGGGAGATTTGATTTCATCAAGTAAGAACAATGGGGTGTGTGGATTAGACTACAATCTGCTTCTGCATCTTCTGTTAATTGATTGATAAACAGTATACACTCAGTGACCAGTAAATTGTCGATCTAGTTTCGTGAATGGAGGAGGGTTACCTAATAAACTGGCCACTGAGTGTATATTGATAAGGGCGGCAGGCAGGTTATTGGTTAAGAGCGTTGGGCCACTAATCGAACGGTGGCTGGTTCGAATCTCTGAGCCGACAAGGTGATAAATCTGTCTGTGCCCTCGAGCAAGGTACTAAACCCTAATTGCTCCTGTAAGTCTACTAAATAGTATTTAATTATGGACCCATATTGACAACCTAGTTATTCAATGTCTTGGTTTCACAGGGGACACACCTAACCATCGTTCTCTCAGTGGGATGGGCTTATCATCTGAGGAGCCTCAACAACATCATGTTGCTGACGAGACAGAGACGAGTCTCTCCAGATCAGAACATCTCAAGAAACACCAGCAGAGACGTACAGGGAAGAAACCTCACTGCTGCTCTGACTGTGGGAAGAGTTTCACAAGCCAGAGTGGCTTCATGATTCACTGTGATCAGTGTGGGAAGAGTTTTGCTGCATCTAACACCTTCAAATCTAATGTAAGAATTCATACAGGGGAGAAGCCTTACCCCTGCCTTGATTGTGGGAAAAGCTTTGTTAGTGCAGGAGCCTTAACCGTACACCAGCGTGTACACACTGGAGTGAAGCCTTATAGCTGTGATCAGTGTGGGAAGAGCTTTGCTGTATCAGAAAAACTAACTAGACACCAGCAAATACACACAGGAGAGAAGCCTTACAGCTGTGATCAGTGTGGAAAGAGCTTCAATCAGGCATGCAACCTGATTAAACACGAGCGAACACACACTGGAGAGAAGCCTTATAGCTGTGATCAGTGTGGGAAGAGCTTCAATCAGTCAGTCCACCTGACTACACACCAGCGAACACACACTGGAGAGAAGCCTTATAGCTGTGATCAGTGTGGGAAGAGCTTTTCTGTATCAGAAAAACTAACTATACACCAACGAATACACACTGGAGAGAAGCCTTATAGCTGTGATCAGTGTGGAAGGTGCTTTTCTCAATCAGTAACCCGGAATGTACACCAGCGAATACACACAGGAGAGAAGCCTTATAGCTGTGATCAGTGTGGGAAGAGCTTTGCTGTATCAGAAAAACTAACTATACACCAGCGAATACACACAGGAGAGAAGCCTTATATCTGTGATCAGTGTGGAAAGAGCTTTGCTGTAGTTTCCTCCCTGATTAGACACCAGCTAACACACACTGGAGGGAGAACTTATGTCTGTCTATGTGGGAAGAGCTTTGGGCTAGCTTCCTCCCTGACTACACACCAGCGAACACACACTGGAGAAAAGCCTTATAGCTGTAATCATTGTGGAAAGGGGTTTTCTCAATCAGTAAACCGGAATATACACCTGCGAACACACACAGGAGAGAAGCCTTACAGCTGTGATCATTGTGGAAAGAGCTTTGCTCTAGCTTCCACCCTGACTGCACACCAGCGAACACACACTGGAGAGAAGCCTTATAGCTGTGATCATTGTGGAAAGAGCTTTGCTCAATCTGGAAGCCTGACTGCACACCAGCGAACACACTGGAGAGAAGCCTTATATCGGTGATCAGTGTGGGAAGCGCTTCAGTCAGTCAGGGACCCTTTATTCACACCAGAGAACACACTGGAGGAGGAACATTATGTCTGTCTAGGTGGGAAAAGCTTTGTTTATTTAGGGCCAATGAGAAAAAAACAGAAAGCACAAACATGCTGTATTTCATCATCCTCCCTTCCGGCACCGGTTCCAGATCCCTAAATAAAGGATCAGTAGAAAACATCTAGTGAACAGTCATATCCATCTCCTATTCTAAAACAGTTGCCTTAGTCTGATCACCATGGTAACCTCTGGAGCATATTATTCAGCTCTGATCTAGGATCAGGTCTCCCCTGTGTCTATGTAATATCACACATTGGGATCTAAATGGATAAATGTTATCATAGAAAATGTCATAGTGAACCTGTGTGTGTGGAGGGAGTTGATAATTGTATCTTCTTTCATATACTCATGATACTATTATTATTAAATGTCATAAAGTAGAATATTGTTTCGACAATAGGTGTATATTCATGTATTCAATTGATCAATGAATTCAATCCATTATCTTCTAAATAAGAAGTTATCACTTTAGTTTTATATTTTTATTATAATATCTATATTGATTAAAATGATCCTAAATCTAATCCATAATATATTGGATAATAATATCCATGAGGTCAAGGCAAGAACTATGCATACTGTGTCTTGTAACAACGGTTAATGTAATAGCTTAGATTTATAATGTAATAAAACCGGTAAATGTAATATCTTGTTGGTTAATATGATAAAATGTTTAATTGTTATAGTAATAACCTTTTCCACTTAATGTAATAAGTTACGGTATCAGGTAACAACTTTTTTAATGAATAACGTAATAACTTAAACCGATCATTTAATAACATCTGAACCAATGTTTAATGTGTAACTTCACTAATGTTAATGCTGTTCGGTTCTTGTTTTTCAGAGTAAATAACCTACTGACACTAGAGAAGCTTTAACCAAGTTTAATTCTTCCCAAAGGTTCTGTACAGCTGTAATCAGACGACCCAACATTTGTCCCACTCAGATATATATATCCCCCTGAAGACCCTCCTCCTTCTCTCCAATCCTTCTTATGGTTTAACAGAAAAAGAGTTAAAAGGGTAACAGGATGCCAAACCTTTATTTCTCCCTGATGAGAATCTGTCCTCACCTCCTGACAACCCCTCCTTCATCTAAACCACAGATGTCCCTCTGTCTTTCCTGTATCAACATGGTGCTCTGCTCCCGCCCCCCAACACATTCCAACACATTCCACAGCTCTTTCTACAGAGGCCCAGTCTCTTTCTCCTTTGATTCTATGCTTCTTCTCTATCATTTATTTAATATCTCAATGTTCAAAATGTTGAATCCAACAATGCATATACCACCCTCCACCAATTGAAAACCCACACACAAACCAATGCACTTGTACTCTTACACAAACACACAAGCACACAGTTAGACACACGCATTGATTAAAAGAAATATGTTGTTTTTATGGTCAATGAGACAGGGGGGCTCGGTCAGGCAAGAGGAAGAAGGATTGGGAAACTGCAAATAACAATAAACTGAACTCCACCTAGCAGAAACATCTTTGTATTAGCAACTATTAATTATGAGTTTATATTGTATTAAAGTTAAGGGACATCACCCTGGGTGGGGTGAACCATAGTAGGGGATAACAAGGGAAAACACCATCTTGAGAACTGAGTGTCTTGCTTGCAAATTGATGTAAGTGTATCCTCCGGGTCTCAATCCTTATTAAACAAACTAACCTATGATCAAAGAAGTTTCCTGTGGTCTCTTGTATGAACATAGGGAAGAAATTCCTTACGCGTTCTGCATGTTATCACTATTTCTATTCATTGGGGAATAGTAGGCTGATAAACAGACAAATCAGTTGGTCGAGCATTTATAACAATTGTTTGCAGACCGCCATAATACCAAAGAAGAAGACCCCTTCCTTCCTTCACAACAGCTCTGCTCTGTGAAGCGCAGGAAGCATGAATTCCCTGACTTCTGCCAAGGTTGCATCGCCGTAAATGCTGTATGGCCACTGCAGACGGCGGATTGAACACACCTCTGACTTTACTGTTTCACTGCAAGGATGGCGCAGTTGTAATCGGTATTTTATTTACGAGGCCACTCTTACTGGGCCTCAGACAATAAAAATATCTGTATGCTCAAATAGATCGAGAAAAAGAGGCAAAGAGAGAGGCCATCTCGAGGGAAAATCTGATGCCCTCCAGCAGGTGGCATTTGTTCGTTTATTCGCTCCACCAGGCAATGAGTTTTTGTATGGAGGTCAATGAAAGTGTTGAATCTGGTCAAGCAAAAAAACGAATGGCTTATTTGCTATGTGAGGTTTATTTGATCGAATAAAGTTCCTTAGCTTGCACTCACTCATAAAACCGCTATAAGCCCTTGGCGGTCCGATTTTCCGTCTTCCATTCAAAGAAAGGCTGGCTATTAGCCCTATATAGCCATCTAGCCATGAGCTAATTTGAAAGACAATAGCAAAGAATTTCTCTAACCAAGCTGTTTTTGTTGTTTCTATAAATACCTTAGATTTGAGATTTTATTTGCAAATGTAAAAACAATACAACCACACGTGGACATAATGCATTTACTATCATTCAGGATGATTCTAAAACAGTGAAACATGTAATAATGTACAGTTTAAATAGAATCATGATATAATACAAAAGTATTTTCTAGCATAATGACTCCCTTTAACCGCCTCACCGACTAGAAGAGGTGTTGATGACTATGTACAGTAGGTGGCGGTACCTCTTAAACTCCACAGAAGAAGCTGAAAAGCATCAACAGGAAGTTCTTTGTTACCGTCCTCTAACGAGTTTTCAATCCAAATACAATTCCACAGGCTTTTGCCGGATGTTTCTAACGTAAGATTAGTCTACATGATACATTTATTTGTCACAAATTAAATTGTTATATTTATAAAGGTTGTGGTCTATCTTTTGTGGTCTAACATTGGCTTCCACGATGGAACGGGTAAGTTTGGGTGACTTTTATTAATAGTATACCTATTGTGGTGTATAAAATGTCTAGGTCCAGTTTTCACGTGTGATCTTCCACATCCTTGAGTTCGATTTGAACAGCAAGACAAAATAAACCATGGTGGTAATTTCAGCCAAGTAGCCTACTACCCTACCACACTCAGATTGATGATACACAAGGCAATGCCCAACCAGCAGCATGTCAAGTCAGAAGCAGGGAGAAATAATTAGGCATAGGATACACTAATGATGTATATAAACCCTGCTTTGCGGATGCTATGTATTGGCTGTTGAGAGGCTTTGAAGGCACAGGTTAACTTTCTGAACACCTCAAATTGTTTCTCCAGATGTCAGTTCGACCACACCATTTACACACTAGTTTGTTGCGCCCAAATAATAAAAGACCGTTGAAAATAGGTGATTCTTGTTGCTAGGCTACCAGTGACGGTGCTTTTAGCTTGTGGTTGCGCACGTCTTTATGCAGAAGTAATACAACAATGATATCTAGTGTCGAATAATGATATGGAGGTAATATTAGTCCAATTATTGAGCATTAGAAATGGTCCTTATTTAGCATATCAAGATCCTGATGTGGACCTCAGTCAAGAGCATATGCATTGTATGTGCTGAGAAAATATACAATGTAGGCCTACTGTCAATATTTGTCATCATATTGAGAAAATACACAGGCCTATCTCAGGATATTGAATGATTCCATATCCATCCATAGGAAATGCCCATGTGTGATATTCAGAGTAATCCCAATATCATATATGTCTAAAGGACAATAATTTTGATATAGTTTTTTACATTAGAACTTGAAAAAACATTGGAACAAAGACATCTGGATTCAGAATTTATTTTAAATTCAAATCTCCCTACCATCATATCTAAGCCAATATGACACCATTGTCTATTAATACGTGCAAATACTCTTGATTGGAGATACACAACACACTCACCACCTCTTGTCATGAGCTGTCTAGCCGTTACGAGTACCGTATACCAGATTTCTAACAGGGTCCTTAGCAATTGAGTTTTTAGGGTATTTTCTGTGCCTACCTAGCTCAAATTCTAGACGTCAGATTAAAACGAGAATATACAGTCTGCTGGCTGTTGCCCTCTAATAGCTAAAATCTGTTTTGAACTAACTGTTAAAGTATGTTTAGAATTGACCAGGGATAGTCAAAGGTAATTGTCTGCAGCTTTCACAAGGTGAATAGCTCAATTGATTGTGATGATCTTGCATTGTAAAATACGATTAAATTCCCATTGAAAGCAAAGTACAAGAAAATGGTTGTCATTGAATTAATTAAAGGTTGAATACCTTAAGGTCATATAACTCCGCAATAGAAACTTAACAAAGATATCCCCATGTACAATAGAGCCATGTCTTTCTTGTGCCTTTACAGCTTACTAGCCTAAAGCATTGCAGTTGTGCATCCTATACATTTACATAATCAGGGTTTGGGGGGCATTAGCCCCGAGCTATCCCTGTGAATCCACCATGGCTCCTCTCACCTCCAGTAGTAGATCTAGAAGTATTGGAGAGACTAGGGAAAGATAGGAAGGGTGTTGATCCATCTGATTTGTTTAAGAGATGTCTGGATACGGTGTTGATCCATCTGATTTGTTTAAGAGATGTCTGGATACGGTGTTGATCCATCTGATTTGTTTAAGAGATGTCTGGATACGGTGTATCAAGATTTTGTGGCCATTTACACAGATGGTTCAAAAGATCCAAGGACAGGACGTACTGGGTCAGCATCTGTAGTGCAGGAATGTGGGGTGAGAGTCAGGGAACATATTCCAGATCATCTGGCTGTATATACGGGGGAGATGTTGGCCATACTGTTGGCCTTGCAGTGGGTGGAGAAAGTTAAGCCAGAAAGAGTAGTCATTTGCTCTGATTCATGTGCAGTGCTAAGGAGTCTCCAGTCCGTTATATCATGTAGCAGACAAGACCTGCTTTATGAGGTGCTACAAACCCATGGCAGGAGTAAACAAATGGGTATACAGATAATATTTACATGGGTCCCAGCTCATGTGGGAGTGGAGGGGAACGAGGCAGTTGATGTACTGGCTAAACAAGCACTAAGTAGTGGGAATGTTGATGTGGTAGTTTCAATGAGCAAGGCAGAGACAAGCATGATATGGACAGTGATGGTGGAGAAATGGCAGGAGCAGTGGATAGAGATACTAAGGGCAGGCATTTTATTTCAAGTACAGAGGAAAGTTGGGGAGGGGAGAACGGCAGGAAGACACAGAAGAGAAGAGGCTATATTTACAAGATTAAGGGTGGGACACAGCCAGTTGAATAAAACCTTACATGTGAAAGGAAAGCTTCCAACAGGAAAATGTTTGTATTTCCAGGAAACAGAGACAGTGGAGCATGTATTGATACAGTTTAAGTCGGAAGTTTACATACACTTATGTTGGAGTCATTAAAAAAATTTCAACACTACACAAATATCTTGTTAACAAACTATAGTTTTGGCAAGTCGGCTAAGACATCTACTTTGTGCATGGCAAAAGTAATTTTTCCAACAATTGTT
Organism: Brachymystax lenok tsinlingensis; assembly: GCA_030435695.1. Classification (NCBI taxonomy): domain Eukaryota; kingdom Metazoa; phylum Chordata; class Actinopteri; order Salmoniformes; family Salmonidae; genus Brachymystax; species Brachymystax lenok. The sequence goes on from CM059791.1 coordinate 110,226,439, forward strand.
TACAGACAGATTATTTCACTTATAATTCACTGTATCACAATTCCAGTGGGTCACAAGTTTACATGCATTAAGTTGACTGTGCCTTTAAACAGCTTGGAAAATTACAGAAAATGTCATGGCTTTAGAATCTTCTGATTGGCCAATTGACATCATTTGAGTCAATTGGAGGTGTACCTTTGGATGTATTTCAAGGCCTACCTTCAAACTCACTGCCTCTTTGCTTGACATCATGGGAAAATCAAAAGAAATCAGCCAAGACCTCAGAAAATACATTGTAGACCTCCACAAGTCTGGTTCATTCTTGGGAGCAATTTCCAAACGCCTGAAGGTACCACGTTCAAATCAATCCCAGATCAACAGCAAAGGACCTTGTGAAAATGCTGGAGGAAACAGGTACAAAAGCATCTATATCCACAGTAAAACGAGTCCTATATCGACATAACCTGAAAGGCCGCTCAGCAAGGAAGAAGCCACTGCTCCAAAACCGCCATAAAAAAGCCAGACTACGGTTTGCAACTGCACATGGGGACAAAGATCGTACTTTTTGGAGAAATGTCCTCTGGTCTGATGAAACAAAAATAGAACTGTTTGGCCATAATGATCATCATTATGTTTGGAGGAAAAAGGGGGAGGCTTGCAAGCCGAAGAACACAATCCCAACTGTGAAGCACGGGAGTGGCAGCATCATGTTGTGGCGGTGCTTGGCTGCAGGAGGGACTGGTGCACTTCAAAAAATAGATTGCATCATGAGGAAGGAACATTATGTGGATATATTGAAGCAACATCTCAGGACATCGGTCAGGAAGTTAAAGCTTGGTCGCAAATGGGTCTTCCAAATGAACAATGACCCCAAGCATACTTCCAAAGTTGTGGCAAAATTGCTTAAGGACAACAAAGTCAAGGTATTGGAGTGGCCATCACAAAGCCATGACCTCAATCCTATATAAGATTTGTGTGCAGAACTGAAAATGTGTGTGCGGGTAAGGAGGCCTACAAACCTGACTCAGTTACACCAGCTCTGTCAGAAGGAATGGGCCTAAATTCACCCAACTTATTGTGGGAAGCTTGTGGAAGGTTACCCGAAACGTTAGACCCAAGTTAAACAATTTAAAGGCAATGCTACCAAATACTAATTGAGTGTATGTAAACTTCTGACCCACTGAGAATGTGATGAAATAAATAAAAGCCTAAATAAATCCTTCTCTCTACTATTATTCTGACATTTCACATTCATAAAATAAAGTGGTGATCCTAACAGACCTAAGACAGATCATTTTTATGAGGATTAAATGTCAGGAATTAAATGTATTTGGCTAAGGTGTATGTAAACTTCCGACTTCAACTGTACTATTGATACAGTGTGGACATTATTGGAGGGGAAGAGAGAGGATCAGATCTAGTATGAGGGAGAAGGGGATACAGGAAATTAGTTTAAAGAGTATATTGAGTAGAACGTCATTAGATAGTCTCAAATATTTTATATTTTTTAAGAGCAACGGGGCTGGCAGGTAGGATTTAGTTTCTCCCTCTCTGTCCCACACTCCAGTTCAGTAGGTGGCGGTAATGCACCATTACGTTAGATGCCAACCGCCGATAAACCCCACAGAAGAAGAAGAATTAAATATCGCTGTCCCCAAGCTCCACAAAGCTGGAATGGTGTGCACTGCAGAGTTGTTGACAAATTACTCTGTAAAACGAGGAATGCATTTACTCAATTCAACTAATGGAATGTATTAGTCACTAAACAATTACCACTCAAATAATTACAGTGTATATGAAATGCATGATACATTAGACTACTCAGTAAATGACTATCACCAATAGACTTAACGTGGTTACACGTGTCTTCAATTCAGAACAATCAATCTCTAAGAGAAAAAACTGTCTGACACACAGGAGCTTGCTAACAAGTTCACTGTCTTAACCAAATTCAAGAAGAAACTCACGTACAACATTAACATTTCTTTGCCCTTTTCTTGTAAAAATAAAAACCGTGACAACACACCCAGATTATAATCTAATCAACTCAATTTAAATGATAAGAGTGACACGGGTACGCTCCTAACTATCTGCCTTCCAACGAACAAAATAACAGTTTCCCTTAACAATACATTCATGGCGCTTGCAGTACAGTAAAACATATCAGAATGCGTAGCTCTTCATGAGCTATTGGAACAATCCAAACATTACAATTTAATTCACACAGTAGCTTTTGTTTAATAAATTTCACGTTTTCGTCTGTCTTTACACCCATCAGAGAAAAAATTGCAAGATTGTTATAATACTTTTATTGCATCATGGTTGTTTTATTCAACAGAATAAAGTTTTTTGTTAACTATTGTGTGTGTTCTACTGAGGATGGGGTCTCTGGGAGATAACACTGACAGGAGATTTATGATGTCTTTTGGGTGATAAAACCTAAAGAGCATTTCAGAGCATGAGTTAATGTTTCTGTTCTATATGGTTCCAGAGAGAGATGGTTCCGGTTTGGAGTTGGAGGGTCAGACACTGGTCTCTATACAATGAAAACTGTTGACACAGCAGATACTGTCTGCTATGTATTATAGGTATCTTTCATACAGATCTTAATCTTGTGACCCATTCTATATATTTGTTGTTCATGTAGGTTGAAAGGGGTGTATCTTTGCTATAAAAGACCTTTGTACTTTTGTGTTGGCGCTCTCAACGGATCATCAGAGAGGAGTGGTAATTCTTTGACAAGCCAGTGCTATTGCAAAGCTCTTACTATTAAAGGTGTATATTAAGTATAACTCTGACTTGTGTGATAAGTTTGTCTCTCCTCATTTGATAGTAAAGAAATAAACCACCACACACCTCTAACGGTATATGTGCTCCTGTACACCTCCCAAATGTTGTAACAGAAGTCGACCATTATGATTTTTCAACGCCAATACCGATTATTGGAGGACCCAAAAAAAAAATATATATTTATATATATTTGTAATGATGACAATTACAACAATACTGAATGAACACTTATTTTAACTTAATATAATACGAAATCAATTAAGTCTCAAATAAATAATGAAACATGTTCAATTTAGTTTAAATAACGCAACAGTGCTGGAGAAGAAAGTAAAAGTGTAATATGTGCCATGTAAAAAAGCTAATGTTTAAGTTCCTTGCTCAGAACATGAGAACGTATGAAAGCTGATGGTTCCTTTTAACATGAGTCCTCAATATTCCCAGTTAAGAAGTTTTAGGTTGTAGTTATTTTAGGAATTATTGGACTATTTCTCTCTATACCATTTGTATTTCATATACCTTTGACTATTGGATGTTCTTATAGACTATAGTATTGCCAGACTAATCTCGGGAGTTGATAGGCTTGAAGTCATAAACAGTGCAATGCTTGAAGCACAGCGAAGAGCTCCTGGCAAATGCAGGAAAGTGCTGTTTCAATGAACGCTTACGAGCCTGTTGCTGCCTACCACCGCTCAGTCAGACTGCTCTATCAAATATCAAATCATAGACTTAATTATAATATAATAAACACACAGAAATACGAGCCTTATACGATCATTTCGAAAACGAAACGTTTATTCGAAGAGGACGTTGTTCCAACAGACTCGTGTAGAGGTAGACGAAAGCAGACAACAGGTTCTTGGTGAATAGGGTGTTGAACGATTTATTGACTCTAATAGATCAGGTAAAATCTTATCCAGGATATATCTGAAGTAAGATTAACCCACATCAGGCATGTATTTGTCGCAATTTAAATCGAGTTGATATTTAAAAATGTTTGATTGCTCTGGTCTAGCTGTTTTTTTTATCCGAACGCTGTAACGAAGAAAGTAACTGTAGTGTAGTCTAGCTACAGCTTTACTGTCACGTTTTTTAGTTGAAGAAACGCGGAAGAGAGAATAGCTTCCACGATGGATCGGGTGAGTTTGGTTGACTTTTATTAACAATATTCCTACTGTGGTGTATAACATGTCTAGGCCTAGTTAGCATCTTTGATCATCCATATCCATTCCTTCCATTTGAACAGCTGGACAAAATAAACAATGATGGTAATAAACACTTGGGATATTTTTCCTAAAGCAAAGTAGCCTACTAGCCTAAAGCACACAGATTGATACAAGGCAATGTGTAACGAGCAGGTAAAGTCAGACCTATGGAGAAATAATGAGGCCAAGGTTCACTTCACAGTAGCGTTGAGTGGGTAAAATAACATGGTCAAGCAAGTTAATGTTTCCGACATTTTCGAACTACTAAACAACTTTATTTAGTTATCGCAAAAATAACAGGGTCTGCCTCCACTATTCCAGCACTACTTCAACATAATCTAATCACCTAGGTTTGGTCTACAACAGTGACAACTAAAATATACCAAAAACTATTTAGTCTTATCAACCGAAGCTAAATATGTGTCTATCCATGGTACCGATTTCTGTGTGTCGACTCAACCAATTTGTAGATGGATACAGTACACTCTTTTAGTTTTTGTTGTGCTAGGCAACCTGGCTAAAATGCTTGCGCGATAGCTTTTAATTCATGGCCAACGATGCACTAGTCCAGCATGTTAATTGCCCCTTTTCAAATGATTACTCTTTTTTTTTTTACTAGTAACTTTGATATACGCATCTCACTACCTACACATTAAAAAAAAAAATGTCATTTGGCAATTATTATTTTGTTATATTCCATTATATTATAGTCGTGAGATTATAGTATTTTATGCACCTGTTTGTTTAGCTCAACTTCTTGCGTTGGATTAAAATACTTGTTTTTATTTGACCGTAATTTGATCAGGGAGTCCTACATATAGCCTCCATAAAGTGACCTTTGGACGTGTGGGATTGACACATTTTGTAGATGCATAATTTTTTATTACGTTGATAATTTCTCGCTCTTAAATTGCAAATTTCCGTCCATTATGAACCAATATGTGCTACCTTTTTGTGGCATTTCTGATATTGATAATTTATTTTCAGACAAATCTCAGAGTTCTATCAAACCAGGTCAGCATCTCTGTTGCTTGGCAACAATACAGCTGCTGTTAGCTAACGTTAGCTTGCTTGTCCAAAGTCTAGCAGCTAGCCTCTGTAGCTAACTAGCTAACGAACAGGCAAAGAAAGGTCACTAGCTGTAATTGTTTATGGAAGGTTTGTTACTCAAATAACTGCAACCATTAGTTAGCTAGCAGACAACAACAGCTGTCAATGATAGCTAGTTCATGTCCAAATGACAGTCCTACATTTTTCCACAAAACAGTGCTAGCTAAAGTTACATCAGTTCAAAACCAAATTGTCACGCCTTACAATGCAATGCAATGGACTTTTGCAACGTGTTGTGGTAATTATTCTAATCAAAGGAGAAGCTTTTACAGTGGGGGAAAAAAGTATTTGATCCCCTGCTGATTTTCTACATCTGCCCACTGACAAAGAAATGATCAGTCTATAATTTTAATGGTAGGTTTATTTGAACAGTGAGAGACAGAATAACAACAAAAAAATCATCCAGAAAAACGCATGTGAAAAATGTTATAAATGGAATTGCATTTTAATGAGGGAAATAAGTATTTGACCCCCTCTCAATCAGAAAGATTTCTGGCTCCCAGGTGTCTTTTATACAGGTAACGAGCTGAGATTAGGAGCACACTCTTAAAGGGAGTGCTCCTAATCTCAGTTTGGTACCTGTATAAAAGAAGCCTGTCCACAGAAGCAATCAATCAATCAGATTCCAAACTCTTCACCAAGGCCAAGACCAAAGAGCTCTCCAAGGATGTCAGGGACAAGATTGTAGACCTACACAAGGCTGGAATGGGCTACAAGACCATTGCCAAGCAGCTTGGTGAGAAGGTGACAACAGTTGGTGCGATTATTCGCAAATGGAAGAAACACAAAAGGACTGTCAATCTCCCTCGGCCTGGGGCTCCATGCAAGATCTCACCTCGTGGAGTTGCAATGATCATGATAACGGTGAGGAATCAGCCCAGAACTACACGGGAGGATCTTGTCAATGATCTCAAGGCAGCTGGGACCATAGTCACCAAGAAAACAATTGGTAACACACTACGCCGTGAAGGACTGAAATCCTGCAGCACCCGCAAGGTCCCCCTGCTTAAGAAAGCACATATACATGCCCGTCTGAAGTTTGCCAATGAACATCTGAATGATTCAGAGGACAACTGGGTGAAAGTGTTGTGGTCAGATGAGACCAAAACGGAGCTCTTTGGCATAAACTCAACTCGCCGTGTTTGGAGGAGGAGGAATGCTGCCTATGACCCCAAGAACACCATGCCCACTGTCAAACATTGAGGTGGAAACATTATGCTTTGGGGGTGTTTTTCTGCTATGGGGACAGGACAACTTCACCGCATCAAAGGGACGATGGACTGGGCCATGTACCGTCAAATCTTGGGTGAGAACCTCCTTCCCTCAGCCAGGGCATTGAAAATGGGTCGTGGATGGGTATTCCAGCATGACAATGACCCAAAACACACGGCCAAGGCAACAAAGGAGTGGCTAAAAAAGAAGCACATTAAGGTCCTGGAGTGGCCGAGCCAGTCTCCAGACCTTAATCCCATAGAAAATCTGTGGAGGGAGCTGAAGGTTAGAGTTGCCAAACGTCAGCCTCGAAACCTTAATGACTTGGAGAAGATCTGCAAAGAGGAGTGGGACAAAATCCCCCCTGAGATGTGTGCTAACCTGGTGGCCAACTGCAAGAAACGTCTGATCTCTGTGATTGCCAACAAGGCTTTTTGCCACCAAGTACTAAGTCATGTTTTCCAGAGGGGTCAAATACTTATTTCCCTCATTAAAATGCAATTCCATTTATAACATTTCTCACATGCGTTTTTCTGGATTTTTGTTGTTGTTATTCTGTCTCTCACTGTTCAAATAAACCTACCATTAAAATTATAGACCGACCATTTCTTTGTCAGTGGGCAAACGTTCAAAATCAGCAGGGGATCAAATACTTTTTTCCCTCACTGTATATTTCTACAAAACCATCCAACTTTATTAATAATTACTGCAGTAATGGATCTTTAACGGTCACTTAATGGTGTAGAGTTAATAGCCCAAATAAGCAGGGTTAGGTTACAACTTTGTATAGCCCTCATGAAAAAGATATGTGAAATTATACAAGGGTACATTGTGCTTTCAAGCAACAGACAGCAAGATTTACATGGCGCCAAATGTCTGTCTCTAGGTCTTTTACTACTTGTTTATACAGAAATGATAATGCACAGGACACTGGATCCTTCCCACAACAGATGGTTCAGTGTCCATTTGTGATGAGAGAGAGTTCCCCTGACCCTGTCAGACAGAACAGCATTTCACACAGATACTAATCATGGAATGGAATGTAGTCTTTAGGTTTTATCACCAAGGCATCATAAATCAACTGCCAGCATTAAGCCTCAGTGGCTCCTCTCAGGCCAACAGACAGTGTGAAAGTACTAATTGAAGAATATTCTAAAATGAAAGGTAATTTGAATAACAATGTTGTAATTTCAACCACAAACGCTAGCTAGCTACTCCACAGTTCAAGCTACGGTAAGAGCTAGCCATATTTCACTGTCAGACAGGACACAACTCAAACTGTAGCTGAGAAAACAAATAAAATCAGATTGTATTGGTCGCATACAGAAACTTAGCAGATCTTATTGCGGGTGTAGCGAAATGCTTGTGTTCCTAGTTCCAACAGTGCAGTAATATCTAACAATTCACAATAATAACGTTACACAAATCTAAAAGTAAAAGAATGGAATTAAGAAATACTGTATATAAATATTAGTCCAGAGTATAAATACAGTGCATTCATAAGTAGGTGGACACCTTTTCAAATGATTGGATTTGGCTATTTCAGCCTACCGAGTTCCAAACTGCCTCTGGACATAATGGCAGCACAATAACTGTTCGCCGGGAGTTTCATGAAATGGCTTTCAATAGTTGAGCAGCCGCACACAAGCCAAAGATCACCATGCGCAATGCCAAGCGACGGCTTGAGTGGTGTAAGGCTCGCCACCGACGGACCAATCTGTGTTTGACGGATGCGAGGAGAACGCTACCTGCTCCAATGCATAGTGCCAACTGTTAAGTTTGGTGGAGGAGGAATAATTGTTTGGGGCTGTTTTTCATGGTTCGGGCTTGGCCCCTTAGTTACAGTGAAGGGAGTTCTAGAATGACATTCTAGATGATTCTGTGCTTCCAACTTTGTGGCAACAGTTTGGGGAAGGCCCTTTCCTGTTTCAACATGACATTGCCAACATCCATACAGAAATGGTTTGTCAAGATTGGTGTGGAAGAACTTGACTGGCCCGCACAGAGCCCTGTCCTCAACCCCATCAAACACCTTTGGGATGAATTGGAATGCAGACCGCTAGCCAGGCTTAATTAGCCGACATCAGTGCCCGACCTCACTAATGCTCGTGGCTGAGTTGAAGCAAGTCCCCGCAGCAATGTTCTAACGTCAAGTGGAAAGACTTCCCAGGAGAGTGGAGGCTGTTAAAGCAGCAGGGGGGACCAACTCCATATTAATACCCATGATTTTGGAATGAGATGTTCGACGAGCAGGTGTCTACATACTTTTGGTCGTGTAGTGTATGTGATGGGATTGTCGTGTAAATTCTACACAGGGACACTCAAAGTCAATCTTAAATGAATCATTGTTTATTATCAGCATCCTGGAAGTGGTCAAAGTCAAACTTGGATGCATAAAGTACCGTTCTGAAGGTAGCTCCCTCAGGGCAGTCCCGTTAGATCTCTTATATACTGGTTACAGACAGGTTACATAGTCATCGTTCATAGGGTTGGTTCCGGCATGTGTCTGGCACCGTCACCTGTCTTAACTTATAGAACATATTCTGGACGATCTACCAGATGCTCCTAAGGAGGGGGTTGTATCTTTACCAAGCACAGGCAGGAACCAAGGATTAGTTATGACACAAAGACAAAAGGAACATTTTCAAGGCTACTCTTCACATAATATTTTCCGTAACAGGATGTATAGACATTATGGACAGTATGTGGATAGAATATTTAGTATATCTGTAGAATATGTATTATTGAATTGTATGTGTATATATACAGCAATAGTTGAATAGGATGGCCTTGACTAGAATACAGTGTGTGTGTGTGTGTGTGTGTGTGTGTGTGTATATGTATGTGTGTGTATATATATATGTATGTAAACATGATTAAAGTGACCAGTGTTCCATGTCTATGTACATAGGGCAGCAGCCTTTAAGGTGCATGGCAGCTCAACTGGGTGGTGGTCAGCTAATGACAGTGACTAAGTTCAAGGCATGGTACTGGGTGGAGGCTGGCTAGTGATTTAACAGTCTGATGGCCTTGGGATAGAAGCTGTTTTTCAGTCTCTGTCCCAGCTTTGATGCACCTGTACTGACCTCGCCTTCTGGATGATAGCAGGGTGAACAGGCCGTGTCTCGGGAGGTTGATGACCTTGATTTTTTTGGCCTTCCTGTGACATTGGATGCTTAAATGTCCTGGAGGGCAGGCATTGTGCCCCGGTGATGTGTTGGGCAGACCGCACCACCCACCAGCCCTGAAGTTGCAAACTGTAGTTGCTGTACCAGGCGGTGATACAGCCCGACAGGATGCTCTCAATGGTGCATCTGTAAAAGTTTGTGGGTCTTAGGGGCCAAGCCGAATTTCTTCAGCCTCCTGAGGTTGAAGAGGTGCTGTTGAGCCTTCTTCACCACATTGTCTGTGTGGATGGACCAATTTAGATTTTCAGTGATGTGTACAAAAGGAACTTGACCAGCCCCGTCAATGTGGATGGGCAATGAGTAGTAGATTGGAGTCGTGACCTGATTTTCCGAAGGGAGGGCAGAGGAGGGCAAATACACATGTAAACAGCATGTTGTGAACTGCAGTTTGCAAATGCATGCTTGCTTGCACCAGGACAAACTCACTAGTTTTGTACATCCAGAATAGATTCTAGTATGCTCCTGTCTTGAAATTTTTATCCAAATATGTGTTGCTCAACAGTGCCAAAATAACAACTCTGTCATTAGACAGGCTTGATTGCATCTACAGCTCTGATCTGGATGGTGGACTAGCCCATGTGTTGGATATTTGTCAATGGCCATTCCAGTGGTGTGGCTCTAATGCCCCCCAAACCCTGATTATATAAAGGGAAAAAAATACTACATCATAATGAGCAGCAGTAGGTCAGGTCTTTTGGTTTTTCCTCTGGTTATTTTGACAAATCACGATTTTGCAGGTGCTGGCGTCCTCCTCGTTTCGTTATATCTTAAGCTCACCTCCTGTTGAGGAAAAACTTAAATCAAATACTGACCAATTACGTGAGACATTAGTTCTGTGTTAACCAAGACTACCTCAGGGGTGAAAGATGTGTTCAACTCCAATGAATGCTCAATCAAAGGTTCTGAACATAAGACAAGGGGCATTACAAGTACCAGTACTATTTTGAAAAAATTTAAAAAGTGAATTGAAAAAAAATGACATTTGTGGAAAGTAGTGAACGATGACACACTTCCGGAGAATGGTGCATCCTTATAATACCTCCTATTAGAGATTTAGACTAAAGTAATCAAATGCTTGGTCTAATGATATTCTATGTACAATACTTCCTGTGGTCACCAGGACAGAGCTAGCCCGTCCCCCTCCATCCTGCCTGAGTCCCCTGGTCACAACTCTCCTGGTAGCGCCTTACTGCTGGGTCTGAAGAGGGTGTCTGTGAGGTTGGTCGACTGCAGGAAAACAGCAGGGCAGAGTGGAACTGTGAGAGAAGGACACGAGGAGGATGGAGATTTGATTTCATCAAGTAAGAACAATGGGGTGTGTGGATTAGACTACAATCTGCTTCTGCAACTTCTGTTAATTGATTGATAAACAGTATACACTCAGTAAATTGTCGATCCAGTTTCGTTAACGGAGGGAGGTGTATTTAATAAACTGGCCACTGAGTGTATATTGATAAGGGCGGCAGGCAGGTTATTGGTTAAGAGCGTTGGGCCACTAAACAAACAGTGGCTGGTTCGAATCTCTGAGCCGACAAGGTAATAAATCTGTCTGCCCTCGAGCAAGGTACTAAACCCTAATTGCTCCTGTAAGTCTACTAAATAGTATTTGTTTATGGGCCCATATTGACAACCTAGTTATTCAATGTCTTTGTTTCACAGGGGACACCCCTAACCGTCGTTCTCTCAGTGGGATGGGCTTATCATCTGGGGAGCCTCAACAACATCCTGTTGCTGACGAGACAGAGAAGAGTTTCTCCAGATCAGAACATCTCAAGAAACACCAGCAGAGACGTACAGGGAAGAAACCTCACTGCTGCTCTGACTGTGGGAAGCGTTTCACAAGCCAGAGTGGCTTCATTATTCACTGTGATCAGTGTGGGAAGAGTTTTGCTGCATCTAACACCTTCAAATCTAATGTAAGAATTCATACAGGGGAGAAGCCTTACCCCTGCCTTGATTGTGGGAAAAGCTTTGTTAGTGCAGGAGCCTTAACCGTACACCAGCGCATACACACTGGAGAGAAGCCTTATAGCTGTGATCAGTGTGGGAAGAGCTTTAATCAGTCAGGCAACCTGACTACACACCAGCTAATACACACTGGAGTGAAGCCTTATAGCTGTGATCAGTGTGGAAAGAGCTTTGCAATATCATCAAAACTAACCATACACCAGCGCATACACACTGGAGAGAAGCCTTATAGCTGTGATCAGTGTGGAAAGAGCTTTGCAATGTCATCAAAACTAACCATACACCAGCGCATACACACTGGAGAGAAGCCTTATAGCTGTGATCAGTGTGGAAAGAGCTTTGCTGTAGTTTCCTCCCTGATTAGACACCAGCTAACACACACTGGAGGGAGAACTTATGTCTGTCTATGTGGGAAGAGCTTTGGTCTAGCTTCCTCTCTGACTACACACCAGCGAACACACACTGGAGAGAAGCCTTATCGCTGTGTTCAGTGTGGAAAGAGCTTTGCTGTATCAGAAAAACTAACTATACACCAGCGAATACACACAGGAGAGAAGCCTTTTATCTGTGATCAGTGTGGGAAGAGCTTTGCTGTATCAATAAAACTAACTACACACCAGCGAACACACACAGGAGAGAAGCCTTATAGCTGTGAACATTGTGGAAGGGGCTTTTCTCAATCCGTAAACCGTAATATACACCAGCGAACACACACAGGAGAAAAGCCTTACAGCTGTGATCATTGTGGAAAGAGCTTTGCTCAATCAGGAAGCCTGAATTCACACAAGCGAACACACACTAGAGAGAAACCCTATGTCTGTCTATGTGGAAAGAGCTTTGCTCATTTAGGGCCAATGAAAAAACACCAGAAAGTAAAAATGTGTCATATTTTATCTCCCTCCTGTCCGACACCGGTTCCAGATCCCTAAATAAAGGATCTGTCAAACATCTAGTGAACAGTCATATCATCTGTCACGTATACTCGCTCTAGGTCACCAGGCTGCTCATTATTACGCACACCTGTCACCATTGTTAGACGCACCAGACTCACCTGGACTTCATCACCTTTTTGATTACCTCCCCTATATCTGTCACTCCCTTTGGTTCCTTTCCCAGGTGTTATTGTTTCATGTCTGTAAGCTGCTCGTGTTTCTTGTTTTGTCCATGTTTCTTTGTTTTTGTTTGCAAAAAATGTCTCTCCCTTCACTTGCTTCAGGACTCTCAGCGTACACATCTCCCTATCTTAATCAGGTTATTAAGTCTGATTTACCATGGTAACCTCTATGGAGCATAATATGTATCTCTTCAAATCATATTTTATTGGTCACACACACATGGTTAGCAGATGTTATTGCGAGTGTAGCGAAATGCTTGTGCTTTTTAGTTCCGACAGTGCAACAATATCTAACAATTCCACAACAAATACTTAATACACACAACTCTAAGTAGAGGAATGGAATAAGAATATATAAATATATGGATGAGCAATGTCAGAGCGGCTATGATAGGCTATGATGCAATAGTATAGACTACAGTATATACATATGAGATGAGTAATAATGTTTACATAACTTATATTAAAGTGGCATTATTAAAGTGACTAGTGTTCCATTTATTAAAAGTGGCCAATGACTTATAGTCTGTATGTAGGCAGCAACCTCTCTGTGCTAGTGATGGCTGTTTAACAGTCTGATGGCCTTGATAGAAGCTGTTTTTCAGTCTCGGTCCCAGCTTTGATGCACCTGTACTGACCTCGCCTTCTGGATGGTAGCGAGGTGAACATGCAGTGGCTCGGGTGGTTGTTGTCCTTGATCTTTCTGGCCTTCCTGTGACATCGGGTGCTGTAGATGTCCTGGAGGGCGGGTAGTTTGCCCCTGGTTATGCGTTGGGCAGACCGCACCACCCTCTGGAGAGCCTTGCGGTGCAGTTGCCGTACCAGGCGGTGATACAGCCCGACAGGATGCTCTCAATCATCCATCTGTAAAATTGAGGGTTTTAGGTGCCAAGCCACATTTCTTTTGCCTCCTGAGGTTGAAGAGGCTCTGTTGCACCTTCTTCGCCACACTGTCTGTGTGGGTGGGCCATTTCAGTTTGTCAGTGATGTGTACGCCAAGGATCTTGAAGCTTTCCACTTTTTCCACTGCGATCCTGTCGATGTGGATAGAGGGGTGCACCCTCTGCTGTTTCCTGAAGTCCACAATCATCTCCTTTGTTTTGTTGACGTTGAGTGAGGTTATTTTCCTGGCACCACACTCCCAGAGCCCTCACCTCCTCCTTGTAGACTGTCACGTCATTGTTGGTAATCAAGCCTACTACTGTTGTGTCATCTACAAACTTGATGATTGAGTTGGAGGCATGCTCGGCCACGCAGTCATGGGTGAACAGGGAATACAGGCGTGAGCGGGTTTACAGGGAATACAGGAGTGGGCTGAGCATGCACCCTTGTGGGGCCCCAGTGTTGAGGATCAGTGAAGTGGAGGGGTTATTTCCTACCTTCAACCCCTGGGGTGGCCTGTCAGGAAGTCCAAGACCCAGTTGCACAGAGCGGGGTTCAGACCCAGAGCCTCAAACTTAATGATGAGCTTGGAGGGTATTATGGTGTTGAATGCTGAACTATAGTCAATGAACAGCATAGGTATTCCTCTTGTCCAGATGGGATAGGGCAGTGTGCAGAGTGATGTCGATTGCATAGTGTGTGGATCTATTGTGGCGGTAAGCAAATTGAAGTGGGTCTAGGGTGGCAGGTAAGGTAGAGGTAATATGATCCTTGACAAGTCTCTCAAAGCACTTCATGATGACAGGTGAGTGCTATGGGGCGAAAGTCATTTAGTTCAGTTATCTTTAACGCTTTGGGTACAGGAACAATGGTGGCCATTGTCGTGGAAAAAATGATCTTCAAATTATGACACTCATACAAGACACTTGTGAATTCAATAAGCCTTTAATACAGAGTAATTAAAGGCGAGCTGACCTAGGAAACAGCTGATTGAACCAATCACACAATTCTGATTTATACCCCCACATGACATGAGTACAGCCCATATTCAAATGCAGTCACTCCTTCTTTCTCTCATGCCACCAATCATCTTTTGATCTGATGTCTTGCTTGTTCACGCCCAGTAACGCCCACATCTGTTCCAAGATTAGATTATAATGGTGGTAAGGCCCTTAATGTAATACAAAAAATAATACATTTATTGTGTACATATATTTCCTGTGTTGGCCATTCTGTTGTCATCCTTTCAGACCTTATTGAATTAAATTAGTATTATATCTCTCCCTGACATATCCCATGGTCTCAATGCCCCGCTCTCTCCATATTCTCTCTGTCTAATTTTACAGACCCTGTAATCTATGTCTGACTCTTAACAAATGTATTTATGGGTCTCAGCTTTGCAGCCTTATCACTATCCAAGACAACCTATGACCTATGTTCTGCTCCCAAGTGGCAAAATAGACTAAGTGACATTCTGAGAGATGCGCTTGGCATCCTCAGTCTCTGCTCAACATAGGATCACTCCTTATATGTTCATAAACTACTTCCCGTTGGCCTATGGTTATCTCAGTTCTTGCTTGGTGTCCTGTCTCTCTTGACAACCGTCCAAGTTATCTTGCATACTTGTTTTAGCACTTAAGCCTCAGCCAATATTAGAAATGCAATCTAAGTTATGTCAATCATGTCTGCTATCACATAACATTAACCATGTTTTTACTACCACACCATCTTGAAGCATGTGTGGACAGCAGACTGGGATAGGGATGGATTGAATATGCCCGTAAACACACCATCCAGTGATGGGGTCACCTTGGGGTCATGATAGGGGCTGCATCAAATGATTGATGTATTATAATAATTGATTATGCTTATGTTGTATTAATAGAAGGTGAAGGGCTATAAGACCCTTCCCCCACTATATTTATAGGGTCCTGGACCACAGATTAGCAATATATGCATTATAAGGTTTAATATTGTTCCACAGTTCTTACCTAGTCTCTGCCTCTTTATAAGAAATGGTCTGAGAGATGTGAGTTATTGCAGTCAAAACAGGGTGTCTGTGAGAAAGCGCCTCTAGACTAAAAGAGATTAATAGGCACAGAACCCTCCAAAGGAGTGAAGGAGATAAGAGACAAGCCAGACATACCACTGTAAGCCACACGGGAATGGAAGATTTACTGCTGAGCCCTTAGAAAACACTGGAGTACTGTTCTCTCCTGCAAGTTTGTATAACTGTATATGCATGGGCTTGGTCTCATCAGTAGAAGGTGTTGACGTAGGCAGTTACATCACTAGGGGTGGACTGCAAGCATATTAAAGCAACTTTGATCTTTTTTATTTTGCAGAACTTACTCGGAAACATGCGTGCTATGTTCCCGTTATCAACTCCTGTCTGCAATTGCATTAATAAAGGTTTGATTGATTTACTTAAAGATATTGTCTGATTGCTGATTTCACCAATAAGCCAATGATTGACAAGGAACAAGGAACCTACCCCAACACCAGCTGGTCTGCGCACGCTGCTAGGGATGCCGTCTAGGCCGGCAGCCTTGCTAGGTTGTTAAATGTTTTACTCACGGCGGCCACGGAGCGCTCACACTCCTTGGTAACGGGTGTTACATAATGTTTTATAGTGTTACATAAATGTTCTATAGTGTTACATAATGTTCTATACTATTCTAATGTTTTATAGTGTTGTGTAATGTTTTATAGTGTTGTGTAATGTTTTATAGTGTTGCGTAATGTTTTAAAGTGTTGCGTAATGTTTTATAGTGTTGTGTAATGTTTTATAGTGTTGCGTAATGTTTAATAGTGTTGCGTAATGTTTTATGGTGTTGCGTAATGCTTTATAGTCTTATATAATGTTCTATAGTGTTGCATAACGTTCTATAGTGTTACATAATGTTCTATAGTGTTAGATAATGTTTTACAATGCTACATGTTCCTTAACGTTCTATAGTGTTAGATAACGTTCTATGGTGTAATATGTTACATACTATTCTATGGTATTACATTATGTTCTATAGTGTTGCATAATGTTTTATAGTATTGCGTAATGCTTTATAGTGTTGCATAATGTTCTATAGTGTTATATAATGTTCTATAGTGTTGCATAACGTTCTATAGTGTTACATAACGTTCTATAGTGTTACATAATGTTTTATAGTGTTACATATAGTGTAACATGTTACATACTATTCTATGGTATTATATAATGTTCTATCATGTTACATAATGTTCTATCGTGTTACATAATGTTCTATAGTGTTGCATAATGTTTTATAGTGTTACATAATGTTCTATGCTGTTAGATAATGTTCTATAGTGTTACATATTGTTCTATGGTGTAACATGTTACATACTATTCTGTGGTGTTACATTATGTTCTATAGTGTTGCATAATGTTTTATAGTGTTGCGTAATGTTTAATAGTGTTGCGTAATGTTTTATGGTGTTGCGTAATGCTTTATAGTCTTATATAATGTTCTATAGTGTTGCATAACGTTCTATAGTGTTACATAATGTTCTATAGTGTTAGATAATGTTTTACAATGCTACATGTTCCTTAACGTTCTATAGTGTTAGATAACGTTCTATGGTGTAACATGTTACATACTATTCTATGGTATTACATTATGTTCTATAGTGTTGCATAATGTTCTATAGTGTTACATAATGTTCTATCGTGTTACATAATGTTCTATAGTGTTACATAATGTTTTATAGTGTTACATAATGTTCTATACTGTTAGATAATGTTCTATAGTGTTACATATTGTTCTATGGTGTAACATGTTACATACTATTCTGTGGTGTTACATTATGTTCTATAGTGTTGCGTAATGTTTTATAGTGTTGTGTAATGTTTTATAGTGTTACATATAGTGTAACATGTTACATACTATTCTATGGTATTACATAATGTTCTATAGTATTATATAATGTTCTATCATGTTACATAATGTTCTATAGTGTTACATAATGTTCTATAGTGTTACATAATGTTCTATAGTGTTGCATAATGTTTTATAGTGTTACATAATGTTCTATACTGTTAGAACAATATGTAACACTATAGAACATTATCTATGGTGTAACATGTTACATACTATTCTGTGGTGTTACATTATGATCTATAGTGTTGCGTAATGTTTTATAGTGTTGTATAATGTTTTATAGTGTTGCGTAATGTTTTATAGTGTTGCGTAATGTTTTATAGTGTTGCGTAATGTTTTATAGTGTTGCGTAATGTTTTATAGTGTTGCGTAATGTTTTATAGTGTTGCGTTATAGTGTTGCGTAATGTTTAATAGTGTTGCGTAATGTTTAATAGTGTTATATAATGTTCTATAGTGTTTCATTATGTTCTATAGTGTTGCATAACGTTCTATAGTGTTACATAATGTTCTATAGTGTTAGATAATGTTTTACAATGTTACATGTTCCTTAACGTTCTATAGTGTTAGATAACGTTCTATGGTGTAACATGTTGCATACTATTCTATGGTATTACATTATGTTCTATAGTGTTGCATAATGTTCTATAGCGTTTCATTATGTTCTATAGTGTTGCATAACGTTCTATAGTGTTAGATAACGGTGTAACATGTTACATACTATTCTATGGTATTACATAATGTTCTATTGTGTTACATAATGTTCTATAGTGTTACATAACGTTCTATAGTGTTACATAATGTTTTATAGTGTTACATAATGTTTTATAGTGTTACATAATGTTTTATAGTGTTACATAACGTTTTGTAGTGTTTCATAACGTTCTGTAGTGTTACATAACGTTCTGGAGTGTTAGATAACGTTCTGTAGTGTTAGATAACGTTCTATAGTGTTAGATAACGTTCTATAGTGTTACATAATGTTCTATAGTGTTGCATAATGTTTTATAGTGTTACATATAGTGTAACATGTTACATACTATTCTATGGTATTACATGATGTTCTATAGTATTAAATAATGTTCTATCGTGTTACATAATGTTCTATAATGTTCTATAGTGTTACATAATGTTCTATAGTGTTACATAATGTTCTATCGTGTTACATAATGTTCTATCGTGTTGCAAAATGTTCTATAGTGTTGCATAATGTTTTATAGTGTTACATAATGTTTTACAATGTTACATGTTCCATAACATTCTGTAGTGTTACATAACGTTCTATAGTGTTGCATAATGTTTTATAGTGTTGCATAATGTTTTATAGTGTTGCATAATGTTTTATAGTGTTGCATAATGTTTTATAGTGTTACATAATGTTCTATGGTGTAACATGTTACATACTATTCTATGGTATTACATTATGTTCCATAGTGTTGCATAATGTTCTATAGTGTTACATAATGTTCTATAGTGTTACATAATGTTCTATCGTGTTGCATAATGTTCTATAGTGTTGCATAATGTTCTATAGTGTTACATAATGTTCTATCGTGTTGCATAATGTTCTATCGTGTTGCATAATGTTCTATCGTGTTGCATAATGTTCTATCGTGTTACATAATGTTCTATAGTGTGTCAGAGAAAAAATTGCAAGATTGTTATAATACTTTTATTGCATCATGGTTGTTTTATTCAACAGAATATAGTTTTTTGTTAACTATTGTGTGTGTTCTACTGAGGATGGGGCCTCTGGGAGATAACACTGACAGGAGATTTATGTGATTTATGATGTCTTTTGGGTGATAAAACCTAAAGAGCATTTCAGAGCATGAGTTAATGTTTCTGTTCTATATGGTTCCAGAGAGAGATGGTTCCGGTTTGGAGTTGGAGGGTCAGACACTGGTCTATACAATGAAAACTGTTGACACAGCAGATACTGTCTGCTATGTATTATAGGTATCTTTCATACAGATCTTAACCTTGTGACCCATTCTATATATCTGTTGTTCGTCATGTAGGTTGAAAGGGGTGTATCGACCTAGAGCCGTCCTGACACTGAATTGATCACAGTGGGGATTGGTGCGGTTTGTAGGGGTGAGGGGCCAGGGTGACTGGGTTCTGTGTGAAGCACGGTACCTGGTGAAACCCTATTGGAAGAAGGATCTCATTCTGAAAAGTGTCTGTGTGACTGTCTAAGTGACCCTCAGAAGTGGTGAATTCCAATTATTTTAAATGTGCTAGCCAGGTATGCCCTGGGTTTGGTAATTTAGCGTTAAATATCTAGAATCTGTGTGAACTAGTAAAGACCATTTATGATGTAGTATAAGATAGTAAGGTGAACCTGTAATTGTTTAAAACCTGTAATTGTGTTAAACTTGTACCCCATTTTAGAAGTATTGAAAGATGCAAATGTATGAGTTGCATTATCCTAGGAACTAATCATGAGATAGAAATGAGAAAATATTCCTGCAGGTTAAAATATTGTTGAAAAACAACTAATTGATTAGGTATGTTTGAGAATAGCATTGTGTGACTGACATGAGAGTTGTGTGAATATGGAAATTAATCTGACGTTTGGATAGTAACATAGAAATATGCTTAATCCGATTATTGAAATTTGGATAAAAAGCTTTGATATAACGTTATCTTGGTTACGTTCCTTCACTGCCCATCATAGAAGATCACAGTTTGGTATTGAGAGCGGGTTGATATTTTAGAAAGCAGCGATTTTGCCGTGGTCTCTAGACTGGAAGGTTAGAGAAGGGTTGATGATCCCATGGTCATTGTCCGGGGAAACAAAAGTTTATTTATTTTTCTGTTGGGTGTATATTTGGAGAGCTGCTTCGTAGCTATGGAGAGTCCTTGAAAAAGCAAATGGAATGGTTGTCGTGAGTACCAAAAAAAATTACGTGTGTATAATCGATTACTAAAGATTTGATAAAGTAATACTGGGAATATAATTAGATACAATTTAAACCACCCATTCGTAGACGTACGTAGGTTTTGAGTTGGTATCTTTAATGGATAATATGATAAAGATGGGGTTTTAAGTATTATTAAACTGTCTACAAAGTCTGTGCTCTAGCAATTGTGCTCTAGAAACTGATTGGAGTGTGTCCACTTTTGGTTAACTTACCCTAATGATGTAACTAATAAACGCTTATTGGATTTTCTCCGTCTGGATACTACTACTCTTGAAATAAAACTGCCCTTAAGGCCTGAAGATGTGTTTTTATTTTTTTCTTCCCAGTATGAGAGGAGTATCTGGATACATCGAATACACTTTTTTCATCAAGAGCGATAATAAATTAGAATCTCGACGCAATTTATAACGTCGCACAAAGCCTGGTGTATCCATCAAACGAATTATTATTGCGTGATTAATGTGATGTAGTAAAGTAATTGAAATACGTTGCATATGAAACATATTATACTTTTATTTAAAAAGCGCAAGATCGGTTTCCTAGTCAATGAATGTCGATTTAAATCTTTGACTGCTAATCTATTCATTTGGCATGTGAGAATCATCGCCGGAGAAACGCTTGGACCTTTAATTAGGGCTATTTTCTGGGAATTGTGTCGTTAGTATGTGCCTGATTTTACGACTACAAACAATTGTAAATTGGGTTATTTGCGGGGTTTCTTCGTCATTTCGATAGCATTGGGTATAGGGGTATATTCAACTATTGGTATGTTTTGTATGGAAAGATACGACCGCTAGTGTTTGTTTATGATATAAACTGAACGTTTTAATAGCTTGAAAGACAAATTCATTCAACATAAATAGCGAGGCGATTTCGATGTAATACGTTGTCTGTTGCCTAAATAGTCTGCTGAAATAACATTGAAAATGGAATCGTATTTAATTAACTGAATCAAAGAAGAGACAGTTACCTAAATCTAATGAATTCTAATAATAGCGGATAGGTAATTGCGATAGAGTTGTGCCCACTGAAATCTGTTTTTATCCTTATGGATTGACTGATGTATTTTATAAATTTGGCGAATTACATGTTATTTTGAAAGTTTTTGACATTTCAAAAGTGTGAAGCCGAAAGAGTAGGGTAAGTTATAAAGTTTGTTTTAATCTTACGATAGAGGTAAGCCAGAATGTTGTTTTAGTATGGGTTATATTTTTGCCTACTGGTAAGAATAGGAGAGTTGGTTGTGCTCGCTGGGCTATAAGGGATTCATGTGTGAATAAATTGAATCGGAAACGTTTTGTGATCGTTTCTGATTTATTGTTGCTTGGTTTTATTGTTTAGGTAACACTAGTGAATTTGAGCAGGAAGTTAGTGTATTCTAACATTATAATCTGTTTCCATTACGTGGAACAATGTCAAGTCAGTAAAGTGGAGTGCAGTTTGAGTTTGATTTAATTTTTTTATTTTTACAGGGACAGTGAACATAAATCACAGTTGTGTGTGTCTAATGGCAGGGTATTCCAGACATGGGAAGCTCTCACAGAGTAAGCAGATTGTGCTTTTCCTTAAGGGATCTATACAATCACCTCTCATGGCGGATCTTGTGGATCTGCTGCCATAAGGTTTGGGTTTTCTGTTTAACAAAAGTACTGAGTAGAGGGGGAGCCTGGCCATTTAGGATCTTGAATACAAGACATGCGTCAGTGTATTGCACAAGACTCAGGAGCTCATGTTTTCTGAGAATGTAACAGTGATGATAGCTATTGGGCTTCCTATCAAGCACTTTGAGAGCCTGTTTGCAGACAGACTGAATGGGTTTTAATGTTGTAGAGCAAGCTTGGTCCCAACTAGTCAAGTAGTATCATAGATTTGAAGTAGTTTTGTTACCTCTGTAGTCAAACAATTTCGTATGTTTTGGAAATTATCTAGGTTGAATTTGGTTATTTGAGTTTGAGGATACCAGAAGACAATGTAACAATGAACCTATAGAAAAAGGACATATGGGAAGCTGTAAGCTTGGGGAGGGGTCTATGTATTTAATGTAAGGATGAAATACTACAAAGCCTGTGCTCTGCTATGCAGAGTTAGCTGTGACCCGGGTCAGCTCGGCCTTTGATTACTCTGAATTAAAGGTCTTATTGAATTCACAAGTTTCTTGTATGAGTGTCATATTTTGAAGATAATTCTTTCCACAACACGAGCAGCAGTAGTTCTGGTGTTTAGGTTTTTCATCACTGGTTATTTGAACAAATCATGATTTAGCAGGTGTTACCATCTTTCACATTTCGGAAGGGGACGGGACATTCGGCGCGTACCTTGAAAGAGATGGGGGAGCTCCTCATTACGGTTCTGCTCCTCGTTCTAGCATTTTTTAATGTCTCCACGTATGAACCCAGAACTGAATCAAGCGGCTGACCAGTTACATGACACTTAAATTCAGGGTTAGCTAGGGTCCCATTTTCCGAATTTTCACCTTTTCGCGTCTTTGATGTGCCCAAAGTAAAATGCCTGCCACTCAGGCCCAGAAACTAGGATATGCACATAATTAGTACTATTGGATAGGAAACACTGAAGTTTCTAAAACCGTTAAGATAATGTCTGTGGGTATAACAGAACTGATATAGCAGGCAAAAACCTGAGAAATTTCTGTCCGGAAATCATTTTTCTTTTGACCTTTGCTCACTTTGAATGGCTGATAAAAGAAATCATATTGAGATAGGACACAGGTTGCAGTATCCATGGCTTCCACTGGATGTCAACAGTCTCAGGACAGTGTCTGGAGGCTCTAGCCCTGAGCAGAACCATACAGAAGAAGAAACACTGCAGGAAGTAGAAAATGTAAACAAGTTTGCCCGGTCATGAGAACGTGAGCGCGCCCCCACTTTCTTTTCTTTTTTTTCCATCTGTGTAAAATATTATTGCTATTATTCATAACAGGATACCTAAGGATGCATTATTAATGATCTTTGATTTGTTTGGGAAAAGTTGAGAGGTATAATTTGAACGCGTTCTCTTCACTGTACAACGGGGCGAGTAGACTGGAAATGCTTGGTGGAGTAGCTGAACATAACGTGCCAACCAAACAGAGATTTGTGGATATAATAAATGACTTTTTCTAACAAAAGAACCATGGATTCTCTTGTTTGGACACTTGGGAAGCCCTCAGCAGAAGTTTTTAGAAAGGTAAGCGATTTATTTGAGCTCTGATATGGGTTTTGTGAGACCCGCGCTGGATATGAATTTATGCTAATGTGGAAAATATGTGGGGTGCTATCCTCAAACAATCAAATGTTGTGCTTGCCTTTTTGAAATCTGACAACGCTGTGATATTGCCAAGAAGCAGAGCTTTTGATGGCTATGCAACACTTGTATATTGATGAATGTTAAATATTACGAATTTTTATTTTGAATTTGCGGTGCTTTGTTTGCTCCGAAAACAAGCCCGCTAACAGGATCGGATCCCTAAGAGGTTTTTAACCAATATTAGCTCAGGGGTGAAAGATGTGTTCAACTCCAATGAGTGCTTAATCAAAGGTTGTGAACATAAGACATGGGGCATTACAAGTACCACTTCCATTTTGAAAATATTGGCAAAGTGATAAAAAAAAAAACAATACATTTGTGGAAAGTAGTGAATGATTACACACTTCAGGAGAAAGGAGGTATTATAAGAATGCACCAATCAGAGATATAGAATAAAGTAATCAAATTTTGGTCTATTGATATTCTATACAATACTTCCTGTGGTCACCAGGACAGAGCTAGCCCGTCCCCCTCCATCCTGCCTGAGTCCCCGGGTCACAACTCTCCTGGTAGCGCCTTACTGCTGGGTCTGAAGAGGGTGTCTGTGAGGCTGGTCGACTGCAGGAAAACACCAGGGCAGAGTGGAACTGTGAGTGAACGACACAAGGAGGGAGAGGGAGATTTGATTTCATCAAGTAAGAACAATGGGATGTGTGGATTAGACTACAATCTGCTTCTGCAACTTCTGTTAACTGATTGATAAACAGTATTCACTCAGTGGCCAATAAATTGTCGATCCAGTTTCGTGTGCAGATGGAGTACCTAATAAACTGTGATAAGGATAGCTAGTGCTTAAGAGCATTGGGACAGTAATCATAAGCGTCTCTGGTTCGAATCTCTGAGCCGACTAAGTGAAAAATCAGTCTGTGCCCTTGAGCAAGGTACTTAACCCTAAATGCTGCTCCTCTCTGGATAGGAGCGTCTAATAAATAACAAAAACATTTTAAAAAATGTTATAGTATTTGTTCATAGACCCATATTTCCAAAACCTAGTTATTCAATGTCTTTGTTTCACAGGGGACACCCCTACGCGTCGTTCTCTCAGTGGGATGGGCTTATCATCTGGGGAGCCTCAACAAACATGTTGATGAGACAGAGATGAGTCTCTCCAGATCAGAACAAGTCAAGAAACACCAGCAGAGACGTATGGGGAATAAACCTCACCACTGTAGCTCTGAATGTGGGAAGAGTTTCACAAGACGGAATGACTTCATTTTTCACCAGCGGATTCACACCAGAGAGAAACCATACTGCTGCTCTCAGTGTGCGAAGAGTTTCGCTGCTTCTAAACCTTCAAATCTCATGTGAGAATTCATACAGGGGAGAGTTCTTACCCCTGCCTTGATTGTGGAAAAAGCTTTGCATATTTGGGAGCCCTAAACGAACAAGCTAACACACACTGGAGTGAAGCCTTGTAGCTGTGATCAGTGTGGTAAGGGCTTTGCTGCATCTAACACCTTCAAATCTCATCTGATAATTCATACATGGGAGAAGCCTTACCCCTGCCTTGATTGTGGGAAAAGCTTTGTTAGTGCAGGAGTACTAACCTTACACAAGTGTGTACACACTGGAGAGAAGCCTTATAGCTGTGATCAGTGTGGAAAGACCTTCAGTCAATCAGGGGGCCTGAATTCACACCTGCCAACACACACTAGAGAGAAACTGTCACATTGTATAAGGATTGGAGACCGGTGCAGGAATACGTAATAGGAGGTTTAATTACTCCACCCACAAATACAACATGCCATGAAAAGGCACTGGGACCCGAAACAAACACGTATACATAAACACAGGGATGTAAACCCAAACTAAAGAGCGAGGTTAAACCTCTAATAAATACATGGGCCGAGACCCGTAAGACACTACACGGGACGAGACCCGTAATAACAATTGCACAATACACGCAGCATGAAACCCGAAACAACAAGGCACAGGTACTCACAAGACCAGCGGACATGGAACAATAGTCAACCAAGACAATGGTGAACAGAGGGCACATATATATATACAATTACTAATCAGGGGAATGGGAACCAGGTGTCCATAATGAAACAGTTCAGTGACGCCTAGAGGCCGGTGACATAGACCTCCAGAGATGGTGCACAGAATGAGCAGCAGTACCGGGGGAATCCGTGACAGAAACCTTATGTCTGTCTATGTGGAACTAGCTTTACTCAT
Source organism: Brachymystax lenok tsinlingensis (assembly GCA_030435695.1). Lineage (NCBI taxonomy): Eukaryota > Metazoa > Chordata > Actinopteri > Salmoniformes > Salmonidae > Brachymystax > Brachymystax lenok. Next base: position 110,252,187 of record CM059791.1, read on the forward strand.
TTAGGGCCAATGAAAAAACACCAGAAAGCTAAAACGTGCCATTTTTCATCTCCCTCCTATCCAACATTGGTTCCAGATCCCTAAATAAAGGATCAATAGAAAACATCTAGTGAACAGTCATATCCATCTCCCATTGTTAAACAGTTGCCTTAGTCTGATCACCATGGTAACCTCTGTGGAGAATAATATGCAGCTCAGATCTAGGATCAGGTCTCCCCTGTGTCTATGTAATATCACACATTGGGATCTAAATGGATTAATGTTATCATAGAAAATATCATTGGGGGGATGTTGATAATTGTATCTTCTTTCATACCTATGATACTATTATTAGTAAATGTCATTATGTAGAATAAAGTTTCAACAATTGGTGTATATTTATTTATTCAATTGATCAATGCATTCAATCCATTGTCATTGTCTTCCAAACAAGATATTGCTTTAAATGTATATTTTTATATTTAAATAGATGAAAACGAATCAGCGATGCATTGGATAATAATATAGACGAGGTCAAGGCAAGCACTATGCATACTGTGTCTTGTAACAACAGTTAGTGTTGAGAAGGAAATTTTACTTTGTGCTTGTCTTTGGTGTCATAAACAATCCTTGGTTCCTGCCTGTGCCTGGTAGAGATATGGGAGGGGGGGGGTGACCTCCTTCAGACTATTTGGCAGAACGACCATGTTCCATAAGTTGTGATAGGAGACGGTCCCAGACACATGCCGGAACCAACCCTATGAACTATGACCATGTAAACTGTCTGTAACCAGTCTATAAGGACACTAAATGAGACTGCCCCGATAGAGCTCCTGACAAACATTCACTGTGGCGCATCAAGTTTGTTGGCACCTCTCCAGTTAACTGATAATAAACAATGATTCAATTAAGATTTGACTTTGAATGTCCCTGTGTAAGAATTTCCACAACAATGTAATAACTTTTATATTTATGTAATAAAACTAGTAAATGTAATATCTTGTTGTTTAATATAAAATATTGAATTGTTATTGTAATAACTATTCCATTTAATGTAATAAGTTACGTTGTCAGTCAGATGAGTAACAACTTTTTGAATGAATAACGTAATAACTTCAACCGATCATGTAATAACACCTAAACCAATGTTTAATGTGTTACTTCACTAATGTTAATGCACATACCACCCTCCACCAATTACAAACCCACACACACAAACCTATGTACCTGTGCTCACACACACTCTAATCATCAAATTGTATTGGTCACATAGACATACTTAGCAGATGTTATTGTGGGTGTAGAAATGATTGTGTTCCTAGCTCCAATAGTGCAGTAATATCTAACAATACACAACAATAAACACACATCTAAAAGTAAACAAATGGAATAATTGAAATATACACACCTGTACAATCACACACACATTGATAAAAAATAAATGTTATGAATCTGTTGGGGTGAATGTCAGATTTTGTTTAAGGTCTATGTCCCTGGAGTTGAAAATGTATTCTATCATTGCATCAATGGTAGCTTTCTGTGTGTTATTACTATCTATATTCATCCTTCCATCCCATTCAGTTTACCCATAGAAAAACGTTGAATATTATTTTGGCGATAATACGTATCACATATCAGTTTGCAAACAATGTAAAAAAAAATAAAAATATTGAGTTAATAAAGCTGCATACAATCAAAGTCTCTTTTTTGCTTTCTTAAGGCGGGTGTTTCAGCCTAGCTCAGTGCTTTCTGTTGTGGTAGAGCAACCGGCGGAAAATATGGAGAGTAGGGGTTGGTGATGTTCTCTAGTTGCACCGTGATTGGCTCAGTGTTCTGTCACTCATGGGGACACTACTGTACATCGAAAATTCAAGCCCCTTGGGTGCAGTTACATTAGAAATGCCCATCCAAGAAGGCTTAAGGTCATTAGCCACAGATAAAATGTCAAATCACGTTACAGTAACTTTGATTGGACTGATCATGTCAACATCATACTTTCAAAATCTTAGCTGGCAAGCTAGCAGTCATCATCATGAATCAAGTCAACAATCTACTGGCTATTACTTTTCAATCCTTGTCATATGAAGAGAAATTATAGATAAAATGTATCGGTACTCATCAGCCATTGGACATAAACATTACACAACAAGTTGGAAATTGCAAATTCAACAATGAGTGGTTTGGAATGAATCAGTGTATAACTGCAAGTGTTGCAAAACAATCACTAGCCTCCTATTCAGTGGGGAGGGTGTGTGTTCTAAGTCTGGGTTTAAGGGACTCTTTTCCTAATTCAAAAGGATAAACATCATGAGCCAGAAAAGGTGGAATATATTGGCCATGCTGTCAATCCAGCATGAAATCTGCTGCGTTCAAAACAACTGGAAACTCAGAACTGGGAAATCTCAGACTTCAGTGAGTTCAAGACAACTGAGAACTCAGAATAACACAAGCTCCGACTGGGAAAATACGTTTTGAACGGTCATCCAACTCGGAATTCCAAGTCAGGAACTCTGGCCTCTTTCTAGAGCTCCGACCTGAAGATCACTGATGTCATGATACAACCTTGTTTTTTACAGAGTTTTAAGTTGTCTTGAAAGCACCGTAAATCCAGAGTATGACAGACTTTGATGACAAAGTTTGATCAAATCAAAATCAAATCAAATTTTATTTGTCACATACACATGGTTAGCAGATGTTAACACAGGGCTGGGTCGAGACCCAGGGTCTCGAGCTTAATGACGAGCTTGGAGGGAACTATGGTGTTAAATGCTGAGCTGTAGTCGATGAACAGCATTCTTACATAAGTATTCCTCTTGTCCAGATGGGTTAGGGCAGTATGCAGTGTGATTGCGATTGCGTCGTCTGTGGACCTATTGGGACGGTAAGCAAATTGGAGTGGGTCCAGGGTGTCTGGCAGGATGGAGGTGATATGATCCTTGACTAATCTCTCAAAGCACTTCATGATGACGGAAGTGAGTGCTACGGGGCGATAGTCATTTAGCTCAGTCACCTTAGCTTTCTTGGGAACAGGAACAATGGTGGCCCTCTTGAAGCATGGTTTTGGTAGCGGGCCGTGTCGGTGGCACTGTATTGTCCTCAAAGCGAGCAAAGAAGTTGTTTAGTTTGTCTGGGAGCAGGACGTCATGGTCCGCGACGGGGCTGGTTTTCTTTTTGTAGTCCGTGATTGACTGTAGACCCTGCCACATTCCTCTTGTGTCTGAGCCATTGAATTGTGACTCTACTTTGTCTCTATATTGACGCTTAGCTTGTTTGATTGCCTTGCGGAGGGAGTAGCTGCACTGTTTGTATTCAGTCATGTTTCCGGTAGCCTTTACCTGGTTAAAAGCAGTGGTTCGCGCTTTCAGTTTTGCTTGTGAATGCTGCCATCAATCCATGGTTTCTGGTTGGGGAAGGTTTTGATATTTGCTATGGGTACAACATCACCAATGCATTTGCTAATAAACTCGCTCACCGAATCAGCATATACATCAATGTTGTTGTCAGATGCTATCCGAACATATCCCAGTCCACGTGCTCAAGCAATCTTGAAGCATGGAATCAGATTGTTCGGACCAGCGTTGAACAGACCTGAGAACGGGCGTTTCCTGTTTTAGTTTCTGTTTGTAGGCTGGGAGCAACAAAATGGAGTCATGGTCAGACTTGCGAAAGGAGGGCGGAGAATAGCCTTGTATGCATCACGGAAGTTGGAATAACAGTGGTCCAGGATTTTACCAGCCCGGGTGGCACATTCGATATGCTGGTAAAATTTCGGGAGCCTTGTTCTTAAATTAGCCTTATTAAAATCCCCAGCCACAATAAATGCAGCCTCAGGATATGTGGTTTCCAGTTTACATAGAGTCCGATGAATTTCTTTCAGTGCCGTCGATGTATTAGCTTGAGGGGGATGTACACGGCTGTGATTATAATCGAAGAGAATTCTCTTGGTAGATAATGCGGTCTGCATTTGATTGTAAGGAATTCTATGTCAGGTGAACAAAAGGACTTGAGTTCCTGTATGTTGTTATGATCACACCACGCCTCGTTAATCATAAGACACACACCCCCACCCTTCTTCTTACCAGAGAGATGTTTGTTTCTGTCGGGCGCGATGCGTGGAGAAACCAGGTGGCTGTACCGACTCTGATAACGTGTCCTGAGTGAGCCATGTTTCCGTGAAGCAAAGAACGTTGCAGTCTCGGATGTCTCTCTGAAAGGCAACCTCGATCGGATTTCGTCTACTTTGTTGTCAAGAGACTGTACATTGGCGATTAAAATACTCGGGAGAGGTGCACGATGCGCCCGTCGGCGTAGCTTGACCAAAAGACCGGCGCGTTTCCCTCTTCTCGGCGCGCCGTTGTTTTAAGTAGCCACGTGCATATCCAGTCTGTTGTTGTGTTTGGGTTAACGAAAGGAGAATCCTCTTTGGGAAAGTCGTATTCCTGGTCGTAATGTTGGTAAGTTGACGTTGCTCTTATATCCAATAGTTCCTCCCGGTTGTATGTAATAAAACTTAATATTTTCCGGGGTAACAATGTAAGAAGTAAAACATAAAAAAACAAAATACTGCATGGTTTCCTGAGAACGTGAAGCGAGGCTGCCATCTCTGTCGGCGCCGGAAGATGACAAAATGTGTCCACAAGAAGGACTGCCTCGCCACCTTCCTGTTCAAGTGAGCACAGCACATCAAGGTGAGTCCAAAAATGTATTGTATGCTGTTGCATAAGTGATGTAATATGCAAGGGAGATATGTATACTGTAGCTAAGAAAGTAATACTAAGTGTATGTTGTGTAGTAGGCTGTTAATAGCCCATGTGCTTCACCCTAATAATTTGTTCCCTTACCCCCTCATAACTTAGCCTACAGTTTTGACAGGTTATGGTATGGGCAGGCATAAGCTACAGACAACAAACACCATTGCATTTTATCGATTGTCAATTTGAATGCACAAAAAAAACGCAATGAGATCTTGAGGATGTTGTGGAAATATTCAGTCAATAATATTTATCAAATACCAGAGCCTGTGTGTTCAAATATACTTTATTACAAATTAATATAAGCCGAGCTGGTTCATGAATATATAAAAATCTAAGATGGCGTAGCAATCGGACGTGCATTTTGTCTTGTCCCGTCCCATGTAAATATTGTTTTTTATAATCTTTTTATATATTATTTTTATATATTCTCTTCACATCTTTTTATATATAATTTCTAAAATTCAACTTCAAAACACTTTCCTGCAACCTGCCTCACCCAATGTGGTTTTCAAGTAGTAATCCACCTCGAATCCAGAGTCGCCCAACAAATGCTAGCTAACTTCACTAGCTAACGCTAGCAATAGCTTACCATTGCTAGCGGGCATCAGCTAACCTTTAGCTTGGAAAAGCTCTCGCCGTTCGTATAACGCGACTCAAACCAGAGCTTACCGGACCTATTTTTTCTCTCCATATCCCACGGATTCCAACCGCAAGTTGGACATTTTTCACCTGGATCTTGCAGCTAGCTAGCTGCTACCCGAGTGCCTATTGGCTAATGTCGGTCCCGGAGCAATGCTCCAATTAGCCCGGAGCTAGCCTACGTTAAGCCCATCTTCCGGCGAGCTGAAGAGTCCCAGCAGCCACCCCTGGGCTACAACACCTATCCGGACCTGTTTCTACAGCCGCTGCGGAGCCCCTCCGGGCATTCATGACTGCACCACCGACGTTATCCGTCCGAGGGGGGTATTCAACTGGCCCTCCGTCGCGACGTCACCTGAAAGCCCATCAGCTAACTGCGGCCTGCTAACATTTGCTGTCTAGAGCATATCGGCTGCTAGCTAAACAGGTCCATCTGACAATTTCTTGGGCCACTATTACCTATTTTGCCAATTGGCCTGGTCCCCTTCACCACATGGAACCCCACTAACCCATCACGACTGGTCTACCGACAGAAACGCACGAGGAGGCTATAAACAGACTTCCTCCTGCTTTGTTAGCCGGCCTGCTAGCCTTTGCTAGCTTGCTGTCCCCGGCTAGCTGTCTGAATCGCCGTGTCCCCAACCAGCCTCACTACTCACTGGACCTTAATGATCACTCGGCTAAGCATGCCTCTCCTCAATGCCAATATGCCTAGTCCATTGCTGTTCTGGTTAGTGTTTATTGTCTTATTTCACTGCAGAGCCTCTAGCCCTGCTCAATATGCCATATCCAACCCTTTAGTTCCACCACCCACACATGCGATAACATCACCTGGTTTAAATGTTTCTAGAGACAATATCTCTTTCATCATCACTCAATGCCTAGGTTTACCTCTACTGTATTCACGTCCTACCATACCTTTGTCTGTACATTATGGCTTTAATCTATTTTATCGCTCCCTGAAACCTGTTATTTTTACTCTCTGTTCAGGACGTCCTAGACGACCAGTCATTATAGCCTTTAGCCGTACCCTTATCCTACTCCTCCTCTGTTCCTCTGGTGATATAGAGGTTAATCCAGGCCCTGCAGTGCCTAGCTCCACTCCTATTCCCCAGGCGCTCTCATTTGTTGACTTCTGCAACCGTAAAAGCCTTGGTTTCATGCATGTTAACATTAGAAGCCTCCTCCCTAAGTTTGTTTTATTCACTGCTTTAACACACTCTGCCAACCCGGATGTCCTAGCCGTGTCTGAATCCTGGCTTAGGAAGACCACCAAAAACGCTGAAATCTCCATCCCTAACTACAACATTTTCAGACAAGATAGAACGGCCAAAGGGGGCGGTGTTGCAATCTACTGCAGAGATAGCCTGCAGAGTTCTGTGTTACTATCCAGGTCTGTACCCAAACAATTTGAACTTTTGTTTCTAGAAAGGTGGATTTTTAAAAGCAAGTCTCTCACTGTTGCCGGTTGCTATAGACCACCCTCTGCCCCCAGCTGTGCTCTGGACACCATATGTGAACTGATTGCCCCCCACCTATCTTCAGAGATCGTGCTGCTAGGTGACCTAAACTGGGACATGCTTAACACCCCGGCCATCCTACAATCTAAGCTTGATGCCCTCAACCTCACACAAATCATCAATGAACCTACTAGGTATAACCCCAAAGCCGTAAACACGGGCACCCTCATAGATGTCATCCTAACTAACTTGCCCTCCAAATACACCTCTGCTGTTTTCAACCAAGATCTCAGTGATCACTGCCTCATTGCCTGCATCCGTAATGGGTTTGCGGTCAAACGACCTCCCCTCATTACTGTCAAAACGTTCCTTAAAAAACTTCAGCATGCAGGCCTTTCTAATCAACCTGGCCCGGGTATCCTGGAAGGATATTGACCTCATCCCGTCAGTAGAGGATGCCTGGTTATTCTTGAAAAGTGCCTTCCTCACCATCTTAAATAAGCATGCCCCATTAAAGAAATTTAGAACCAGGAACAGATATAGCCCTTGGTTCTCTCCAGACCTGACTGCCCTTGACCAGCACAAAAACATCCTGTGGCGTTCTGCATTAGCATCGAACAGCCCCCGTGATATGCAACTTTTCAGGGAAGTCAGGAACCAATATACACTGGCAGTTAGGAAAGCCAAGGCTAGCTTTTTCAAGCAGAAATTTGCTTCCTGTAATACAAACTCAAAAAAGTTCTGGGACACTGTAAAATCCATGGAGAATAAGAGCACCTCCTCCCAGCTGCCCACTGCACTGAGGATAGGAAACACTGTCACCACCGATAAATCCACAATAATTGAGAATTTCAATTAGCATTTTTCACGGCTGGCCATGCTTTCCACCTGGCTACCCCCTACCCGGTCAACAGCCCTGCACCCCCCTCAGCAACTCGCCCAAGCCTCCCCCATTTCTCCTTCTCCCAAATACAGTTAGCTGATGTTCTGAAAGAGCTACAAAATCTGGACCCCTACAAATCAGCTGGGCTAGACAATCTGGACCCTTACTTTCTAAAATTATCTGACGCAATTGTTGCAACCCCTATTATTAGCCTGTTCAACCTCTCTTTCGTGTCGTCTGAGATTCCCAAAGACTGGAAAGCAGCTGCGGTCATCCCCCTCTTCAAAGGGAATCTCACCGTACCTTCTCCGCTATGCAATCTGGTTTCCGAGCTGGGCATGGGTGCACCTCAGCCACGCTCAAGGTCCTAAGCGACATCATAACCGCCATCGATAAGAGACATTACTGTGCAGTCGTTTTCATTGATCTGGCCAAGGCTTTCGACTCATTAAGTGTCAATCACCACATCCTTATCGGCAGACTCGACAGCCTTGGTTTCTCAAATAACTACTTCTCCAATAGAGTTCAGTGTGTCAAATCGGAGGGCCTGTTGTCCGGGCCTCTGGCAGTCTCTATGGGGGTGCCACAGGGTTCAATTCTAGGGCCGACTCTCTTCTCTGTATACATCAATGATACCGCTTTTGCTGCTGGTGATTCTCTGATCCACCTCAACGCAGACGACACCATTCTGTATACTTCTGGCCCTTCTTTGGACACTGTGTTAACAAACCTCCAAACGAGCTTCATTGCCATACAACACTCCTTCCGTTGCCTCCAACTGCTCTTAAATGCAAGTTAAACTAAATGCATGCTCTTCAACTGATCGCTGCCCGCAACTGCCCGCCCGTCCAGCATCACTACTCTGGACGGTTCTGACTTAGAATTTGTGGGCAACTACAAATACCTAGTTGTCTGGTTAGACTGTAAACTCTCTTTCCAGACTCACATTAAGCATCACCAATTCAAAATTAAATCTAGAATCAGCTTCCTATTTCGCAACAAAGCATCCTTCACTCATGCTGCCAAACATACTCTCGTAAAGCGGACTATCCTACCGATTCTTGACTTCAGCGATGTCATTTACAAAATAGCCTCCAACACTCTACTCAACAAATTGGATGCAGTCTATCACCGTGCCATCCATTTGTCACCAAAGCCCCATATACTACCCACCACTGCGACCTGTATGCTCTCGTTGGCTGGCCCTCACTTCATTTTTGTCGCCAAACCCACTGGCTCCAGGTCATATCTAAGTCTTTGCTAGGTAAAGCCCCGCCTTATCTTAGCTCACTGGTCACCATAGCAGCACCCACCCGTAGCACGCGCTCCAGCAGGTATATTTCACTGGTCACCCCCAAAGCCAATTCCTGCTTCGGCCGCCTTTCCTTCCAGTTCTCTGCTGCCAATGACTGGAACAAATTGCAAAAATCTGTGAAGCTGGAGTCTCATTTCTCACTAACTTTAAGCATCAGCTGTCAGAGCAGCTTACAGATCATTGAACCTGTAAATAGCCCACCTGTAAATAGCCCACCCAACTACCTCATCCCCATATTGTTTTATTGTTTTCTTCTTTGCACCTCAGTATCACTATTTGCACATTCATCTTCTGCACATCTATCACTCCTGTTTAATTGCTAAATTGTAATTACTTCGCCACTACGGCCTATTTATTGCCTTACCTCCCTAATCTTACCTCATTTGCACACACTGTATATAGACTTTTCTATTGTGTTGTTGACTGTACGTTTGTTTATTCCATGTGTAACTCTGTGTTGTTGTTTGTGTCGCTTTGCTTTATCTTGGCCAGGTCGCAGTTGTAAATGAGAGCTTGTTATCAACTGGCCTACCTGGTTAAATAAAGGTGAAATAAAATAAAAATAAAATAAATGGATAATAATATCCATGAGATCAAGGCAAGAACTATGCATACTGTGTCTTGTAACAACGGTTAATGTAATAACTTAGATTTATAATGTAATAAAACCGGTTAATGTAATATCTTGTTGGTTAATATGATTAAACGTTGAATTGTCGTAATAACTTCTTCCATCAGGTAACAACTTTTTCATGAATAACGTAATAACTTCAACCGATCATGTAATAACACCTGAACCAATGTTTAATGTGTTACTAATGTTAATGCACATACCACCCTCCACCAATTACAAAGCCACACACACAAACCTATGTACCTGTACTCTTACACAAATACAAGCACACAGTTATAGACACACGCATTGATAAAAGTTGTTTTTTTTTTATCTGTAGTTCTTATAGTCAATGAGACAGGGGGCTCGGTCAGGCAAGAGGAAGAAGGATTGGGAAACTGCAAATAACAATAAGCTGAACTCCGCCTAGCAGAAACATCTGTGTATTAGTGTAGCGTGGTTCGTTCTGCGTTTTGTATTTTTATTTAGGACACTGACACAACTGGAGGTCTGCTGGTTGGATTCTCTTTTTTTGCCCTGCACACGAAGTGACAACAAACAAAATGTTAGCCCTTGGTACCGTTACAGCTCTCGGGCACCTGCGTGAGCACATGGAAACTGACTCAAACACTTTTTATTTTTTATTTCACCTTTATTTAACCAGGTAGGCAAGTTGAGAACAAGTTCTCATTTACAACTGCGACCTGGCCAAGATAAAGCAAAGCAGTTCGACACATACAACAAAACAGAGTTACACATGGAGTGAAACAAACATACAGTCAATAATACAGTAGGAAAAAAACAAATCTATATACAATGTGTGCAAATGAGGTAGGATAAGGAACATAAGGCAATAAATAGGCCATGGTGGCAAAGTAACTACAGTATAGCAATTTAACACTGGAATGGTAAATGTGCAGTAGATGAATGTGCAAAGTAAAAATACTGGGGTGCAAAGGAGCAAGATAAATAAATGACTATGGTAGAGGATGAGGTAGTTGGTTGGGTTATGTACAGGTGCAGTGATCTGTGAGCTGCTCTGACAGCTGGTGCTTGAAACTAGTGAGGGAGATAAGTGTCTCCAGTTTCAATAATTTTTGTAGTACACTGTCCCAAGTACTCACGAGTTACAATAGGTACCCTAGTTGGCGAGCTCGGTGAAACTTGTTAACATAAATCTTTATATTGTCCACATTGTAACAAAATGTATGGTTGCATAACAGCACATTGTGTAACATTACCACGGTTTTATATTGACAAATTATAGAGCCAAGGACAACATACCTTGCTAGTTGAAAGTCAGGCAAAAGAGAACAATAAGAGGGTACGTAAATACAGATAACCCGCGATGGACCAAACCAAAATATACAAAACTTTTACAATCAGGTGTATTTACAATATAGATATGAAAAAGTGTTTGTACACAAAAAATAACATTAGCTATGCAGCTGTAATTCAATAAAAAAATTATTTAATTATTATTATTATTATTATCAAATTATTAACATCCCCTCTTGACCTGGCCTATTTGAACTGGTCCTTGTGTGCAACTTGGTGCATAATCTAGGGGAACAACATCACACTGCTACATTCACCCCCACTAGAATATAGGCACAAAACAAAACACATTACCTCGAAGGTAACAAAGCAAAGAAACAAAAAAAACATTTCACACCCACAGGGCGACAGAGTAACCCAGTGTAGTCCCTTAATTCTAGACCCACAAATGGTCAATCAGGTGAAAAGCTATCCCGTGAAGGATTAGGAAAAATAAGGGATAGCTAATCCCTTAGTTAACCGTATACAAAAAATGCCAAATACATTTTATGCTGATGAACTACACACAAAGTTACATGAATTGTCAAAGATATTAGACAAACCCACAAATCACTCTAAGACCCACTTAGATTACTAGACAAAAAAAAGAAAAGGTAGGCAATATCCTACCATCACTGAGAAACCAAGACCTGTTTCATTTCCTGTGTAGACATAGTTTGGATTAGCCTATTCACTGGTTTAATAAGTCTACCTAGTCTAGTCCGAACACCCTCACCCAAAAACCTAGCAGGAATGTCACGGACAGCACTAACCGTGCTCAGAGGTCTAACCTCACGATGGGGAGTACTACAGATTGGCATATCCAGAGCCAGCACACTTTCAGTTACAGACTCAACACTAGTAGTGTCAGACGACTGATCAGAATCCTGGTAGATTGTCACAGACCACACTGACGAAGCATCTTCAACCAAGGTAACATCATGTGTCACAGCATCATCCACACTGAATGGAGTTTCGCTATCAGAACTCTTGTAGTCTTCGGGGACATCTCTGCTCCACTTCTTCTGAGCACACCTCACTCAAGGGGACTTCATACGGTTGTTCCACTTCTCTTCCATCAGCTGGGACTTTACCATCCTCTTGGAGTATCCTCCCAGAAGACTCAGGAAGGCTTGCTACCCAGTGGACAGTCATGGCGTCACTCCCATCCACTCTGCAGACCTCTCAGAGATCACGCCACCACTCGATAGAGATCCGTGACCCTCAGGTTCCTCCCAAGAAGGCAAAGGCAGAAAGTTGACTGGTATAATCAGGTTCCTATGCACAGTTTTGATGCGTCCAGTGGTAGGGTGTTGGATACGATATGTGTTCAGTGAGCCGTTCTTCTCAACAACTATGTACACCACACTGTCCCAGCGATCAGCCAGTTTCTTCTTGCCCTTCTCTCCCTTGTTGGCAAGTAGAACTCTGTCTCCCTTCTCTACCGAATTACCCTTAGACCGTCTGTTGTAGACCTCGGCTTGTCTCTTTTGTTGCTTACTGGCATGCTGCTGGGCCAATGTCATGGCCTCTCTCAGATCCTCACCCAGAGACTGGACATACTTATCCACATCTACTGTGTCCCCATCCAACAGCACACTTTCAAACATAACATCTACCGGCAACCTAGGGTTGCGTCCAAACATCAAGAAGAAGGGCGGAAACCCAGTAGTCTCGTGAACCGTGCAGTTATAGGAGAATGTCAATGTGTTCAACATCTGAGGCCATTAAGCCTTGAACCTAGCTGGCAGAGCTCTAATCATCCCACCCAGTGTGCGATTCAGACGTTCTGCTTGACCGTTACCCATGGGATGATGTGGTGTGGGACTTTTCAACACCAGATAACTGAAGTAATTCTGCAATAAGTGAACTCTCAAAGTTAGCACCCCTGTCAGAATGGATACAATCAGCGAGCCCATAAATGCAGAAGAAATTATTCCAGAGAACACGGGCAACAGTCTTAGCAGTCTGGTTCGGACATGGATACGCACAGGCCAGCTTAGTAAAGTGATCAGTCACTACTAACACATCAATAGACTTGTTGTTTGAATCTTCTGCAGTCCAGAAATCAATACACACGAGTTCCAAAGGTGCCGTTGTCACAATGGAGACAAGCGGAGCTCTTGCTTCAGGCTCAGGTGCTTTACTCAACACACATCTCTTACAGTGGGCCACGTATTCCTTGACATCCTTCAACACGAGGTCTCTCAAAGACACAGGTACGACATACTGGAATATTTTCTTCTTACTCACTGGGTGTTTTGAAACACGATACAGAATCCCTAACCGCGTGGTGAGTTTTCCCCACTGTCTCAGAGTGTTAACTGTTTCTTTAGCTTCAAGGACTCGCTCTCTCCTAGATGGGCACCGGCCTCTATCTACAAAGAACATGACTCTGCTGATGATAGGACCCAGTGACTGGTTATCATACAGCTCCTTGTGTGTAAGGACAGGTAAAGGGCTCTGACCCATGGACATCAACTTCTCAAGGTGCTGCACATGTGAAACGGCCCTCACTGTGGCACCATCATCCCATCGGCGGTGAGCATGGAGGACAGCAGACACCTCTTCACAGGAAACCAACCCACTGACATCGTCTCCAGCTCTACTCAACTCACTCCCAGGAGCCATAGACGTTCTACAGCCAGCCTCGGGCTGCTCACAGGAGAGGCGGAACATGTCTTGAACATCATCCACTCGAAGAACTCTGGCTTCCTCCAGCAGGACATCATATGGAATTCTTGGCAGTCGGTGCAGAACTTTGGAGTGGACAAATGGCTCTCTGCTCAAAGCATCAGCAACGACATTCTTGGGCCCTGGTATGTCCTGGATATCAAAATCAAAGGGTGCCAGCTTTACAACCCATCTCTGCTCGCATGCATAAAGTCTTGGCTTTGTAAGAATATATTTGAGTGGATTGTTGTCGGTCCACACAGTAAACTTATGCCCTCGCAGCCAATGGCTGAATTTATCATGAATGGTCAATTTCATGGCTAGAAATTCCAGCCGGTGAGCAGGATACTTGGATTGTGTATGATTGAGAGATTTACTAGCAAAAGCTATTACCTCAGTCAAGAGCATATGCATTGTGTGTGCTGAGAAAATATACAATGTAGGCCTACTGTCAGTATTTGTCATCATATTGAGAAAATAAGATGTCCACACAGGCCTATCTCAGGATATTGAATGATTCCATATCCATCCATAGGAAATGTCCATGTGTGATATTCAGATTAATACCAATATCATATTCCCCATAAAAGAAAATCGTTTTGATATCGTTTTTTACATTAAAACATTGGAAAAAGACATCTGGATTCAGAATCTGTTAAATTCAAATCTCCCTACCATCATATTTTAGCCAATATGACACCATTGTCGATTGAAACTTGCAAATCAACTTGATTGGAGATACACAACACACGTCGTGAGCTGTCTAGCCGTTACGAGTACCATATACCAGATTTCTAACAGGGTCCTTAGCAATTGAGTTTTCAGGGTAATTTCTGTGCCTACCAAGCTCAAATTCTAGACGTCAGATTAAAACGAGAATATACAGTCTGCTGGCTGTTGCCCTCTAATAGCTAAAATCAGTTTTGAACTAACTGTTAAAGTATGTTTAGAATTGACCATGGATAGTCAAAGGTAATTGTCTGCAGCGTTCACAAGGTGAATAGCTCAATTGATTGTGATTGTCTTGCATTGTAAAATACGAGTACAGTTAAAGCAAAGTACAAGAAAATGGTTGTCATTGAATTAATTAAAGGTTGAATACCTTAAGGTCAAATAACTCTGCAATAGAAACGTAACAAAGATATCCCCATGTACAATAGAGCCATGTCTTTCTTGTGCCATTACAGCTTGTTTCTAGCCTAAAGCATTGCAGTTGTGCATCCTATACATTTACATAATCAGGGTTTGGGGGGCATTAGCCCCGAGTTATCCCTGTGAATCCACCATGGCTCCTCTCACCTCCAGTAGTAGATCTAGAAGTATTGGAGAGACTACAGAAAGATAGGGAGTGTGTTGATCCATCTGATTTGTTTAAGGGAGTCTAGAAAATAATTTTGTATTATGTCATGAGTCTATTTAAACTGTACATTACACGTTTCACTGTTTTAGTATCACCCTGAATAATAGTAAAGGCATTATGTCCACGTGTGGTTGTATTGTTTTTATATTTTCAAATAAAAAATCACAAATCTAAGGTATTTATAGAAACAACAAAAACAGCATGGTTAGAGAAATTAGGTCATGGCTAGATGGCTTTATAGGGCTTATAGCGGTCCTATGATTGCAGGCTAAGGAACTTCTTATTCGATCAAATAAACATCACATAGCAAATGAGTCATTCGTTTTTTGCTTGACCAAATTCAACACTCTCATTGACCTCCAAAAAAAACTCCTTGCCTGGTGGAGCGAAAAAACGAACGCCACCTGCTGGAGAGGAACATATTTTCACTTGAGGTAGGCCTTTCTCTTTGACTCTTCTCTGACAACGTTCTCTTCGAGCGTCCAGATATTTTTATTGTCTGTTAATAAAATACAGATTACAGCTGCGCCATCCTTGCAGTGAAACAGTAAAGTCGGAGGTGTGTTCAATCCGCCGTCTGCAGTGGCCATACAGCATTTACGGCGATGCAACCTTGGCAGAAGTCAGGGAATTCATGCTTCACGGAGCAGAGCTGTTGTGAAGGAAGGAAGGGGTCTTCTTCTTCTTTGGTATTATGGCGGTCTGCAAACAATTGTTATAGATGCACGACTCCAACTGATTTGTCTATTTATCAGCCTACTATTTCGCAATAAATAGAGTGATAACATACAGAAAGTGTAAGGAATTTCCCCCCTATGTTCATACAAGAGACAACATGAAACTTCTTTGATCAGAGGTTAGTTTGTTTAATAAGGATTGAGACCCGGAGGATACACTTACATCAATTTGCAAGCAAGACACTCAGTTCTCAAGATGGTGTTTTCCCTTTTTATCCCCTACTATGGTTCACCCCACCCAGGGTGATGTCCCTTAACTTTAATACAATATAAGCTCATAATTAATAGTTGCTAATACACAGATGTTTCTGCTAGGTGGAGTTCAGCTTATTGTTATTTGCAGTTTCCCAATCCTTCTTCCTCTTGCCTGACCGAGCCCCCTGTCTCATTGACTATAAGAACTACAGATGAAGTGTTATTATTATTATTTTTAATCAATGCGTGTGTCTATAACTGTGTGCTTGTGTTTGTGTGTTAGTACAGGTACATAGGTCTGTGTGTGTGGGTTTGTAATTGGTGGAGGGTGGTATGTGCATTAACATTAGTGAAGTAACACATTAAACATTGGTTCAGGTGTTATTACATGATTGGTTGAAGTTATTACGTTAATCATTAAAAAAGTTGTTACCTGATACTGTAACTTATTACATTAAATGGAAAAGTTATTACTATAACAATTCAACATTTTATAATATTAACCAACAAGATATTACATTTACAGGTTTTATTACATTATAAATCTAAGTTATTACATTAACCGTTGTTACAAGACAGTATGCATAGTTCTTACCTTGACCTCATGGATATTATTATCCAATGTATTATTGATTAGTTTAAGGAGCATTTTAAATCAATATAGATATATAAAATATACCATTTAAGTGCTAACTTCTTGTTTAGAAGATAATGGATTGAATGTATTAATACATTTAATACATGAATATACACCTATTGCTGAAACATTATTCTACTTTGACATTTAATAATAGTATCATGAGTATATGAAAGTAGATTCAATTATCAACCTCCACACACACACAGGTTCACTGTGACATTTTCTATGATAACATTAATCCATTTACATCCCAATGTGTGATATTACATAGACACAGGGGAGACCTGATCCTAGATCAGAGCTGCATATTATGTACCACAGAGGTTACCATGGTGATCAGACTAAGGCAACTGTTTTAGAATAGGAGATGGATATGACTGTTCACTAGATGTTTTCTACTGATCCTTTATTTAGGGATCTGGAACCGGTGCCGGAAGGGAGGATGATGAAATACAGCATGTTTGTGCTTTCTGTTTTTTACTCATTGGCCCTAAATAAACAAAGCTCTTCCCACCTAGACAGACATGTTTCTCCTCCAGTGTGTCTAGTGTGAATAAAGGGTCCAATATTGACTGAAGCGCTTCCCACACTGATCACAGCTATAAGGCTTCTCCAGTGTGTGTTCGCTGGTGTCTAGTCAGGGAGGAAACTGCAGCAAAGCTCTTCCTACACCGATCACAGCTATAAGGCTTCTCTCCAGTGTGTGTTCGCTGGTGTGACTTCAGGTTCCCTGATTGAGCAAAGCGCTTTCCACACTGATCACAGATATAAGGCTTCTCTCCTGTGTGTGTTCGCTGGTGTCTAGTTAGTTTTTCTGATACAGCAAAGCTCTTCCCACACTGACCACAGCTATAAGGCTTCTCTCCAGTGTGTGTTCGCTGGTGTATAGTTAGTTTTTCTGATACAGCAAAGCTCTTCCCACACTGACCACAGCTATAAGGCTTCACTCCAGTGTGTGTTCGCTGGTGTACAGTCAGGGAGGAAACTACAGCAAACCTCTTCCCACACTGATCACAGCTATAAGGCTTCTCTCCAGTGTGTATCCGCTGGTGTCTAGTTAGTTGTTCTGATATAGCAAAGCTCTTCCCACACTGATCACAGCTATAAGGCTTCACTCCAGTGTGTATTAGCTGGTGTGTAGTCAGGCTGCCTGACTGATTGAATCTCTTCCCACACTGATCACAACTATAAGGCTTCACTCCAGTGTGTATTCGCCGGTGTTTAGTCAGGTGGCCTGACTGATTGAATCTCGTTCCACACTGATCACAGCTATAAGGCTTCTCTCCAGTGTGTACACGCTTGTGTATGGTTAGGGCTCCTGCACTAACAAAGCTTTTCCCACAATCAAGGCAGGGGTAAGGCTTCTCCCCTGTATGAATTCTTACATTAGATTTGAAGGTGTTAGATGCAGCAAAACTCTTCCCACAATGATCACAGTGAATAATGAAGCCACTCAGGCTTGTGAAACTCCTCCCACAGTCAGAGCAGCAGTGGTGAGGTTTCTTCCCTGTACGTCTCTGCTGGTGTTTCTTGAGATGTTCTGATCTGGAGAGACTCTTCTCGGTCTCATCAGCAACATGATGTTGTTGAGGCTCCCCAGATGATAAGCCCCTCCCACTGAGAGAACAACGGTTAGAGGTGTCCCCTGTGAAACAATGACATTGAATAACTAGGTTTTGGAAAAAGGTCCATAAATAGTATTATTTTTGTCAAAATGATTTGTTATTTAGCAGACGCTCTTATACAGAGCGACTTACAGGAGCAATCAGTGTTAAGTACCTTGCTTAAGAGCACACAGATTTTTACCTAGTTGGCTCAGAGATTCAAACCAGCAACCTTGCGATTACTGGCATTAACCACTAGGCTACCTGCCGCCCTCTTCATTAAATACACTCTTTGGGCAGTGTATTAAGTACACCCCCCTCCATTCACAAAACTGGATCAACAATTTACTGGCCACTGAGTGAATACTGTTTATCAATCAATTAACAGAAGTTGCAGAAGCAGATTTTAGTCTAATCCACACACCCCATTGTTCTTACTTGATGAAATCAAATCTCCCTCCTCGTGTTCTTCTCTCACAGTTCCACTCTGCCCTGCTGTTTTCCTGCAGTCGACCAGCCTCACAGACACCCTCTTCAGACCCAGCAGTAAGGCGCTACCAGGAGAGTTGCAACCAGGGGATTCCGGCAGGGTGGAGGGGGACGGGCTAGCTCTGTCCTGGTGACCACAGGAAGTATTGTACATAGAATATCATTAGACCAAACATTTGATTGCCGTGAATTCTTATATCTTGTGCAATCATTCACTACTTTCCACAAATTTACAGTTTTTTTAAATCACTTTAGCACATTTTTTAAATGTATGTGGTTTATATCGTTTTTTTACTCGTAGTACAAATGCCAAAACTGATAACACTTGTAATGCCCCCTTGTCTTATGTTCAGAACCTTTGATTGAGCATTCATTGGAGTTGAACACATCTTTCACCCGAGTTAGTCTTGGTTAACCAAGAACTAAAGTCTCACGGAATTGGTCAGCCGCTCGGTTAAGTTCTGGGTTCATTCATGTTAGGGGAGATTAGGAGATGCTAGAACGAGGAGCAGAACCAGAATGTGGAGCTCCTCTCGATCTTAAAATGTCCCCTCCCCTCCCGAAATGTGAAAGATGATAACACCTGCGAAAATAGCCAAACACCAGAACTACTGCTGCTCGTTATTCCACGTTTGCAGCATGTTGAGAAAAATGTCAGTCTTTTTGTTTCAGTATCCTTACAGAGCACATACGTAGAAGAAACCATGAGATATAGTTGTATTGTGGCATGTAGCAGAAGACTACAGTAAAAAGGTATTGGTGAAGCCTGGTGCAATTTCTGCCCCATGCAACATTGCTCAAGATCCACTTGTCTATGTGACTTTACTGTAACAGCATCCTCATCTAAACTCACCAGCTTACAGTGTATCAACAACATCAAATCAAATTTTATTTGTCACATACACATGTTTAGGAGATGTTAATGCGAGTGTAGCGAAATGCTTGTGCTTCTAGTTCCGACCATGCAGTAGTATCTAACAAGTAATCGAACAATTTCACAACAACTACCTTACACACACAAGTGTAAAGGAATGAATAATATATACATAAAAATATATGGATGAGCGATGACCGAACGGCATAGGCAAGATGCAGTAGATGGTATAGAGTACAGTATATACATATGAGATGAGTCATGTAGGGTATGTAAACATTATATAAAGTGGCATTGTTTAAAGTAGCTAGTTATACATTTATTACATCAAATCTTTAATTATTATTAAAGTGGCTAGAGATTTGAGTCAGTATGTTGGCAGCAGCCACTCAATGTTATTGATGGCTGTTTAACAGTCTGATGGGCTTGAAATAGAAACTGTTTTCAGTCTCTCGGTCCCAGCTTTGATGCACCTGTACTGACCTCGCCTTCTGGATGATAGCGGGGTGAACAGGCAGTGGCTTGGGTGATTGTTGTCCTTGGTGATCTTTTTGGCCTTCCTGTGACATCGGGTGGTGTAGGTGTCCTGGAGGGCAGGTAGTTTGCCCCCGGTGATGCGTTGTGCAGACCTCACTACCCTCTGGAGAGCCTTACGGTTGTGGGTGGAGCAGTTGCCGTACCAGGCAGTGATACAGCCCGACATGATGCTCTCGATTGTGCATCTGTAGAAGTTTGTGAGTGTTTTTGGTGACAAGCCGAATTTCTTCAGCCTCCAGAGGTTGAAGAGGCGCTGTTACGCCTTCTTCTCCACGCTGTCTGTGTGGGTGGACCATTTTAGTTTGTCCGTGATGTGTACGCTGAGGAACTTAAAACATTTCACATTCTCCACTACTGTCCCGTCGACATGGATAGGGGGCTGTTTCCTGAAGTCCACAATTAGCTCATTTGTTTTGTTGATGTTGAGTGAGAGGTTATTTTCCTGACACCACACTCCGAGGGTCCTCACCTCCTCCCTTTAGGCAGTCTTGTTGTTGTTGGTAATCAAGCCTACCACTGTAGTGTTGTCTGCAAACTTGATGATTGAGTTGGAGGCGTGCATGGCCACGCAGTCATTGGTGAACAGGGAGTACAGGAGAGGGCTGAGAACACCCTTGTGGGGCCCCAGTGTTGAGGATCAGTGGGGTGGAGATGTTGTTTCCTACCCTCACCACCTGGGAGCGGCCCGTCAGGAAGTCCAGTTCGCAGTTGCACAGGGCGGGGTCGAGACCCAGGGTCTTGAGCTTAATGACAAGTTTGGAGGGTACTATGGTGTTAAATGCTGAGCTGTAGTTGATGAACAGCATTCTTACATAGGTATTCCTCTTGTCCAGATGGGTTAGGACAGTGTGCAGTGTGATTGCGATTGTGTCGTCTGTGGACCTATTGGGGCGGTAAGCAAATTGGAGTGGGTCTAGGATGTCAGGCAGGGTGGAGGTGATATGATCCTTGACTAGTCTCTCAAAGCACTTCATGATGACAGAAATGAGTGCTACGGGGCGATAGTCATTTAGCTCAGTTACTTTAGCTTTCTTGGGAACAGGAACAATGGTGGCCCTCTTGAAGCATGTGGGAACAGCAGACTGGGATAAGGATTGATTGAATATGTCCGTAAACACACCAGCCAGCTGGTCTGCGCATGCTCTGAGGACGCGGCTAGGGATGCCGTCTGGGCCGGCAGCCTTGCGAGGGTTAACAAATTGAAATGTTTTACTCACGTTGGCTGCGGTGAAGGAGAGCCCGCAGGTTTTGGTAGCGGGCCGTGTCGGTGGCACTGTATTGTCCTCAAAGCGAGCAAAGAAGTTGTTTAATTTGTCTGGGAGCAAGACATTGTGGTCCGCTATGGGGCTGGTTTTCTTTTTGTAGTCCGTGATTGACTGTAGACCCTGCCACATACCTCTTGTGTCTGAGCCGTTGAATTGCGACTCTACTTTGTCTCTATACTGACGCTTAGCTTGTTTGATTGCCTTGCGGAGGGAATAGCTACACTGTTTGTATTCGGTCATGTTTCCAGTCGCCTTACCCTGATTAAAAGCAGTGGTTCGCGCTTTCAGTTTTGCGCGAATGCTGCCATCAATCCACGGTTTCTGGTTGGGGAAGGTTTTAATAGTCGCTGTGGGTACAACATCACCGATGCACTTGCTAATAAACTCGCTCACCGAATCAGCGTATTCATCAATGTTATTGTCCGACGTAATGCAGAACATATCCCAGTCCACGTGATCGAAGCTGTCTTGAAGCGTGGTATCAGATTGGTTGGACCAGTGTTGAACAGACCTGAGCACAGGAGTTTCCTGTTTTAGTTTCTGTCTATAGGCTGGGAGCAGCAAAATGGAGTTGTGGTCAGATTTTCCCGAAAGGATGGCGGGGGAGGGCTTTATATGCGTCGCGGAAGTTAGAGTAACAATAATCCAATATTTTGCCAGCCCTGGGACAATCGATATGCTGGTAAAATTTAGGGAGCCTTGTTTTCAGATTAGGATATGTGGTTTCCAGTTTACATGGAGTCTAATGAAGTTATTTCAGGGCCGTCGATGTGTCTGCTTGAGGGGGATATACACGACTGTGATTATAATCGAAGAGAATTCTCTTGGTAGATAATGGGGTCAGCATTTGATTGTAAGGAATTCTAGGTCAGGTGAACAAAAGGACTTGAGTTCCTGTATGTTTTTATGATCACACCACGTCTCGTTAATTATAAGGCAAACACACCCGCCCTTCTTCTTACCAGAGAGATGTTTGTTTCTGTCGGTATTCAAAGCTTGAGTGATAGTTGAGTTCAACCATTGAGATAGCAAAATTCTCGTGACAACTTGGTCCTTCGAGCCGGATCGCAATACCTGTTTCTGTCATCCCAGGGAACATCGTGCACAGGCGGATCAGGGATCCGTAAAACAAAGACCTGACCTCTGAAATTGAGGGTCTATTTCAGGCCGGTGTCGAACTGGTACACGACAGAAACGGTGACGAGATCCAACCAACATATTGAATTCCCAGCTGCAAAGATAAGGTCAGTAGTCTTTATTCATTGATTTGGGGGGTAAAATCTAAACGTGTATTAGATATTTATAATAACTCGTAAAAACGTTGTTTAAATACTAGTATCGGCAAAAGTGAATATTGTCTAGATCCAGTGAATATTTGAGTTTGGTATACCGTGTCCAGGAGTTTTGTGTAGAGAAAGTCCATGAATAACTAGTATCTATGCTTACGAGAGACGGCACTAAACCTCAAATAACAGTAAGGATTGGGGTCCTCGACGACCCGGGGGTACTTGAGGCCATTACCAAATAAACTATCTGATACTGAGATTGTCTGGGACAATCGAGGAAAGTATCAGGAGGGGACTAACTCGTAAATCTATGAGATAGAACTTAAGTACGTCAAAAGTCGTAAGACACGATAGATCCGATAAAAAGGTTTGAACTCGTGCACATGTGAGACATTAAATCTATTTAAAAGGCATCTATTAGAAGTCATAGGAAGCGACACGTCCAGGTTTTGAACCACTCCCTATTGAAAATGACCATATAAGGGAGTAAGATTTCAGTACCTATTGCTTCCACTGGATGTCAACAGTCTCTAGACAGTGTTTTGATTATGTTTAGTTGCTCTGGATGGTAATAGAAGAAGAATTGGGAAGTGGTCATCGGATGTAAACAGAAGAGGATGCGTGTTCACAGGCTTCTCTTCACACTTCAATGTGCGAGTGGACGCTGTATTTTCTGATCATAACGCACCAACCAAACAGAGATTTATGGATATAATAAACGACTTTACAGGCAATACAGGGCTAAGATTGAATCATACTACACCGGCTCTGACGCTCGTCTTATGTGGCAGGGCTTGCAAACTATTACAGACTACAAAGGGAAGCACACCCAAGAGCTGCCCAGTGACACAAGCCTACCAGACGAGCTAAATCACTTCTATACTCGCTTCGAGGCAAGCAACACTGAGGCATGCATGAGAGCATCAGCTGTTCAAGACGACTGTGTGATCACGCTCTCCGTAGCCGACGTGAGTAAGACCTTTAAACAAGTCAACATACACATACACGTCTGTAGCCATGAAGTGCTTTGAAAGGTTGGTAATGGCTCACATCAACCACATTATCCCAGAAACCCTAGACCCCCTCCAATTTGCATACCGCCCAAACAGATCAACAGATGATGCAATCTCTATTGCACTCCACACTGCCCTTTCCCACCTGGACAAAAGGAACACTTATGTGAGAATGCTGTTTATTGACTACAGCTCAGCGTTCAACACCATAGTACCCTCAAAGCTCATCACTAAGCTAAGGATCCTGGGACTAAACACCTCCCTCTGCAACTGGATCCTGGACTTACTGACGGGCCGAGATCCTCAAAAGGTTCTACAGCTGCAACATTGATAGCATTCTGACTGGTTGCATCACTGCCTGGTACGGCAATTGCTCCGCCTCTGACCGCAAGGCACTACAGAGGGTAGTGCGTACGGCCAAGTACATCACTGGGGCTAAGCTGCCTGCCATCCAGAACCTCTACACCAGGCGGTGCCAGAGGAAGGCCCTAAAAATTGTCAAAGACCCCAGTCATAGACTGTTCTCTCTACTACCGCATGGCAAGCGGTACCGGAGTGCCAAGTCTAGGACAAAAAGGCTTCAACAGTTTTTACCCCCAAGCTATAAGACAGGTAATCAAATGACTATCTGGACTTTTTGCAATGTGCCCCCGCTGCTGCTACTTTCTGTTTATCATATATGCATAGTCACTTTAACCATACTTTCATGTACATACTACCTCAATTGGACCGACCAACCAGTGCTCCCGCACATTGGCTAACCGGGCTATCTGCATTGTGTCCCACCACCCGCCAACCCCTTTTTTTACGCTACTGCTACTCTCTGTTCATCATATATGCAGTCACTTTAACCATAACTACATGTACATATACTACCTCAATCAGCCTGAAAACCAGTGTCTGTATATAGCCTCGCTACTTTGATAGCCTCGCTACTTTTACAGCCTCGCTACTGTATACAGCCTCTCTACTGTATATACTGCTGTTTTTAATTCTTTACCTACCTATTGTTCACCTAATACCTTTTTTTATTATTTTTTGCGCTGTTGGTTAGAGCCTGTAAGTAAGCATTTCACTGTAAGGTCTACACCTGTTGTATTCGGCGCACGTGACAAATAAACTTTGATTTGATGTGTCAACAGGGGGGATGGTGGAGATAATTAGAAAACACTTTGTAGCATACGGAATGACAAATTACTATAAAAAAAAAAATTGTTCAAGGTGTGTTATATGCTTCAGAAACAGGTTAAGAACACACATGAGTACAGGTAGGAACTGGGTACAGTGCTTACCAATGGTGTTAATGACCATTAGAATAACACCAGATAAGGAAGGGTTATCTCCATTTGAGAAGGTATTTGGTAGACCCTATAGAATGCCAGAGTTAGGAAGACCAGAACAGGCAGACAGAGGTTGAAGATACAGTAGCAGATCACACGAGAAGATTGTTTGTTAACTTGTTGGGGATTAGCAGCTGAGGGGTCGGTTTTGGAGAGTCTGGCGTGCCTAAAGTAAAATGCTTTCCACTCAGGCTCAAAATAGGATATGCACATAATTAGTACTATTGGATAGGAAACACTGAGGTTTCCAAAAGTGTTAACATTTTGTCTGTGAGTGTAACAGAACTCATTTGGCAGGCAAAAACCAGAGAAAATTTCATCCGTAAATGTCATTCTGGTGGCTTATGGCTCACTTAGAGAGACTGCCTATTGAAAAGTATTTATACCAGGACACTGAATGTAGTACCTTTTGCTTCCACTGGATGTCAGCAGAACCATTGTGTTCAATTGGTAGTGGTTTTAGTTGGGAGCTATTTTTCAGTTGCACGTTTTTGGGCGCACGTTTGGCTGAGCGGTCCACTTTATTTGACTTATATAACGTTTAGGTGACCATCCAAGTGAAAGATTATCACTTTTATTCATAAAAGATAAGCTAAGGTTGCATTTTAATTGGTTTTTGTTTTGTTGAGGGAAAGTTTATAGGTTTAAATGAACGCGTTCACTTCACGTTGGATTTTCTGAACACAAGGTGCCAACCAAACGGAGATTTAAGGATATAATAAAATTACTTTTTCTAACCAAATACCCATGGATTGTCTTCGTTGGACACTTAGGAAGCCCTCTGCAGAAGTTCTACAAAAGGTAAGGCACAGGTTTTCCCTGTGAAATGCATTTTCTATCGATCTCGCTGGCTAAAGATTTCATGGTTATGGAAAATATTGAAGGTGCTACCCTCAAACAATCAAATGTAGTGCTTTTGCCGTAAAGCCTTTTTGAAATCCGACAACGCTGTGATATTGCCAAGAAGCAGAGCTTTTGATGAGTATGAAACACTTGTATATTGGTGCATTTTTAATAATTCAACTTTTGGATTTTGTCTTGTATTTCACCTGGTAGTGTCAGGATTGGGGCGCTAGCGCACCACTCATCCCTAAGAAGTTAACCACACCCGTATGTCAAAGATTTTATGCCCAACAGAAGAACTGCAGAAGAAGGTGACTCATGCCATACAACCTGGAGACTGGGTGTGGATCCAATCATTGAAATGAAAGGACTGGAAGCAGCCCCGTTGGGAAGGTCCCTACCAGATTTTGTTGACCACCGCCTTTGCCGTTAGAATAGCTGAGAGAGCAACCTGGGTCCACGTTACCCACTGCAAAAAGGTAGGAACACATACAAACACCGCGGAACACACGCAGAGTTAGAGAGCAGAACTGGACTGATAGGGTCTGGGGGTCGCTCGCTTCTGTTAACGAAGATTTCCTACCCCGACCTATCATCACTGTAGTGTGTTCCCTAGAGGTGTGAGTATGGGGTGGTACCTAGCAGACCGACTAAGGGCAGGAGAGGGTTGGCGGTTTTTGGGAATATGGGGGACCCTGAGCTGCATCATAGTCTTGATAATTTTTATGATAGATCCAGATCCACTACCTCCCAGCGCGAATAGCAGCATAACCCAGTCATTGTTGAGAAGTAAAAGGTAAACTACCCAACATTATGACAGTCAAGGGTGGTTAAATGATAAAATAAGGGTTAGAGAAGGTCAGGATACAGGATTTAAGATATCCATTAAACAATACCCTGGGTTAACTTCTTAGGGAGCGGCTCCCGAGGTGACGGTTTTGGAGAGTCTGGCGTGCCCAAAGTAAAATGCCTCCCACTCAGGCCCAGAAAATAGGATATGCACATAATTAGTACTATTGGATAGGAAACACTTCTAAGAGTGTTAAAATATTGTCTGTGAGTATAACAGAACGGATATAGCAGGCAAAAACCGAGGAATTTCTGTCCTGGAAAAAGTGTATTTGACACATTGCCTCATTTTGAACCCCTCCCTATTGAAAATGACCATATATGGGAGTAAGATTGCAGTATCTATTGCTTCCACTGGATGTCAGTCTCTAGACAGTGTTTTGATTATGTTTAGTTGCTCTGGATGGTAATAGAAGAAGAATTGGGAAGTGGTCATCGGATGTAAACAGAAGAGGATGCGCGTTCACGGGCTCGCACGCGCTGTGGTTTTTTCCTTTCCTTATCGCCCAGTTTATAATCCGGTTGAAATATTATAGTAAATATACATAAGTGTTCCTAAGGATACATTATCAATGATGTTTGATTGTTCTTGGACAAGTGCATAGGTATAGGTTGAACGCGTTCTCTTCACGGTTCAATGGGCGAGTGGATGCTGTATTTTATGAACATAATGCGCCAACCAAACAGAGATTTATGGATATAATAAATGACTTTTTCTAACAAAAGAACCATTGGATGTCTTTGTTGGACACTTGGGAAGCCCTCAGCAGAAGTTCTTCAAAAGGTAAGGGATTTGTTTTCGCTGTGAAATGTGTTGTGTGAACCGCGATGGTTTATGAATTTATACTAATGGGAAATATTGGAGGTGCTACCCTCAAACAATCAAATGTAGTGCTTTCACCGTAAAGCCTTTTTGAAACCTAACAACGCTGTGATATTGCCAAGAAGCAGAGCTTTTGATGACTATGCAACACTTGTATATTTGGATTTTGAATTTGGCGCCTTGCATTTCACCGGGTAGTGATGGCCGGTGCCATAGTACTACCCAGAGGTTTGCTACATCCTTATATCTCTGTACGGGACCCACTTCATCTTGTTCCTGGCCCCAGGTAATTAAACATACTTGGGGACCAGGGTATGAGAACGGAGAGGGATCCCGATGGGGTTTTAAACAAAGTTTGGATATTAATGACTGTAGATGTAGTAGTAACCCTCCAAAGAGTCACAGAAACAGACACGGAAAGAAAGTATTGGGCTTGCGCTGATGATTATGGACAAGATTTTTCCTGTTCACTAATCCAGTTGGTAGAAACCAACTTCACGAAAGACCCAGGTCTTGTAGTGGATCCCAATAGATGTAAGTCTGTGGTTAATGTGACTGATTTGGGTTCAGAAGCACAGGAGAAAATTCTCAACCTCACCGCTCCTATAACTGATGTGTGGTGGGCTTGTACCAATAAAGGACGCCTAAGACAGGCATTACCGAAAGGATGGATTGGAAGTTGTGCCCCAGTGTTGTTGGTCCAACCAGTTGGAATAAGCCATCAGAGGTCAGTTATAAAGGGCCTGATTAGGAGCAAGAGGAGTTTTGACCAAGATGAGAATAGCCCTATCTGGATGGATGCGATTGGGAAACCGAGGGGGGTACCAGATGAATACAAAGCTATCAATTAAGTAGAAGGCTTGACCACAACATTCTTCTGGTGGGTTACAATTAATAAAAATATGGATTGGATGAATTATATATATATTACAACCAACAACGATTTGTGAACCAGACTAGAGATGGGAAATTGTTGTACTTTTGTTGGTACAGTTACTAGGGCTCTGGCGGGACTGAAAGCCTTGAGTGAAGAGTGGGCTGAGAATTCAGGGGTTAATACCTCTGACAGGATGGTTTGATGAAATGTTTGGAAAATGGAAAACTATTGTAGCTACTGTCTTGGGAGCTGCTATAACCTGTATGGGAATGCTAGTG
Source organism: Brachymystax lenok tsinlingensis (assembly GCA_030435695.1). Lineage (NCBI taxonomy): Eukaryota > Metazoa > Chordata > Actinopteri > Salmoniformes > Salmonidae > Brachymystax > Brachymystax lenok. The sequence continues at coordinate 110,280,830 of CM059791.1, forward strand.
TTGTGTGGATGTTGTCTCATCCCGTGTGTGAGAGGTTTGGTTGTCAGGTCCTTGGAGAATGCAGTGACTCAGATGGTGAGATATGATCCAATCCTAGATTCTGACCAGTGGGGAGAGCGATACATGCCACCAGAAAGTGTATAACTGTGTGTAATGGCGTCAGAGTTATAAGACAATAATCCAATAATGTGTGTGTCTAGACCTTTTTTTCTAAGATTAGGACAGTGTGTTACTATTTTGCAATATAAGCAGGGTGTAGTTGAGACAACAAAGGAAAAGAGGAACTGTTGACAGACGACTTGTGATAACTGTGAAACCAATATCAGGAAAGAGGCCTCCCCACCCAGGGAGGGGAGAAACTGTTAGAAACTGTTTAGCTTGAAGAAATGTTGCAGAAGTGATGTATGTGTACTGTGGAAAAATACAGCCCGCCTAAAGCGTGGTGGAGTTCATTTGTGAGTACATATCAAAAGACTGTGTCCCCATTTTGGGGTAGAGCTCTCTGAATAAAGAACTGATTCTATTGCAGATTGGGACTTTGTCTAATTCTTCATTAACCAGAGCCTTACAACCTCTGGGAATTATTCCAAGCTTGAGTGATAGTTGAGTTCAACCATTGAGACAGCAAAATTCTCGTGACATGTAAGCCTACCAAAAACAAATAAAAACATTATAAAACATTATTTAAAAAGATTACACTATGCAGAAATTGCTCCACCATTTCCTGGTTGCTATAGTTTGCCTAATTTCAGTTTGTGACAAAACCAGCAAGTATAGTGTAGAGAATCATTGCAGCATCTAAACTGCTTTTAAATATATTTTCCATAACCCAAACTATTGTATTTTCAGCTGTTCGAACCTTGTGTACAAAACCGAAAGTAAAAAGAATACAAATCTGTTTGTCACACATGAAATCAATCAATCATTCGTTCATTTCATCACACAGACAAGTCATTCATGCTTTGAAATGTAATCAAGCATTTTAATTTTAAAACAAAGTAACAAAGGGAGCTTTGTATAATTAGCCTAAACAATAAATAAATGGCAATTCACTAACTGTTTTTAGTCTTTGCTGTAATAAAAGCTTAATAAATTGTTCTTTAGAATAGACTCTGGTACACTTATAGTTGATTTCAGTTTACTTCATTGAAAGACATAGGGTGTGTCTAAATATGGAAAAAATACACGTTGACATTTCAACCAATCGATTGGTCGAAAAAACAGACTACTCTCGTTGATCAATATCTTTTTAGTCAGGGACTTGCATAACTCCAAATACAGGTGTGCCAAGCTTGTAGCGTCATACCCAAGAAGACTCAAGGCTGTAATCGCTGCCAAAGGTGCTTCAAAGTACTGAGTAAAGGGTCAGAATACTAATTAAAGTTTTTTAAATTTTAATAAATTTGCAAAAATGTCAACCTGTTTTCACTTTGTCATTATGGGGTAAAGTGTGTAGATTGATGAGGCAAAAAACATTTAATGAATTTTAGAATAAGGCTGTAACGTAACAAAATGTGGAAAGAAGTGAAGGGGGTCGGAATACTTTCCAAATGCACTGTAGCTAAGTGACCATTTGATTGAAAAAACATCATATTGACTAAATTTGTAGCTCCAACAGATTCTCACTTCCATGTGCACATTTTCGTCCATTAGCAACCAACGATGAGCTACCTTTTTGTAGAATTTCTGACAATGCTAACATCTTTTCAGCCGTATCTTGAGTTGCATTCAAACATGTCAGCAACTGTTGCTCTGGAACAATACAGCTGCTATTGGCTAAAATTAGCTTATTTGCCCAAAGTCCGGCAGCTAGCCTCTGTAGCTAGCTAGGTAACACCAGTCAGCTGAAAGCTAGCTAGCTAATGAACGGGCAAAGAAAGGTAGCTAGCTAGATTTGTTTATGGAAGGTTTGTTATACATATAACAAAGCCATTCGGTAGCTAAAGCCAGACAACAACAGCTGACCTAGACACATAAGGAAGCTAATGATAGCTAATTCACTTCCAAATGACAGTCCTACATTTTTTCCACAAAACATAGCTAGCTAACTACATCAGTTCAAAACCAACACCAAACGGTGGGCCACGCTGCTAGCTTACAATGCATGCAATGCAATTGGCTTTTGCAACAGCAGCTAGTTCTATAGTCCAAGCTATGGTAAGAGCTAGTCATTTGACAGCCTTCATTGTTTTTACAGCTCAGATTTGGATGGGGGACTAGCCCATGTGTAGGTTATTTGTCAACAACTCTGCAGTGCACGCCGTTCCAGCTGTGTGGTGCTTGGGTTGGGGGACGGGGCTAATGCCCCCGAAACCACCGAGGTAAAGTTGGTTTTAAATTCGGACTTCAACAAACATTAGCCAAATGCCATTTAAATTCACCATTTGTCACAGAAACATCAAACTATGTATGATTTATTCTATAAAATGTCAAGCATACTTTTTGCATCTGAGCTCCTAGAGTGTGCGGCTCTTCTTTATTTTCAAGCATACTTTTACAACCTTTGTTTCGAGGAAAAATACAAGTTTTAATTTGATAGAAATACATAAAATCTAAAATATATATTAAAGATAACTAATTCGGTGAATGTCTCAGAAAAAAAGTGAAAATGCATTTATTAGCAATAACGTTAAAGAAATGTTAACTTCAAGTGCAATTTGTTCTATATGAAGTCAGACAATGTTTACAATCTTAAATTGTATGCCAAATCAATGTTTGCAATCAACAGTTGCTTGACATTTATATACTAAATCATATCTAGTTTGATGATTCTGTGACAAACAGTGAATTAGTTATTGATTTTTACATTTTTAAATGACTTTTGGAGAATGTATGTTGAATGCCCGAATATAAAACCAACTTTACCTCGGTACCGAAACCCTGATTATATAAATGTATAGGATGCACAACTGCAACACTTTAGGCTAGAAACAAGCTGTAAAAGGCACAAGAAAGACATGGCTCTATTGTACATGGGGATTTCTTTGTTTAGTACCAATGGCTTAGTTCAATGACCTTAAGGTAACCTTTAATTCAATGACAACCATTTTCCTTCGTTTTCAAAGGGAATTGAGTCATATTTTACAATGCAAGACCGTCACAATCACTAGAACTATTCACCTTGTGAAAGCTGCAGACAATTACCTTTGACTAGCCATGGTCAATTCTAAACATACTTTAACAGTTAGTTCAAAACTGATTTTAGCTATTAGAGGGCAACAGCCAGCAGACTGTATATTCTCGTTTTAATCTGACATCTAGAATTTGAGCTTGGTAGGCACAGAAATTACCCTGAAAACTCAATTGCTAAGGACCCTGTTAGAAATCTGGTATATGGTACTCGTAACGGCTAGACAGCTCACGACGAGAGGTGGGGAGTGTGTTGTGTATCTCCAATCAAGTTGATTTGCAAGTTTTAATCAACAATGGTGTCATATTGGCTTAAATACGATGGTAGGGAGATTTGAATTTAACAGAAATTCGGAATCCAGATGTCTTTGTTCCAATGTTTTTTCAAGTTCTATTGTAAAAAACTATATACAGTGGGGAAAAAAAGTATTTAGTCAGCCACCAATTGTGCAAGTTCTCTCACTTAAAAAGATGAGAGAGGCCTGTAATTTTCATCATAGGTACACTTCAACTATGACAGACAAAATGAGGAACAAAAATCCAGAAAATCACATTGTAGGATTTTTTATGAATTTATTTGCAAATTATGGTGGAAAATAAGTATTTGGTCAATAACAAAAGTTTCTCAATACTTTGTTATATACCCTTTGTTGGCAATGACAGAGGTCAAACGTTTTCTGTAAGTCTTCACAAGGTTTTCACACACTGTTGCTGGTATTTTGGCCCATTCCTCCATGCAGATCTCCTCTAGAGCAGTGATGTTTTGGGGCTGTCGCTGGGCAACACGGACTTTCAAAGATTTTCTATGGGGTTGAGATCTGGAGACTGGCTAGGCCACTCCAGGACCTTGAAATGCTTCTTCTGAAGCCACTCCTTCGTTGCCCGGGCGGTGTGTTTGGGATCATTGTCATGCTGAAAGACCCAGCCACGTTTCATCTTCAATGCCCTTGCTGATGGAAGGAGGTTTTCACTCAAAATCTCACGATACATGGCCCCATTCATTCTTTCCTTTACACGGATCAGTCGTCCTGGTCCCTTTGCAGAAAAAACAGCCCCAAAGCATGATGTTTCCACCCCCATGCTTCACAGTAGGTATGGTGTTCTTTGGATGCAACTCAGCATTCTTTGTCCTCCAAACACGACGAGTTGAGTTTTTACCAAAAAGTTCTATTTTGGTTTCATCTGACATTCTCCCAATCCTCATCTGGATTATCCAAATGCTCTCTAGCAAACTTTAGACGAGCCTGAACATGTACTGGCTTAAGCAGGGGGACACGTCTGGCACTGCAGGATTTGAGTCCCTGGCGGCGTAGTGTGTTACTGATGGTAGGCTTTGTTACTTTGGTCCCAGCTCTCTGCAGGTCATTCACTAGGTCCCCCCGTGTGGTTCTGGGATTTTTGCTCACCGTTCTTGTGATCATTTTGACCCCACGGGGTGAGATCTTGCGTGGAGCCCCAGATCGAGGAAGATTATCAGTGGTCTTGTATGTCTTCCATTTCCTAATAATTGCTCCCACAGTTGATTTCTTCAAACCAATCTGCTTACCTATTGCAGATTCAGTCTTCCCAACCTGGTGCAGGTCTACAATTTTGTTTCTGGTGTCCTTTGACAGCTCTTTGGTCTTGGCCATAGTGGAGTTTGGAGTGTGACTGTTTGAGGTTGTGGACAGGTGTCTTTTATACTGATAACAAGTTCAAACAGGTGCCATTAATACAGGTAATGAGTGGAGGACAGAGGAGCCTCTTAAAGAAGAAGTTACAGGTCTGTGAGAGCCAGAAATCTTGCTTGTTTGTATGTGACCAAATACTTATTTTCCACCATAATTTGCAAATAAATTCATAAAAAATCCTACAATGTGATTTTCTGGATTTTTTTCCCTAATTTTGTCTGTCATAGTTGAAGTGTACCTATGATAAAAATTACAGGCCTCTCATCTTTTTAAGTGAGAAAACTTGCACAATTGGTGGCTGACTAAATACTTTTTTTCCCCACTGTACAGTTGAATTCTGAAGATTAGAAACACTTGGAGTCATTGAAACCCGTCCACAAATTTCTTGTTAACAAACTATAGTTTTGGCAAGTTGGTTAGGACATCTACTTTGTGCATGACACAAGTAATTTTTCCAAACAATTATTTCACTTATAATTCACTGTATCACAATTCCAGTGGGTCAGAAGTTTACATACACTAAGTTGACTATGCCTTTAAACAGCTTGGAAAATTCCAGAAAATTATGTCATGGCTGTACAAGCTTCAGATAGGCTAATTGACATCATTTGAGTCAATTGGAGGTGTACCTGAGGATGTATTTCAAGGCCTACCTTCAAACTCAGTGCCTCATTGCTTGACATCATAGGAAAATCGAAAGAAATCAGCCAAGACCTCAGAAAAAAATTGTAGACCTCCACAAGTCTGGTTCACCCTTGGGAGCAATTTCCAACGCCTGAAGGTACCACGTTCATCTGTACAAACAATAGTACGCAAGTATAAACACCATGGGACCACGCAGCCGTCGTACCGCTCAGGAAGGAGACGCGTTCTGTCTCCTAGAGATGAACGCACTTTGATGGGAAAAGTGCAAATCAATCCCAGAACAACAGCAAAGGACCCTGTGAAGATTCTGGAGGAAACAGGTACAAAAGTATCTATATGCACAGAAAATGTTGTCCTATATCGACATAACCTGAAAGGCCGCTCAGCAAGGAAGAAGCCACTGCCATAAAAAAAGCCAGACTAAGGTTTGCAACTGCACATGGGGACAAAGATCGTACTTTTTCGAGAAATGTCCTCTGGTCTGATGAAACAAAAATATAAAAGTTTTGGCCATCATGACCATCGTTATGTTTGGAGGAAAAAGGGGGAGGCTTGCAAGCCGACGAACACCATCCCAACCGTGAAGCACGAGGGTGGCAGCATCATGTTGTGGGGGTGCTTTGCTGCAGGAGGGACTGGTGCACTTCACAAAATAGATGTCATCATGAGGGAGGAAAATGATGTGGATATATTGAAGCAGCATCTCAAGACATCAGTCAGGAAGTTAAAGCTTGGTCGCAATTGGGTCTTCCAAATGGACAATGACCCCAAGCATACTTCCAAAGTTGTGGCAAAATAGCTTAAGGACAACAAGGTTAAGGTATTGGAGTGGCCATCACAAAGCCCTGACCTCAATCCTATAGAAAATGTGTGGGCAGAACTGAAAAAGCATGTGCGGGCAAGGAGGCCTACAAACCTGACTCAGTTACACCAGCTCTGTCAGGAGGAATGGGCCAAAATTCACCCAATTTATTGTTGGAAGCTTGTGGAAGGCTACCTGAACCATTTGACCCACGTTAAACAATTTAAAGGCAATGCTACCAAATACTAATTGAGTGTATGTAAACTTCTGACCCACTGGGAATGTGATGAAAGAAATAAAAGCTGAAATAAATCATTCGCTCTACTATTCTTCTAAAATTTCACATTCTTAAAATAAAGTGGTGATCCTAACCTACCTAAAACAGGGAATTTGTACTAGGATTAAATGTCAGGAATTGTGAAAAACTTAGTTTAAATATATTTGGCTAAGGTGTATGTAAACTTCCCGATTTCAACTGTATCAAAACAATCCAGATGTCTTTGTATAATCCCAATATATGAGTAATCCCAATATATGATATTGGGATTACTCTGAATATCACACATGGACATTTCCTATGGATGGATATGGAATCATTCATTATCCTGAGATAAGAAGTTAACCTGTGCCTTCAAAGCCTCTCAACATCCAATACATAGCATCCGCAAAGCAGGGTTTATATACATCATTAGTGTATCCTATGCCTAATTATTTCTCCCTGCTTCTGACTTGACAAGCTGCTGGTTGGGCATTGCCTTGTATCATCAATCTGAGTGCGGTAGGGTAGTAGGCTACTTGGCTGAAATTACCACCATGGTTTATTTTGTCTAGCTGTTCAAATCGAACTCAAGGATGTGTAAGATCACACGTGAAAACTGGACCTAGACATTTTATACACCACAATAGGTATACTATTAATAAAAGTCACCCAAACTTACCCGATCCATCGTGGAAGTTAATGTTACTGTATTCTTTCTTCAAATAGAAAACGACACTAAATGGGTATGCTACAGTTACTTTCTTTGTCACAGCGTTCAGATAAAGAAAAGATAGACCACAACCTTTATAAATATCAAAACTCGATTTAAGTTGTGACAAATAAATGTATCATGTAGACTAATCTTACGTTAGAAACATCCGGCAAAAGCCTGTGGAATTGTATTTGGATTGAAAACTAGATAGAGGACGGTAACAAAGAACTTCCTGTTGATGCTTTTCAGCTTCTTCTGTGGTGTTTAAGAGGTACCGCCACCTACTGTACATAGTCATCAACACTTCTTCTAGTCGGTGAGGCGGTTAAAGGGAGTCATTATGCTAGAAAATACTTTTGTATTATATCATGAATCTATTTCAACTGTACATTATTACATGTTTCACTGTTTTAGTATCATCCTGAATGATAGTAAATGCATTATGTCCACGTGTGGTTGTATTGTTTTTATATTTGCAAATAAAATCTAAAATCACAAATCTAAGGTATTTATAGAAACAACAAAAACAGCTTGGTTAGAGAAATTCTTGTAGCGGTTCTCTGAATGGAAGACGCAAAAGCGGCCTGCCAAGAGCTTATAGCGGTCTTAAGAGTGCAGACTAAGAAACTTCTATTGGATCAAATAAACCTCACATAGCAAATAAGCCATTTGTTTTTTTTGATTGACCAAATTCAACACTCTTTCATTGACCTCCATACAAAAACTTCTTGCCTGGTGGAGCGAAAAAAACGCCATCTACTGGAGGGCGACAGATTTTCCCTTTAGGTAGGCCTCTCTTTGCCTCTTTTTCTCTGACAACGTTCTCTTCGAGCGTCCAGATATTTTTTATTGGCTGAGGGACTGGCCTCGTAAATAAAATACCTATCACCTCTGCGCTGTCCTTGCAGTGAACCAGTAAAGTTCGATGTATGTTCAATCCAACATCTGCAGTGGCCATACATCATTTAGGCAACGCAACCTTGGCAGAAGTCAGGGCATTCATACTGCGCTTCACGGAGGAGAGCTGTTTTGAAGGAAGGGAGGAAGGAGTCTTCTTCTTTGGTATTATTGCGGTCTGCAAACAATTGTTATAGATGCACGACTCCAACTGATTTGTCTATTTATTAACCTACTATTCCGTAATGAATAGAATGTGATAACAGGGCAGAAATTTCTTACACTTTCTATATACAAGAGACCACAGGAAACTTCTTTGATCAGAGCTTAGTTTGTTTAATAAGGATTGAGACCCGGAGGATACACTTACATCAATTTGCAAGCAAGACACTCAGTTCTAAAGATGGTGTTTTCCCTTTTTATCTCCTACTATTGGCCAGCAGCATACCACCCTGCATCCCACTGCTGGCTTGCTTCTGAAGGTAAGCAGGGTTGGTCCTGGATGGGAGACCAGATGCTGCTGGAAGTGGTGTTGGATGGCCAGTAGGAGGCACTCTTTACTTAGGTCTAAAAAAAAAAAATATCCCAATGCCCCAGGGCAGTGATTGTGGACATTGCCCTGTGTAGGGTGCCATCTTTTGGATGGGACGTTAAACGGGTGTCCTGACTCTGAGGTCATTAAAGATTCCATGGCACTTATCGTACGAGTAGGGGTGTTAACCCTGGTCTCCTGGCTCAATTTCCAAGCTGTCCCTCATACCATCACGGTCGCCTAATCATCCCCTGCTTACAATTGGCTCATTCATCCCCTGTAACTATTCCCCAGGTCGTTGCTGTAAATGAGAATGTGTTCTCGGTCAATTTACCTGGTAAAATAAAAAAATAAATACCCGCCCAGGGTGATGTCCCTTAACTTTAATACGATATAAACTCATAATTAATAGTTGCTAATACACAGATGTTTCTGCTAGGTGGAGTTCAGCTTATTGTTATTTGCAGTTTCCCAATCCTTCTTCCTCTTGCCTGACCGAGCCCCCTGTCTCATTGACTATAAGAACTACAGATGAAGTGTTATTATTATTATTTTTAATCAATGCGTGTGTCTATAACTGTGTGCTTGTGTTTGTGTGTTAGTACAGGTACATAGGTTTGTGTGTGTGGCTTTGTAATTGGTGGAGGGTGGTATGTGCATTAACATTAGTGAAGTAACACAAACATTGGTTCAGGTGTTATTACATGATTGGTTGAAGTTATGTTATTCATTAAAAAAAAGTTACCTGATACCGTAACTTATTACATTAAATGGAAAAGGTTATTACTATAACAATTCAACATTTTATCATATTAACCAACAAGATATTATATTTACCTGTTTTATTACATTATAAATCTAAGTTATTACATTAACCGTTGTTACAAGACACAGTATGCATAGTTCTTACCTTGACCTCATGGATATTATTATCCAATGTATTATTGATTAGTTTAAGGAACATTTTAAATCAATATAGATATATAAAATATACCATTTAAGTGATAACTTCTTGTTTAGAAGATAATGTATTGATACACACCTATCGTTGAAACATTCTGCATTATGACATTTAATAATAATAGTATCATGAGTATATGAAAGAAGATTCAATTATCAACTCCCCCCACACACACAGGTTCACTATGACATTTTCTATGATAACATTAATCCATTTAGATCCCAATGTGTGATATTACATAGACACAGGGGAGACCTGATCCTAGATCAGAGCTGCATATTATGTACCACAGAGGTTACCATGGTGATCAGACTAAGGCAACTGTTTTAGAATAGGAGATGGATATGACTGTTCACTAGATGTTTTCTACTGATCCTTTATTTAGGGATCTGGAACCGGTGCCGGAAGGGAGGATGATGAAATACAGCATGTTTGTGCTTTCTGTTTTTTACTCATTGGCCCTAAATAAACAAAGCTCTTCCCACCTAGACAGACATGTTTCTCCTCCAGTGTGTCTGGTGTGAATAAAGGGTCCAATATTGACTGAAGCGCTTCCCACACTGATCACAGCTATAAGGCTTCTCCAGTGTGTGTTCGCTGGTGTGACTTCAGGTTCCCTGATTGAGCAAAGCGCTTTCCACAATGATCACAGATATAAGGCTTCTCTCCTGTGTGTGTTCGCTGGTGTCTAGTTAGTTTTTCTGATGCAGCAAAGCTCTTCCCACACTGACCACAGCTATAAGGCTTCTCTCCAGTGTGTGTTCGCTGGTGTATAGTTAGTTTTTCTGATACAGCAAAGCTCTTCCCACACTGATCACAGCTATAAGGCTTCACTCCAGTGTGTGTTCGCTGGTGTACAGTCAGGGAGGAAGCTACAGCAAACCTCTTCCCACACTGATCACAGCTATAAGGCTTCTCTCCAGTGTGTATCCGTTGGTGTCTAGTTAGTTGTTCTGATATACCAAAGCTCTTCCCACACTGATCACAGCTATAAGGCTTCACTCCAGTGTGTATTAGCTGGTGTGTAGTCAGGCTGCCTGACTGATTGAATCTCTTCCCACACTGATCACAGCTATAAGGCTTCACTCCAGTGTGTGTTCGCTGGTGTACAGTCAGGGAGGAAACTACAGCAAACCTCTTCCCACACTGATCACAGCTATAAGGCTTCTCTCCAGTGTGTATCCGCTGGTGTCTAGTTAGTTGTTCTGATATAGCAAAGCTCTTCCCACACTGATCACAGCTATAAGGCTTCACTCCAGTGTGTATTAGCTGGTGTGTAGTCAGGCTGCCTAACTGATTGAATCTCTTCCCACACTGATCACAGCTATAAGGCTTCTCTCCAGTGTGTGTTCGCTGGTGTCTAGTTAGTTGTTCTGATATAGCAAAGCTCTTCCCACACTGATCACAGCTATAAGGCTTCTCTCCAGTGTGTATCCGCTGGTGTCTAGTTAGTTGTTCTGATATAGCAAAGCTCTTCCCACACTGATCACAGCTATAAGGCTTCACTCCAGTGTGTATTAGCTGGTGTGTAGTCAGGCTGCCTGACTGATTGAATCTCTTCCCACAATGATCACAGCTATAAGGCTTCACTCCAGTGTGTATTCGCCGGTGTTTAGTCAGGCTGCCTGACTGATTGAATCTCATTCCACACTGATCACAGCTATAAGGCTTCTCTCCAGTGTGTACACGCTTGTGTATGGTTAGGGCTCCTGCACTAACAAAGCTTTTCTCACAATCAAGGCAGGGGTAAGGCTTCTCCCCTGTATGAATTCTTACATTAGATTTGAAGGTGTTAGATGCAGCAAAACTCTTCCCACAATGATCACAGTGAATAATGAAGCCACTCTGGCTTGTGAAACTCCTCCCACAGTCAGAGCAGCAGTGGTGAGGTTTCTTCCCTGTACGTCTCTGCTGGTGTTTCTTGAGATGTTCTGATCTGGAGAGACTCTTCTCGGTCTCATCAGCAACATGATGTTGTTGAGGCTCCCCAGATGATAAGCCCCTCCCACTGAGAGAACAACGGTTAGAGGTGTCCCCTGTGAAACAATGACATTGAATAACTAGGTTTTGGAAAAAGGTCCATAAATAGTATTATTTTTGTCAAAATGATTTGATATTTAGCAGACGCTCTTATTCAGAGCGACTTACAGGAGCAATCAGTGTTAAGTACCTTGCTTAAGAGCACACAGATTTTTACCTAGTTGGCTCAGAGATTCAAACCAGCAACCTTGCGATTACTGGCATTAACCACTAGGCTACCTGCCGCCCTCTTCATTAAATACACTCTTTGGGCAGTGTATTAAGTACACCCCCCTCCATTCACAAAACTGGATCGACAATTTACTGGCCACTGAGTAAATACTGTTTATCAATCAATTAACAGAAGTTGCAGAAGCAGATTTTAGTCTAATCCACACACCCCATTGTTCTTACTTGATGAAATCAAATCTCCCTCCTCGTGTCCTTCTCTCCCACTCTGCCCTGGTGTTTTCCTGAAGTCAACCAGCCTCACAGACACCTTCTTCAGACCCAGCAGTAAGGCGCTACCAGGAGAGTTGTGACCAGGGGACTCTGGCAGGGTGGAGGGGGACGGGCTAGCTCTGTCCTGGTGACCACAGGAAGTATTGTACATAGAATATCATTAGACCAAACATTTGATTGCCGTGAATTCTTATATCTTGTGCAATCATTCACTACTTTCCACAAATGTACAGATATTTTTTATCACTTTAGCAAATTTTTTAAATGTATGTGGTTTATATCGTTTTTTTACTCGTAGTACAAATGCCAAAACTGATAACACTTGTAATGCCCCCTTGTCTTATGTTCAGAACCTTTGATTGAGCATTCATTGGCGTTGAACACATCTTTCACCCGAGTTAGTCTTGGTTAACCAAGAACTAAAGTCTCACGTAATTGGACAAGATTTTTCCTGTTCACTAATCCAGTTGGTAGAAACCAACTTCACGAAAGACCCAGGTCTTGTAGTGGATCCCAATAGATGTAAGTCTGTGGTTAATGTGACTGATTTGGGTTCAGAAGCACAGGAGAAAATTCTCAACCTCACAGCTCCTATAACTGATGTGTGGTGGGCTTGTACCAATAAAGGACGCCTAAGACAGGCATTACCGAAAGGATGGATTGGAAGTTGTGCCCCAGTGTTGTTGGTCCAACCAGTTGGAATAAGCCATCAGAGGTCAGTTATAAAGGGCCTGATTAGGAGCAAGAGGAGTTTTGACCAAGATGAGAATAGCCCTATCTGGATGGATGCGATTGGGAAACCGAGGGGGGTACCAGATGAATACAAAGCTATCAATTAAGTAGAAGGCTTTACCACAACATTCTTCTGGTGGGTTACAATTAATAAAAATATGGATTGGATGAATTATATATATATTACAACCAACAACGATTTGTGAACCAGACTAGAGATGGGAAATTGTTGTACTTTTGTTGGTACAGTTACTAGGGCTCTGGCGGGACTGAAAGCCTTGAGTGAAGAGTGGGCTGAGAATTCAGGGGTTAATACCTCTGACAGGATGGTTTGATGAAATGTTTGGAAAATGGAAAACTATTGTAGCTACTGTCTTGGGAGCTGCTATAACCTGTATGGGAATGCTAGTGTTGTGTGGATGTTGTCTCATCCCGTGTGTGAGAGGTTTGGTTGTCAGGTCCTTGGAGAATGCAGTGACTCAGATGGTGAGATATGATCCAATCCTAGATTCTGACCAGTGGGGAGAGCGATACATGCCACCAGAAAGTGTATAACTGTGTGTAATGGCGTCAGAGTTATAAGACAATAATCCAATAATGTGTGTGTCTAGACCTTTTTCTAAGATTAGGACAGTGTGTTACTATTTTGCAATATAAGCAGGGTGTAGTTGAGACAACAAAGGAAAAGAGGAACTGTTGACAGACGACTTGTGATAACTGTGAAACCAATATCAGGAAAGAGGCCTCCCCACCCAGGGAGGGGAGAAACTGTTAGAAACTGTTTAGCTTGAAGAAATGTTGCAGAAGTGATGTATGTGTACTGTGGAAAAATACAGCCCGCCTAAAGCGTGGTGGAGTTCATTTGTGAGTACATATCAAAAGACTGTGTCCCCATTTTGGGGTAGAGCTCTCTGAATAAAGAACTGATTCTATTGCAGATTGGGACTTTGTCTAATTCTTCATTAACCAGAGCCTTACAACCTCTGGGAATTATTCCAAGCTTGAGTGATAGTTGAGTTCAACCATTGAGACAGCAAAATTCTCGTGACATGTAAGCCTACCAAAAAACAAATAAAAACATTATAAAACATTATTTAAAAAGATTACACTATGCAGAAATTGCTCCACCATTTCCTGGTTGCTATAGTTTGCCTAATTTCAGTTTGTGACAAAACCAGCAAGTATAGTGTAGAGAATCATTGCAGCATCTAAACTGCTTTTAAATATATTTTCCATAACCCAAACTATTGTATTTTCAGCTGTTCGAACCTTGTGTACAAAACCGAAAGTAAAAAGAATACAAATCTGTTTGTCACACATGAAATCAATCAATCATTCGTTCATTTCATCACACAGACAAGTCATTCATGCTTTGAAATGTAATCAAGCATTTTAATTTTAAAACAAAGTAACAAAGGGAGCTTTGTATAATTAGCCTTAACAATAAATAAATGGCAATTCACTAACTGTTTTTAGTCTTTGCTGTAATAAAAGCTTAATAAATTGTTCTTTAGAATAGACTCTGGTACACTTATAGTTGATTTCAGTTTACTTCATTGAAAGACATAGGGTGTGTCTAAATATGGAAAAAATACACGTTGACATTTCAACCAATCGATTGGTCGAAAAAACAGACTACTCTCGTTGATCAATATCTTTTTAGTCAGGGACTTGCATAACTCCAAATACAGGTGTGCCAAGCTTGTAGCGTCATACCCAAGAAGACTCAAGGCTGTAATCGCTGCCAAAGGTGCTTCAAAGTACTGAGTAAAGGGTCAGAATACTAATTAAAGTTTTTTAAATTTTAATAAATTTGCAAAAATGTCAACCTGTTTTCACTTTGTCATTATGGGGTAAAGTGTGTAGATTGATGAGGCAAAAAACATTTAATGAATTTTAGAATAAGGCTGTAACGTAACAAAATGTGGAAAGAAGTGAAGGGGGTCGGAATACTTTCCAAATGCACTGTAGCTAAGTGACCATTTGATTGAAAAAACATCATATTGACTAAATTTGTAGCTCCAACAGATTCTCACTTCCATGTGCACATTTTCGTCCATTAGCAACCAACGATGAGCTACCTTTTTGTAGAATTTCTGACAATGCTAACATCTTTTCAGCCGTATCTTCGAGTTGCATTCAAACATGTCAGCAACTGTTGCTCTGGAACAATACAGCTGCTATTGGCTAAAATTAGCTTATTTGCCCAAAGTCCGGCAGCTAGCCTCTGTAGCTAGCTAGGTAACACCAGTCAGCTGAAAGCTAGCTAGCTAATGAACGGGCAAAGAAAGGTAGCTAGCTAGATTTGTTTATGGAAGGTTTGTTATACATATAACAAAGCCATTCGGTAGCTAAAGCCAGACAACAACAGCTGACCTAGACACATAAGGAAGCTAATGATAGCTAATTCACTTCCAAATGACAGTCCTACATTTTTTCCACAAAAACATAGCTAGCTAACTACATCAGTTCAAAACCAACACCAAACGGTGGGCCACGCTGCTAGCTTACAATGCATGCAATGCAATTGGCTTTTGCAACAGCAGCTAGTTCTATAGTCCAAGCTATGGTAAGAGCTAGTCATTTGACAGCCTTCATTGTTTTTACAGCTCAGATTTGGATGGGGGACTAGCCCATGTGTAGGTTATTTGTCAACAACTCTGCAGTGCACGCCGTTCCAGCTGTGTGGTGCTTGGGTTGGGGGACGGGGCTAATGCCCCCGAAACCACCGAGGTAAAGTTGGTTTTAAATTCGGACTTCAACAAACATTAGCCAAATGCCATTTAAATTCACCATTTGTCACAGAAACATCAAACTATGTATGATTTATTCTATAAAATGTCAAGCATACTTTTGCATCTGAGCTCCTAGAGTGTGCGGCTCTTCTTTATTTTCAAGCATACTTTTACAACCTTTGTTTCGAGGAAAAATACAAGTTTTAATTTGATAGAAATACATAAAATCTAAAATATATATTAAAGATAACTAATTCGGTGAATGTCTCAGAAAAAAAGTGAAAATGCATTTATTAGCAATAACGTTAAAGAAATGTTAACTTCAAGTGCAATTTGTTCTATATGAAGTCAGACAATGTTTACAATCTTAAATTGTATGCCAAATCAATGTTTGCAATCAACAGTTGCTTGACATTTATATACTAAATCATATCTAGTTTGATGATTCTGTGACAAACAGTGAATTAGTTATTGATTTTTACATTTTTAAATGACTTTTGGAGAATGTATGTTGAATGCCCGAATATAAAACCAACTTTACCTCGGTACCGAAACCCTGATTATATAAATGTATAGGATGCACAACTGCAACACTTTAGGCTAGAAACAAGCTGTAAAAGGCACAAGAAAGACATGGCTCTATTGTACATGGGGATTTCTTTGTTTAGTACCAATGGCTTAGTTCAATGACCTTAAGGTAACCTTTAATTCAATGACAACCATTTTCCTTCGTTTTCAAAGGGAATTGAGTCATATTTTACAATGCAAGACCGTCACAATCACTAGAACTATTCACCTTGTGAAAGCTGCAGACAATTACCTTTGACTAGCCATGGTCAATTCTAAACATACTTTAACAGTTAGTTCAAAACTGATTTTAGCTATTAGAGGGCAACAGCCAGCAGACTGTATATTCTCGTTTTAATCTGACATCTAGAATTTGAGCTTGGTAGGCACAGAAATTACCCTGAAAACTCAATTGCTAAGGACCCTGTTAGAAATCTGGTATATGGTACTCGTAACGGCTAGACAGCTCACGACGAGAGGTGGGGAGTGTGTTGTGTATCTCCAATCAAGTTGATTTGCAAGTTTTAATCAACAATGGTGTCATATTGGCTTAAATACGATGGTAGGGAGATTTGAATTTAACAGAAATTCGGAATCCAGATGTCTTTGTTCCAATGTTTTTTCAAGTTCTATTGTAAAAAACTATATACAGTGGGGAAAAAAAGTATTTAGTCAGCCACCAATTGTGCAAGTTCTCTCACTTAAAAAGATGAGAGAGGCCTGTAATTTTCATCATAGGTACACTTCAACTATGACAGACAAAATGAGGAACAAAATCCAGAAAATCACATTGTAGGATTTTTTATGAATTTATTTGCAAATTATGGTGGAAAATAAGTATTTGGTCAATAACAAAAGTTTCTCAATACTTTGTTATATACCCTTTGTTGGCAATGACAGAGGTCAAACGTTTTCTGTAAGTCTTCACAAGGTTTTCACACACTGTTGCTGGTATTTTGGCCCATTCCTCCATGCAGATCTCCTCTAGAGCAGTGATGTTTTGGGGCTGTCGCTGGGCAACACGGACTTTCAAAGATTTTCTATGGGGTTGAGATCTGGAGACTGGCTAGGCCACTCCAGGACCTTGAAATGCTTCTTCTGAAGCCACTCCTTCGTTGCGGCGGTGTGTTTGGGATCATTGTCATGCTGAAAGACCCAGCCACGTTTCATCTTCAATGCCCTTGCTGATGGAAGGAGGTTTTCACTCAAAATCTCACGATACATGGCCCCATTCATTCTTTCCTTTACACGGATCAGTCGTCCTGGTCCCTTTGCAGAAAAACAGCCCCAAAGCATGATGTTTCCACCCCCATGCTTCACAGTAGGTATGGTGTTCTTTGGATGCAACTCAGCATTCTTTGTCCTCCAAACACGACGAGTTGAGTTTTTACCAAAAAGTTCTATTTTGGTTTCATCTGACATTCTCCCAATCCTCATCTGGATCATCCAAATGCTCTCTAGCAAACTTTAGACGAGCCTGAACATGTACTGGCTTAAGCAGGGGGACACGTCTGGCACTGCAGGATTTGAGTCCCTGGCGGCGTAGTGTGTTACTGATGGTAGGCTTTGTTACTTTGGTCCCAGCTCTCTGCAGGTCATTCACTAGGTCCCCGTGTGGTTCTGGGATTTTTGCTCACCGTTCTTGTGATCATTTTGACCCCACGGGTGAGATCTTGCGTGGAGCCCCAGATCGAGGAAGATTATCAGTGGTCTTGTATGTCTTCCATTTCCTAATAATTGCTCCCACAGTTGATTTCTTCAAACCAATCTGCTTACCTATTGCAGATTCAGTCTTCCCAACCTGGTGCAGGTCTACAATTTTGTTTCTGGTGTCCTTTGACAGCTCTTTGGTCTTGGCCATAGTGGAGTTTGGAGTGTGACTGTTTGAGGTTGTGGACAGGTGTCTTTATACTGATAACAAGTTCAAACAGGTGCCATTAATACAGGTAATGAGTGGAGGACAGAGGAGCCTCTTAAAGAAGAAGTTACAGGTCTGTGAGAGCCAGAAATCTTGCTTGTTTGTATGTGACCAAATACTTATTTTCCACCATAATTTGCAAATAAATTCATAAAAAATCCTACAATGTGATTTTCTGGATTTTTTTCCCTCATTTTGTCTGTCATAGTTGAAGTGTACCTATGATAAAAATTACAGGCCTCTCATCTTTTTAAGTGAGAAAACTTGCACAATTGGTGGCTGACTAAATACTTTTTCCCCACTGTACAGTTGAATTCTGAAGATTAGAAACACTTGGAGTCATTGAAACCCGTCCACAAATTTCTTGTTAACAAACTATAGTTTTGGCAAGTTGGTTAGGACATCTACTTTGTGCATGACACAAGTAATTTTTCCAAACAATTATTTCACTTATAATTCACTGTATCACAATTCCAGTGGGTCAGAAGTTTACATACACTAAGTTGACTATGCCTTTAAACAGCTTGGAAAATTCCAGAAAATTATGTCATGGCTGTACAAGCTTCAGATAGGCTAATTGACATCATTTGAGTCAATTGGAGGTGTACCTGAGGATGTATTTCAAGGCCTACCTTCAAACTCAGTGCCTCATTGCTTGACATCATAGGAAAATCGAAAGAAATCAGCCAAGACCTCAGAAAAAAAATTGTAGACCTCCACAAGTCTGGTTCACCCTTGGGAGCAATTTCCAAACGCCTGAAGGTACCACGTTCATCTGTACAAACAATAGTACGCAAGTATAAACACCATGGGACCACGCAGCCGTCGTACCGCTCAGGAAGGAGACGCGTTCTGTCTCCTAGAGATGAACGCACTTTGATGGGAAAAGTGCAAATCAATCCCAGAACAACAGCAAAGGACCCTGTGAAGATTCTGGAGGAAACAGGTACAAAAGTATCTATATGCACAGAAAATGTTGTCCTATATCGACATAACCTGAAAGGCCGCTCAGCAAGGAAGAAGCCACTGCCATAAAAAAAGCCAGACTAAGGTTTGCAACTGCACATGGGGACAAAGATCGTACTTTTTCGAGAAATGTCCTCTGGTCTGATGAAACAAAATATAAAAAGTTTTGGCCATCATGACCATCGTTATGTTTGGAGGAAAAGGGGAGGCTTGCAAGCCGGCGAACACCATCCCAACCGTGAAGCACGAGGGTGGCAGCATCATGTTGTGGGGGTGCTTTGCTGCAGGGGACTGGTGCACTTCACAAAATAGATGTCATCATGAGGGAGGAAAATGATGTGGATATATTGAAGCAGCATCTCAAGACATCAGTCAGGAAGTTAAAGCTTGGTCGCAATTGGGTCTTCCAAATGGACAATGACCCCAAGCATACTTCCAAAGTTGTGGCAAAATAGCTTAAGGACAACAAGGTTAAGGTATTGGAGTGGCCATCACAAAGCCCTGACCTCAATCCTATAGAAAATGTGTGGGCAGAACTGAAAAAGCATGTGCGGGCAAGGAGGCCTACAAACCTGACTCAGTTACACCAGCTCTGTCAGGAGGAATGGGCCAAAATTCACCCAATTTATTGTTGGAAGCTTGTGGAAGGCTACCTGAACCATTTGACCCACGTTAAACAATTTAAAGGCAATGCTACCAAATACTAATTGAGTGTATGTAAACTTCTGACCCACTGGGAATGTGATGAAAGAAATAAAAGCTGAAATAAATCATTCGCTCTACTATTCTTCTGAAATTTCACATTCTTAAAATAAAGTGGTGATCCTAACCTACCTAAAACAGGGAATTTGTACTAGGATTAAATGTCAGGAATTGTGAAAAACTTAGTTTAAATATATTTGGCTAAGGTGTATGTAAACTTCCCGACTTCAACTGTATCAAAACAATCCAGATGTCTTTGTATAATCCCAATATATGAGTAATCCCAATATATGATATTGGGATTACTCTGAATATCACACATGGACATTTCCTATGGATGGATATGGAATCATTCAATATCCTGAGATAAGATGTCCACACAGGCCTATTTCCTCAATATGATGACAAATACTGACAGTAGGCCTACATTGTATATTTTCTCAGCAGATACAATGCATATGCTGTTAGAGCCGATTTGGACAGATTTGTGTAAAGGACAGAACATACAGAGCTCCATGTACGTTTGTGTAAATATATTGTATGATTAAATATTGCATATGTATAATGTATATGATGAAATATTAGGTACGTACCTTTATGATTTATATTTACCTGATTGAGATGTATTTATTTGTTGTCAGTGTAACTTAGTTTCTGGCCCCCCCTCTTGCCCATTCATTGTACTGTGGTAAGTGTGTTAGGATATGTTAGGAAGTGTGTTAGGAAGTGTGTGAGGATAAAGGCAGGAAGTTGGGCCTTCAGGGAGAGTCCTAGCTAGATGTGGGAGTGGTATAGTTTTTTGACCATAGACATACAAACAGATCATATTATGTATTTTTCCATGCCAAGTAATCTCTGCTTTAAGTTGATTGGATAATAATTTTTGTTAGATATAAGAAGACCATATCCCTGGATCTCAGTGAATGTTTTGGCCGTTTGGAAATCTTGAGTGTGGACTGTATGCGTACGAAACAACCCCGCTTCAGGGTAGGGCAGTGGCTATGGTAAAAGGAAAGGAAGCCACTACATATGCTCTTGACTGAGGTCCACATCAGGATCTTGATATGCTAAATAAGGACCATTTCTAATGCTCAATAATTGGACTAATATTACCTCCATATCATTATTCGACACTAGATATCATTGTTGTATTACTTCTGCATAAAGACGCGCGCAACCACACGCTAAAAGCACCGTCACTGGTAGCCTAGCAACAAGAATCAGCTATTTTCAACGGTCTTTTATTATTTGGGCGCAACAAATTAGTGTGTAAATGGTGTGGTCGAACTGACATCTGGAGAAACAATTTGAGGTGTTCAAAAAGTTAACCTGTGCCTTCAAAGCCTCTCAACAGCCAATACATAGCATCCGCAAAGCAGGGTTTATATACATCATTAGTGTATCCTATGCCTAATTATTTCTCCCTGCTTCTGACTTGACATGCTGCTGGTTGGGCATTGCCTTGTGTATCATCAATCTGAGTGTGGTAGGGTAGTAGGCTACTTGGCTGAAATTACCACCATGGTTTATTTTGTCTTGCTGTTCAAATCAAGGATGTGGAAGATCACACGTGAAAACTGGACCTAGACATTTTATACACCACAATAGGTATATAATTAATAAAAGTCACCCAAACTTACCCGATCCATCGTGGAAGCCAATGTTACTGTATTCTTTCTTCAAATAGAAAACGACACTAAATGGGTATGCTACAGTTACTTTCTTTGTCACAGCGTTCAGATAAAGAAAATATAGACCACAACCTTTATAAAAATCAAAACTTGATTTAAGTTGTGACTAATAAACGTCTCATATAGACTAATCTTACGTTAGAAACATCCGGCAAAAGCCTGTGGAATTGTATTTGGATTGAAAACTCGATAGAGGACGGTAACAAAGAACTTCCTGTTGATGCTTTTCAGCTTCTTCTGTGGTGTTTAAGAGGTGCTACTGTACATAGTCATCAACACCTCTCTTCAAGTGGGTGAGGCGGGGTGCAGAATTCCTAGTTTCCGCCTGTCTGACGTGCCCAAAGTAAACGGGCTGTTGTTCAAGCCCAGAAGCTAGGATATGCATATAATTGGTACTGTTGGATAGACTCTGAAGTTTCCAAAACCAAAACCGTTATGTATGTGGCTATAACAGAACTGATTTGGCAGGCGAAACTCCGAAGGAAATCCGACCAGAACAAATAAAATAATCTCCCATGCTCTTATTTTGAAACCCTATTGAAAACCATTGAATCCGTCCACTATAGTTCTTTCTGCGTGAAATTGTATCGTTTATTAACATTTTAGACAACCTAAGGATTATATAGAGTCTTTGTTTGACAAAAATAGATGAAGTCTACCAGGAGCATTTCGGACTTTTCTGTCGTCGTTTTGACGGAGCGGATATCTGAATTCAATGGCGCCATCTAAACGGCGTTTTTCGGATATAAATATTGACTTTATTGAAGAAAACGAACATCGGTTGTGTAGCTGGGACCCTCCTGGTTGCAAACATCAGAAGATCTTATAAAAACTCACTTTTTATCTTTAATTTGTGATTTTGTGTCGCCAGTGCTGGTTGAAAAAGCTATTTTTTGTGAGGTGCTGACCTCAGATAATCAAATGTTTTGCTTTCGCCTTAAAGCCTTTTTGAAATTTGACAACACTGTTAGATTAACAAGACTCTAAGCTTTGTAACCGTATTCAACACTTGTATTTCCATGAATGTTAAATATTACGAATTTTTATTTTGAATTTGGTCTCACTTTGTTTTTCCAAAAACGATCCCTAAGAGGTTAACCCGTTAGGGAGGTGGTGGTAGTGTTTGGAGGGTTGGAGAGTCTGGCGTTCCCAAAGTAAAATGCCTTGTACTCAGGCCCAGAAACTAGGATATGCACATAATTAGTAGTATTGGATAGAAAACACTCTGAAGTCTCTAAAACTGTTAAAATAATGTCTGTGAGTATAGCATTACTGATTTGGCAGGCGAAAACCCGAGAACAATCTATCCGTAAAATGTGATTTTGTGAAGTGACACTTTTCCCATTGACATGCTATAGAAAGGAGGGTGATGCAGCTCCCAGATTGCAGTACCTATGGCTTCCACTAGATGTCAGCAGTCTTTAGACAAGGTTTCAGGCTTTTATCTTGAATAACCAAGGAGTAAGAGCTGTTCTTCTTGAGGTCTCGTGAAGTGTCCTGTTATGGTTTACGCGCTTGACAGTGAGCGCGCTCTTAGCTATTTTTATTTTCTATTCAACAGGCTATATTCCGTCTGAAATATTATCGTTTATATTCATATTAGGGTATCTGAGTATTGATTAGAAACGCTGTTTGACTTGTTTCAGTACTTTTGGGATATTGTTTGTCTGCATGGATTAACGCCATTTGAGCAGGTGGATTACTGAACAAAACGCGCCAACCAAACAGAGCT
Source organism: Brachymystax lenok tsinlingensis (assembly GCA_030435695.1). Classification (NCBI taxonomy): domain Eukaryota; kingdom Metazoa; phylum Chordata; class Actinopteri; order Salmoniformes; family Salmonidae; genus Brachymystax; species Brachymystax lenok. Next base: position 110,303,961 of record CM059791.1, read on the forward strand.
TTATGGATATAAAGAGGGCCTTTATCGAACAAAAGGACCATTTATTGTGTAGCTGGGACCCTTGGGATTGCCATCAGATGAAAATCTTCAAAGGTAAGCGATGTATTTTATCGCTATTTTTGAGTTTTGTGACACCCCGTGCTGGTTATGTTATTATGCTAATTGAATATGTGTGCGGGGCGCTGTCCTCAGACAATCAAATGCTATGCTTTTGCCGTAAAGCCTTTTTGAAATCTGACAACGCTGAGATTACCAAGATTCTAAGATTTTGAAGAGTGTGCAACACTTGTATTTTCATGAATGTTTAATATTGCTATTTTTGTAATTTGAATTTGGCGCTCTGCATTTTTCCGGATATTGTCGTAGGTGGGGTGACAGCGCCCACTGCTCCCTAAGAAGCTTTAACAATCTACTGTTAGCTAAATGTAGTAATGAATAAATATTACATTTCATTGACAATTCTTCTAAATGTACAATTCTGCAACCTGTCATGGGCAAGTTTTAAAATGACACAATACCTGTTAGCAAAGATGTAAGCTAGAGATAACATGCAGGAGCTTGCAGGGATTTGTAGTCTTGCATGATGTCTACTTTAATGCTAAATAGTATTAAGGAAATTTGAGAACAAATAGAGATGGCTAAATTGATAAGTCACCTTGTCCGAGAGAGATTTACAAGGATATCTAAATGTATCGCCATGGTATCGCCAAGCTTATGGGAAATCCCCTACGGAATAAATGAATGGTGGAAACCAATTCACCAACTACTTCTCCGATAGAGTTCAGTGTGTCAAATCGGAGGGCCTCTGGCAATCTCTATGGGGGTGCCACAGGGTTCAAATCTTGGGCCGACTCTTTTCTCTGTATACATCAATGATGTCGCTCTTGCTGCTGGTGAGTCTCTGATCCACCTCTACGCAGACGACACCATTCTGTATACTTCTCGCCCTTCTTTGGACACCGTGTTAAAACTACTTAGGGAGTGGTGGGGCGCTACCCGGTGAAATGCAAGGCGCCAAATTCAAAATCCAAAAGTTGAATTAAACATTTATCAATATACAAGTGTTGCATAGTCATCAAAAGCTCTTAGTACTAATTATGTGCATATCCTATTTTCTGAGCCTGAGTGGCAGGCATTTTGCTTTGGGCACGCCAGACTCTCCAAAACCGTCACGTCACCTGCCGCTCCCTAAGAAGTTCACTACCCTCCAGACGAGCTTCAATGCCATACAACTCTCCTTCTGTGGCCTCCAACTGCTCTTAAATGCAAGTAAAACTAAATGCATGCTCTTCAACCGATCGCTGCCCGCACCCGCCCGCCCGTACAGCATCACTACTCTGGACGGTTCTGTCTTAGATTATGTGGACAACTACAAATACCTAGGTGTCTGGTTAGACTGTAAACTCTCCTTCCAGACTCACATCAAATATCTCCAATCCAAAATTAAATCTAGAATTCCTATTTTGCAACAAAGCATCCTTCACTCATGCTGTCAAACATACCCTCGTAAAACTGACCATCCTACCGATCCTCGACTTCGACGATGTCATTTACAAAATAGCCTCCAACACTCTACTCAACAAATTGGATGCAGTCTATCACAGTGCCATCCGTTTTGTCACCAAAACCCCATATACTACCCACCACTGCGACCTGTACGCTCTCGTTGGCTGGCCCTTGCTTCATACTCATCGCCAAACCCACTGGCTCCAGGTCATCTACAAGTCCCTGCTAGGTAAAGCCACGCCTTATCTCAGCTCGCTGGTCACCGTAGCAGCAACCACCCGTAGCACGCACTCCAGCAGGTATATCTCACTGGTCACCCCCAAAGCCAATTCCTCCTTTGGCCACCTTTCCTTCCAGTTCTCTGCTGCCAATGACTGGAACGAACTGCAAAAATCACTGAAGCTGGAGACTCATATCTCCCTCATTAGCTTTAAGCACCAGCTGTCAGAGCAGCTCACAGATCACTGCACCTGTACATTGCCCATCTGTAAATAGCCAAACCAACTACCTCATCCCCTACTGTATTTATTTATCTTGCTCCTTTGCACCCGTCTTTCTACATTGCACATTCATCTACTGCACATCTACCATTCCAGTGTTTAAATGCTATATTTTAATTACTTTGCCACAATGGCCTATTTATCGCCTTACCTTCCTTATCTTACCTCATTTGCACACATTGTATATAGACTTGTTTTTCTACTGTATTATTGACTGTATGTTTGTTTACTCCATGTGTACCTGTGTTGTTGTATGTGTCGAACTGCTGTGCTTTATCTTGGCCAGGTCGCAGTTGTAAATGAGAACTTGTTCTCAACTTTCCTACCTGGTTAAAGAAAGGTTATATAAAAAAAACACACTCCCTTCTTTGACTACTTCCTTCCAGCATTGTGTAGCAGGGAGATTCCTAGATGTGCGAAGTGTGCAGGAGGACCTGAGAGAAAGGAATGTGTGGTATTGATGGAAAAAGTGGTGTGTGTAAACTGTAGGGGTACCCATGGTGCTGGAGATCAGACGTATCCGTTGAGAGAAAGACAGGTTGAGGTTATCAGGATCACGGTAGTGCAGAAGGTGTTGTATATGAGGCAGTGAAGAGAGTACTTTGGAAGATGGGTCCAGGGTGAGGATCCCCTTAGGTTGAGGTCAATAGAGTGACAGGAATAACATGCTTCAGTAATAGTTTTTTTTGGCGGTCATGGCCATGGTTGTCAGCCGTACCGCAGGAAAAGAATGTAAATCACAGTGGATAGATGTTGTGGTGGCAGCTGCAGAGAACTTGGGTGTACAATATTTTACTGCAGAGTTACAAGGTGTTTTTAACGATAATATCCAGTCCTCCCAGTCTGCAGGCCTGGTGTAGAATCAGAGGGCCAAAGAAGTGGAATAATGAGGTTTTAATAGATTTAGGGTTAGTTGGGCATTTTTTTCACAAAGTGTAATGAATTCATACTACAGAATAGTAGGCTGATAAACGGACAAATCAGTAGGTGGCGGCATGCACCTATAACCACTTAAATGTTTTTGAAGAAAGTTTGATTGCTCTGGTCTAGCTGTTCTTTATCTGAACGCTGTAACAAAGAATGTAACTGTAGTGTAGTCTAGCTACAGATTTACTGTCACTTTTTTGTTGTTGAAGAAATACTGAAGAAGGAATAGCTTCCACGATGGATCGGGTGAGTTTGGTTGACTTTTATTAACAGTATGCCTACTGTGGTGCATAACATGTCGAGGCCTAGTTAGCATCTTTGATCTTCCATATCCATCGTTCCAACAGCTGGACAAAATAAACAATGATGGTAATAAAAACTGGATTTTTTTTGTCCTTCAGCAAAGTAGCCTATTAGCCTAAAGCACACAGATTGATACAAGGCAATGTGTAACGAGCAGGTAAAGTCAGACCCATGGAGAAATAATGAGGCCAAGGTTCACTTCACAGTAGCGTTGAGTGGGTAAAATAACATGGTCAAGCAAGTTAATGTTTCCGACATTTTCGAACTACTAAACAACTTTATTTAGTTATCGCAAAAATAACAGGGTCTGCCTCCACTATTCCAGCACTACTTCAACATAATCTAATCACCTAGGTTTGGTCTACAACAGTGACAACTAAAATATACCAAAAACTATTTAGTCTTATCAACCGAAGCTAAATATGTGTCTATCCATGGTACCGATTTCTGTGTGTCGACTCAACCAATTTGTAGATGGATACAGTACACTCTTTTAGTTTTTGTTGTGCTAGGCAACCTGGCTAAAATGCTTGCTCGATAGCTTTTAATTCATGGCCAACGATGCGCTACTCCATTATGTTAATTGCCCCTTTTCAAATTAGTACTCTTTTTTTGATGAGTAACTTTGATATACGTATCTCACTACCTACACATTTTCAAAAAATATCATTTGGACAATTATTATTGTTAAATTCTATTATATTATAGTCGTGAGTTTAGAGTATTTTCTGTCACTGTCCGACAGGACAAATCTCGTATACACATACTCAGCAGATCTTCATGCGGGTGTTGCAAAATGCTTGTGTTCCTAGTTCCAACAGTGCAGTAATATCTAACACTTCACAATAATAACGTTACACAAATCTAAAAGTAAAAGAATGGAATTAAGAAATATATAAATATTAGTCCAGAGTATAAATACAGTACATTCATAAGTATGTGGACACCTTTTCAAATTATTGGATTTGGCTATTTCAGCCACACCCTTTGCTGACAGGTGCATAAAATTGAGCTCACAGCCATGCAATCTCCATAGACAAACATTGGCAGTATAATGGTATTACTGAAGAGCTCAGTGACTTTCAACGTGGCACCATCATAGGATTTCACCTTTCCAACAAGTCAGTTTGTCATATCTGCCCTGCTAGAGCTCCCCCGGTTAACTGTAAGTGCTGTTATTGTGAAGTAGAAACGTCTAGGAGCAGCAATGGCTCAATCGAGAAGGGGTACGCCACACAGGCTCACAGAACAGGACTGCTGAGTATTTAAGCGTGTTGCGCGTAAAAATCGTTCGTTCTCAGTTCCAACATTCCATACTGAGTTCCAAACTGCCTCTGGACACAAGGTCCGCACAATAACTGTTCGTTGGGAGTTTCATGCAATGGGTTTCCATAGCTGAGCAGCCGCACACAAGCCTAGACCACCTTGCGCAATGCGACGTGTCGGCTGGAGTGGTGTAAGGCTTGCTGTCGATGGACAAATCTGGGTTTGGCGGATTGCCAGGCGAACGCTACCTGCCCCAATGCATAATGCCAACTGTAAAGTTTGGTGGAGGAGGAATCATTGTCTGGGGCTGTTTTATTGTTCGGGCTTGGCCCCTTGGTTCTAGTGAAAGGAATTCTTAATGCTATAGCATACAATGACATTCTAGATGATTTTGCTCTTCCAACTTTGTGGCAAATTTGGGGAAGGCCCATTCCTGTTTCAGCATGACAATGCCCCCGTGCACAAAGCGAGGTCCATACAGAAATGCTTTGTCGAGATTGGTGTGGAAGAACTTGACTGGCCCGCACAGAGCCCTGACCTCAACACCATCGAACACCTTTGGGATGATTTGCAATGCAGACTGTAGCCAGGCCTCACTAATAATCTTATGGCTGATTTGTAGCAAGTCCCCACAGCATTGTTCCAACATCTAGTGGAAAGCCTTCCCAGCAGAGTGGACGCTGTTATAGCAGCAAAGAGGGGACCAACTCCATGGGCAGTGTGTGGATAGAATATCTACTATATCTGTACAATCCTTATGATTGAATAGTGTGTATATATACAGCAGTAGTTCAATAGAATGGCCTTTACTAGAATTGTAACCTTTATTTAACTAGGCAAGTCAGTTAAGAACAAATTCTTATTTACAATGACGGCCTACTCCGGCCAAACCTGGACGACGCTGGGCCAATTGTGTCGCCACCCTATGGACTGCCAATCACGGCCAGATGTGATGCGGCCTGGATTCGAACCAAGTACTGCAGTGACGCCTCTTGAACTCTTGCATCACTGACATTGGGTGCTGTAGATGTTTTGGAGGGCAGCTCGGACACCCATGCATACCCCACAACACATGCCACCAAAGGTCTCTTCAGGCCCCAAGTCCAGAACAGACTATGGGAGGTGCACAGTACTACATAGAGCCATGACTACATGCAACTCCATTCCACATCAGGTAACTGATGCAAGCAGTAGATTCAGATTTAAAAAACAGATACAAATACAACTTATGGATCGGCAGGGACTGTGAAGAGACCCGCACATGCACATTGATTTTGCATTGTAGATATGTGATAGTAGAGAAGTGGCCTGAGGGAACACACTTAATGTGTTGTGAAAAGTGGTATGAATTGTAATATTTAAAATTGTATATAACTGCTTTAATGTTGCTGGACCCCAGAAAGAGTAGCTGCTGCCTTGGCAGAAACTAATGGGAATCCATAATAAACCCCAGGAAGAGTAGCTGCTGCCTTGGCAGGAACGAATGGGGATCCATAATAAACCCCAGGAAGAGTAGAAATAAATGAACAACTGAATTGATTTGTAATCAATTGAATACAAATAAACCCTAGAAAGCCATCTAGCCATGAGCTCATTTGAAAGACAATAGCAAGGAATTTCTCTAATCTCATATTCGGGCTGCCACCTTCCAGCAAACCACAGGCAGAGGCTGCAAGCTGTTAGTTTTTTCTATAAATACCTTAGATTTGTTGTGATTTTTATTGTATTTGCCCATTTTGAAAAACAATACAACCACACGTGGACATAATGCATTTGCAATCATTGAGGATGACACAACGTGATGCATCTAATAATGTACAATTTAAATAGATGAATGATGTATTGATTATAGCATAATATATTATTTTTGCCATTCATTTCACATACTATATATTTGAGGCAATACAGTTATTTTCTAGCAATAAATGAATCCCTAAACCGCCTCACCCACTTGAAGAGAAGTGTTGATGACTATGTACAGTAGGTGGCGGTACCTCTTAAACACCACAGAAGAAGCCGAAAAGCATCAAGAGGAAGTTCTTTGTTACCGTTCTCTATCGAGTTTTCAATCCAAATAAAATTCCACAGGATCTTTCTGCTGTAAAATTAGTCTACATGAGACGTTTGTTTGTCACAATTTAAATCCAGTTTTGATATTTAAAAAGGCGTTTGATTGCGCTGGTCAAGCTTTTCTTTATTTGAACGCCGTGACAAATAAAGTAACTAGTGTACACATTTAGTTTCATGTTTTTTTATTTTAAGAAAGAATCGCTTCCACGATGGATCGGGTAAGTTTGGTGCACTGTTATGAACAGTGCCTACTGTGGTGTATACAATGTCTAGGTCTAGTTTTATTTCATCTTCCAAATCCAGCGTTCCATTTGAACAGCTTGACAAAATAAACCATGGTGGTAATTTCAGAAAAGTAGCCAATCGCACACAGATTTATGATACAAGCAATGCGCAACCAGTAGGTACTGTCAGAACTATGGCGAAATAATTAAGCATAGGCTACACCAATGATGTATATAAACCCTGGATTGCTGATGCTATGTATTGGCCAATGAGAGGCTACACCAATGATGGACGCTACATCTCACTTTTGCCACATGTTACATATTTTATAGTTCTATTCCATTATGTTGTCGGGCTGAGTATGCATTGGTTGAAGCTCAATGATAAATTAAAATCTCCCTACCATCATATCTAAGCCATTATTACACTAATGTCGATGAAATCTCGCAAATCAACTTAATTGGAGATGCACAACCTCATGAGCTGTCCAGTCGTTACGGAGTACCATATACCGGATTTCTAACAGGGTCCTTAGCAATTGAGTTTTCACCAAGGGAAAGTTGGTTTTATATACAGACATTAGCCAAAAGCCATTTAAAATTGTATAACTCAATAACTCATTCACTGTTTGTCACAGAATCATCAAATTGATATGATTTATTCCATAAATGTCTAGCATACTTTTTCCAACCTTTTGAGTAAACATTCCAGTTTTGATTGGATATAAATAAATCTATAAAATACCATTTAAAGCCATATAATCAACGTTTTCACTGATTGATGATTGTCAAACTAGATGATTTATTCTATAAATGTCTAGTATACTTCTACAACCTTTGCTTTGAGTAGAAATTCCAGTTTTGATTTGATAGAAAAATAATTGATACATAACCTCTATCAAATTAGTTATTGATTTATACTGCTTTAAATGGCATTTTATAGACTATGTATTTATATCAGATCAAAACAAAGGTTGTAAAAGTATGCTAGACATAGAATAAACCATATCTATTTTTGTTTGTGACAATCAATGAATTAGTTATTGATTTTTACAATTTTAAATGGCTTTTGTCTGAAATATAAGACTTTACTATGGTGAGTGTTTTCTGCGCCCACATAGCTCAGTCTAGAAGCCAGATTAAAACGAGCATATAGCTACCATAAATTGACCATTTGATTTAAACAAATTAATAATCTATTGACTAAGTTTGTAGGTGCAACAGATTTTATTACATTTCATAATGTATCGCTCACATGCACATTCCATTAGAAACCAACAATGAGTTCCTTTCTTGTAGCATTTCTGACAATGATAAACTCTGAGATTCGGGCTGAAAATATGTTATCTAAACTGGTCAGCAACAATACAGCTGTATCAGCTTGCTAGTCCAAAGTCCATCAGCTAGCCTCCGTAAATAGCTAGCTAACTCCAGTCAGCTGACGTCCCACTACACAGGGCAATCCCAAATCACTGCCCTGGGGCATTGGGATATTTTCTTAGACCAGAGGAAAGAGTGCCTCCTACTGGCCTTCCAACACCACTTCCAGCAGCATCCAGTCTTCCATCCAGGGACCGACCAGGACCAACCCTGCTTAGCTTCAAGCGCAGTGTGGTATGCTGCTGGCAAAGGCTGTAGGCTTGTTCATTTAGCTGACAAAATATACTTAAACCTTTATAGAATAAATTTAAAATCAAAACATATGGCCTGTACAATGTGACTATAGCCTATTGATGATTTCAGGAAGTTGCAAAAACAAAAGACTATTCTCAATTTAATCTTGTTCGGATTTAGAATGGCCCATTTATTAAATGGGCAGGAACAGGAAAAGGAACAGGGGGGAAAAAGACATGTCATCCTTACGCACTTGAATAGCAAATGGTGGCAGCACACCGGCCAGGTAGGCTATTTAAAAAATTAAATAAAAATATGATATGAGCAACTAAGAAATAAATATAAAAACACTCACTCCACACATCAACCACTGTTTGAGGAGCATGCTCTCTCTGTGCAACAGGTGATATTCCGCCCAAACTCTGTATGCCATGGGCTCTCCAACCCTGTTCCTACAGCTACACATTGCTTAATTTGGGAAACCAAGTGAACTCTGTTGGGGAACATCAATAGTAACATGATCTCACAACAAAACTTTTCACTAAACTGTTGACAACGCCTCTGCACGCTCAAGAAAGGAATATATGAGAACGAGGAGGTGGTGGAAACGCATGTTGCTCTGCAACAATATGATTACACCATGATTCATTAATCATGAAGCTGTGCCCTTCTTCTTTCCAGAGAGGTGTTTATCTCTGTCGGCGTGATGCATGAAGAAGCCCGGTGGCTGAACCGACTCCGACAACATATCCCGAGAGAGCCATGTTTCCATGAAACAGAGAATGTTACAATCTCTGATGTCTCTCTGGAAGGCAACCCCTCTGGAAGGCAACTGGACATTGGCGAGTAGTATACTCGGAAACGGTGGGCGAAGTGCATGCCTACGGAACCTGACCAGAAGGCCGCTCCGTCTGCCTGTTCTGCGACGACATTGTTTTGGGTCGGCTTCTGGGATTAGATCCACTGTCCAGGGTGGTGGTCCGAACAAAGGATCAGCTTCGGGAAAGTTGTATTCCTGGTCGTAATGTTGGTAAGTTGACGTTGCTCTTATATCCAGTAGTTAATCCCGGCTGTATGTAATAAGACTTAAGATTTCCTGGGGTAACAATGTAAGAAATCATACGTAAAAGCTCTGACGAAGGCAGTGAGGCCGATACGTAAAGCTTATTAAAGATAAGTGATGCTATCAAGAACAGTGTGCGGTTTCTTTTTTCCCTCATCTTGTCCAACTGTTACCAGGCACCTGCAAAAAGTATTGCTCAGATGTGCGAGTGCCTTTTGAATGAAGAAATAATACATACAAAAACATGCAGTTTCCTAAGGACTCGAAGCGAGGCGACCATCTCTGTCGGCGCCATCTTGCATCAATCAATATTAACTCAGGGGCGAACTCCAGTTAATTCTCAAAGGTTCTGAACATAAGACGGGGAATTAAGAGTTATCAGTTTTGACATTTGTTTTAAGAGTGAAGAAATATATAAACATCTTCCATTTGAAAAATGTGCCAAAGTGATAAAAAAAAAGTGCATTATTGGAAAGTAGTGAACGATTACACACTTCAGGAGAAAGGAGGTTTTATAAGGATGCACCAATCAATCAGAGATTTAGTCTAATATTCTATGTACAATACTTCCTGTGGTCACCAGGACCGAGAGAGCCCGTTACCCTCCACCCTGCCGGAGTCCCCTGGCAGCGCCTTGCTGCTGGGTCTGAAGAGGGTGTCTGTGCGTCTGGTCGACTGCAGGAAAACACCAGGGCAGAGTGGAGGACACGAGGAGGGAGATGGAGATTTTATTTCATCAAGTAAGAACAATGGTGTGTGTGAATTAGACTACTATCTGCTTCTGCAACTTCTATTAATTGATTGATAAACAGTTTATTAGGTACACCCATCTAGTCCCGGAACAGACCAGCCTTTGCCTCCAAAACAGCCTGAACTCTCCGGAGCGTGGATTCTACAAGGTGTCGGAAACATTCCACAGGGATGTTGTTGGTTCATGCTGACGCGATGGAATCACACAGTTATTGCAGTTGCTGCAAATTGGACGGCAGCACATTCATGCTGCCAACAGCCGTTCCATCTCATCCCAAAGATACTCTTAGGTTTGGTCAGAAACAATGTTCAGATACACAGTGGTGTTAAATTGTTGCTGAATTGGTATCATAGGACCTCATTCCCCACACCAGTACACCACCTCCACCAGCCTGTACCGTTGACACCAGGCCAGATGAGTCCATGAACTCATGCTGCTTATGCCAAATCCTGACTCTGCCATCAGCATGAAGCAAATGGAACCGTGATTCATCGAACAAGGTCATTTTTTTCCACTCCTTAATTGTCCAGTGTTGGTTATTGCGTTCTTCCTGAAGCAGCAGCTTCTTGTTTTTAGCTGATAGGAGTGGAACACAGTGTAGTCTTCTGCTGCAATAGCCCATCAGTGACGAGGATCGGCGGGTTTTTCGTTCCAAGATGCCACACTGCACACCACGGTTGTACTGCGCCGTTATTTGTCTGTTTGTGCCCCGCCTGTTAGCTTGTATGATTCTTGCCATTCTCCTTCAACCTCTTACGTCAACGAGCTGTTTTCACCCACAGGACTGCCGCTGACTGGATGTTTGTTTTTTTGTCGCACCATTCTTGGTAAACACTAGGCACTGTCGTGTGTGAAAAGTCCAGGAGGGCAGCTGTTACTGAGATACTGGATCCGGTGTGCCTGGCACCGACGATCATACCACGCTCAGTCGCTTAGGTCACTTGTTTTGCCCATTCTAATGTTCAACCAAACAGGAACTTAATGCCTTTGCCTGTCTTATATAGCAAGCCATAGCCACGTGACTCTGTCTGTAGGAGTGATCTATTTTCATAAATGGGCTAGCGTACCTAATAAACTGTCCACTGAGTAATATATTGTTTATGGAGCCATATTTCACAAACCTAGTTATTCAATGTCTTTGTTTCACAGGGGACACCACTAACCGTCGTTCTCTCAGTGGGAGGGGCTTATCATCTGGGGACCCTGAACAACATCTTGTTGCTGACGAGGCAGAGAAGAATCTCTCCAGATCAGAACATCTCAAACACCAGCACAGACGTACAGGGAATAAATCTCACCACAGCTGCTCTGAATGTGGGATAAGTTTCACTACACGGAGGTCCTTCATAATTCACCAGCGTATTCACACAGGAGAAAAGCCTTATAGCTGTGATCAGTGTGGGAAGAGCTTTGCTCGAGCTTCCAACCTGACTACACACCAGCGAACACACACAGGAGAAAAGCCTTATAGCTGTGATCAGTGTGGAAAGAGTTTTGCTGCATATAACACCTTCAAATATCATCTGAGAATTTATGAAGGGGAGAAGCCTTACCCCTGCCTTGATTGTGGGAAAAACTTTGTTAATGCAGGAGCCCTAACTATACACCAGCGTGTACACACTGGAGAGAAGCCTTATAGCTGTGATCAGTGTGGGAAGAGCTTTGCTGTAGCTTCCACTCTGATTAGACACCAGCGCATACACACTGGAGAGAAGCCTTATAGCTGTGATCTGTGTGGGAAGAGATTTTCTGTATCAGATAAACTAACTATACACCAGCGCATACACACTGGAGAGAAGCCTTATAGCTGTGATCAGTGTGGAAAGAGCTTTGCTTTAGCTTCCACCCTGAATAAACACCAGCGCATACACACTGGAGAGAAGCCTTATAGCTGTGATCAGTGTGGAAAGAGCTTTGCTCGAGCTTCCACCCTGACTATACACCAGCGAACACACACAGGAGAGAAGCCTTATAGCTGTGATCAGTGTGGAAAGAGCTTTGCTTTAGCTTCCACCCTGACTGCACACCAGCGTACACACACAGGAGAAAAGCCTTATAGCTGTGATCAGTGTGGAAAGATCTTTGCTGAATTAGGAACCCTGAATTCACACAAGCGAACACACACTAGAGAGAAACCCTATGTCTGTCTATGTGGAGAGAGCTTTGCTCGTTTAGGGCCTATGAAAAAACACCAGAAAGCAAAAATGTGCCATTTTCGTCTCCCTCCTATCTGACACCTGTTCCAGATCCCTAAATAAAGGATCAGTAGAAAACATCTAGTGAACAGTCATATCCATCTCCCATTGTTAAACAGTTGCCTTAGTCTGATCACCATGGTAACCTCTGTGGAGCATAATATGCAGCTCTGATCTAGGATCAGGTCTCCCCTGTGTCTATGTAACATCACACATTGGGATCTAAATGGATTAATGCTATCATAGTGAACCTCTGTGTGTGTGGGGGGGGGTTGAAAATTGTATCTTCTTTCATATACTCATGCTATTATTGGTCATTATGTAGAATGTTTCAACAATAGGTGTATATTGGGTGGCAGGTAGCCTAGTGATTAAAGCGTTGGGCCAGTAACCGGAAGGTTGTTCGATCGAATCCCGAACTAACAAGGTAAAAATCTGTTGTCTGCCCCTGAACAAGGCACTGTTCCCCTGGTAGGCCATCATTGTAAATAAGAATTTGTTTTTAACTGACTTGCCTAGTTAAATAAAGGTGATTTTTTTTATATGTATTCAATTGATCAATAAATTCAAGCCATTATCTTCTAAACAATAACTAAGGTTTTATAATATCTAAAATTGATTTGTTCCTAAAATGAATCAATTATACATTGAATAATCATATCCATGAGGTAAAGACAAGAACTATGTATGCTTTGTAACAACGGTTAATGTAATACACTTTAGATGTAACAAAGAAACAAACTGTAGTGTAGGCTAGCTAGATTTACTGTCACTTTTTTTACACGCTGAAGAAAGAATGGTATCAACGATAGATCGGATAAGTTTGGTTTACTTGTATTAACCGTATGTCTACTGTGGTGTATAACATGTCTAGGCCTAGTTTTCACTATCATTTGAACAGCTGGACAAAATAAACTATGGTGGTAATAAAAACTTGGGATATTTTGTCCTTCAGCAAAGTAGCCTACTAGCCTGAAGCACACAGATTGAAACAAGGCAATTTTCAGGATAAGTCCTAACCATGGAGAAATAATGAGGCCAAGCATACACCTTGCAGTAGCGGTGCGTGGGTAAAATCACTGGGAAGCCATATTACAACCTGTGTTGTGATAATTGCGTTGTTTGCTCTAACCTGTTACTTCATATCCCTTGACACAGCCGAGACAGTGACAGAATAAATTAAACCACACCTTTGTTAACTCATGAAACCGGAGAGCAACATATGTCCTGTTAGGTTCACACAAACAGTTACATGACCTACAGAATGGTCAAGCAAATTAATGTTCCAGACATTTTCGGACTACTTAACTATTAAACTAGTTACCGCTAAGAAAACAGGCGCTGCCTCCACTATTCAAGCACCATTTAAACTTCATCTAATCTATGCTTAGACTACTACAGTGACAACTAAAATATACCAAAAACCAGGGGCGCAACTTTCACGTGCACATTTGTTCATTAAGAACCAACGATGTGCTACATTTGTGTAGCAATTCTGACAATGCTAACCTCGTTTCAGCCGAATCTCACAGCAACTTGGATGCTGAGCAATAATTTATCTGCTATTAGCTAACGTTGGCTTCTTTCAGCAGCTAGGTAGCAGCTGTAACTAGCTAGTTAACGAAAAGGCAAAGAAATGTAGCTAGCTGTATGTTTTTGTAAGTTTTTTTACACAAATAACTATAGCGATTAGCTAGCTAGCAGACAGCAGCTGACATAGACACAAAAGCTAGCTAACGATAGCAAGTTCACGTCCAAATGCCATGCCTACATTTTTCCACAAAACATAACTAGCTACATCTGTTCAAAACAAAATTGTCACACTGCTACCTTAGAATGCATGCAATGTAATGTAATTTTCCAACGCTAGCTAGCTACTCCATGGTCGCATACACATACTGTAATGAAACAGCAGGGAGCAGGCCTCGAACCCTCGACCTTCTAGCCCGAGGTCCTGCGTGCTCAAGCGGCAGTCGTTATCCGCGCTTATAAACCCAGGGTCGTTACAATACTTTGCAGGTGTAGCGAAATGCTCGTGTTCCAACAGTTGAGTAATATCTAACAATTCACAACAATACACACAAATCTAAAAGTAAAATAATCGAATTAAGAAATATAATAATATAAGGAGAAGCAATGTCGGAGTCCACAGAATAAATACAGTACATTCTTGAGTATGTGGACACCACTTCAAATGATTGGATTTGGCTATTTCAGCCACACCTGTTGCTGACATGTGTGTCAAATTGAGCACAGCCATGCTATCTCCATAAAACATTGGCAGTAGAATGGCCTTAATGAAGAGCTCAGTGACTTTCAATGTGGCACCATCATAGGATGCCACCTTTCCAAGTCAGTTTGTCAAATTTCTGCCCTGCTAGAGTTTTCCTGGTCAACTGTAAGTGCTGTTTTTGTGAAGTAGAAACGTCTAGGAGCAACAACGGCTCAATCGAGAAGTGGTAGGCCACACAAGCTCACAGAACGGGACCGTCGAGTGCTGAAGTACTTGGTGCGTAAAAATCGTATGTCCTCGATTGCAACACTCCTTGCCGAGTTCCAAACTGCCTCTGGACGCAACTACATCACAAAAACTGTTTGGGTACTGGGTGGTAGTCAGCTAGTGACAGTGACTACGTTCAGGGTAGGCTACTGGGTGGTAGTCAGCTAGTGACAGTGACTACGTTCAGGGTAGGGTACTGGGTGGTAGTCAGCTAGTGACAGTGACTACGTTCAGGGTAGGGTACTGGGTGGTAATCAGCTAGTGACAGTGACTACGTTCAGGGTAGGGTACTGGGTGGTAGTCAGCTAGTGACTAAGTTCAGGGTAGGATACTGGGTGGTAATCAGCTAGTGCCAGTGACTAAGTTCAGGGCAGGGTACGGGGTGGTAGTCAGCTAGTGACAGTGACTACGTTCAGGGTAGGATACTGGGTGGTAGTCAGCTAGTGACAGTGACTAAGTTCAGGGCAGGGTACGGGGTGGTAGTCAGCTAGTGACAGTGACTACGTTCAGGGCAGGGTACGGGGTGGTAGTCAGCTAGTGACTAAGTTCAGGGCAGGGTACGGGGTGGTAGTCAGCTAGTGACAGTGAACTGACTTTTTTTTTTTTTTTTTTTACCTTTATTTTACTAGGCAAGTCAGTTAAGAACAAATTCTTATTTTCAATGACGGCCTAGGAACAGTGGGTTAACTGCCTGTTCAGGGGCAGAACGACAGATTTGTACCTTGTCAGCTCGGGGATTTGAACTTGCAGCCTTTCGGTTACTAGTCCAACACTCTAACCACTAGGCTACCCTGCCGCCCCCCGACTTGTTGGAAAGGTGGCATCCTATGACGGTGCCACATGGACAGGAACTTAGCTCTTCAGTAAGGCCATTCTACTGCCAGTGTTTGTCAATGGAAATTGCGTGTGCACAATTTTATACACCTGTCAGCAACAAGTGTGGGGCTGAAAATAGCCAAATCCACTCATTTGAAGGGGTGTCCACATACTTTTGTGTGTGTGTGTATAGATAGATATATATAGTGTACGTTTTGAGGAAAGCTAAACAATATGGTATCGCTAACATAGTTTTTTTGTTCGTTACATGTACAAGGGGGAGGACGTATAATGCTTCCATGCAACAGTCTCTCAGCTCACAAGCCAGGCAGCACCCATTTTCATTGCTACTTTCCTGGTGTGCTCTACTGAACACAGCCCAGTTCTTCATACGGTCACGGTGTGCTCTACTGAACATAACCCAGGTCATCATACGATCACGGTGTGCTCTACTGAACATAACCCAGGTCTTCATATGATCACGGTGTGCTCTGCTGAACATAACCCAGGTCTTCATATGATCATGGTGTGCTCTACTGAACATAACCCAGGTATTCATATTATCATGGTGTGCTCTACTGAACATAACCCAGGTATTCATATGATCATGGTGTGCTCTACTGAACATAACCCAGGTATTCATATGATCATGGTGTGCTCTACTGAACATAACCCAGGTCATCATACGATCACGGTGTGCTCTACTGAACATAACCCAGGTCATCATACGATCACGGTGTGCTCTACTGAACATAACCCAGGTCATCATACGATCACGGTGTGCTCTACTGAACATAACCCAGGTCTTCATACGATCACGGTGTGCTCTACTGAACATAACCCAGGTATTCATATGATCATGGTGTGCTCTACTGAACATAACCCAGGTATTCATATGATCATGGTGTGCTCTACTGAACATAACCCAGGTATTCATATGATCATGGTGTGCTCTACTGAACATAACCCAGGTCATCATACGATCACGGTGTGCTCTACTGAACATAACCCAGGTCTTCATCCTTTGTTTCTGACATGAATAGCAGTAGTTAGTAACATTTCATGACAAAAGATGAGTGTCCAATTGTTTTATTTCATACAAGGTCATGAATGTGTACAAAGGTCATTTTTGTACAATAGAGATACAGGAACAGAGTGAGAAAATATTATAAAACCGTATAAAATGTATTTGAAACCCTTCTGGTGTGCCTAGCCAGTGGCTTACCTGTTCTCAAACAGTTGTCTAAAGTTGGATCCAACCAGTTATCTATTGAGACTCTCACACTCATATCAGTTTCTCTCTCTCTCACACACACTCTCTCTCATACCTTCACACTAACCAGTGTTATCTATCGATTCTCACACTCATATCAGTTTCTCTCTCATACCTTCACACTAACCAGTGTGACCACTCCTTTCTCTGACCCCTATTAAAGACAATCAATAAGTGTCCAAAATAGCATCCAAACCCCTACATAGTGCCCAGATTGGCTCTGACCAATAGTAGTGCACTAAAGGGAACAGGGTGTCATTTCAGATAGGCCTACAGTGTATAATACTGCATGATCACACTATGACAATAACATTCTATTTGTTATTCTGAGGTGGGAAACTAAATCTGAACGTCAAATCATATCAGCTATTATTTACATGTACATCCTGATTTCTGCTGTAGGAAGCTAACATCTTATTATAAGTTATAATACTCACTTTAAAAAGAAGAAAATGTTGAAGGGAATTCAGAGCATTTCTCTATTTGTATTCTACCATTAGAGTATCTAGTAGTACAGTAGTAGATTAACATATTCAAGCAACAAAAACATTTGTTTACAGTAGAATTACTTAGCAGACCGATCGAACATTTAGCAAAATCTAAATCAAAGAAAATAACATGTGACATTCTGAAGAACAATATAACAAACAATATCCAGATTAAAGTGATCCATGTTCCCTTTGCTTATAGCAGTGTTTTAGGATGAAGATTTAGCCTGAAGCTGCATAGGAAACCAGGCAGACAGAAGGCACAGTCCCATGTTACTGGGTATACTGTATCATGACTCCTAGACAATATGGTTCATTGTACATCACTATCCATTTCGATGAGCTGCTAAACGACCCCTGCCTTAGCTTGAGGACACATTGCTGTAAGGTACCTCATTTCACTGCAAAGAAGATCGGTATGGACTGAACAAGGAAGAGTTTGTGATATGTGTATCTGACCGGGTTTCTGCAAGCCTTCCTTCAATGCTCTACTATGCTCATACTGTAAGTTAGTAGTCTATCTATAGGATGTTCAATGTACCCAGTGTTGTATCAAAGAATACGGAGATCTATTATGGAAAAACATGATTTGTACAAATTAAAACAAATGGATTGGTCTAACAAACTTCGGCACCTGTTTAACTGCAAGACGATATGAACGATCTACAGTGTCTTGCAAAAGTATTCATACCCCTTGGATTTCTTCACATTTTATTGTGTTACAAAGTGGGATTAAAATTGATGTAAACATTTTTATTTGTCAACGATCGACTCAAAATCCGCCAATGTCAAAGTGGAAGATATATATTTTTGAAGATTGATAAAAATAGATAACTTGCCCCTTTGTTCAGGCAAGCCTGAATTAGTTTGGCTTAACAAATAACAAAAGTTGGCGCTGGAACAAATGGCACTGGAGCAGAAGGCAGACGTTTTACGTGCCCCCAACCGATTGTGTTTTTTTGTTTGTTTATCTGCGTTGTTTGTAACTTATTTTTGTACTATTTCTCTACATAATGTTGCCGCTACCGTCTCTTATGACCGAAAATAACTTCTAGACATCAGGACTGCGATTACTCACCACGGACTAATTATTTTTCTTCTTTCACGAGGCGGAGGATATACGGCTCCCTCTGGAACAGGCCCCGACCCTAGTGATCTGTGTGAAGAGGAGGCGGCGAAAGAGAGGCCGGAGGGGGCTGCCTTCTGAGGAGTAGGTGGCGATCGAATAAACCCCCACAAACATGCAATCTTTGGACAATAAAATGGACAAGTTATTGGGTGGATTAAACTACCAACGGGACATTAAAAACTAGCATCTTATGCTTCAAGGAGTCGTAGCTGAACGACGGCACTATCAACACAGCTGGCTGGTTGTACGCTGTACTGCCAGGATAGAACAGCGGCGTCCGGTAAGACAAGGGGCAGCGGTCTATGTATTTTTGTAAACAGCTGGTGCACGATGTCTAAGGAAGTCTCGAGCCATTGCTCGTCTGAGATAGTTTCTCATGATAAGCTGCAGACCACATTACCTACCGAGAGAGTTCTCATCTATATTCTTTGTAGCTGTTTACATACCACCACAGTCAGAGGCTGGCACTAAGACCGCATTGAATGAGCTGTATTCCGCCATAAGCAAACAAGAACAAGGTCACCCAGATGCGGCGCTCCTAGCAGCTGGTGACTTTAATGCAGGGAAATGTAAATCAGTTTTACCTAATTTCTATCAACATGTTAAATGTGCAACCAGAGGGAAAATAACTCGACCAACTATACTCCACACACAGAGATGCATACAAAGCCCTCCCTTGCAATCCATTTGGCAAATCTGACCATTCTATCCTCCTGATTCCTGCATACAAGCAAAAATTAAAGCAGGAAGCACCAGTGACTAGATCAATAAAACGTGGTCAGATGAAACAGATGCAAAGCTACAATATTTTTCGGGATTCCTCCAATGTAATTGAGGTGTACACCACATCTGTCATTGGCTTCATCAATAAGTGCATCGATGATGTCAACCCCACAGTGACTGTACGTACGTACATACCCCAACCAGAAACCGTGGATTACAGGCAGCATCCACACTGAGCTAAAGGCTAGAGCTGCCGCCTTCAAAGAGCGGGACTCTAGCCTGGAAGCTTATAAGAAATCCCGCTATGCTCTCCGAAGAACCATCAAACAGGCAAAGCGACAATACAGGACTAAGATCGAGTCGTACTACACCGGCTCTGATTCTCGTCGGATGTGGCAGGGCCTGCAAACCATTAGACTACAAAGGGAAACACAGCCGAGAGCTGCCCAGTGACACGAGCCTACCAGATTCTATGCTCGCTTCGAGACAAATTGCAAAGAAACATGCATGATTGAGCCATCTGTCCCGGAAGACTGTGTGATCACGCTCTCCACAGCCGATGTGAGTAAGACCTTTAAACAGGTCAACATTCATAAAGCCGCAGGGCCAGACAGATTACAAGGACGTGTACACCAAGCATGCTAGCAAGTGTCTTCACTGACATTTTCAACCTCTCCCTGTCCTTGTCTGTAATACCAAGATGTTATAAGCAGACCACCATAGTGCCTGTGCCCAAGAACACGAAGGTAACCTGCCTAAATGACTACCGACCCTTAGCACTCACGTCTGTAGCCATGAAGTGCTTTGAAAGGCTGGTCATGGCTCACATCAACACCATCATCCCAGAAACCCTAGACCCACTCCAATTTGCATACCGCCCCAAAAGATCCACAGATGCTGCAGTCTCTTGCAGTCCACACTGCCCTTTCCCACCTGGACAGAAGGAACACCTATGTGAGAATGCTATTTATTGACTACAGCTCAGCATTCAACACCATAGTGCCCTCAAAGCTCATCACTAAGCTAAGGACCCTGGGACCTAACACCTCCCTCTGCTACTGGATCCTGGACTTCCTGATGGGCTGCCCCCAGGTGGTAAGGGTAGGTAACAACACATCTGCCACGCTGATCCTCAACACAGGAGCCACTCAGGGGTGCGTGCTCAGTCCCCTCCTGTACTCCCTGTTCACTCATGACTGCACGGCCAGGCACGACTCCAACACCATCATTACATTTGCCGATGACACAACAGTGGTAGGCCTGATCACCGACAACAACGAGACGAGCCTATAGGGAGGAGGTCAGAGACCTGGCCGTGTGGTGCCAGGACAACAACCTCTCCCTCAACGTGATCAAGACAACGGAGATGATTGTGGACTACAGGAAAAAGAGGACCGAGCATGTCCCCATTCTCATCGACGGGGCTGCAGTGAAGTTCCTTTGTGTCCACATCACCAACAAACTAACATGGTCCAAGCACACCAAGACAGTCATGAAGCATGCACAACAAAACCTATTCCCCCTCAGGAGACTGAAAATATTTGGCATGGGTCCTCAGATCCTCAAAAGGTTCTACAGCTGCACCATCGAGAGCATCCTGACTGGTTGCATCACTGCCTGGTATGGCAACTGCTCGGTCTCCGACAGCAAGGCACTACAGAGGGTAGTGCGAACGGCCCAGTACATCACTGGGGCCAAGCTTCCTGCCATCCTGGACCTCTATACCAGGTGGTGTCAGAGGAAGGCCCTGAAAATTGTCAAAGACTCCAGCCACCCTAGTCATAGACTGTTCTCTTTGCTACCACACGGCAAGCAGTACCAGAGCGCCAAGTCTAGGTCCAAGAGGCTTCTAAACAGCTTCAACTCCCAAGCCATAAGAGTCCTGAACATTAGTCAAATGGCTACCCAGACTATTCACATTGCCTGCCATTCACATTGAAACGGCTCAGGGATGTCACCATGAGGCCATTGGTGATAAAAAAAAAAGCTGTGATGGGAGAAAACTGAGGTTGGCCCAACAACATTGTAGTGACTCCACAATAATGACTTACAATGGCAGATTGAAAAGAACAATACAAATATACAGAATCGAAATATTCCAAAATATGGATCTTATACGCAACAAGGCACAAAAGTAATACTTTAAAAAACACTGCAAAGGACAACACTTTTGGGCCTAAATGCAAAGCCTTACATTTGGGGAAAATCCAACACAACACATCACTGAGTAACTAACTGCCTCCTTATTTTTAAGCATGGTGGTGGCTGCATCATGGTATGGGTATGCTTGGCAAATACTGGGGAGTTTTTCAGGATGAAAAGAAACGGGATGGAGCTAAGCACAGGCAAAATCCTAGAGGAAAACCTGCTTCAGTCTGCTTTACACCAGTCACTGGGAGAGTAATTCACTTTTCAGCAGGACAATAACCTACAACACAAGGCCAAATCTACACGGGAGTATTTTACCAAGAAGACAGTGAATGTTCCTGATTGGCCAGTAACAGTTTTGACATAAATCTGCTTAAATCTATGGCGAGACTTCTTGACAGAGCTTAAAAATAATAAATGGGCTAATATTGCAAAATCCAAGTGTGTAAAGCTTTAAAAGACTTACCCAGGAAGACACAGCTGTAATCGCCCCCTAAGTCAAATGTATTGATTTAGGGGGCTCAATACTTATGCAACAACTATATTTTTGTAACGTAATCTCTAGTCATATTAAATCAATAAAACATCTTCCACTTTGAGTTGAGTATTTTGTGTAGATTGTTGACAAAAAAAATCTAATTTAATACATTTTTAATCCCACTTTGGACCAAAAAAATGTGATGAAATCCAAGGGGTGTGAACACCTTTGCAAGGCAGTGTAAATGTAGTGGTGGAGCCTCCCTAACACCCATCCTAGTTGACAGCAGTTCTAGGCTAGCATGTAGGCCTGCTGCAGGGCTGCCCAACCCTCTTCCTGAAGATCTACCGTCCTGTATGTTTTTTTAGTCACTCACCTGACTAATTATTAACAGGTCACCCAGACCTTAACTAGTGGAATCAGGTATGTTTGGTTACGGTTGGATTGAAAACCTACAGGATGGTAGATCTTCAGGAAGAGCATTGGGCATACTTGGTTTAAAATATGAAGTAATAGTTTTAAATGAAAAAGTATTTACAAATGTACTTATGTTATACTGTACATCTACATCCAGTGTAACTATCAATTTACTGTAATATAACCTATATACATACCACACGTTGTCCTCCCTCTCAGTATACCTTCAACCTCTTAGACAGTTTGCTGCACATTGTTTAAAGTTACAGGAACATAGAAATGAAAAATCTATGTTTATCATTATCAGTATTGTGACAGCTAGAGAGGCCAGGCTCTACAGGGGTCTTAAGGGGAGGGTGAGGGGCCAAGGACCCCCAGGGGCCTACAGGGTGGTTAAGGGAAGGATGAGAGGCCAGGGGCCTACATGGGTGTTGTGAGGGGAGGATCAGAGGCCAGGGAGCCCAAGGGGCCTACAGGGGTGTTAAGGGGAGGGTGAGAGGCCAAGGACCCACAGGGGTGTTAAGGGTAGGATGAGGGGCCAGGGGCCTACAGAAGTGTTAAGGGGAGGATGAGGGGCCAGGGACGAACAGGGGTTCTACAGGGGTGCTGTGAGGGCCCCTGCTAGTAGAATATAGGGGCTGATCTGTCATCATTGATGGGTTGTCTGAAGTAAATCTCCAGGGCTCGGTCACTGTGGAGAGAGGGAGCAAGGAAGAGAGCTGTTTAGTCTGGATAGAACACACATGGAAGACACTTGGGTCAAACCCCTAATCCCAACTCATCACCCACCCTAAGGTATTTATCTTCAGTCTGCTGTTTGGTAGATTATAGAGACCCCCTAGAGAAACCAGAAAGTACAATAACAGTAGCCATTCTCCACTGACTAAATACTTTTGTTTCTCAATGTGTGCCTGTAGTTATTATTTATAAAGTGAATGTTAGAGCCAGCATGCAGGCGAGAACAAACAATGCTGTAGTGCTTATTATTGGAGTGAAGTGTTAAACATTTACTCTGAGAGTACAGAACAGACAGGCAGGGTTAGAAGGACTTAGGAGTCTTCTGACACTTTTACCTCCATGGAAAAACATTATTTTGCAACCCAGGGCCTCCTGGATTGGCTGGAAGAAACCCAGCCTCAGGAAGGAAAGCCAATCAGAGAGGTCGAAGGTTGGAAAAGGAAAAACAAAACAGGAATGTCCAGCACCTTACTGAAGCCAGACAGCCAATGACAGCCAAGAGAACCAGAGAGAGTGTGATTAGTTGGTTAGCTGAGTGAGTGAGCGAGCGAGCGGCGATGGAGGCTGGTGACTTACTGACGTCCTGTTCTTTCAGAACCGGGACATTTCTGGACCCAAACTGGAAGGTAAAGAAAACCCTTGGGTTTGACTGCCTTAGTGTGCATCCAAAACTGCACCGTATTCCCTATGCAGTGCACTACGTTTGAGTGTACTATGTAGGGAATAGGGTGCTTAAAGCTCATCTCTCATAGTGAAGTCATGCATAGTGAGGTCACAGTTCTTAAAGGCATTGGCACAGCTAGTTAGTCTGATGTCAGATGAACATAGGTTAACTTATATAGGGTTCATTTCCCGGGCACAAATTAAACCTGGTATGTGACTACAACGAAACCCTATTCTCTATATAGTGCACTACTTTAGACCAGAGTCCTGATCAAAGTAGGGCACTATAAAGGGATTAGGGTTCCATTTGGGAGACAATCTATTCCTGGTCTAAAAATTATGGTTGCTTGAGAAAATTTTTTTTTGTTCAAGACTACAGGATTCATCTGTGCTTGGGAAGCCAGCTCTTTGACTGGATTTTGTGAAGAACGATGGAAGACTGACAATACACATTTTCATGCCCTCGACTTAGCCAAGTGACAGCCTGATGTTTGTCTGCAATCATGATGTGTAAAAAGCCTAACCACAGGGCTGGCAAGGGGACATGTGTGGCTGCTATAGCACAGCACCTTCTCTACTACAGTGGTTTCCACAACCAGGGGTACCAGGACCCCAAGGGGTAATTGGCCTATACACAGGGGGTACTTGAAAAGACTCATGGGACCACAGGGTTACTGGTAAAATGCATGGGGAGGGGGAGGGGGTTCCCGGCACAGCAGAATTCAGTTGGTGGTAACACTGCTCTATAATACTGCTCAGTATAATACTACTCAAACAGTATTATACTGAGTGTGTTACACTACATCCACAGAACCAGAAACTAGGGCAGCATCCCAAATTACACACTATATGGGCCCTGGTCAAATATATATATATTTAAAATGTAACCTTTATTTAAACTAGGCAAGTCAGTTAAGAACAAATTCTTATTTACAATGACGGCCTACACCGGCCAAACCCGGACGACGCTGGGCCAATTGTGCAGCGCCCTATGGGACCTGGAATCGAACCAGGGTGTCTGTAGTGACGCCTCAAGCACTGAGATGCAGTGCCTTAGACCGCTGCGCCACTCGGGAGCCCAAAAGTAGTGCATCGTGTAGGGAATATTGGTGATAAGTAGTGTACTGTGTAAGGAATATGGGTGCTGTTTGGGATGCGTCCTGTCTTCAGGCTATAGCCTTAATACAACTCAAAGTTCAAACAAACCAGGATTATATTCACATGGCAGCAAAACTAGAGAAATACTGTGTAAAGAAGGAGGGGAGGCAGAAAGGAAAGGAGAGGAGGCAGGAAGGAAAAGAGGAGGTAGGAAGGAAAAGAGGAGGTAGGAAGGAAATGAGAGGAGGCAGCAAGGGAAAGGAGGTAGGAAGGAAAGGAGAGGAGAAAGGAAGGAAAGGAGAGGAACACATCTATAGTGCCATTCACAAACACACACATTCACCACACACACTGATACTCAAATGGTTCAAATCACATCATGATGACGTGGCGATCAGATTTTGGTTGCTATGGGAGTACTATGGGATGCCAGAGGTAGTGCAGACAATACTTCACATGTGGGAAATTATGTGACGAGTGATGATTCACAAAAAAGGATGGCAGAAAAAAGAACAAGTTTGGCCAGTACTGGTCCAAAACATACTGATGTCAATCAAAATAGAAAAACAAAATCATTAAATAATTTCAAATATATATTTTTTAAGTCATTAATTTGACAGAACAGATCTCTCGTCTGAACAAACTGTTTATTAATATATAGATGTTTTATTTAGAATACTTTTTGTAAAAAGTCACCATACATTCAATGTCAAAGTTCAATAGTATCACATTTCTGATCATTGCGCCGTAGCATGCTCAAAGATAATAATAACTTTTTATATTATTCAAATAAATATTTTGTATTTTTCTGGAAATCTTTTTTACAACAACACTTAACGCATTTTTCAAAGAAATTAAGACCAAAAAAGGACATATCACTCAGGACATACGATGATAATCATATTATTAAACATATTGTTTATACTTTCTTTCAACTAGATCACAGCAGTTATGGAGGAAATTTGACAAAGGTCATGGAAGGGTCAAATGGTTGTAGAGGGGTCAATGATGACTGCCCCAACTGCTGAAAGAGCATATTCAGGGGTCAGAAAAGGTCCCATCTGAGGTCCATCAAGGAGTATTTCAAGGAAAATGAATATTACAGACTGAACACTCATGGGATGGCTTGGAGGAGGTCCTAAAAAGGACTGGAGCTTTGTAGTGTGATCTGAATGTGAAACCAGATATGTTTTACACTGTGAAACATTGAGGAGGTCCTAGAAAGGACTGGAGCTTTGTAGTGTGATCTGAATGTGAAACCAGATTTGTTTTACACTGTGAAACATTGAGGAGGTCCTAGAAAGGACTGGAGCTTTGTAGTGTGATCTGAATGTGAAACCAGATTTGTTTTACACTGTGAAACATTGAGGAGGTCCTAGAAAGGACTGGAGCTTTGTAGTGTGATCTGAATGTGAAACCAGATTTGTTTTACACTGTGAAACATTGAGGAGGTCCTAGAAAGGACTGGAGCTTTGTAGTGTGATCTGAATGTGAAACCAGATTTGTTTTACACTGTGAAACATTTATTGATCTTTTTTTTCAAAATAATCATCCTGATTTAAATAATTATAAATAGAGAAAAATACGACATTCGTCCTGGATAGTAATAATCACCAAGACAAAAGTGATTCTTGCGTCAGATTTGATGGGGTTTCCAAGTTTAACTAAGATATTTATATTCCACAACCTCAGTTGCACATTAAACTACCACAGAAAAAAGGAACATTTCAGAAGTAAGGCATAATGAGCATCAACAAAAATCTCAAATCGACTTCAGCATTGACAGTTCACACCAGGCAATGAGTGCAGCGCCACCTAGTGTATATCAAAGGAACAACAGACAGAATATCTGCACAGACTCACTGCAAACAAAGGCTACGTCCCAAATAGCACCCATTCCCTATAGAATGGGCCCTGGTCAAATGTACATAGGGAATAGGGTTCAATTTGAGACATCCAAAGTCTCCATTATCATGTTTAGTCATTCCACGTGCTTTAGAAAAAGCAGTTCAGTCCAGTTCAGCGGCTGAGTGAGTAAAATGACTGTATACAATGTTGATGTTTTGGGCACTTGTACCGTACACAAACATGTCTTTTCAGATTTAACAAAATGACAACCATGTACATGCATGAAAGTCAAAGACAAGCAGTGGCAAAGGCAGTCTCTTGTTTGAGATTGAGAGAGTTAGTAGTGTTCATTTTGTCTCTCGCACAGACATGGATTACATAGAGAACAAAGTTTAGAGTTCAGAGTGGGAAACGCTGCAAGCCGATTGGTGGACGGGCTCCTCCCTGGCTCTCCCTCTCAGCGCCCTCCTCATCCTCTACCCACCAACCGCCACTGTCACCGCCACCGAAGGAAGGAGTGATGGAGGGATCAAGGAGAGGAAGAAAGGACAGAAAGGAGGGATGAGACTCGGAGCTCTTCCACTTGGAGAAGGAGTGAGTGGAAGCAGGGGGAGACGGAGACAGAGGAAGAGACGGGGGAGGAGGGGGTTACAGGGAGACTGAGGGGGAGAGACAGGGGAGGAGGAGGGAGAGATGGGGAAAAGGGGAGACACGGGGAGGAGGGGGAGAGACAGGGGGAGGAGGGGGTTACAAGGAGACTGAGGGGTAGAGACAGGGGGAGGAGGGAGAGAGACGGGGAAAGGGGGAGACACAGGGGAGGAGGGGGAGAGACAGGGGAGGAGGGGGAGACTGAGGGGGAGAGACTAAGGGGAGTAACTAAGGGGGAGAGACAGGGGGAGGAGGGGGAGAGACGGGGAGGAGGGGGTTACAAGGAGACTGAGGGGTAGAGACAGGGGAGGAGGGGGAGAGACGGGGAAAGGGGGAGACACAGGGGAGGAGGGGGAGAG
Source organism: Brachymystax lenok tsinlingensis (assembly GCA_030435695.1). NCBI lineage: Eukaryota > Metazoa > Chordata > Actinopteri > Salmoniformes > Salmonidae > Brachymystax > Brachymystax lenok. Next base: position 110,331,706 of record CM059791.1, read on the forward strand.
ACAGGGGGAGGAGGGGGAGACTGAGGGGAGAGACTAAGGGGGAGTAACTAAGGGGGAGAGACAGGGGGAGGAGGGGAGAGACGGGGAGGAGGCGGAGACAGAGGGAGAGACGGGGGGAGGAGGGGTTACAAGGAGACTGAGGGGTAGAGACAGGGGGAGGAGGGGAGAGACGGGGAAAGGGGGAGACACAGGGGAGGAGGGGAGAGACAGGGGGGAGGAGGGGGAGACTGAGGGGGAGACTGAGGGGGAGAGACTAAGGGGGAGTAACTAAGGGGGAGAGACAGGGGGGAGGAGGGCGGTACAGGGAGACTGATGGGGAGAGACAGGGGGGAGACACTGGGGGGAGAGACTAAGGGGTGAGATTGATGGGGAGAGACTGGAGGGGAAGGGGGGCTGGGAAGAGAGGGGGAGGCCCCTGTGCTATCCGGTAGGGAGCTGTCTCTGTCTGTCTGTTCTCACACTGTCGAAATCAATTTGCCATCGGGATCAGAACTGTGGAACAAGGAACAAAGAGAAAGGAAGCTTGCCAGGTGGGAAGAGAAGAGACACACTCCGAGAGAAGATGGAGGGACAAGACAGCCACAAGGCAAGGAGGGCAGGCAGGCAGGCAGGGGTGGATTTGGGAGGAGCGGTGTAGGGAGGAGAGGGGTGCTGTACCATCAGTGTGTTTTGAGGGGATCAGTTTGAACAAGGCAAGGCACAGAATCACTCATCTTGATCACATGATGAGTAGTGATCAGTAGGTTGTTGGAGATCAGTGATTCTGCACAGTCAGACTGCAGTGTCGTCCATCTCAAACACGCACCATGAGTAGCAAGTACTTCTGTCCCCCCTAAACCTCTCACACCAAAACACACCTGGCTGCCATAGTTACCGAGATGGGACTCCCTTCATCAGGGTCTTGTTCATTAGAACACACAAAACTCTTTGCAACAGACATTTGCATTTCTTATTGTACAAGTCCAGGTTAGTACCACTTGTTTCAGTCAGTTTTCCTCCGTTTGGTAACCTAATGAACACGACCCAGGCCTCTATATCACTATCTGAATATTAATGACGATAGCAGAAAACGAACTTGTGAAGGGTAAACTTTTTTTAAAACAATATGCAAATTCACCCCAAGTAACCTAGAGGCCATTTGTGATGAGGTCATCCAAGTCATCTGGTTGGCAGTGGGGGTCTGGTGGAAGATGAGTTCATTGCCTCTAGGGTGGAGACACCCTGGGCCCGTTAGGTCTATAAATACAAGATCTGACCCAGAATCAGATATTCAGGAACAAAAGGAGTATGTAAAATGACCATAGACTTGGATAGACAGCTCAAGTGCAACAAAGCCTGTTTTAGCATGGACAGCTCCAATGAGGACATTTACCATTTTGAAGTAGTCAACTGGGTGGGACTTCCTATTGGTTATGGAAGGATCACATAATTCCATCCAGGTCATCTGGAGGGATCAGCCAATGAATGATACTACGGAGCCAACCTTGGATTTATACCTGTTTAGACAACAGACTACAGGTGGCAGTGTTGAGATATGTAACTTAAAAAAAACTGAAATCATCCCCGTAAAATATAGAATCATATGATCGGTATGATTTCAGATTTTTTAAAGTTACATATGTTGAAAACTTGATTGCTGACAAGTAAAACGTTTTTGGGACTACGTCAACAATGGACTAATGAAACGAATACCAAAAGATCGCTTTTGGGTGGAGTTTTCCTTTAAAATGGAGAAATCCCTCAATGGCGCTACCAATGCTGTCACAGAAGCCATTATGGCAAAGATGCAAAAAAGAGTTCTCTATCAAACTCTATGTAGAAAGACTTGGAGCACCAGACCAGAGCTCATTAGAGCTCCAGCCTTCCAAGCAGTGATGAGGTCAGAATGATGTAATTCGATATGTCACAACACACATACATACAAGTAAACACACGCACACACACCTACCCCATCATCAGACAGACAGAAATAAATCAATCCCTTCAGATGAATCTAGGTTAACCCCTCCTCCCACAGCAGTGGATCTGACTTGTGATTGGATTACAGAAACTGACTCTGTCCCAAATGGAACCCTATTCCTAATAAACTGCACTGCTTCTGAAAAGGGCCCATAGGGCTCTGGTCAAAAGTAGTGCACTATGTAGGGTATAGGGTGCCACTTGGGACAGAGTCAGTTTGAGACACAAACATTGACTCAGAAACAGTTGGAGAATAAACCTAGTTCTATGAAATGCTGTCATTAAATAACACAAGTCAGTATAGCAGCTATGGAGTCTGAGGCAAAAGCAAGCAAGACCCAAAAAGAGGAGAAATGAAAGCTTCTTCAGAGCTGGACATCCAAGACTGGTCCTATATAATATATGACATTTAGCAGACACTTTTATCCAATGCCTGAAGAGCTGCAGTGTCTCCAAGTTTTAACTCAGACTAAACAGCTAAACTTCCACATCAAAGAAATATCGGTCTTTAATGATCTATACTGAACAAAAATAAACAACATGTAAAGTGTTGGTCCCATGTTTCATGAGCTGAAATAAAAGTTCCCAGAATTTTTCCATACGCACAAAATTTGTTTACCTCCCTGTTAGTGAGCATTTCTCTTTTGCCAAGATAATCCATCCATCTGACAGGTGTGGCATATCAAGAAGCTGATTAAACAGCATGATCATTCCACAGTTGCATCTTGTGCTGGGGACAATAAAAGGTCACTCTAAAACACAACACAATGCCACAGATGTCCCAAGTTTTGAGGGAGTGTGAAATTGGCATGCTGACTGCAGGAATATCCACCAGAGCTGTTGCCAGAGAATTTCATGTTAATTTCTCTACCATAAGACACCTCCAACGTCGTTTTGGAGAATTTGGCAGTACGTCCAACCGGCCTCACAACCACAGACCACGTGTAACCATGCCAGCCCAGGATCTCCACATCCGGCTTCTTCACTTGCAGGATTGTCTGAGACCAGCCACCCAGACAGCCGATGAAACTGAGGGTTTTGCACAACCGAAGAACTTCTGCAAAAACTGTCAGAAACAGTCTCAGGGAAGCTCATATGCATATGCTCGTAGTCCTAATTAGGGTCTTGACCTGACAGGCATCGTAACAGACTTCGCTGGTCAATGGCACGCTGGAGAAGTGTGCTCTTCACGGATGAATCCCGGTTTCAACTGTACCGGGCAGATGGCAGACGTGGCGTCGTGTAGACGAGTGGTTTGTTGATGTCAATATTGTGAACAGAGTGCCCCATGGTGGCGGAGGGGTTATGGTATGGGCAGGCTTAAGCTAAGGACAATGAACACAATTGCATTTTATCTATGGCAAATTGAATGCACAGAGATACAGTGATGAGATCCTGAGGCCGATTGTTGTTCCATTCATCCACCACCATCACCTCATGTTTCAGCATGATAATGTACGGCCCCATGTCACAAGAATCTGTACACCATTCCTGGAAGCTGAAAATGTGCCAGTTCTTCCATGGCCTGCATACTCACCAGACATGTCACCCATTGAGTATGTTTTGGATGCTCTGGATAGGCGTGTACGACAGCGTGTTCCAGGTCCCGCCAATATCCAGTAACTTTGCACAACTATTCCACAGACCTCAATGAACAGCCTGATCAACTCTATGGGAAGGTGATGTCGTGCTGCATGAGGCTAATGATGTTCACACCAGATACTGACTGGTTTTCTGATCCACACCCCTACCTTTTCTTTAAGGTATCTGTGACCAGACGTATATCTGTATTCCCAGTCATGTGAAATCCATAGATTAGGGCCTCACAAATTTGTTTTGATTGACTGATTTACTTATATTAACTGACTCATGTTGAGCTTATATTTTTGTTCATTGTAGTTTTTTTAAACTCTCAAATCCAAGTCTAGTCAGTGCTGTGTATCTAGTCACACATATTTAATCAGTCATTCCTAATACCCAATGTAACTACCAGGTCAGTACAGTAGTTCACATTCATACTACATTGTGATCAGTCATTCATACCACCCAATGTAACTGACAGGTCAGTACAGGTACAGTAGTTCACATTCATACTACATTGTGATCAGTCATTCATAACACCCAATGTAACTGACAGGTCAGTAGTTCAGGGAGGTTGATAATAAGGTTCTTACCTTGCAGCAGCAAAGCGACTGTCATAGTCCTCAAGGACAGGCTGAAATGGAAAAGAACATTATCATGACAGTTCATTCCTACATTAGAACACTCCTTAACACACAGTTAATTCCTACATTAGAACACTCCTTAACACAGTTCATTCCTACATTAGAACACTCCTTAACACACAGTTCATTCCTACATTAGAGCACTCCTTAACACACAGTTCATTCCTAAATCTGCCGTTAATAGTTAATACCTTACAAAGATATCATTAGGCCATGCTAATGTTACATCATCGTAACTGTATTGAAATTTTACATTTTGTATTCATCTTTATTTAACTAGGCAAGTCAGTTAAGAACATATTCTTATTTACAATGACGGCCTACCCCGGGCCAAACCCTAACAACGCTGGGCCAATTGTGAGCCGCCCTATGGGACTCGCAATCACAGCCGGTTGTGTTTGCCTGCAGTATTACTCCTCACAGTACATTGTGTTAACAGAACAATAAAACCAAACTGCCTGGAGTCCTCCAGACAGCCAATCAGACCAGACACCTCTAGTCTCCAGACTGAATCAACCACAGTGGATTACTGGGAAGAGGGCGTGTTCTGAGTGGGAGATTGTGTTGGTCGTGTGTCTTTAGAAGTATATGGCTGTCCGTTTCAGTTGTGTAGAGAAGATGGTGTAGGGCCGTGGCCTGCTGTGTGTCAGCATCTGTCTGTCTGTGTGTTTGCTCACTAACACTGACCTGTGTGGTAAAGCCTGCCATGCTGTAGGGCCTGGGTCTGCTCTGTGCCAGGCTCTGTGCCAGCAGGCGGGCAGTCAGGCCGTAGTCGGGCATGGGCAGAGACATGTCGCTCTCCAGCAGGTTTCCGGTGCTGCTGCTCTTCCCATGGTGCAGACTGGAGGGGACAGCAATCATTCAGTCAATCAAATCAATCTTTACTGAACGTGAAGAGATGAGATGGTACTGGACATGATCATATTATTGTTCCAGCCTGAACGGTATAGTACTGGCTAGGATATTAGCTCCTTACTTCACCTGAACGGTATAGTACTGGCTAGGATATTAGCTCCTTACTTCACCTGAACGGTATAGTACTGGCTAGGATATTAGCTCCATACTTCACCTGAACGGTATAGTACTGGCTAGGATATTAGCTCCATACTTCACCTGAACGGTATAGTACTGGCTAGGATATTAGCTCCTTACTTCACCTGAACGGTATAGTACTGGCTAGGATATTAGCTCCATACTTCACCTGAACGGTATAGTACTGGCTAGGATATTAGCTCCATACTTCACCTGAACGGTATAGTACTGGCTAGGATATTAGCTCCATACTTCACCTGAACGGTATAGTACTGGCTAGGATATTAGCTCCATACTTCACCTGAACGGTATAGTACTGGCTAGGATATTAGCTCCATACTTCACCTGAACGGTATAGTACTGGCTAGGATATTAGCTCCTTACTTCACCTGAACGGTATAGTACTGGCTAGGATATTAGCTACTTACTTCACCTGGAGCTTCTCCTTCTCACTCTCTGGCAGCACACGTGTGTAAGAGAAGGGGAACCAGCCACGCCTGAGGGGAAAACGGGTAAGATGAGTTAAGATAATGACGCATGCTGTAAACTACATTAGAGCTGAATCCTATCATGCTGTAAACTACATTAGAGCTGAGTCCTATCATGCTGTAAACTACATTAGAGCTGAATCCTATCACGCTGTAAACTACATTAGAGCTGAATCCTATCACGCTGTAAACTACATTAGAGCTGAATCCTATCATGCTGTAAACTACATTAGAGCTGAATCCTATCATGCTGTAAACTACATTAGAGCTGAATCCTATCATGCTGTAAACTATCTTGAGATCTGCGGTTAACTCCGACTTCTGTGGAAATCACGCATTGATGTTAATCAAAGACTTGCGTAAAAAGCTCAGTTCTGAATGTCAGTCTACAGGTTAATAGGCAGCACAGGAGGTTGGTGGTACCTTCATTGGGGAGGACGGGCTCATGGTAATGGCTGGAGCTGGAGTAAGTGGAATGGTATGAAATTTCATTCCATTTACTCACACAGGCTTTCATTCCATGTCTCTGTGACAGACAGACACTTACATCTTGTTCTTCTCGTTCTCCCCATAGTGCCATCCGTCACGGGCCTCTGGGACCAGCAGGGTGATGACGTCTCCCTCAGAGAAGCTGAGCAGGGTGCTGTTGTCTCCGGCCGCGTGGGAGAAGATGGCCTGGACACGGGCACGACCGTTCTTCTCCAGCCCCGCTGCCATGGAGCTAGACCTGGGCAGGGTACGGGTCTCACCTGGGGCCGGGGTGGAGAAGGTCAGTGTCAGTGTCACGCTACACAGCACTGTGTGTCTCCAGGAAGAGTTTTTACTAAGGAAGATGCTATGTTAGTTAACTTGGTTACTAAGACTAGCTGATTCCCAACGGCATTGTTATTCCTATCTGCTTTGGGGAGATGAACCTGTTAACGTGACGCTGGCAGTATACGGTTCTCTTACCAGACAGTAACAGTTTACAGTTCTCTTACCAGACAGTAACATAACAGTATACTGTTATCTGCCAGAGACTAGCAGAGTTAGCTTAGGCTCTCTTACCAACAGAGGTCTTGTTCTTGGCAGGCTGGGGCCTGCGGACAGGCAGGGTATTGGAGTAGTGCTCACTGACCTGCATAGAGATACATGCATTACCTGTATATTATCTACATGACCTGTATATTATCTACATACAGTGTGTGTGTGTGATATCTATCTCTCATAAAACATAGAACCCTTCTCAACCAATCACATTGCATGTTTTGACCCAGTGTAGAAATAAGTTACAGAATCATCTGCATCCACTTTAATATTAACAGACACACACTTCCATTACATTTTGTCATTAGCAGACACTAAGATGGATCCCTGGAGGATACCAATTTTAAAGTCCCATCGCCAAGCAACTGTACAGTGTACTACCAGTATATACTACCTATGTAATTCTGTGTTGTGTGCTGACCTGTCTCTGGGTGGGGGCCTGTCCCTGGGGTAGGGAAGGGGCCTGGGGGGAGGAGGGTCTTCCTTGGAGCTGGGAGACTGACAACCCCCCCTCTGTCCAGTACTCTTCCTCTCCATGGAGTCCTGTCGTATCGTTCACCATGGACATCCCATCTGAACCCATCAGCCTCTGGAAACACAGAATAGAAACATTCAGAAACATGCACTACAGCAGGGATCATCAACTAGATTCAGCTGCAGGCAAAAAGTGTTCTTGAGCGTATGATCAATGGGCCGGAACATGATCATTTGTAGACTGTAAATTTGATGGGCCACCAGTTGGGGAACCCTGCACTACATGACACATTAACAACAGTAGTATACTGTACATACATCCATATACAGTCTGGTATCTATAGTGTTTGTGGGAGAAGCTACAGTATATCCATATACGGTCTGGTATCTATAGTGTGTGTGGGAGAAGCTACAGTATATCCATTTACGGTCTGGTATCTATAGTGTGTGTAGGAGAAGCTATAGTACATCCACATACTCTCTGGTATCTATAGTGTGTGTAAGAGAAACTACAGTACATCCATATACGGTCTGGTATCTATAGTGTGTGTAAGAGAAGCTACAGTACATCCACATACTCTCTGGTATCTATAGTGTGTGTAGGAGAAACTACAGTACATCCATATACGGTCTGGTATCTATAGTGTGTGTGGGATAAGCTACAGTATATCCATATACTCTCTGGTATCTATAGTGTGTGTAGGAGACGCTACAGTATATCCATATACTGTCTGGTATCTATAGTGTGTGTGGGATAAGCTACAGTATATCCATATACTCTCTGGTATCTATAGTGTGTGTAGGAGACGCTACAGTATATCCATATATGGTCTGGTATCTATAGTGTGTGTAGGAGAAGCTACAGCATATCCATATACGGTCTGGTATCTATAGTGTGTGTGGGATAAGCTACAGTATATCCATATACGGTCTGGTATCTATAGTGTGTGTAGGCTGTGTGGGAGAAGCTACAGTATATCCATATACGGTCTTATATCTATAGTGTGTGTGTGAGAAGCTACAGTATATCCATATACGGTCTGGTATCTATAGTGTGTGTGAGAAGCTACAGTATATCCATATACGGTCTGGTATCTATAGTGTGTGTGTGAGAAGCTACAGTATATCCATATACGGTCTGGTATCTATAGTGTGTGTGAGAAGCTACAGTATATCCATATATGGTCTGGTATCTATAGTGTGTGTGAGAAGCTACAGTATATCCATTTACGGTCTGGTATCTATAGTGTGTGTGTGAGAAGCTACAGTATATCCATATACGGTCTGGTATCTATAGTGTGTGTGTGATGGGGGTGGGGCCACATAAAATATTAACTCATCTTGAGGGTCCGCAGTGGCTCACAGGACTGCATACTCACATCCGTACCCACATCCGTACCCACACATGCAGCAACTTTGTGAGCAAAACATTTTAGTGTTTTGACAGCAGAGACAACTTTTTGAGTCAATTTCCTGCAACTCTACACCTTCTGCCATGGAGCATAGAGACGATTTAGCCATTTTGTTTACTAACTTAGTGCAATTCTACTCATTTTGCCATGGGACGGAGAGAAATGTTTGCAGTTTTTAATATGATATCGGAGTGAGAGTAACTAACAAAATAAATGGGGCCCCCAGGCGGTAATTCCACCATGATTACTACAAGTTTAGATAGCTGGCTTGACTAAATTTCCCAGTCTAACATTTTTTTAGTTGACATGGCTAATTGAGTGACTGTCTGTGACTGACATAAGAGAAAAACTGCTGATTCACAACCAAATTTAGAAATTGCACCTTGTATATTCTACTATTCTAACTCTCAACAGTAAATTGAGACCCCGATTCAAAAAGTGAAATTATGGATTATAAACTGTGGCAAAGATCCAGTTAGAGAATTAATATTCAGATAGAGGTGTTGTCATCTTACAAAACGAGTTTAATACCTAATTAATAAGCTGCATTATTAAAAGTGTAATATGTAAATGAGTAGTTTAGTTTCCCCACCAAGGGCCAGAAGTCTCTGGTTACAGGCTGATTTAGTCTACTGTTTACTCAGGAAGCAGAGACAATTTATTCACAGACACACTCGCCTGAAATCCAAGCTCAAATTAAGAGTATCAATTAATTCATTGTAATTAGGTGTGTATTCTCTACATTTCTTACATTCTCATATTATTATTAGCGCTTAAACAATTTAAGCTATTAAAACGAAACCAACTTCCAAAATGTCCAGACTACCCCAATTCAGGTTGCTTTAGAAAATATTTTGGATAGCATTTATACTTTTTAAACTGTAACAATATTTAAATGAGCTCCTAATGCATTTCAAATGGGGGGGAAAACGAGCGATAGACTTGAATGGTAAAACATTTAATTTCTATTAATCATTCAGGCTATCCTAACTTCAAGATCGTTATCAACTATAACTATATAAATGTGCATAAATTAGCATAAAATAACTCACCAACAGTAACTCTTCAACCATTCAAGCTAGAATCACCAAACCAACTTTCACATGTTCAGGCTATCCTAAATTCCAATTATTAACTTTAATCAACTATAACTATATGAATTTGCATACATTTGCATAAAATAACCCACCAACAGTCAGTTTTGAACCGTTCAAGCTATAGGCACCCAACCAACTTTCACATGCTCAGGCTATCAACCAATCAAATGATTCTTCACAAGCTAGCGTGCACACCACATTCAGGATATGTACTTCTCTAGTTATGTTAGAGTCTGTTCTGTCCTCTTTAAAGACATTGTATGCTTCCATGTGCTTCCTATATTTGATTCCTTTAACGGCTCTGACTCCTTTATCTATCGGACTGCATTAAACCTCTTATTTTGTATATAATTGCCTTAATGTTGCTGGACCCCAGGAAGAGTAGCTGCTGTCTTGGCAGGGACTAATGGGGATCCATAATAAACCCCAGGAAGAGTAGCTGCTGCTTTGGCAGGAACTAATGGGGATCCTTAATAAAAACAAATACAATTCACAGCTGAATATGAATATTCCCAACACCTACAGAGTAAGAGAAAACTTCCCCAGACATCAACCCGCTCACCCAGACCCACCACTCACCGCCTGGTGCCCCAGCCCACCACCCATGAAGACGGCCAGTTCTGGGGGGACAGGGAGTGGCTGAGCCCCAGGGATGGGGTCAGAGATGACCAGGTTGGACAGGTTAGACTTGGAGGTGTTCAGGGGGCTAGAGCCCCCCATGGTCAGGGAAGCGGTGCCCGTGCTGGACCCGGAGCCCATCTGCTGGGCTAGGAGCATGGCCCGCTCTGGTAGCTTGTTGGGGTCTGAACAAGCCTGCTGCCATACTGGGATCTTCTGGGTCAGCAGGTCTTTACCCTGGACAGATAGAGATCAATCAATAAGTCAACACACACCAGATGAGGCTATAGAACAACAGTCATTGATTAGTAACACATGGAAGCTATAACACATGACTAATATTTAGAGATCTACTTCTCTAGATGGAAGCTATAACACATGACTAATATTTAGAGATCTACTTCTCTAGATGGAAGCTATAACACATGACTAATATTTAGAGATCTACTTCTCTAGATGGAAGCTATAACATGACTAATATTTAGAGATCTACTTCTCTAGATCCTTGTCTTGACTACAACGTCTGCCACACCAAGCTCTTCTTAACTAACACACATCATCACCTTGAAGATCTCCAGTCATCTTTCATGTTAACTTTCACTCTCCCTCCAACATTCCTGTTCTGTTCCTCTCTTATATTCCCTCTCTGGCTGAGTTCCAAATGGCTCTCTATTCCCACCCTAGTTTGTCTGGGCTCTGGGCAAAACTAGTGCACTATGTAGGGAATAGGCTGCCATTTGAGAGACAGCCTCTATTCAGCCCCATTCATCCCAGAGAGCAGAGCAGCTTCCCTGTGTGTCCCTGACCTATGGTACAGGGCTGAGTGGGCGGCACTGGAGACAGGGGCTGTGTTGTAGAACCAACCAGGCTGCACCAATGAGTCCCAGATGACTCAGACCACAATCTAGATGCTTCGCTGTGGCAGCTGTACTCTCACTCTCTCTTACTCACTCCGTCTCTCTCTGTGCGTCTCTCTCTCTTTCCCCAATCCCTCTCTCTCTCTCTGAGAGGACTCTTCAGCACAGCCTTTGAACTCGTCCCACACACGCCCCCATGCTGATTAAACCACTGGACTCCATGTTCTAGAAACGGTCTGCAGCAGTGTGTGTACGTTCTTGTCACCCCGTCCGCCACACACACACACACCAACCCTCCCTCCTTAGTAATCCCAGGAGACAGCTGCACTAACACCCACCCACACCTGTACAACCTCTTTACATATCCTCCTCTCCATAACAACGTTTCTCAGGAAATAAGTTCTTATTAATATGCAGCAATGAAATAGACTATGAATATTATATCAACTGGATCCATCATGAAGCCGGAACCATAGCATCTCCAAACAGCCTATCAAATATTATGTCCCAAATGGTAACCTATCAAAGAGGTCCCTGGTCTAAAGTAGTGCACTACATAGGGAATAGGGTGCCATTTGGGATGTTAATCAGTTTTGACAAACAGAGTTGTGATGAGATGACCCCAGGCCAAGGTCACAGAGTTATATATATAAAAATAATATTACAGAGAAGTATAGGCTTATCATTCAGTTATATGACCATTATAAACAGCAGAAAATATGACTGATTACACCATTAAGAGAGACACTGCACAGACCCAGTTGTGTTAACCATTACCTTGCCGTGGTAGGCGCTGCTGTTCTTGGCCACAGCACACTGTCTGTCCACCAGGAAACAGTACCTCCTGCGCTCCTCAGACAGAGCAGTCTTGTAGCCCTCTGCTATGAAGGTGTCCAGTTCACTCTGCTTACTACTGATGGTCTCCACAAACTACAGGACAAAAACACAGAAGACCAAAGGTTAGACAGTGGTCCTCCAAAACACACCTTTATACAGTGGGGCAAAAAAGTATTTAGTCAGCCACCAATTGTGCAAGTTCTCTCACTTAAAAAGATGAGAGAGGCCTGTAATTTTCATCATAGGTACACTTCAACTATGACAGACGAAAAGAGGAAAAGAAATCCAGAAAATCACATTGTAGGATTTTTAATTTATTTATTTGCAAATTATGGTGGAAAATAAGTATTTGGTCAATAACAAAAGTTTATCTCAATACTTTGTTATATACCCTTTGTTGGCAATGACAGAGGTCAAACGTTTTCTGTAAGTCTTCACAAGGTTTTCACACACTGTTGCTGGTATTTTGGCCCATTCCTCCATGCAGATCTCCTCTAGAGCAGTGATGTTTTGGGGATGTCGCTGGGCAACACGGACTTTCAACTCCCTCCAAAGATTTTCTATGGGGTTGAGATCTGGAGACTGGCTAGGCCACTCCAGGACCTTGAAATGCTTCTTACGGCCACTCCTTCGTTGCCCGGGCGGTGTGTTTGGGATCATTGTCATGCTGAAAGACCCAGCCACGTTTCATCTTCAATGCCCTTGCTGATGGAAGGAGGTTTTCACTCAAAATCTTGTTTCTGGTGTCCTTTGACAGCTCTTTGGTCTTGGCCATAGTGGAGTTTGGAGTGTGACTGTTTGAGGTTGTGGACAGGTGTCTTTTATACAGATAACAAGTTCAAACAGGTGCCATTAATACAGGTAATGAGTGGAGGACAGAGGAGCCTCTTAAAGAAGAAGTTACAGGTCTGTGAGAGCCAGAAATCTTGCTTGTTTGTATGTGACCAAATACTTATTTTCCACCATAATTTGCAAATAAATTCATAAAAAATCCTACAATGTGATTTTCTGGATTTTCTTTCCTCATTTTGTCTGTCATAGTTGAAGTGTACCTATGATGAAAATTACAGGCCTCTCATCTTTTTAAGTGAGAGAACTTGCACAATTGGTGGCTGACTAAATACTTTTTTGCCCCATTGTATGTTAGGACAAAACACACCTTTATATGTTAGGACAAAGCACTAAGTCCATGTAAACTGTGTTGTAAACATCCATTGTGCCCCTGTGTGTGTTGATAATGAACTCCGTAATAACAGTGTCAGGTGTGTCTGTGTGTTGATAATGAACTCCGTAATAACAGTGTCAGGTGTGTCTGTGTGTTGATAATGAACTCCGTAATAACAGTGTCAGGTGTGTCTGTGTGTTGATAATGAACTCCGTAATAACAGTGTCAGGTGTGTCCGTGTGTTGATAATGAACTCCGTAATAACAGTGTCAGGTGTGTCTGTGTGTTGATAATGAACTCCGTAATAACAGTGGCAGGTGTGTCCGTGTGTTGATAATGAACTCCGTAATAACAGTGTCAGGTGTGTCTGTGTGTTGATAATGAACTCCGTAATAACAGTGTCAGGTGTGTCTGTGTGTTGATAATGAACTCCGTAATAACAGTGTCAGGTGTGTCCGTGTGTTGATAATGAACTCCGTAATAACAGTGTCAGGTGTGTCTGTGTGTTGATAATGAACTCCGTAATAACAGTGGCAGGTGTGTCCGTGTGTTGATAATGAACTCCGTAATAACAGTGGCAGGTGTGTCCGTGTGTTGATAATGAACTCCGTAATAACAGTGTCAGGTGTGTCCGTGTGTTGATAATGAACTCCGTAATAACAGTGTCAGGTGTGTCCGTGTGTTGATAAGTTCTTCATCTCCGACACACTGGGGATCAGATATGTGATTGTTCCAACACACACACACACACAACCCCCCCCAACAAGAGTGGGGCTCCCCGCCAGTCAGCCATTGTTATTGACTTGTATCGTATCTCTACAGTGTGAGTGACAGACACAGTATCTAATGAGACCGCTCTCTCACTCTCGATCCACACACACAATACAGAAATCTCACAGCAATCAGATTCAATCATAAAACCCTATTCTCCCGTAGCTTCATCAGTCGAGGGTGATTGGAAAGGAACGAGGCTGATTAGATCTGAAAGAAACGAGGCTGATTAGAGTGAGGCTGATTAGAGCTGAAAGGAACGAGGCTGATTAGAGCTGAAAGGAACGATGCTGATTAGAGCTGAATGGAACGAGGCTGATTAGAGCTGAAATGTGCCACTATACACTGAGCTCTGGGGTGTATTCATTAGACGAAGACCTAATCAAACAGTTGCAAAATTTTTGCTCCAAATGGAAAACATTTGCAACAAAAATGAGAGTTCAGTGTTCTTCTGGTTGTTTGGTTGTGTTTGGTGTGAGTTGAGAGAGCAGTTACACATCTTCACCACCACGGGGCGCTGCTTCCCCACTGACTAACAGTGGACACCTGTACATTGGAATTCCAACTGTGGTGGAGTCAACAAAACAAGCTAAATGAAACTGAACAAAATCTATATTCCTTTAGTTGGATGAAATAGCTTGTGCATTAGGCACATTGTTGAGCATTGGGATAAACCCACTTAGCTATCCTTTACAACAACTCAGAACAGACACAACCTGAAATGGAAGGATCATGACTAGAGATTCCAGTCTCTGTGTGTGTGTGTGCGCCTGTATCTGTTTGTGTCTGTTTGTTCCCTAGCCAGAGCAGAGCAATAAAAGCTACTCGGTAGTCGTGACGGGAGCCATTTCAATGAACCATTACAGCACAGAATGGAACACAGAAGTTTGACAAGATGAAGCTTTTATTCTCCTTTGTATTAGTTATTTCTGTTTTGTGAAAAAGTTAGACTGCTGTGGAATGAGTCACGCTACATACTGCAGCGAGAGAGAGAGAAAAGAGAGAGGAAGAGAGGTACCTGGACCAGCACGTTTGAAAAGGCCGCCTGACATTTCAGCCTGTTTTGGTGGGATGGAGCTTTGGCCTGCCTGGCTCTGGTGGTGGCTGAGGTCCAAGATCATCTTCTTTGCCTTCCTGTGACATTTCTTCAGCCTCCTGAGGTTGAAGAGGCGCTATTGCGGGCCTATCACACTATTCAGTCTCAACATTGCAAATAAAAAAAAAAAGCCATATCTCAGACTGGCTAATAAAAAGAAAAGATTAAGATGGGCAAAAGAACAAAGACCCTGGACAGAGGAACTCTGCCTAGAAGGCCAGCATCCCGGAATAGATATCTCTCTCTATCCATCCATCCATCCGACTCTATATCTATGTAAACAACCTTTCGGCTGCAAATAAGAGTGTGTGTTATGGTGATGATGCACTGGGTGACTACACTACAGCACACTACTTTACAGTACACAACATTATACTACAGTACACTACAGCATAATTTCCTACAATAGAACAGCAGTCCCTCCCCCACCAGGGGATTCAGCATCATTTCCTCCCCGTAGAACAGCGGTCACTCCTACTCCACCAGGAGATTCAGCATCATTTCCTCCCCGTAGAACAGCGGTCACTCCTACTCCACCAGGGGATTCAGCATCATTTCCTCCTGCTCTTTTCAATTCCTCCATCATCAGCCTTCCTCTAATGGAGCTGTCATTCATTATGCTACGAGGCATGGTATCTACAGTAGGTTACTGCTTTATACCTTCACCAAGGGACACAACCTCATCTATAAAAGAGGACTCATTTAGAACTCTCTCTCTCTCTCCGTGTGTGTGTGTGTGTGTGTGTGTGTGTGTGTGTGTTTGTTTAGGATACTATACTGAATATATTACAAGAAGTACGAGATAAAACATTGGAAGAAATCTCCTTTAAGCCAAATAAATCCCAACCAAAATATTTAAGGAGCTCCAGGGTCCTCTGAAGCAGTCTGAGAGCACCCTGTCTCAGCTGTCATTAACAGACTGTGTAGTGGTGGGGTGTGTGGTGGTGGGGTGTGTGTGTGTGGTGTTGGGGTGTGTGGTGTTGGGGTGTGTGTGTGTGGTGTTGGGGTGTGTGTGTGTGGTGTTGGGGTGTGTGTGTGTGGTGTTGGGGTGTGTAGTATTCATCTAAAGATCCTTCCTGCTGCACCTAGCCTTGGTCCACTCTAGTCAACTACATAACGAGATCATTAGTAGCATTAACATCACAGGGCTACTAAGCAGTGTGTGTGTGTGTGTCATGCTACAAAAGGCAAAGAAAAAGCACTGAGCACAGGGATGTAGGAGGGGGAGGGAAAGAGATGGTGAAAAAGACAGAGAGCGAACAACACACACAGAGAACCTAACCATTCTTGTTCTCCCTGGTTAGGTACCGTGTATTATTAGGACCAAGGCTAGATGAGTTGGGACCGGTTTCTCCCTGGTTAGGTACCGTGTATTATTAGGACCAAGGCTAGATGAGTTGGGACCTGTTTCTCCCTGGTTAGGTACCGTGTATTATTAGGACCAAGGCTAGATGAGTTGGGACCTGTCTGCAGGTGGGCAAAACAAGCAAACAGTCAAGCCATACTTTTTTAATCAAATATCAACATACTAGGCTCACCCATACAAAGAATGTGTAACCTAATGCGCAATTGCGTTGATTTGGGTGCATCATGTCCTCTTATCTCATTAACAGTGAGTCTGGAAAGACTATTCTCTTCCTCAGTGAATTCTACTACATGAAAAGCCAAAATGAGTATAACATCCTCACATTTAAAGCATACCTGATTGTTTAAATTTCACACTATAAAACGCTCTATTCTCGAAAACCTAAAATGCCTACTATTTAGAATGCAAGTATGGGTACTGGGACACGGCCAAAGCGTGTTTTTGTTCACATTTGATGTGTATATTTTTGTTATTCAGAGCTCATCTGTAAAAAGAGGCCTTGGTCTCAGATTGACTCCCTGATAAAATACCCATAAAATAAGAGTGCTGAAGGGATGGGGCTGGAGACAGAGTTAGATAGCGCTCTATACATTACAGTACTCAACACTCTCTCCCTGGTACTGTGACAGAGTTAGATAGCGCTCTACACATTACAGTACTCAACACTCTCTCCCTGGTACTGTGACAGAATTAGATAGCGCTCTATACATTACAGTACTCAACACTCTCTCCCTGGTACTGTGACAGACACAATACCGAGACAGAGACTAAGATTCCATCTGACATTGTCAAATAGGAGTTAGTCCCATAGGAGTTAGTCCCATAGGAGTTAGTCCCATATACATTTTCTTTAGATGGTTCTTGAAAAAGTACTAGACTCGAAAGTTCTATCTGCATAAACCCCAATGCAATCCAATCAAAAGCCTGAACAAGTACAGACAGACCAATCAGAACACGTCTTTGCAAGTAAAAACTAAACATGTATAAAAACTGGACTGTGTCTGAAATATCAATCTGGTTTCAACCTTAAAAGGTTATATCTGCAATTGCACCCTTCTAAAAAAAAATATTTACAATTGTCTCAGGATTTTGATACTCTGCACTTTAGGAACCTTTAAGGCGAGGACCTTAATGGGTTATGAAAGAAGAAGTCACTACAAAACAGTTCTGAGATTTCAAATCCAATTTATTTATAAAGCCCTTCTTACATCAGCTGATGTCAAAGAGTGCTGTACAGAAACCCAGCCTAAAACCCCGTAAAAGTACGGTGGCTAGGAAAAACTCCCTAGAAAGGCCAAAACCTAGGAAGAAACCTAGAGAGGAACCAGGCTGTGAGGGGTGGCCAGTCCTCTTCTGGCTGTGCAGGGTGCAGATTATAACAGAACATGACCAAGGATTTGAAAACGTTGATGCTCAATATCTTCGAACTATGCTTAGAACAGATAGAACCTTATCAAATCAAATCACATGTTATTGGTCAGATACACATGTAGTGAAATGCTTATAGTCCCAAGGTCACACATTTTACACCTGCAAGCCACATCTAACACTTCTAGACTGTCCCTGTCACCATAGGAAAGGCTGGAGCATCCAGAGGAGAGGAAAGGCTGGAGCATCCAGAGGAGAGGAAAGGCTGGAGCATCCAGAGGAGAGGAAAGGCTGGAGCATCCAGAGGAGAGGAAAGGCTGGAGCATCCAGAGGAGAGGAAAGGCTGGAGCATCCAGAGGAGAGGAAAGGCTGGAGCATCCAGAGGAGAGGAAAGGCTGGAGCATCCAGAGGAGAGGAAAGGCGGGAGCATCCAGAGGAGAGGAAAGGCGGGAGCATCCAGAGGAGAGGAAAGGCGGGAGCATCCAGAGGAGAGGAAAGGCGGGAGCATCCAGACGGGAGATTTTCATGGGCTGTACTCGGCCTTGTCTCAGGGTAGTAAGTTGGTGGTTCGAAGATATCCCTCTAGTAGTGTGGGGGCTTTTCACGCACTCAATCACCTTGTCCCGGACCTGCTGTTTTCGACTCTCTAACTCTCTGCTATGAAAAGTCAACTGACCTACAACCACTGTGATTATTATTATTTGACCCTGCTGGTCATCTATGAACGTTTGAACATCTTGGCCATATACTGTTATAATCTCTACCCGGCACAGCAAGAAGAGGACTGGCCACCCCTCAGAGCCTGGTTCCTCTCTAGGTTTCTTCCTAGTTTTTCCTAGCCACCGTGCTTCTACATCTACATCGCTTGCTGTTTGGGGTTTTAGGCTGGGTTTCTGTATAGCACTTTGTGACATTGGATGATGTAAAAAGGGCTTTATAAATACATTTGATTGATTGAAATATACTGAAATATACTGAAATATACTGATTGAAATATACTGTTCTGCCTGTTTTATGAACATTTTAAAATCTTGTCCATGTTCTGTTATAATCTGCACCCGGCACAGCCAGAAGAGGACTGGCCACCCCTCACAGCCTGGTTCCTCTCTGGGTTTCTTCCTAGGTTTTGGCCCTTCTAGGGAGTTTTTCCTAGCCACCGTGCTTTTACACCTGCATTGCTTGCTGTTTGGGGTTTTAGGCTGGGTTTCTGTACAGCACTCTGTGACATCAGCTGATGTAAGGGGGGCTTTATAAATAAATTTGATATTTTATTGATGGTTCCTGAACAGCTTCCGCATCATGTCTCACAGCAGCAGTGTCAGGCTCCAGCTTTAGTATCGATCAGTTGGATGTCTCCTAACCCTACCAGTTACGGCTGGCTACCCCTCACCACACTGCAGGCCTTACACTAACTCTGGAATCACACATTTACAAGACCAGACCTGCTACAGCTACCAGACCTGCTTTTACAGAGAGTTCAGCACAACCCTGCGGGCTGAGATACAGTAACAGGGGACCTGAGCAGAGTGTTTCAATCACTGATACATGCCAGAGTAACACACACACACAGAAAAAAAAGCTGAGTGAGGGTTTCAAAACAGGACAAGTAAACAGTTTGTTTTCTTACTTCCTGTGTGTGTGCCTGTGTGTCCTCTCTCTCCCTGCCCACTCAGGGCAGAGCAGTACTGTGTCCACGGTTCTCCAATACTCTCCACCCTCAGTCCTAGCCCTGTGTGCATCTAATCAGCATAATGAAAATACAGTAATATTCACATCTAAAGCTAGCCATCAGCCTGGTGGAGCTGTATTACCAACTAACCATCTAAAGCTAGCCATCAGCCTGGTGGAGATGTACTACCAACTAACCATCTAAAGCTAGCCATCAGCCTAGTGGGGATGTATTACCAACTAACCATCTAAAGCCAGCCATCATCCTAGTGGGGATATATTACCAACTAACCATCTAAAGCTAGCCATCATCCTAGTGGGGATGTATTACCAACTAACCATCTAAAGCTAGCCATCAGCCTAGTGGGGATGTATTACCAACTAACCATCTAAAGCTAGCCATCAGCCTGGTGGAGATGTACTACCAACTAACCATCTAAAGCTAGCCATCATCCTAGTGGGGATGTATTACCATCTAAAGCTAGCCATCAGCCTGGTGGAGATGTATTACCAACTAACCATCTAAAGCTAGCCATCATCCTAGTGGGGATGTATTACCAACTAACCATCTACAGCTAACCATCAGCCTGGTGGAG
Source organism: Brachymystax lenok tsinlingensis (assembly GCA_030435695.1). Taxonomy (NCBI): domain Eukaryota; kingdom Metazoa; phylum Chordata; class Actinopteri; order Salmoniformes; family Salmonidae; genus Brachymystax; species Brachymystax lenok. The sequence goes on from CM059791.1 coordinate 110,351,761, forward strand.
ATGTATTACCAACTAACCATCTAAAGCTAACCATCAGCCTAGTGGGGATGTATTACCAACTAACCATCTAAAGCTAGCCATCAGCCTAGTGGGGATGTATTACCAACTAACTATCTACAGCTAACCATCAGCCTGGTGGAGATGTATTACCAACTAACCATCTAAAGCGAGCCATCAGCCTGGTGGGGCTGTATTACCAACTAACCATCTAAAGCGAACCATCAGCCTAGTGGGGATGTATTACCAACTAACCATCTAAAGGTAGCCATCAGCCTGGTGGAGATGTATTACCAACTAACCATCTAAAGCTAGCCATCAGCCTGGTGGAGATGTATTACCAACTAACCATCTAAAGCTAGCCATCAGCCTAGTGGGGATGTATTACCAACTAACCATCTAAAGCTAGCCAAGATGGCACAAACAGACCTGGACCTGAGGTGAGTAAAAGTCTGTGTTGACCCCTTTATCCCTTGCTTGTGTGTGAGAGTGAGTGAGAGAGCGAGCAGCCGTGTGTCCATGTGTCTGTCTGCGTGTGCGTGCGTCCATGCGTGTAGCCGTGTGTCTGTGTATGCGTGCGTCGGTGCGTGTCGGCCCTTCCATAGAGACTGACCTGCATCTCCTTCTCTCCGTACTTGGACGGGTTCTTGCTGCCCTGGCTCTTCCTGCGGAGTTTCTTCAGTTCAGCCTGACACTTCTCCAGACTCTCTCCCTTACTCTTGTGCTCCACTTGGTACTTCTTCAACGCAGCCTGAAGGGGGCAGGAGAGAGCACACAGAAAGTTAGTTTATCAGCTATGGGGAGAACAAGTTGCCCTTTTAGAGTTTACCTTAGGTCAGTGTCTACGGGGCAATGCCACCCTATATCGATCTGTCATATAGTATGTAAGAAGTTGCCCTTTTAGAGCTGACCAAAAGCTTGTCTCTCTAAGGCCCTGTGTGAACAATCTATTAGCCTCCTGATGCCCTGTCATCTTAACTGTCTGAACACATCTCAACAGCTGTCTGTCATGTGGCAGTGCAGGAGACAGATCATTATGGGAGGGCTAATCAGGATTACCATGATGTGTTTGTATGTGTGTCTGTGTGTATGTGTGTCTGTCTGTGTATGTTCTGATCCTCCCTCACATGAACTTTAATACGTTCTCCCACTCCCACCCTAGCCAGGTCCAGTTATCTGATCTATTCCATGACTAACATGTGATTCAACTCATCAAGGGCTTGATGATTAGCTGACCAGTTGAATCAGGATCACACAGTGTGGAACAGAGGGGGGGGGGCTCAGGAAGAGGTTTTGGGAAACGCGTTTAACAGATAGAGATCATGTGGACTTTGTATTGGTCTCAGACTAGCAATCTACATGGGAAGTTTGTCCAGCGGATTGGTAATCTATATGGGAGGTTTGTCCAGCGGATTGGTAATCTATATGGGAAGTTTGTCCAGCGGATTAGTAATCTATATGGGAAGTTTGTCCAGCGGATTGGTAATCTATATGGGTAGTTTGTCCAGCGGATTGGTAATCTATATGGGAAGTTTGTCCAGCGGATTGGTAATCTATATGGGAAGTTTGTCCAGCGGATTGGTAATCTATATGGGAAGTTTGTCCAGCGGATTGGTAATCTATGGCAAGTTTTCCTGTTCAACCGTTTAGCATTTCAGGAACGTGTCCAAGCCCTGACATCTGTGAGTGGTTGAGAGCGGTTGTAACGCTGGGCAAGTAATCATTTTTCAGACCGAGAGAGAGAGAGAGAGATAAGTCAAGGAAGCCTGGTTTGTTGTAATGGTGTAAAGTAAGCCTAATGTACTTTATATTGGTATGAGAGGCTGAATCGCTCATTTCTGATAGGCAAACGGTACTTGATGAAGACTTGCTGCTATAACAACTCTGTGCTTTTGTCTTGATGATAAAATGTAACGTGTAGCCTACAGATGAGACAATAAACCCTTTAATTGTCTGCACATACAGTGGGGGGAAAAAAGTATTTAGTCAGCCACCAATTGTGCAAGTTCTCTCACTTAAAAAGATGAGAGAGGCCTGTAATTTTCATCATAGGTACACTTCAACTATGACAGACAAAATGAGGAAAAAAAAATCCAGAAAATCACATTGTAGGATTTTTAATGAATTTATTTGCAAATTATGGTGGAAAATAAGTATTTGGTCACATACAAACAAGCAAGATTTCTGGCTCTCACAGACCTGTAACTTCTTCTTTAAGAGGCTCCTCTGTCCTCCACTCATTACCTGTATTAATGGCACCTGTTTGAACTTGTTATCAGTATAAAAGACACCTGTCCACAACCTCAAACAGTCACACTCCAAACTCCACTATGGCCAAGACCAAAGAGCTGTCAAAGGACACCAGAAACAAAATTGTAGACCTGCACCAGGTTGGGAAGACTGAATCTGCAATAGGTAAGCAGCTTGGTTTGAAGAAATCAACTGTGGGAGCAATTATTAGGAAATGGAAGACATACAAGACCACTGATAATCTTCCTCGATCTGGGGCTCCACGCAAGATCTCACCCGTGGGGTCAAAATGATCACAAGAACGGTGAGCAAAAATCCCAGAACCACACGGGGACCTAGTGAATGACCTGCAGAGAGCTGGGACCAAAGTAACAAAGCCTACCATCAGTAACACACTACGCCGCCAGGGACTCAAATCCTGCAGTGCCAGACGTGTCCCCCTGCTTAAGCCAGTACATGTTCAGGCCCGTCTAAAGTTTGCTAGAGAGCATTTGGATGATCCAGATGAGGATTGGGAGAATGTCAGATGAAACCAAAATAGAACTTTTTGGTAAAAACTCAACTCGTCGTGTTTGGAGGACAAAGAATGCTGAGTTGCATCCAAAGAACACCATACCTACTGTGAAGCATGGGGGTGGAAACATCATGCTTTGGGGCTGTTTTTCTGCAAAGGGACCAGGACGACTGATCCGTGTAAAGGAAAGAATGAATGGGGCCATGTATCGTGAGATTTTGAGTGAAAACCTCCTTCCATCAGCAAGGGCATTGAAGATGAAACGTGGCTGGGTCTTTCAGCATGACAATGATCCCAAACACACCGCCCGGGCAACGAAGGAGTGGCCGTAAGAAGCATTTTAAGGTCCTGGAGTGGCCTAGCCAGTCTCCAGATCTCAACCCCATAGAAAATCTTTGAAAGTCTGTGTTGCCCAGCGACAGCCCCAAAACATCACTGCTCTAGAGGAGATCTGCATGGAGGAATGGGCCAAAATACCAGCAACAGTGTGTGAAAACCTTGTGAAGACTTACAGAAAACGTTTGACCTCTGTCATTGCCAACAAAGGGTATATAACAAAGTATTGAGATAAACTTTGTTATTGACCAAATACTTATTTTCCACCATAATTTGCAAATAAATTCATAAAAAATCCTACAATGTGATTTTCTGGATTTTCTTTCCTCATTTTGTCTGTCATAGTTGAAGTGTACCTATGATGAAAATTACAGGCCTCTCTCATCTTTTTAAGTGAGAGAACTTGCACAATTGGTGGCTGACTAAATACTTTTTTTCCCCACTGTACATACTTGTGAAATGTTGCATTATTCAATAGTGTAATATGTTTTATAATAAAAGTGTGTCATTGTTGAATAGTTTGTGCTTACTGGCTAGTGGCACCTGTGATATTTATGCTCAATTTGAGCTGCAGACCAAGCCACAACGAAAGGTAAGGCAAGGGTGTAATGTGAAAAGTTGAATTCTCTTTCCCCACCCCGTTCCTCAGACTCTCCTTCATATCTCGTAGTGGGAAAAGGGACTAGGTCTTTAGGTGGCTTTTATTTGTTCATGTTCTTTACCCCCTACCCCTTTCAGATATACCAAAAAGCTGGTCTAAAAATGCAGGCCTGGTAAATTAGTGGGCTTTTGTCTGAGTGTGAGTGAGTGAGTGACAGATTCCTCCATGGGGAGTAGTGTAGCTACAACAAGTTTCCTTACTGATGGAAAATGTCTATTTTTCCTGAAATGACTCGCCGCAAGCGACATTAATAATTCACAAAGCAAAACCATTGCTATTATCGCTGATGCCATTTTTTGTTAAAGGAATTCATCACTGTGAATGGATGGCATTTTAATACCCAGAACAGCAGTCTACGGCTAGATTCCAAATGGCACCCTATTCCCTTTACCAGGGGGTACTCAACTCTTACCCTACGAGGTCCAGAACCCGCTGGTTTTCTGTCCTACCTGATAATTAACTAGATCCACTTGGTGTCCCAGGTCTAAGTCAGTGCCTGATTAGAGGGGAACAATGAAAAGAAAGTAGTGGAACTGGCTTCGAGGTGCAGACTTGAGTTTGAGGGCCCTAGATAGTCCACTACTTTTAATAAAAGCCCATAGGGTAGTACTGCACTATATAGGGAATAGGGTGCCATTTTAGATGGATGATAATGTATGAGGACTCTGGCTTGTTTGACAGACGGCATTCAGAAAGGAAAAGTGTTTTCTGTGTGTGTGTGTGTGTGTGTGTGTGTGTGTGTTTTCCTATTGAAAAATAAGCATCAGAGGATTAGTGAACCAATTGATCGTTGATCTCTTATCAGTCTAAAGGAGCAGAAACATCTCTGATGGGTCTATAGCGGCATTAAAACACAGAGGTTCATTGTGGGAATAGCCTCCAGTTACTACAGAATGAGGCATATTTAGCATCAGCTTTTGGCAGGGTTTGGTTTGAACCCGGTTTTATAAGAGTTCCCAGAACACTCATTGGCCGCATCCTAAATGGCATCCTATTGCCTATACAGTGCACTGCTTTTAACCAGAACCCTATTGATCTTGGTCAACAGTAGTGCACTACATAGGGAATAGGGTGTCATTTGGGAGGTACACACTGTTGCCCACAGAACAGTGTGACAGAGAAACAAAAATAAATTGACTTAAAAATAAGAATAGAATTCTAAGAAAGATGACCAGACTGCTGGACAGAACAGAGACAAACAAGCTATGAATAGGAGACGGCTGCTGGAGAGACATCTGAATGTCCACACAGAGAAACAGATAGAAACCTTGCTTCCATTTGTATACGATCACGTGTCACCTCTCTATTATGCGTGGGAATAGTTGGGAACAGATTTCTTAAAATAAAATCACTTGGAGATGATTTTCTGGTGTTTTTACAGTCTTACAGTATGTCCAACAATGAACATTATTATTAAAAAAAAAAGAATTGAGACAAAAAATATATACTACTTTTTTTGTCTCAGAAAGCTTGGGGGGTGGCAAATAAAAAAAAACCTGCGGCCCGCCAGTTGGGGAACCCTGGCGTAGCATACCCAACAGACTAATGCTATAACTAGCATACCCAGCAGACTAATGCTATAACTAGCATACCCAGCAGACTAATGCTATAACTAGCATACCCAGCAGACTAATGCTATAACTAGCATACCCAACAGACTAATGCTATAACTAGCATACCCAGCAGACTAATGCTATAACTAGCATACCCAGCAGACTAATGCTATAACTAGCATACCCAGCAGACTAATGCTATAACTAGCATACCCAGCAGACTAATGCTATAACTAGCATACCCAGCAGACTAATGCTATAACTAGCATACCCAGCAGACTAATGCTATAACTAGCATACCCAACAGACTAATGCTATAACTAGCATACCCAACAGACTAATGCTATAACTAGCATACCCAACAGACTAATGCTATAACTAGAATACCCAACAGACTAATGCTATAACTAGCATACCCAACTGGCTAATGCTACAGCTAGTACAATGGTGTATGATGATAACACCACCTCGTCCCCCTAACATGCAGCACAGACACACTGCTGCTTCTCCACATGGAGTTGGCTGGCTGCAGCCTGCTCACAGCCCACTCATTCTAAGTATATCACTCCTGCTGCTTCAGACTTCAATGCATGCTGCAGGAAATGTTAGTTTGGAATTTTCTCTTTGCTTATTGGTTATGTAGTTTCTAAATATTCTAAAGAGTTGTTTTCTCAAAAGCTTCATTTTCAGGAAAAGCAGCCTTACTGTTTAAATGGAGGAGTAAGAACACCAAACATGTTGGCTGTCTACCAGTCAAAGTCTGAATAACTGTGGTGCTGAAGGTGAACAGTAGGTGAAAGTCTGACATGGTCTGAATAACTGTGGTGCTGAAGGTGAACAGTAGGTGAAAGTCTGACATGGTCTGAATAACTGTGGTGCTGAAGGTAAACAGTAGGTGAAAGTCTGACATGATCTGAATAACTGTGGTGCTGAAGGTGAACAGTAGGTGAAAGTCTGACATGGTCTGAATAACTGTGGTGCTGAAGGTGAACAGTAGGTGAAAGTCTGACATGGTCTGAATAAATGTGGTGCTGAAGGTGAACAGTAGGTGAAAGTCTGACATGGTCTGAATAACTGTGGTGCTGAAGGTGAACAGTAGGTGAAAGTCTGACATGATCTGAATAACTGTGGTGCTGAAGGTGAACAGTAGGTGAAAGTCTGACATGGTCTGAATAACTGTGGTGCTGAAGGTGAACAGTAGGTGAAAGTCTGACATGGTCTGAATAACTGTGGTGCTGAAGGTGGCCAGTAGGTGAAAGTCTGACATGGTCTGAATAACTGTGGTGCTGAAGGTGAACAGTAGGTGAAAGTCTGACATGGTCTGAATAACTGTGGTGCTGAAGGTGAACAGTAGGTGAAAGTCTGACATGGTCTGAATAACTGTGGTGCCGACGTGGGCAGTAGGTGAAAGGGCAGCTGTTCAAACACAAAGTGTGTTTGTGTGTTAGGGCCGGGATGATAATCGTTAGTATCTTGGGAAGGAAACAGAAAACAGGAAAACAGCCCTAATTTTGGAAACAAACATCATTATGTTGTCATCCCAAGCTACAGCACATTTTACAGCAGGTTTTTAAAAGGAACAAAGAGTTAAATCTGCTTTGTGTTTTCATTTTTGGCATGGAAAAAATATTGCGATACGGATATAGTCACAGCCCTAGTGGGTGTGTGTGGTTCAGCCATTTAGTCAGATGCTCACCGTCAGGTAACGAGCATCCAGCTCAACCTTCTTCTCTAGCTCAGACAGCAGCTCGTTGTGGAAAGACTTCAGCTGCAAGGACGGAGAGATTGAGGGGTGTACAGAAGCACAGGGTTAATGGTGACATCACTCTCACAACAGAACAGACTTAGGACCAGGTGTTCATCCTGACCATGTGATCATATAGAGGAACATAATGTATTCTAAGGCTTATAATAACACAAACACATGCTTCTAATGCTGGTTTTAGAATAGCGTTTTTTTCTATACATCGGCAGGACAGAACGGCAGCTTCGGGTAAGCTCAGGGAAGGGGGCGTATGTCTTTATTAACAACAGCTGGTGTGACAATCTCTAATATTATGGAAGTCTCCAGGTTCTGCTCGCCTGAATTACAATACCTCATGATAAGCTGTAGACCATACTTTTACAGAGAGAGTTTCATCTATATTTTTCGTAGCCATCTATTTACCACCACAAACCGATGCTGGCACTAAGACTGCACTCAACGAGCTGTAGAACCCAAACCCTCCCCTAAGCAAACAAGAAAATGGTCACCGGTGATTTTATTTTCAAATTTTTTACTTTTACCCCTTTTTTTCCTCGGAGGAAACACCGTACACCTGGCGACCATGTCAGCATGCATGCACCCGGCCTGCTACAGGAGTCGCTAGAGTGCGATGGGACAAGGACATCCCTGCCGGCCAAACCCTCCCCTAACCTGGACGATGCTGGGCCAATTGTGCGCCGCCCCATGGGTCTCCCGGTCGCGGCCGGCTGCGACAGAGCCTGGACTCGAACCAGGATCTCTAGTGGTACAGCTAGCAACTGCGATGCAATGCTTTAGACCACTGCGCCACTCGAGAGGCCGGCGATTTAATACAGGAAATCTGTTTTACCTCATTTATACCAGCTGTGCAACCAGAGGCGGAAACTCAAGAACACCTTTACTCCACACACAGAGACTCATACAAAGCTCTCCGTCGGTCTCCGTTTGTCAAATCTGACCATGACTCTATCCTTCTGATTTTTGCTTACAAGCAAAAACTCAAACAGGAAGTACCAGTGACGTGTGCAATTCTGAAGTGGTCCGATGAAGTGGATGCTTAGCTACAGGACTGTTTTGCTAGCACATACTGGAATATGTTCTGGGATTTATCCGATGGCATTGAGACGTTTACCACCTCAGTCACCAGCTTCATTAATAAATGCGTTGACGACGTCGACTCCACAGTGACGTTACGTACATATCCCAACCAGAAGCCATGGATTACAGGTAAAATCCGCACTGAGCGAAAGGCTAGAACTGTCGCTTTCAAGGAGAGGGACACTAATCCGGACACTTATAAGAAATCCCGTTACGCCCTATGACAAACCATCAAACAGACAAAGTGTCAATACAGGACCAATATCAAATCCTACTAAACCGGCTCTGATGCTCGTCAGATGTGGCATGGCTTGCAAACTATCACGCATTACAAAGGGTAACCCAGCCGCAAGCTGCCCAGTGACTCAAGCCTACCAGACGAGTTAAATACCTTCTAAGCTCGCTTCGAGGCAAGCAACAGTGAACCATGCATGAGAGCACCAGCTGTTCCAGACAACTGCGTGATCACGCTCGCCGTAGCCAATGTGAGTAAGACCTTTAAACAGGTCAACATGAACAGGGCCAGACGGATTACCAGGACATGTGCTGTGAGCATGCGCTGACCAGCTGTCAAGTGTCTTCACTGACATTTTCAACCTTTCCCTGACCCAGTCTGTAATACCTACATGTTTCAAGCAGACCACCATAGTCCCTGTGCCCAAGAACACCAAGGAAACCAGTCTAAATGACTATCGCCCCGTAGCACCCACATATGTAGCCATGAACTGCTTTGAAAGACTTGTCATGGCTCATATCAACAACATCATCCCAGACACCCTGGACCCACTCCAATTCGCGTACCTCCCCAACAGATGACGCAATCTCTACTTTACTCCACACTGCCCTTTCCCACCTGGACAGAAGGAACACCTACACGAATGCTGTTCATAGACTACAGCTCAACATTTAAATCAAAGTTATTTGACCTCTATTCCTACAGTACACCATCTCCTCTAGCAATCTGCTTATGATTGTGTCAAAGTCCTTATGAAGGTTCATATACCCACCATTTCCTCTAGCTGTACTTGGATCTGTCTGTGGACCTCCGCCATCTGAAACAGTACGTCCCCTAAAGAGAAACACACAGAGCAGATGTCAACAAACATCCCTCACTACAGACAGGGGAGAGAGAGAGGGAAGAGAGAGAGCAAGAGAGAGAGGGAAGAGAGAGACCCCAGTGTGCAGAGGCCATGCAGCAACACAACGACACACACAGACACAGACGCACTAACAGACAGAGGACAGACTGGTAGCCAGTATGGTGCATGGTGGAACATTGGTTGTCTCAACAGGAAACACATTTAACAGATAAATAAAATACAATGACACATTAAACAAGACAGAAAGGAAAGGAGGGAAGGAAACGATGCAAATAAACGAGAAGGACATCTTCTAAAGAAGTTGTAGAGAAAGAAAGCACTTCAAAAAGGGGTACAAGCAAAAAATATATATTATTCAAACTTTATATAACTGCTGGTGTTTTATGTGGAGATAAAACATGTTGCCTTGGTTGGTTTATCTTTATTTTGGCAATATGACAAATAAATAATAATAAAAAAATACAGCTAATCTCCAAACGAAAGAGGAGTAAAAGAGATAGAAGTAAAGGAGAGGAGAGGGAGTCATGCAGCCAGTGGAAGATTTGTCCAGGTGTTTTTAATATACCTACATGCTGCCTCTTCTGATTATGCAATGCATTGTAAAGAAAAGGAACAAAATATCTAGATTGAGAAAAGGACAGCGGGGAGACCGGAAATACAGAGAGAGAGCGAGAGAGAGAGAGAAAAAGAGAGAGACATTACAGAGAGGATGGAAACAGGTTCCCATTACCAAGTCCAAACCCTCCTTTAGCAAGCACCAGAGGACTATGGTCTATACTAAACAAAGTTTCTACTCTAAATACACATGGGTAAAATACTCAGACCCAAAGTGAATTTGTGATAAAAGCAAATACATTTTCAAATAGCACATTTATTAAATATTTGTGTGAAATATTTGTAAAGAACCTCTACCACAAAGTCAAGACTAGTTTTATTGTTCTGTGTTTGATGACCCTTTACTAAAGAACATTAAAGAGTCGAAGTCTTCAAACCTTGGAAATCTTTTGAAACTGAAATTCTTAAAGTTCTGTCAGAGAACTCAAAGGAATCAGAGAACTCCTTCCATCAAGTCCTCAGAACCATCTGATATTAAGAAGATGGGGCCTGATCCATCGCAGTTTTAATATTAAAAATACTCTTTGTCCATCTCTATTCTAATGTTAAGATGCTGGTTGATCTGAGTTTTTACCTGTGGAGTTTAGACTGGTCTGTATCTCATCAGACAGAATGTATCAGTGGAGTTTAGACTGGTCTGTATCTCATCAGACAGAATGTATCAGTGGAGTTTAGACTGGTCTGTATCTCATCAGACAGAATGTATCAGTGGGGTTTAGACTGGTCTGTATCTCATCAGACAGAATGTATCAGTGGAGTTTAGACTGGTCTGTATCTCATCAGACAGAATGTATCAGTGGGGTTTAGACTGGTCTGTATCTCATCAGACAGAATGTATCAGTGGGGTTTAGACTGGTCTGTATCTCATCAGACAGAATGTATCAGTGGGGTTTAAACTGGTCTGTATCTCATCAGACAGAATGTATCAGTGGGGTCTAGACTGGTCTGTATCTCATCAGACAGAATGTATCGGTGGGGTTTAGACTGGACTGTATCTCATCAGACTACTACACAGACAGATGAGACTCAAGTGAAGAGAACAGAGTACTGGCTACACACACACTGAAGACAGACAGATATCACAAGAAACAACAGAAAACAGAGCAGAAGCAGAGTGGGTTTGTCACGACAGCCAAAGTTGGTCCCTCTCCTTGCTCGGGTGGTTTTTGGCGGTCGACGTCACCGGCCCTCTAGCCGCCACCGATCCATTACTAATGTCTGCGTCCGCGTCTGTCCGTCCGTCCCCGTCCATCCGCCCGTGTCCGTCTGTGTCCGCCCGTCCATGTCCGCCTGCGTCTATCCGCGTCCGTCCGTCCGCCCGTGTCCGTCCCCATTCATCCACCCGTGTCCGTCCCCGTCCATCCGTCCGTCCCATCCCCGTCCGTGTCCGCCCGCGTCCATCTGCCTGTGTCCGTCCGCCCGCGTCCGTCTCCGCCCGTGTCCGTCTCCGTGCGTTCGTCTGCGTCCGCGTCCGTCTGTGCCCGTCCGTCCGTGTCCGTCCGTCTCCGTCCATCCGTCCGTCCCGTCCGTCTCCCGCCCCCTTCCGTCCGTCCCGTCCTTCCGTCCCCATCCGTCCGTCCGTCCCCATCCGTCCGTCCGTCCCTCCCTCCCGTCCCCTTCCGTCCGTCCCCTTCCGTCCGTCCCCTTCCGTCCGTGTCCGTCCGTCCGTGTCCGTCCGTCCGTGTCCGTCCCCTTCCGTCCCCTTCCGTCCGTGTCCATCTGTCTGTCTGTTTCAAACACGCACGCACTCGGTCTGTCTGTCTGCTTGAGTGAGAGTTACAACACTGATGGTCTGTCTGTCAATCCAAGAAGCACAAGAGCAGGCCATAACATCCTGTCAGGCAGGCAGCTCCCCACACGCAGGCCTGCTAAGCCGATTACAGATAATACTGATCCCCTGATCACAGCCCCCAGGGGCTTAGGGAGCCGGGCATTCTGTTGGTTGGGCCTTAGTGGCTGGATCAATTAACAAATGGGTAGCTATTGGAGGGACGGCCACACACACCATGACAACATTGTCACACACACACACACACACTACTCCCCCGTTTCACTCGGTTTAATTTTGTTACAACCCAGGATTTCCTCAACAGGCGTGGCATGTTGTTTACAACAGAAGACCTATATGATGAAGGGAAAATATGTTGCATGATGTTTTGGAATGAAGCAGGAATGAATAATACAGATGTCAAGCAGGTGGAGATACGTTGCATGATGCTGTAGTTGTTCAGACGTCATTCAGTGGGACAACATGAGATGATTTTTCCAGCATGACATTGCAATGGAAATGTTCATTGTTGCCATGACAACTTTTATCTTGTATCAAGCAGAAAATACAAAATCGAAAGAAAAAAAACTTGTTGGCATGGTTACTGCAGAGACTACTAGACAGAATCAGATGTATGTGTCTCAAATGTCACCCTATAGTTTATAGGCCCATAGGGCCCTGGTCTAAAGTAGTGCACTATATAGGGAATAGGGTGTTATTTGGGACTCATCCTGAGAGAATCAATATTGACGTTGTTAGGAAACTTTGTTTGGCTCGGTTGAGTATGATGGTGTGTGTGTGACAGAAACCAGCAGCCAGCAGAAACCTGAGAGGTTTGGCAGCTTCACCAAGGATGTCCGCATACCAGCTAATCACCATTCAGCTTTGCTATGACAGACGGGTTGATAGGAGAACACACACACACCCCCTCTAATAAATACCACAGTGGGTTATCAGTGTATTACACCCCCTCTCTATCCTAACACCACCCACAGCACCATGGAGAACAACAGGCCTGTGTGTGTGTGTGTGTGTCTGCTTATGTTAGTCCACACCTGCAGAGCAACAAGTGAGCACGTCTGACAGCTCCCAGATATAAACAGATCTCAGTGGAGTAAACGCAGACCCTGTCCAGATTCCCTCAGATAGTGTATGGAATCTCTCATTAAAACACTGCCATGTAGTCATCACCACCACAGACAGAAAACACCAGAGAAGAGGAGAGCCTGAGAGGAGAGGAGAGCCTGAGAGGAGAGCAGAGCCTGAGAGGAGAGGAGAGCAGAGCCTGAGAGGAGAGGAGAGCAGAGCCTGAGAGGAGAGGAGAGCCTGAGAGGAGAGGAGAGCCTGAGAGGAGAGGAGAGGAGAGCCTGAGAGGAGAGTAAGCTGTGAATCAGTCAGTGAAGGTCAGACAGGATTCACTATGGGTTGTCATGGAAGCAGCATAATGCAAGGGTCGTTGCCATGGGAGAAGTTGAGGCAACTGTTTCAAAAAGGAAGTGTGTGTGTAGCTATTAACAAAAACACTTAACACGGTCCTCTCCTACACCTTTTCCTTCAAATGACATCAATCTCTTCAAGTGACCCTGTCCCACAGCACACTGGTGATACAATGAGGGAGTGGTGTGTTAAGGTGTGTGTGTGTACCTAGCACACATTCTCTATCCCTCAGGGGGAAACCGACATGAATACTGATAATGGGAGGATGAATAATGTGTGAGACAGGTAACAGCTGAAACCCCTGACAGAGAGACAGAGATGGTGTGTGCAGGTGCATGTTACAACAAACCGAGCTAATCTTTACGCAGAGGCGGTTTGAGCTTATTTTCCACATTATCTGTGTCTATGCACCCCCACACCTTAAATCTCTATTTGTGAACCATGTCTCCTTCCCTCGTTCTCTATGCAACCTGGTGGCTGTGTAGTCCTCTGCGTGTGTGTTTGTCAGAGCCTGGTGCCTGCCTGTTTACTCCCAGGCCACGGCTGCTTCTTACAGCCTACTGACCCAGTAACTTGTTCTACCATGACGTCATCACCCCTGCATGTAGGACAACAGCACAGAGACAGTAGCGTCTGTTCAGGAGGGTGTAGCGTTACAGAACGTTCAGATAGTAATATCTGATCTACACTATACATTTGTCTATTTAATAGAATATGGAATCTTGCCAGCTCTATTCATGTCTATTCACCTCTCTGAACACACCGAAGAGAGTGGAGATAGAAGACTGCTAGGGGTCACAGTCTCTACCTCGGTGGACTGAAGGACAGCTAGGGATCAGTCTCTAACTCGGTGGACTGAAGGACAGCTAGGGGTCACAGTCTCTACCTCAGTGGACTGAAGGACAGCTAGGGGTCATCTCTATGCCCTGAGGGATGGCCATGTGGGTGATAATGTCACCGCAGTCTAGTAGACTACTATATAGACAGAGTTTGGAGTGTGCAGACTGAAGTACACTTCAGAGAGTCTGGAGGATGTCAGTGTGGTGTATTGCAGTGCGGAGTACTGCAGTGCGCGGAGTGATGACGATGCTGGTAGTAGTGATGACGATGCTGGTGGTAGTGATGACGATGATGACAGTAGTGATGACGATGCTGGTAGTAGTGATGACGATGATGACAGTAGTGATGACGATGATGACAGTAGTGATGACGATGATGGTAGTAGTGATGACGATGATGATGGATGATGATGATGATGGTAGTTGCAGTACTGATGTAATTGTGATGACAGTTGGTGGTAATGGTAGTAGTAGGGATAGTTGTAGTATTAGCGTTAATAATAGTTGTGGTAGCATTCATTTTAGTAGTAATAATAGTAGCATGTTCATTTTCCATGTTTAGAGGGGGTTGAGAGAGGGGGGAGAGCGCGAGAGCACGAGCACACAGAGAGAGAAAAAGAGAGATTGTGTCAGCCACTGGTCTCCCAGCATATATAGAGCAGGTGCAGGCAGGGAGGGACCCCTGGGAATGAGGAGCATAGCTGAGCTAAGAAAAGAGAAGAGCTGAGCTAAGAAAAGAGCTCCCTGCTCCCATTCTAACAGAGCAAGGTGGTAGACTACTGGAACACTGGAAAAACACCGCTAGCTGGCACTGTATGTGAGCGCGCAAGCGTGTGTGTGTGTGTTCTGATGTCATGGTTCGCTCTTGGTAGTTGTAAACGAGAGCCATAAAACCCATTTACACATGATATGTGCGTGCATGCGCCAGCTACATCTCTCTCAGCCCCTCTACTAAATGATAAACAGACAGTACTTAGCCTCTCACACGGCATCCATTTACAGCCTTCAGAAAGTTAGTGGGATTCAAATGGATTTCATTGTTATTTATGGTCAACCAACTAGACAAAATACCCTCTAATGTCAAAGTGGAACAACAATTCTAGCATTTTTTAAACACATACTATATATCTTGATTAGATAAGTATTCACCCCCCCCCTGAGACAATGCATGCCCGCAGAAACACATTTGGCAGCAAATACAGCTGTGAGTCTTTTTGAGAAAATCTAAGAGTTTTATAAAATATTTGCCTATTATTCTTTCAAAAATTTTCAAGCTCTGTCAAGTTGGTTTTTGATCATTGCTAGAAAACAATTTGATGTGTTGGATTTGCCCCAAACATAACACTTTGTATTCATGACAAAAAAAGTTAATTTCTTTGCCACATTTTTGCAGTATTACTTAAGTGCCTTGTTGCAAACAGGATGCATGTTTTGCAATATTTTTTATCTGTACAGGCTTCCTTCTTTTCACTGTGGCATTTAGGTTAATATTGTGGAGTAACTACAATGTTTATCCATCCTCAGTTCTAATATCACAACCATTAAACTCTGTAACCATTCAAATCACCATTGGCCTCATTGTGAAGTCCCTGAGCACCTTCTTCCTGGCAACTGAGTTAGGAAGGACGCCTGTATCTTTGTAGTGACTGGGTGTATTGATACACCATCCAAAGTGTAATTAATAACTTCGCCATGCTCAAAGGGATATTCGGTGCACTTCTTTGCGAGGCTTTAAAAAACCTCCCTGGTCTTTGTGGTTGAATCTGTGCTTGAAAGTCACTACTCAATTGAGGGAACTGTATATGTAGGGTACAGAGATTGATAGTCATTCCAAAATCATGTTAACCACTATTATTGAAAACAGAGTAGGTCCATGCAACTTATTATGTGATTTGTTAAGCACATTTTTATACTCTAGGCTTGCCATAACAAATGGGTTGAATACTTATTGACTTAAAACATTTCAGCTTTTCATTTTTTATGAATTTCAGAAATGTTCTACAAACAAAATTCCAGTTTGACATTATGGAGTATTATGTATAGATCAGTGACTGTAAAACTCTATTTAACCCATTCAGGCTGTAACACAACAACATGTGGAAAAGGTCCAGGGGTGTGAATACTTTCTGAATGCTCTGTAGCTGCATCATATCCATTCACCTAAAAAAGACCATTACACTAAATCACTTTTTATGCCTAATTTCCCCTGTGTCATCCTCATTACAGTTTTTGTGTGTGTGTGTGTGTGTGTGTGTGTGTGTGTGTGTGTGTGTGTGTGTGTGTGTGTTCTTCATTACTAAGGTAATCACCGTTAGATGCTACTTAATGTGTCAGGTGTCAAATAGTATTTGTTTTCTTTCAAATTACTTGAAACGTTTCATTGAGCCCGTCTGAATTTCCAGAAGGACACTTGCACTTTGGGACTATTCCATTGGTTCTGTCACATCAGGTAGGCTCAATCATACACTGAAAGAAAACAAATATGATTTAAACCCAGGTCTGGTTGGTAATTACTGAGGGATATTAGATGTTGATTATGTGATACTTCCTCCAACCACTGATTTCCCACAGTACATATCAGTGTGCTGATTCCTCCATGATTAGACCCTGGTGGTAAAGTAAACAGAGAATATCATGGGAGTTGGTGAAGAGGGAAAGGTCTGTTAGTTGTGCTGTATTCTGACTAGTTGACCTGGAATGTGAGGACTGAGGTGGAGCTGTAGCTAGCCTAGTCCCCTGCAGACTGTAGCTATCCCTCTAGCTGTGTGTAGCGTCTTTCTAAACCTTCATTAAACATAACTTTATTAAAGGCCCAGTGCACTTCATTTTGAAAAGTTTTTCCTGTGATTGAGATTATATATATATATATATATTGAGTATTATGTATAGATCAGTGACATATAGATCCACACAGGTTGGAATAATACTGTGAAATTATTAAAATAATTATAATGCCCTTTTAGTGTAAGACTTGTTTGAAAAGACCACCTAAAAAGAATCTGCCTGTTTTGGTGGGAGGGAGTTTTGGCAGTCCATGGTGACATCACTATGTGGTAAATTAGTTAATAGACCAATAAGAAAGAGTTCCAAACCTCTGCCAATAACAGTTTGTTTTCCCCCTCCCAACTCAAACCACTCCCACACAGTCCTAGCAAAATTCTTGCTTGTGAAATTGCTCTTTGCTAAGAAGCTATTAATAGTTAATTGTTACCCAGAAGTGATGTGATATTGAGATTAAAAACGGCTGCTTTGGACCTTCAACCCAAATGGATGACATCAACATTCCATTGTAGGTGTTTAAAGGGCTCAATGAGGGGGTTAACCCCATATAAATAGTGTTATTAGAACAGGTATCCTCAACATAGAGGCGAATTACCCAATCTAGTAATTCTATTTGTATGGTTAAACCAATCCTGTGAGTGTCATAGCTTCAGAATGTAGATAAACTGTAGCTAACCATGTAGGGCAGCTGGCAGGGCGGAGCGACGAGCCCAGAGCAGAGCTCTGAACTCTTCACCTGAGTAGAGGGGATATATGTACAAAATGGCACCCTATACCCTACATAGTGCACTACTTTCAACCTAAGCCCTATGGCACCCTATGGGCCCTGGTTAAAAGTAGGGCACTGTATAGGGAATAGGGTGCTATTTGAGGACTACAGCTTATCTGACAATGCAATGTTCATGTAATGAAACCTGTATGAAATCAACCTGTGGATTATCTGATGTTCTGGTAATAAAATGGCATGAGAGAACATTATCTCTAAAAAGGCAAGTACACGCTTTAAGCATAATGAGAGAACATTATCTCTGAAAGCAGTTTATATACACACTTCAAGCATAATGAGAGTGAGAGAGAGAGACAGAGGAGAGAGGAAGGATGACAGTAGAAGCTGCGTTGTCTCAGATGTGTAGGTGGAACCATTTACAGTTAGTCTCATAATGAAGCCCAATGGCTTTAACAGACAAACAACCACTAAACACACACAAAAAAATACAGATCACCCAAAGGAGGTCGACGTACCACAGGGCAACATACACATACACACCTGGACACACACCAGCCACAGACACGCCAGAGAGAGAGTAAAGAACAAACATGCTGTTACAGGCCCTATTGATGCTCTACTCCCATAAAGCAGTGGAACAGGAAACCCCTAGCATGAGGTGCCTCACCTCTGACTGTGGGTGTTTCCCTAGAGAAGGAGGGAGAGATACAACTACAGGGGAAAGTGGGTGTGGTCTCCCTAGAAGGAGAAATACAACTACAGGAAATAGTGGGTGTGGTATCCATAGAGAGAGAGATACAACTACAGGGGAAAATGGGTGTGGTCTCCCTAGGAAAGATACAACTACATGGGAAAGTGGGTGTGGTCTCCCTAGAGAGAGAGCTACAACAGGGGAAAGTGGGTGTGGTCTCCCTAGAGAGAGAGCTACAACAGGGGAAAGTGGGTGTGGTCTCCCTAGAGGAAGAGATACAACTACAGGGGAAAGTGGGTGTGGTCTCCCTAGAGGGAGAGCTACAACTACAGGGGAGAGTGGGTGTGGTCTACCTAGAGAGAGAGCTACAACTACAGGGGAAAGTGGGTGTGGTCTCCCTAGAGAGAGAGCTACAACAGGGGAAGGTGGGTGTGGTCTACCTAGAGGGAGAGCTACAACAGGGGAAAGTGGGTGTGGTCTCACAAGAGGGAGAGATACAACTACAGGGTAAAGTGGGTGTGGTCTACCTAGAGGGAGAGCTACAACTACAGGGAATAGTGGGTGTGGTATTCCTAGAGAGAGAGAGAGATACAACTACAGGGGAAAATGGGTGTGGTCTCCCTAGAAGGAGAAATACAACTACAGGAAATAGTGGGTGTGGTCTCCCTAGAGAGAGAGCTACAACAGGGGAAAGTGGGTGTGGTCTACCTAGAGGGAGAGCTACTACAGGGGAAAGTGGGTGTGGTCTCCCTAGAGGGAGAGATACAACTGCAGGGGAGAGTGGGTGTGGTCTACCTAGAGGGAGAGCTACAACTACAGGGTAAAGTGGGTGTGGTCTACCTAGAGGGAGAGCTACAACTACAGGGAATAGTGGGTGTGGTATCCCTAGAGAGAGAGAGAGATACAACTACAGGGGAAAGTGGGTGTGGTCTGCCTAGAGGGAGAGATACAGCTACAGGGTAAAGTGGGTGTGGTCTCCCTAGAAGGAGAGATACAACTACAGGGAATAGTGGGTGTGGTCTCCATAGAGAGAGAGAGCTACAACAGGTGAAAGTGGGTGTGGTCTACCTAGAGGGAGAGCTACTACAGTGGAAAGTGGGTGTGGTCTACCTAGAGGGAGAGCTACAACTTTAGGGGAAAGTGGGTGTGGTCTACCTAGAAAGAGAGCTACAACTACAGGGGAAAGTAGGTGTGGTCTACCTAGAGAGAGAGCTACAACTACAGGGGAAAGTGGGTGGGGTCTACCTAGAAAGACAGCTACAACTACAGGGGAAAGTAGGTGTGGTCTACCTAGAGAGAGCTACAACTTCAGGGGAAAGTGGGTGTGGTCTACCTAGAGGGAGAGCTACAACTACAGGGAAAAGTGGGTGTGGTCTCCCTACAGAGAAAGAGAAAGATGCAACTACAGGGTAAAGTGGGTGTGGTCTCCCTAGAGGAAGAGAGATACAACTACAGGGGAAAGTGGGTGTGGTCTCCCTAGGAAAGATACAACTACATGGGAAAGTGGGTGTGGTCTACCTAGAGAGAGAGCTACAACAGGGGAAAGTGGGTGTGGTCTACCTAGAGGGAGAGCTACAACAGGGGAAAGTGGGTGTGGTCTACCTAGAGGGAGAGCTACTACAGGGGAAAGTGGGTGTGGTCTCCCTAGAGGGAGAGATACAACTGCAGGGGAGAGTGGGTGTGGTCTACCTAGAGGGAGAGCTACAACTACAGGGTAAAGTGGGTGTGGTCTACCTAGAGGGAGAGCTACAACTACAGGGGAAAGTGGGTGTGGTCTACCTAGAGAGAGAGCTACAAGTACAGGGAAAAGTGGGTGTGGTCTCCCTACAGAGAGAGAGAGAAAGATGCAACTACAGAGGAAACTGGGTGTGGTCTACCTAGAGGAAGAGCTACAACTACAGGGGAAAGTAGGTGTGGTCTACCTAGAGGGAGAGCTACAACTACAGGGGAAAATGGGTGTGGTCCACCTAGAGGGAGAGCTACAACTTCAGGGGAAAGTGGGTGTGGTCTACCTAGAGGGAGAGCTACAACTTTTTTATTTATTTATTTATTTCACCTTTATTTAACCAGGTAGGCAAGTTGAGAACAAGTTCTCATTTACAACTGCGACCTGGCCAAGATAAAGCAAAGCAGTTCGACACACAACAACACAGAGTTACACATGGAATAAAACAAACATACAGTCAATAATACAGTAGGAAAAAAAGAAATCTATATACAAAGAGTGCAAATGAGGTAGGATAAGGAAGGTAAGACAATAAATAGGCCATGGTGGCAGAGTAATTACAATATAGCAATTTAACACTGGAATGGTAAAAGAAAACTGTGCAGTAGATGAATGTACAATGTAGAAAAACTGGGGTGCAAAGGAACAAGATAAATAAATAAATACGGTAGGGGATGAGGTAGTTGGTTGGGCTATTTACAGAAGGGCTATAAACAGGTACAGTGGTCTGTACACTGCTCTGACAGCTGGTGCTTAAAGCTGTTGAGGGAGATAAGTGTCTCCAGTTTCAGAGATTTTGAAGTTCGTTCCAGTCATTGGCAGCAGAGAACTGGAAGGAGAGTCGGCCAAAGGAGGAATTGGCTTTGGGGGTGACCAGTGAGATATACCTGCTGGAGCGTGTGCTACGGGTTGGTGCTGCTAAGGTGACCAGCGAGCTGAGATAAGGCGGGACTTTACCTAGCAGGGACTTGTAAATGACCAGGAGCCAGTGGATATGGCGGCGAGTGTAAAGTGAAGGCCAGCCTACGAGTGTACAGGTCGCAGTGGTGGGTGGTATATGGGGCTTTGGTAACAAAACGGATGGCACTGTGATAGACTGCATCCAGTTTGTTGAGTAGAGTATTGGAGGCTATTTTGTAAATTACATCACCAAGTCGAGGATCGGTAGGATGGTCAGTTTTACGAGGGTATGTTTGGCAGCATGAGTGAAGGAAGCTTTGTTGCGAAATAGGAAGCCAATTCTAGATTTAATTTTAGATTGGAGATGTTTGATGTGAGTCTGGAAAGAGAGTTTACAGTCTAACCAGACACCTAGGTATTTGTAGTTTTCCACGTAATCTAAGACAGAACCGTCCAGAGTAGTGATGCTGGACGGGGACAGGTGCGGGTAGCGATCGGTTGAAGAGCATGCATTTAGTTTTACTTGCGTTTAAGAGCAGTTGTAGGCCACGGAAGGAGAGTTGTATGGCATTGAAGCTCGTCTGGAGGGTAGTTAACACAGTGTCCAAAGAGGGCCAGAAGTATACAGAATGGTGTCGTCTGCATAGAGGTGAATCAGAGACTCACCTGCAGCAAGAGCGACATCATTGATGTATACAGAGAAAAGAGTAGGCCCAAGAATTGAACCCTGTGGCACCCCATGGAGACTGCCAGAGGCCCGGACAACAGGCCCTCTGATTTGACACACTGAACTCTGTCGGAGAAGTAATTGGTGAACCATGCGAGGCAGTCATTTGAGAAACCAAGGCTGTTGAGTCTGCCGATAAGGATGCGGTGATTGACAGAGTCGAAAGCCTTGGCCAGATCAATGAAAACAGCTGCACAATAATGTCTCTTGTCGATGGCGGTTATGATGTCATTTAGGACCTTGAGCGTGGCTGAGGTGCACCCATGACCAGCCCTGAAACCAGATTGCATAGCGGAGAAGGTACGGTGGGATTGAAATGGTCGGTAATTTGTTTGTTAACTTGGCTTTCAAAGACCTTAGAAAGGCAGGGAAGGATGGATATAGGCCTATAACAGTTTGGGTCAAGAGTGTCTCCCCTTTGAAGAGGGGGATGACCGCAGCTGCTTTCCAGTCTTTGGGAATCTCAGACGTCACGAAAGAGAGGTTAAACAGGCTAGTAATAGGGGTTGCAACAATTTCGGCAGATAATTTTAAAAAGAAAGGGTCCAGATTGTCTAGCCGGCTGATTTGTAAGGGTCCAGATTTCGCAGCTCTTTTAGAACATCAGCTGACTGGATTTGGGAGAAGGAGAAGTGGGGAGGCTTTGGCGAGTTGCTGAGGGGGGTGCAGGGCTGTTGACCGGGGTAGGGGTAGCCAGGTGGAAAGCATGGCCAGCCATAGAAAAATGCTTATTGAAATTCTCAATTATTGTGGGTTTATCGGTGGTGACAGTATTTCCTATCCTCAGTGCAGTGGGCAGTTGGGAGGAGGTGCTCTTATTCTCCATGGACTTAACAGTGTCCCAGAACTTTTTGGAGTTTGTGTTACAGGAGGCAAATTTCTGCTTGAAAAGCTAGACTTGGCTTTCCTAACTGCCAGCGTATATTGGTTCCTGACTTCCTGAAAAGTTGCATATCACGGGGCTGTTCGATGCTAATGCAGAACGCCACAGGATGTTTTTGCGCTGGTCAAGGGCAGTCAGGTCTGGAGAGAACCAAGGGCTATATCTATTCCTGGTTCTAAATTTCTTGAATGGGGCATGCTTATTTAAGATGGTGAGGAAGGCACTTTTAAAGAATAACCAGGCATCCTCTACTGACGGGATGAGGTCAATATCCTTCCAGGATACCCTGGCCAGGTCAATTAGAAAGGCCTGCTCGCTGAAGTGTTTTAGGAACGTTTAACAGTAATGAGAGGAGATCGTTTGACTGCAAACCCATTACGGATGCAGGCAATGAGGCAGTGATCACTGAGATCTTGGTTGAAAACAGCAGGGGTGTATTTGGAGGGCAAGTTAGTTAGGATTACATCTATGAGGGTTCCGTGTTTACGGCTTTGGGATTGTACCTAGTAGGTTCAAATATGATTTGTGTGAGGTTGAGGGCATCAAGCTTAGATTGTAGGATGGCCGGGTGTTAAGCATGTCCCAATTTAGGTCACCTAGCAGCACGAACTCTGAAGATAGATGGGGGGCAATCAGTTCACATATGGTGTCCAGAGCACAGCTGGGGGCAGAGGGTGGTCTATAGCAAGCGGCAACAATGAGAGACTTGTTTCTAGAAAGGCAGATTTTTAAAAGTAAAAGTTCAAATTGTTTGGGTACAGACCTGGAAAGCAAGACAGAACTCTGCAGGCTATCTCTGCAATAGATAGAACGGCCAAAGGGGGCGGCGTTGCTATCTTGTCTGAAGATGTTATAGTTAGGGATGGAAATTTCAGTGTTATTGGTGGTCTTCCTAAGCCAGGATTCAGACACGGCTAGGACATCCGGGTTGGCAGAGTGTGCTAGGGCAGTGAATAAAACAAACTTAGGGAGGAGGCTTCTAATGTTGACATGCATGAAACCAAGGCTTTTACGGTTGCAGAAGTCAACAAATGAGAGGGCCTGTGGAATAGTAGTGGAGCTAGGCACTGCAGGGCCTGGATTAACCTCTATATCACCAGAGGAACAGAGGAGGAGTAAGATAAGGATACGGCTAAAGGCTATAATGACTGGTCGTCATTTCAGGGGAAGTGGGTGTGGTCTACCGAAAGAGAGCTACAACTACAGGGGAAAGTGGGTGTGGTCTATCTAGAGGGAGAGCTACAACTACAGGGGAAAGTGGGTGTGGTCTATCTAGAGGGAGAGCTACAACTACAGGGGAAAGTGGGTGTGGTCTCCCTAGAGAGAGAGAGAGAGAGATACAACTTCAGGGGAAAGTGGGTGTGGTCTCCCTAGAGAGAGAGATACAACTACAGGGGAAAGTAGGTGTGGTCTACCTAGAAAGAGAGCTACAACTACAGGGGAGTGGGTGTGGTCTATCTAGAGGGAGAGCTACAACTACAGGGGAAAGTGGGTGTGGTCTCCCTAGAGAGAGAGAGAGAGAGATACAACTACAGGGGAAAGTGGGTGTGGTCTACCTAGAGGGAGAGCTAAAACTACAGGGGAAAGTGGGTGTGGTCTACCTAGAGGGAGAGATACAGCTACAGGGGAAAGTGGGTATGGTCTCCCTAGAGAGAGAGAGAGATACAACTACAGGGGAAAGTGGGTGTGGTCTACCTAGAGGGAGAGCTACAACTACAGGTGAAAGTAGGGTTGGTCTACCTAGAGAGAGAGCTACAACTACAGGGGTAAGTGGGTGTGGTCTACCTAGAGATGGAGATAAAGCTACAGGGGAACGTGGGTGTGGTCTCCCTAGAGGGAGAGATACAGCTAAAGGAAAAGTGGGTGTGGTCTCCCTAGAGAGAGAGAGCTACTACAGGGGAAAGTGGGTGTGGTCTACCTAGAGGGAGAGCTAAAACTACAGGGGAAAGTGGGTGTGGTCTACCTAGAGGGAGAGCTACAGCTACAGGGAAAAGTGGGTGTGGTCTCACTAGAGAGAGAGATACAACTACAGGGGAAAGTGGGTGTGGTCTACCAAGAGGGAGAGCTAAAACTACAGGGGAAAGTGGGTGTGGTCTACCTAGAGGAAAGTGGGTGCGGTCTCCCTAGAGGGAGAGATACAGCTACAGGGAAAAGTGGGTGCAGTCTACCTAGAGGGAGAGATACAGCTACAGGGGAAAGTCGGTGCGGTCTACTAGAGGGAGAGATACAGCTACAGGTGAAAGTGGGTGTGGTCTACCTAGAGGGAGAGCTACAACTTCAGGGGAATGTGGGTGCGGTCTCCCTAGAGGGAGAGATACAGCTACAGGGGAAAGTGGGTGTGGTCTACCTAGAGAGAACTACAACTACAGGGGAAGGTAGGTGTGGTCTACCTAGAGGGAGAGATACAGCTACAAGGGAAAGTGGGTGTGGTCTCCCTATAGGGAGAGATACAACTACAAGGGAAAGGGGGTGTGGTCTACCTAGAGGGAGAGCGACGAATACAGGTGTGGTCTACCTAGAGAGAGCTACAACTACAGGGGAAAGTGGGTGTTGTCTACCTAGAGAGAGAGCTACAATACAGGGGAAAGTGGGTGTGGTCTCCCTAGAGGGATAGATACAACTACAGGGGAGAATGGGTGTGGTCTACCGAGAGGGAGAGCTACAACTACAGGGAATAGTGGGTGTGGTATCCCTAGAGGGAGAGCTATAACTACAGGGAATAGTGCGTGTGGTATCCCTAGAGAGAGCGAGAGAGATACAACTACAGGGGAAAGTGGGTGTGGTCTCCCTAGAAGGAGAGATACAACTACAGGGGAAAGTGGGTGTGGTCTCCATAGAGAGCGCTACACCAGGGGAAAGTGGGTGTGGTCTACCTAGAGGGAGAGATAATACAGGGGAAAGTGGGGGTGGTCTCCCTAGAGGGAGAGCTATAACTACAGTGGAAAATGGGTGTGGTCTACCTAGAGGGACAGCTACAACTACAGGGGAACGTGGGCGTGGTCTACCTAGAGGGAGAACTACTACAGGGGAAAGTGGGTGTGGTCTCCTTAGAGAGAGAGAGAGAGATACAACTACAGGGGAAAGTAGGTGTGGTCTACCTAGAGGGAGAGCTACTACAGGGGAGAGTGGGTGTGGTCTCCCTAGAGGGAGAGATACAACTACAGGGGAGAGTGGGTGTGGTCTCCCTAGAGGGAGAGCTACTACAGGGGAGAGTGGGTGTGGTCTACCTAGAGAGAGTGAGAGAGAGCTACAACTACAGGGTAAAGTGGGTGTGGTCTACCGAGAGGGAGAGCTACAACTACAGGGAATAGTGGGTGTGGTATCCCTAGAGGGAGAGCTATAACTACAGGGAATAGTGCGTGTGGTATCCCTAGAGAGAGAGAGAGAGATACAACTACAGGGGAAAGTGGGTGTGGTCTCCCTAGAAGGAGAGCTACTAAAGAGGAAAGTGGGTGTGGTCTCCCTAGAGGGAGAGCTACTACAGGGGAAAGTGGGTGTGGTCTCCCTAGAGAGAGAGAGAGAGAGATACAACTACAGGGGAGAGTGGGTGTGGTCTACCTAGAGGGAGAGGTACAACTACAGGGGAAAGTTGGTGTGGTCTCACTAGAGGGAGAGCTACTACAGGGGAAAGTGGGTGTGGTCTCCCTAGAGGGAGAGCTAGAACTACAGGGGAGAGTGGGTGTGGTCTACCTAGAGGGAGAGCTACAACTACAGTGGAAAGTGGGTGTGGTCTACCTAGAGGGAGAGCTACAACTTCAGGGGAAAGTGGGTGTGGTCTCCCTAGAAAGAGAGCTACAACTACATGGGAAAGTGGGTGTGGTCTACCTAGAGAGAGCTACAACTACAGGGAATAGTGGGTGTGGTATCCCTAGAGGGAGAGCTACAACTACATGGGAATGTGGGTGTGGTCTACCTAGAAGGAGAGCTACAACTACATGGGAAAGTGGGTGTGGTCTACCTAGAGGGAGAGCTACAACTTCAGGGGAAAGTGGGTGTGGTCTACCTAGAAAGAGAGCTACAACTACAGGGGAAAGTAGGTTTGGTCTGCCTAGAAAGAGAGCTACAACTACAGGGGAAAGAAGGTGTGGTCTACCTAGAGGGAGAGCTACAACTTCAGGGGAAAGTGGGTGTGGTCAACCTAGAGGGAGAGCTACAACTTCAGGGGAAAGAGGGTGTGGTCTACCTAGAAAGAGAGCTACAACTACAGGGGAAAGTGGATGTGGTCTCCCTAGAGAGAGAGAGATACAACTACAGGGGAAAGTGGGTGTGGTCTCCCTAGAGAGAGAGAGAGATACAACTTCAGGGGAAAGTGGGTGTGGTCTACCTAGAGGGAGAGCTACAACTACAGGGGAAAGTGGGAGTGGTCTACCTAGAGGGAGAGATACAGCTACATGGGAAAGTGGGTGTGGTCTACCTATAGGGAGAGATAAAGCTACAGGGGAAAGTGGGTGTGGTCTCCCTAGAGAGAGAGAGATACAACTACAGGGGAAAGTGGGTGTGGTCTCCCTAGAGAGAGCTACAACTACAGGGGAAAGTGGGCGTGGTCTCCCAAGAGGGAGAGAAACAACTACAGTGGAAAGTGGGTGTGGTCTACCTAGAGGGAGAGAGAGATACAACTACAGGGGGAAGTGGGTGTGGTCTACCTAGAGGGAGAGCTACAGCTACAGGGAAAAGTGGGTGTGGTCTCCCTAGAGAGAGATACAACTACAGGGGAGAGTGGGTGTGGTCTACCTAGAGGGAGAGCTACAACTACAGTGGAAAGTGGGTGTGGTCTACCTAGAGAGAGAGCTACAACTTCAGGGGAAAGTGGGTGTGGTCTGCCTAGAAAGAGAGCTACAACTACATGGGAAAGTGGGTGTGGTCTACCTAGAGAGAGCTACAACTACAGGGAATAGTGGGTGTGGTATCCCTAGAGGGAGAGCTACAACTACATGGGAATGTGGGTGTGGTCTACCTAGAAGGAGAGATACAACTACATGGGAAAGTGGGTGTGGTCTACCTAGAGGGAGAGCTACAACTTCAGGGGAAAGTGGGTGTGGTCTACCTAGAAAGAGAGCTACAACTACAGGGGAAAGTAGGTTTGGTCTGCCTAGAAAGAGAGCTACAACTACAGGGGAAAGAAGGTGTGGTCTACCTAGAGAGAGAGCTACAACTACAGGGGAAAGTGGGTGTGGTCCACCTAGAGGGAGAGCTACAACTTCAGGGGAAAGTGGGTGTGGTCAACCTAGAGGGAGAGCTACAACTTCAGGGGAAAGAGGGTGTGGTCTACCTAGAAAGAGAGCTACAACTACAGGGGAAAGTGGGTGTGGTCTACCAAGAGGGAGAGCTAAAACTACAGGGGAAAGTGGGTGTGGTCTACCTAGAGGAAAGTGGGTGCGGTCTCCCTAGAGGGAGAGATACAGCTACAGGGAAAAGTGGGTGCGGTCTACCTAGAGTGAGAGATACAGCTACAGGGGAAAGTGGGTGCGGTCTACCTAGAGGGAGAGATACAGCTACAGGGGAAAGTGGGTGCGGTCTACCTAGAGGGAGAGATACAGCTACAGGGGAAAGTGGGTGTGGTCTACCTAGAGGGAGAGCTACAACTTCAGGGGAATGTGGGTGCGGTCTCCCTAGAGGGAGAGATACAGCTACAGGGGAAAGTGGGTGTGGTCTACCTAGAGAGAACTACAACTACAGGGGTTAAGTAGGTGTGGTCTACCTAGAGGGAGAGATACAGCTATAAGGGAAAGTGGGTGTGGTCTCCCTATAGAGAGAGATACAACTACAGGGGAAAGGGGGTGTGGTCTACCTAGAGGGAGAGCGACGAATACAGGTGTGGTCTACCTAGAGAGAGCTAAAACTACAGGGGAAAGTGGGTGTTGTCTACCTAGAGAGAGAGCTACAATACAGGGGAAGGTGGGTGTGGTCTCCCTAGAGGGATAGATACAACTACAGGGGAGAGTGGGTGTGGTCTACCTAGAGGGAGAGCTACAACTACAGGGTAAAGTGGGTGTGGTCTACCGAGAGGGAGAGCTACAACTACAGGGAATAGTGGGTGTGGTATTCCTAGAGGGAGAGCTATAACTACAGGGAATAGTGCGTGTGGTATCCCTAGAGAGAGAGAGAGATACAACTACAGGGGAAAGTGGGTCTGGTCTCCATAGAGAGAGAGCTACACCAGGGGAAAGTGGGTGTGGTCTACCTAGAGGGAGAGCTATAACTACAGGGGAACGTGGGCGTGGTCTACCTAGAGGGAGAACTACTACAGGGGAAAGTGGGTGTGGTCTCCCTAGAGAGAGAGAGAGATACAACTACAGGGGAAAGTAGGTGTGGTCTACCTAGAGGGAGAGCTACTACAGGGGAGAGTGGGTGTGGTCTCCCTAGAGGGAGAGCTACAACTACAGGGGAGAGTGGGTGTGGTCTCCCTAGAGGGAGAGCTACTACAGGGGAGAGTGGGTGTGGTCTCCCTAGAGGGAGAGCTAGAACTACAGGGGAGAGTGGGTGTGGTCTACCTAGAGGGAGAGCTACAACTACAGTGGAAAGTGGGTGTGGTCTACCTAGAGGGAGAGCTACAACTTCAGGGGAAAGTGGGTGTGGTCTCCCTAGAAAGAGAGCTACAACTACATGGGAAAGTGGGTGTGGTCTACCTAGAGAGAGCTACAACTACAGGGAATAGTGGGTGTGGTATCCCTAGAGGGAGAGCTACAACTACATGGGAATGTGGGTGTGGTCTACCTAGAAGGAGAGATACAACTACATGGGAAAGTGGGTGTGGTCTACCTAGAGGGAGAGCTACAACTTCAGGGGAAAGTGGGTGTGGTCTACCTAGAAAGAGAGCTACAACTACAGGGGAAAGAAGGTGTGGTCCACCTAGAGAGAGAGCTACAACTACAGGGGAAAGTGGGTGTGGTCTACCTAGAGAGAGCTACAACTACAGGGAATAGTGGGTGTGGTATCCCTAGAGGGAGAGCTACAACTACATGGGAATGTGGGTGTGGTCTACCTAGAAGGAGAGATACAACTACATGGGAAAGTGGGTGTGGTCTACCTAGAGGGAGAGCTACAACTACAGGGGAAAGTGGATGTGGTCTCCCTAGAGAGAGAGAGATACAACTACAGGGGAAAGTGGGTGTGGTCTCCCTAGAGAGAGAGATACAACTTCAGGGGAAAGTGGGTGTGGTCTACCTAGAGGGAGAGCTACAACTACAGGGGAAAGTGGGAGTGGTCTACCTAGAGGGAGAGATACAGCTACATGGGAAAGTGGGTGTGGTCTACCTAGAGGGAGAGATAAAGCTACAGGGGAAAGTGGGTGTGGTCTCCCTAGAGAGAGAGCTACAACTACAGGGGAAAGTGGGCGTGGTCTCCCAAGAGGGAGAGCAACAACTACAGTGGAAAGTGGGTGTGGTCTACCTAGAGGGAGAGAGAGATACAACTACAGGGGGAAGTGGGTGTTGTGGTATCCCTAGAGGGAGAGCTACAACTACAGGGGAAAGTGGGGGTGGTCTCCCTAGAGAGAGAGAGCTACAACTACAGGGGAAAGTGGGTGTGGTCTCCCTAGAGGGAGAGCTACAACTACAGGGGAAAGTGAGTGTGGTCTCCCTAGAGGGAGAGCTACAACTACAGGGGAAAGTGAGTGTGGTCTCCCTAGAGGGAGAGCTACAACTGCAGTGGAAAATGGGTGTGGTATCCCTACAGAGAGAGAGAAAGATGCAACTACAGGGTAAAGTAGGTGTGGTCTCCCTAGAGGGAGAGAGAGCTACAACTACAGGGGAAAGTGGGTGTGGTCCACCTAGAGGGAGAGCTACAACTTCAGGGGAAAGTGGGTGTGGTCTACCTAGAAAGAGAGCTACAACTACAGGGGAAAGTAGGTGTGGTCTACCTAGAAAGAGAGCTACAACTACAGGGGAAAGTAGGTGTGGTCTACCTAGAGAGAGCTACAACTACAGGGGAAAGTGGGTGTGGTCTACCTAGAGGGAGAGCGACAACTACAGGGGAAAGTGGGTGTGGTCTACCTAGAGGAAAGGGGGTGCGGTCTCCCTAGAGGGATAGATACAGCTACAGGGGAAAGTGGGTGTGGTCTCCCTAGAGAGAGAGAGATACAACTACAGGGGAAAGTGGGTGTGGTCTACCTAGAGGGAGAGCTACAACTACAGGGGAAAGTGGGTGCGGTCTCCCTAGAGGGAAAGATACAGCTACAGGGGAAAGAGGGTGTGGTCTACCTAGAGAGAGCTACAACTACAGGGGAAAGTGGGTGTGGTCTACCTAGAGGGAGAGCTACAACTACAGGGGAAAGTGGGTGTGGTCTACCTAGAGGGAGAGCGACAAATACAGGTGTGGTCTACCTAGAGAGTGCTGCAACTACAGGGGAAAGTGGGTGTGGTCTACCTAGAGAGTGCTACAACTACAGGAGAAAGTAGGTGTGGTCTACCTAGAGAGAGAGCTACAACTACAGGGGAAAGTGGGTGCGGTCTACCTAGAGGGAGAGCTACAACTACAGTGGAAAGTGGGTGTGGCATACCTAGAGGGAGAGCTACAACTACAAGGGAAAGTGGGTGTGGTCTACCTAGAGGGAGAGATACAGCTACAGGGGAAAGTGGGTGTGGTCTCCCTAGAGAGAGAGAGATACCACTACAGGGAAAAGTGGGTGTGGTCTCCCTAGAGGGAGAGAGAGATACAACTACAGGGGGAAGTGGGTGTTGTGGTATCCCTAGAGGGAGAGCTACAACTACAGGGGAAAGTGGTGGTGGTCTCCCTAGAGAGAGCTACAACTACAGGGGAAAGTGGGCGTGGTCTCCCAAGAGGGAGAGCAACAACTACAGAGGAAAGTGGGTGTGGTCTACCTAGAGGGAGAGCTACAACTACAGGGGAACGTGCGCGTGGTCTACCTAGAGAGAGCTACAACTAGAGAACAAAGTAGAGGGAGAGCTACAACTACAGGGGAAAGTGGGTGTGGTCTACCTAGAGGAAGAGCTACAACTTCAGGGGAAAGTGGGTGTGGTCTACCTAGAAAGAGAGCTACAACTACAGGGGAAAGTGGGTGTGGTCTCCTTAGAGAGAGAGAGATACAACTTCAGGGGAAAGTGGGTGTGGTCTCCCTAGAGGGAGAGATACAGCTACAGGGGCAAGTGGGTGCGGTCTACCTAGAGGGAGAGCTACAACTACAGGGGAAAGTGGGTG
Organism: Brachymystax lenok tsinlingensis; assembly: GCA_030435695.1. Taxonomy (NCBI): domain Eukaryota; kingdom Metazoa; phylum Chordata; class Actinopteri; order Salmoniformes; family Salmonidae; genus Brachymystax; species Brachymystax lenok. The sequence goes on from CM059791.1 coordinate 110,383,264, forward strand.
TGGTCTCCCTAGAGAGAGAGAGGGAGATACAACTTCAGGGGAAAGTGGGTGCGGTCTACCTAGAGAGTGCTACAACTACAGGGGAAAGTGGGTGTGGTCTACCTAGAGGGAGAGCTACAACTACAGGGGAAAGTGGGTGTGGTCTACACGTAGCATGGAAGAGTAGGAATTGGAACAACATTAGTTACGTAGTGTCATTATCAAAAACATGTCGATGTCTATTCACACATTGATTTCACACACACACACACACACCCCTAACCGTGCAGGACTGAATCATTTCAAATATAGTTTTATCCGTTGAGAAAACCAATGGAGAAGAGGGGGATCAGTTTCACACACATACCTATCCTGGAGACAGACAGACAGACACACCTCTATGGGACAGACATTGTGTTCCTGTAGAGAGGGTCTGAGCTGGGTAAATGGTATGAGATATGGTCTGATTCCCAAACATGTTAACACCTTGAAATCAATGGGAAACCTCTAAGGGCTCAGGGCTGTGTGTGTGTGTGTGTGTGTGTGTACACGTACCCCCTACACACACACCCTCCTTACCCTCCCCCACAGAAAACATATCTTTCATGAACTAACACTCCCACTTTCCCCCACTAGCACTGACTTTACTGATAGCTACTTTGAGGAAAAATGTACTTACTATGACTGAGATATGTGGTTGTCTCACCTAACCCTCTTCAGATGAATTAACTAAGTGTACGTCTCTTTGGATAAGAGCGTCTGCTAAATGACTAACAAAAAATGTAAATTGAAAAGCCCTTTTACTGATTAAAACATCACTTTCATGTCTTTCCCTCTGGCTGACTGACTGGCTCAGGGAAGCCCCAACGACGCTGTCCTACTACACCCTACAGAACACACCCCCCTACTACAGAACACCCCACCCCAGCTGTCCAACTACAGAACACCCCCAGCGGTCCTACTACAGAACACCCCCAGCTGTCCTACTACACCCTACAGAACAGAGCCATGAAAACCTGTCAGAATCAACAGCTTGTTGTACATGGATCAAGGAGAGGAGAATCCTATCACAGACACTGATGTCTTCACAGAGACTGATGTCCCCAGAGTGGAGATAAAACATTGGGACCGCCAGCTGTTTCCAAGGCAACTATTGTATCTTGTATCTGAGGGCAGCAGCTCTGGTCAACCTGTGGATCTGTAGACCTTTATAAATGGACCAGGACACAAGGAAGGAGGCATGCACGTACGCGCACACACAAATATTTACACACACACACACACACACACACACACCCTCTCTGAGCTGAAACCAATCCACTTTTGAGTGGAACTGAATCAAATCCACCAAGCTGCTGTCTGTCACAAAATGAAATGACTTCTTGAAATCTAATTTGCAGAAGACCTCTCCTTCTCTGCATCTCTTCTATATCCTCATCATACATGATACATAGCTCTCCCCCCCATTGTGCTCCTCCACTTTGACAAGGTGCAAGTTCCAACTGGCACCCCATTACCCATAGGGCCCTGGTCAAAAGTAGTGCACTATAAAAGGGAATCGGGTGCTATTTGGGATACAGTCATTAGATTTTTTTTCCCTTGCAAAAGAAGTGGAAGAGGAAGTGGTGTGCTCAGGAAAAAGAAGGCAGAAGTTATTTTCCTCAAAAGGGACGATCAAATTCAGAGTTGCTTTGTGCTGAACAAGACAATACTCCATCCTACACTAACAATGATGGAGGCTTCTTCTAAGATCCTCACAGTTCCTTTCAAGAACCTTCGGGTTCTAGGCACTGAAAAATATCTCCAAAAAGGTACTAACAAGAAGCCCATAGGAGGTGGGGTTCATTGAGGAACCTTCTTTGTTTTCGGGGTTCTTGCAGGTACTGCCCAACTGAAAAACATGTGGATTTGATTTTGACAGAACACTTTCAATTGAGGAGATCTTAAGAATGTCCAGTTAAGGATTCTGCCTTGTCTGGTCTAAATGGATATTGTTTGATGATGATACCATTCATAGTTTCATGTAAAAATGGCTGTGTTGGTTGGCACTTTCTCCCTTTTCAAATTCTTTCTAAATCAGAAAATTGACAAAATTCAATGGATGTCAATCAACAAAGAAGTAAGAATATATTGAAGGCTAGAGCTGCAGATGACTGAACGGCCCACTTACTTGTCTGTAGGGATACTGACCAGAAGGCACACAAAGGTATGTACAATTGGTATTGGTTTGTCACAATGTTATTCAGATCACATGTAGGCTATAAACGAACACATTTGTATTAATGGTTTCTCTAAAACCTTCTAGCAGCAGCCATCTTCCTCCTCTCTGACCTCTTCAATGAAGATCCCAGAGGTCTCTACATTATGGACAAGGTGTGTGTATGAAAACCGTTGTCAAAAGTGAACAGTGTTTTCATTTACATTTACCACAAAAACCAAGGTTCGAATACTGTCATGTGCACGTTTTGTTACTCATCTGTAGAATTCATATTTTTGTATTCACAGACGTCACCCTCCCTACAGCGCTGATGAATATAACTGGAAACCTGTTCCATCACCATGCACTGAAAAATCATTCTGGCTATGGAGACGAAGGATATCAACACATTAACATGACTGATTGGACTTGGAGCTCTGCTGGGAGTTTACCTCAAAATTTGATTTTTGAATTCTGCTTTTCCACTAAAATATTTTGTTATTGTTGTTGTTATGCATATTAATAATAATAGTTGTGGGTAAAAACATTTACCAAAAAATGTTATTTGAGGAACTATTAAGGGGATTCTTTGAAGAACTTAGAATTTCCCCCCCAGTTTCAATTTGAAGAACCCCTAAAAAATCTTCCAGGAAGCTTTTCTTTTTAGAGTGTGACCCCACAATGCTGCCTGTGTGGAAAACAAAGACTGGGTCATCTCTCTACAGACCTGACATTACTGTGACACAAACACAGGAAGTGACAGTGTGTGTGTGTTGGCCAGAAGTACAGCCCAGTGAACCGCCCCTTTAGGTCCAGGGAAGGGAAAGAGACATGTGGCAGCTGATAGACACGGACAAACTGACTTACAGTACAAACACTAACACAAGCATTGGCCAGCATTGAATACCCCTTTAGGTCCAGGGAAGGGCAGGACACAACATCCTGACAGCTGATAGGCTACTACTCACCCATGTCCTTGGATCCCTGGCTCTCACTGGCCAGCTCTCCCATCCTCACCAGGGCATCAAAGTAGCCCTTAGCAGCAAATGTCACATCTGGGGACAGAGGAAGAACAGCATGAGATCAGGGTCAGAGGTAGAAGGCAACTCCGTAGTCTATAAAGCAGCGCACACACACAGAGAGGTGTTCGCACGCATGCTCACGTCGAGAGAGAGGACGATGCTATATAGAGTAATGGTGTGTCTCATGTGGAGAGAGAGGACGATGCTATAGAGAGTAATGGTGTGTCTCATGTGGAGAGAGAGGACGATGCTATAGAGAGTAATGGTGTGTCTCATGTGGAGAGAGAGGACGATGCTATAGAGAGTAATGGTGTGTCTCATGTGGAGAGAGAGGACGATGCTATAGAGAGTAATGGTGTGTCTCATGTGGAGAGAGAGGACGATGCTATAGAGAGTAATGGTGTCTCATGTGGAGAGAGAAGGCGATGCTACAGTATTAATGGTGTGTCTCACGTCGCTCCTGGGCAGCTGCAGGCAACAGGCCCCATCTGTCACACATATTGGTGGATAATTCACCTCCTAACCAAACCAGCTCTACTGCCAGCCATCACTACTGACTGGCAATTATTACTTTTCACATCTAACACAGCTAGATTGATGGACAGTTCACCATCCTCCCAGGTTGCTGTTGTCACTCACTGGGGACAGGCAGAAAGGAAGCAGCTAGCTGGATCCTCAACAACTTGTTATTATGGCCTGTCTAGTGCAGCTAGCTGGATTCAACCTAGACCAGACTTGCCCTGCTGCTGTGGCTGTCAACACTCACAGGGGACTGACAGGCTGTGAGAAGTGAGCAGCAGAGCGGGCCAGAGTCAGCCACCACTGCTGCGGGCCAACCTGCCGCTCCCCAAGCAGGCAGACAGAAGCAGTGGCCGACTCTGGCCTCCTTCATGGATTATTAACCCACTGCAGAGGGCAGACTCCTTCATGGATTATTATCTCACTGCAGAGGGCAGACTCCTTCATGGATTATTTTCTCACTGCAGAGGGCAGACTCCTTCATGGATTATTATCTCACTGCAGAGGGCAGACTCCTTCATGGATTATTATCTCACTGCAGAGGGCAGACTCCTTCATGGATTATTATCTCACTGCAGAGGGCAGACTCCTTCATGGATTATTAACCCACCCAGTTATCTGGATATATTCAGTGTTGATGAGACAGTAATAGACTCTTCTGTCAGGTAACGTGTTCTTGTGTCAGTGGTGTGTATTGGGCTGTTGACAGACCTGACCTACGGTACAAAGTGAGAGATATCTCTCACTTTGTGTGGTAAGGCCATCTGTACTCGTCTGCTCTCCAAAACTCCTTCACCTCTTTAGTAAAACCAAAGAGTGAGCAAACACACACACACACACTTCCATTGTCTGTCAGATATTTTATAGTGAACTGTCTATCACTCCACCAAAGGTACACAGTGCTCCATCTCTGCTCTGATTAGGACCCAGCCGTCGATTGTACTGCTGCTCTGCTCTAAAACACACCTCTCTGTCTGAGTCCCAAACAACACCCTACTCCCTCTGGTCTAAAGTAGTGCACTATGTAGGGAATAGGATACCATTTGGAAAACCCCCTCCCTCCTGAGGCTGTGCCAGGGGCTGCAGACCAGATGATAAGACTGGCTGTGTGACTGCTACGGTGTCAGGGTGAGAAATATCATCTCTTCCTTTAAATTAGACGGCACAAAGGAGAAGGAGGCTGGTGACTGGCTGCCTAGACCTGGAGAGGAGAGGGAGAGGAGTGGGAAGAGAGAGCGAGGTGAAGAACAGATGACAAACAGAGGAGAGAAGAGAAGAACAGGCCACAGAAACAGATTAGAGGAGAGGAAGAATAGAACACTCACTGGATAGGGCCTTCTCATAGCTCTTCCCCATGGCAACGAAGTTCCGCAAGCAGGGGTTGAACTGTTCCATGATGGACTGAAAGAGAGAGAGAGAAGGGAGGGGAGTTTGTTAGAGGAGAAACAGACAATGGCAGTAGAACAAGCTGACATACTACTAGAGTGGCCATAAACCCACCCACACAGGCTTGCACACTTGCTTGCCTACACACGTGTGTGCTTGCCCACACACATAATAAACAATCGTAGGGACACAGCACTTCTCCATTTCTAGAATAACCATGTTGAATCAATAGTCCACCTACAGTGCTTTTCAACATGTTCTGTTATTAATGACTGTAGCAGGGGAGGAGAGGGATATGGAGGAGAGGAGAGGGAGGGAGAGAGGGGGTGCCATTGATTATGTAGGTGGAATGAGAGAGAGCGCGACTGCAGAGGACTGAAATAATGCTGTGGTCTTTCTGCATAGTATTACATGGAAAGCACAGTGGAGGCTGCTGAGAGGAGGACAGCTGGAATGGAGTAAATGGGACGGCATCAAACACATGGAGTACCATTCCACTCATTCAACTCCAGCCATTACAACGAGCCCGTCCTCCCCAATTAAGATGCCAACAACCTCCTGTGATGGAAACAGAGGTGTGTGTGGATAACAATGTACACTACATATACAGAATAACATGCAAGCCCAGTCTACTCTACAATGACAATGCAACCATTACTATAAGCACAGTGCAGGCTTGACCTCTCCCATCCACACCTCCTCCTCCTGCTCTTCTTTCTTTCTTCCCTCCCTCCCTCCAGGGTTTCTTCCAATTAGTCCAGTCCCAGTGTGACAGGTGTGTAAAGGCAGCTACTCCAAGCAGTCCCTCTGCTTCCTCAGTCCCTGTCCATACTGCTGGCTGGCCCATAGTACTGTACCTTATTCTGCTGAACTTCTCCAATTATAATACCCTGCAATGGGAACAATGTGTTCTAGGGTGAAAACCCCTTCAGTATCTGCACACCATACTGTGTAAACCACTACAGTTTGGCAAGTCATGTGATTCCATACATCACTGTGTAGCCTGTTAAACCAAGGTCAGTGCAGTCACTCTTCAGGTCCACCAACTCCCTCCCTGGACACCGATTGGCTGACACCAGTTCCCTGGGCACTGATTGGCTGACACCTTTCTGGTTCTGCCAAACTTTCTGAACGTTCAGTAAAACTGGGTCTGGCCCTGAGGGGTAACGGACTGGAGGAGAGACTTAGCGGGACGGAGCAAAACAGTGCACAGAGCCAGGAGTGGTGGCTCAGCGTTATCAGCATCTGCAGGAAGAGACACTCACGCATGCAAACAGGTGCGCGCACACACACAGACAGACAGGCGCACACACACAGACAGGCGCACACACACAGAGCGTCAAAGTGAGTATCAATCTAACCGATTTTATAATGCCCTTTTTCACAAAGTGCTTATACAGAAGACATGAAGTAGATGATAGGAAGTTAACTACTGCTGCTACTGAAACACAGCCCTGCCTGAGAGCACTAGATCTAACAGTACGGCAAACAGCCATCTTCACAGGTAGATGAAGGTTGATGTATTCAATGCAAAGGAGAGCTAGAGGCAGGCTTAGAAAACAGAGATGTTAAGGAAGGGAGTTGGAAAATATCTACCTGTGAGATGGTCCCAAGTAAGCAGGGAATGATAATTGTCTCAGGTAGACAGAGACATCTAGATGTTACAGTAAGGTAAAGGATCCTCCTCACAGGTAGATCAAGGTTGATACTCTATATTGTTATTCCATGCAAGCAGGGAATAATAATGCTGCAGGTAGAACACAGATGGAATAATAATGCTGCAAGGAGAACACAGAGATTGAATTATACTGAACAAAAAAAATAAACATGCAACATGCAACAATTTAAAAATATATTTCTGAGTTAAAGTTCATATAAAAGAAATCAGTAAATGTAAATAACTTCATTAGGCCCTAATAGATGGATTCCACATGACTGAGAATACAGATATGAATCTGTTGGTCACAGATACCTTTAAAAAAAGCAGGGGCGAGGATCAGAAAACCAGTCAGTATCTGGTGTGACTACGATTTGCCTCGTGCAGCGCGACTCATCTCCTTCACATAGAGTTGATCTGTTGATTGTGGCCTGTGGAATTTTGTCCCACTCCTCTTCAATGACTGTGTGAAGTTGTTGGATATTGGCGGGAACTGGAACACGCTGTCATACGTCGATCCGGAGCATCCCAAACATGCTCAATGAGTGACATGTCTTTTAAGTATGCAGACCATGGAAGAACTGGCACATTTCCAGTTTCCAGGAATGGTGTACAGATCCGTGCGACATGTGGCTGTGCATTATCATGCTGAAACATGAGGTGATGGCGGTGGATGACTGGCACGACAATGTGCCTCAGGATCTCATCTCAGTATCTCTGTGCATTCAAATTACCATCAATAAAATGCAATTGTGTTCATTGTCTGTAGCTTAAGCCTGCACATACCATAACCCCACCGCCACCATGGGGCACTCTGTTCACAATGTTGACATCTGCAAACTGCTCACCCACACAACGCCTTCCACGTGGTCTGCGGTTGTGAGGCCGGTTGGATGTACTGCCAAATTCTCTAAAATTACGTTGGAGTCGTTTTATGGTATAGAAATTCACATTTAATTATCTGGCAATATTCCTGCAGTCAGCATGCCAATTGCACGCTCCCTCAAATCTTGAGACATCTGTGGCATTGTGTTGTGTGACAAAACTGCACATTTTAGAGTGGCCTTTTTACTGTGGTGCAGCCGTGTAATGATCATGCTGTTTAATCAGCTTCTTGATATGCCACACCTGTCAAGTGGATGGATTATTTTGGCAAAGGAGAAATGCTCCCTAACAGGGATATAAACACATTTGTGCAAATTTCTTTAGATAAATAGGCTTTCTGTGCATACGGAACAATTATGGGATCTTTTTCTTCAGCTGATGAAACACTTTACATGTTGCATTTATATTTTTGTTCAGTGTATAATGCTGCAGGTAGAACACAGATGGAATTATAACGCTGCAGGTAGAACACAGATGGAATTATGACGCTGCAGGTAGAACACAGATGGAATTATAACGCTGCAGGTAGAACACAGATGGAATTATGACGCTGCAGGTAGAACACAGATGGAATTATGACGCTGCAGGTAGAACACAGATGGAATTATGACGCTGCAGGTAGAACACAGATGGAATTATAACGCTGCAGGTAGAACACAGATGGAATTATAACGCTGCAGGTAGAACACAGATGGAATTATAACGCTGCAGGTAGAACACAGATGGAATTATGACGCTGCAGGTAGAACACAGATGGAATTATGACGCTGCAGGTAGAACAGAGATGGAATTATGACGCTGCAGGTAGAACAGAGATGGAATTATGACGCTGCAGGTAGAACACAGATGGAATTATGACGCTGCAGGTAGAACACATAGATGGAATTATGACGCTGCAGGTAGAACACATAGATGGAATTATAATGCTGCAGGTAGAACAGAGATGGAATTATAATGCTGCAGGTAGAACAGAGATGGAATTATAATGCTGCAGGTAGAACAGAGATGTATGTATGTTTTATCATCTCAGAGACACACCATTATACTAATTGGTTTAGAGGCTTACGCAAACTCCCCTCAGAGAGCAGAGGTCTACGGAGGTAACCAGCCATAATTGCATCTCTGTGTGTGTAAATTTGACATCTTTACTGTTTAACCATACGGTTGTTGACAATAAGGGGCACGCACGCGCACACACAGATGTAATGACATGCCCAGGGTCCCTGCTCATCTGTGTGAACATGCCTTAGGCATGCTGCAAGGAGGCATGTGGACTGCAGATGTGACCAGGGCAATACATTGCAATGTCCGTACTGTGAGACGCCTAAGACAGCACTACAGGGAGACAGGATGGACAGCTGATTGTCCTCGCAGTGGCAGACCACGTGTAGCAACACCTGCACAGGATCGGTACATCCCAACATCAAACCTGCGGGACAGGTACAGGATGGCAACAACAACTGCCCAAGTTACACCAGGAACGCACAATTCCTGCATCAGTGCTCAGACTGTCCACAATAGGCTGGACTGAGGGCTTGTAGGCCTGTTGTAAGGCTGGACCAGACAGGACTGGCAAAAAGTGCTCTTAACTGATGAGTCGTGGTTTTATCTCACCAGGGGTGATGGTCGGATTTGCGTTTATCCTCAAAGGAATGAGCGTTACACCGAGGCCTGTACTCTGGAGCGGGATCGATTTGGAGGTGGAGGGTCCGTCATGGTCTGGGGCGGTGTGTCACGGCATCATCGGACTGAGCTTGTTGTCATTGCAGGAAATCTCAACGCTGTGCGTTACAGGGAAGACATCCTCCTCCCTCATGTGGTACCCTTCCTGCAGGCTCATCCTGACATGACCCTCCAGCATGACAATGCCACCAGCCATACTGCTCGTTCTGTGTGTGATTTCCTTCAAGACAGGAATGCCAGTGTTCTGCCATGGCCAGCGAAGAGCCCGGATCTCAATCCCATTGAGCACGTCTGGGACCTGTTGGATCGGAGGGTGAGGGCTAGGGCCATTCCCCCCAGAAATGTCCGGGAACTTGCATGTGCCTTGGAGGAATAGTGGGGTAACATCTCACAGCAAGAACTGGCAAATCTGTCCATGAGGAGGAGATGCACTGCAGTACTTAATGCAGCTGGTGGCCACACCAGATACTGACTGTTACTTTTGATTTTGACCCCGCTTTTGTTCAGGGACACATTATCCAATTTATGTTAGTCACATGTCTGTGGAACTCAGTTTATGTCTCAGTTGTTGAATCTTGTTATGTTCATACAAATATTTACACATGTTAAGTTTGCTGAAAATAAACGCAGTTGACAGTGAGAGGACATTTCTTCTTTTGCTGAGTTTATAATGACATGACAATAAGTGATTCAAATACACTGCTCAAAAAAATAAAGGGAACACTTAAACAACACAATGTAACTCCAAGTCAATCACACTTCTGTGAAATCAAAACTGTCCACTTAGGAAGCAACACTGATTGACAATAAATTTCACATGCTGTTGTGCAAATGGAATAGACAACAGGTGGAAATTATAGGCAATTAGCAAGACACCCCCAATAAAGGAGTGGTTCTGAAGGTGGTGACCACAGACCACTTCTCAGTTCCTATGCTTCCTGGCTGATGTTTTGGTCACTTTTGAATGCTGGCGGTGCTTTCACTCTAGTGGTAGCATGAGACGGAGTCTACAACCCACACAAGTGGCTCAGGTAGTGCAGCTCATCCAGGATGGCACATCAATGCGAGCTGTGGCAAGAAGGTTTGCTGTGTCTGTCAGCGTAGTGTCCAGAGCATGGAGGCGCTACCAGGAGACAGGCCAGTACATCAGGAGACGTGGAGGAGGCCGAGGAGGGCAACAACCCAGCAGCAGGACCACTACCTCCGCCTTTGTGCAAGGAGGAGCACTGCCAGAGCCCTGCAAAATGACCTCCAGCAGGCCACAAATGTGCATGTGTCTGCTCAAACGGTCAGAAACAGACTCCATGAGGGTGGTATGAGGGCCCAACGTCCACAGGTGGGGGTTGTGCTTACAGCCCAACACCGTGCAGGACGTTTGGCATTTGCCAGAGAACACCAAGATTGGCAAATTCGCCACTGGCGCCCTGTGCTCTTCACAGATGAAAGCAGGTTCACACTGAGCACGTGACAGGCGTGACAGAGTCTGGAGACGCCCGTGGAGAACGTTCTGCTGCCTGCAACATCCTCCACCATGACCGGTTTGGCGGTGGGTCAGTCATGGTGTAGGGTGGCATTTCTTTGGGGGCCGCACAGCCCTCCATGTGCTCGCCAGAGGTAGCCTGACTGCCATTAGGTACCGAGATGAGATCCTCAGACCCCTTGTGAGACCATATGCTGGTGCGGTTGGCCCTGGGTTCCTCCTAATGCAAGACAATGCTAGACCTCATGTGGCTGGAGTGTGTCAGCAGTTCCTGCAAGAGGAAGGCATTGATGCTAAGGACTGGCCCGCCCGTTCCCCAGACCTGAATCCAATTGAGCACATCTGGGACATCATGTCTCGCTCCATCCACCAACGCCACGTTGCACCACAGACTGTCCAGGAGTTGGTGGATGCTTTAGTCCAGGTCTTGGAGGAGATCCCTCAGGAGACCATCCGCCACCTCATCAGGAGCATGCCCAGGCGTTGTAGGGAGGTCATTCAGGCACGTGGAGGCCACACACACTACTGAGCCTCATTTTGACTTGTTTTAAGGACATTACATCAAAGTTGGATCAGCCTGTAGTGTGGTTTTCCACTTTAATTTTGAGTGTGACTCCAAATCCAGACCTCCATGGGTTGATAAATTTGATTTCCATTGATAATTTTTGTGTGATTTTGTTGTCAGCACATTCAACTATGTAAAGGAAAAAGTATTTAATAAGATTATTTCATTCATTCAGATCTATGATGTGTTATTTTAGTGTTCCCTTTATTTTTTTGAGCAGTGTACATTGCCACCAGTTGATTATGACCTGGGGAAACCTCACAATCACAACTGACATGTAAAACAACGTACTCCTGTCCCTCCAAATGACTGACACACACGTGTAGTGATACACACACAGTTCCCATCTGAGGAAGATAAACCACAACACTCCCCACGGGGGGACCTGCTCATGTTTATTCCGCTCTCTCCCTTTTTGCTTTCTGTCTCTGTTCTTATGTAAGGCATTGAGAGGGGGGATCTGACACACACACACACACACACACACACACACACACACACACACACCTTTGTAAACAGTGGTAGAGTGTTGTTGACTGGTAGGATGATTACATAAAGCAGAGTCCACAACAGTCCAGCACAGCAGAGTCCACTACAGTACAGCAGAGCAGCAGTATTGCATGCTGGCTCCCACCAGACACACACATGCTCCCTGAGAGAAGGCACAGCTGGGTGACACGAAGGGGTGGAGGCATGTTCTCCCATACGACCAGTCTCCCTCTCACCATTTCCTGCTGTACTGTGTAAAATAATAAAGACATTTACGGAGGTCAGGATTCAGATCTCCTTACAAAACATTCACTAAACCGTCCTGACGTGATTGACAGACACAGGTGGCCAACCCACTCCTGACCACAACACAATACCATAAGTACATAATACCTGGAATGAGAATCTCAACATAGCTGTGTGACAGCTGGGGGTGGTCCAGTCAAACTAGACTCAGAGGTCAGGACAACAACAGTGTTAGTTTGCACTATGTATCAGCCTACACTAGATCTGCTGATGTAGCACAACATACCACACATATTACATTACTTCCATGTAAGAAACACTTTGAAAAGTCTCCCTCTCTCTCGCTCCATTCTCTCCCTCTCCTTGTGGTGGGAGCTACTTGGAAAATGGGGCTGAGGGGCACTGAGAAGGAAGTGTGTGTGTCAGGATTATTCCTGAGTCTACAGGAGCAGGTCAAACTGTTCTGTGCTACATCAACACACACCACTACAGTAAAGACAGGAAGACAGAGAACACACACCACTACAGTAAAGACAGGAAGACAGAGAGGAAGAAGATACCAGAATAGTGTAAAGTAATCAGGATACAGTAGGTGTTCTTCGTCAAACAAAGACTTCTTGGTACCTCTGGCTCTCCTCCCTCTCCTGGCTGATCTGATTAACAGACTAGCTGTACAGTTATCATTATCTCCATGTCCTCTCCAGTCCCCATACATTCCTCTGTGCTGTAGTCACAGTATGAAGTCTGTTCATCATCATCACACACACACACACACAATAATATAAATCAGTGGTTTGAGTGCTTCTTGTGATTCAGATCAACTACTGTGTTTGTGTGCACACAGTTGTGTGAGTCAGTTATTTGGATGGGGGGTACATTGTTTTACATTTCAGTTGTGATTGAGGTGATTTCCCCAGGTCATAATCAGCTGGTGGCAACGCACTGGAATGACTGATTTTCATGTCATTCTAAACTCTGTGGGGATGCTGTGATGGTGAAATAGAGGAAGAGGGTGTGTGTGTGTGTGTGTGTGTATCCATCAATGTGCGCGTCCGTACGTGCATGCATCTGTGCTTCCTTGATTGTGGGCTAATGTGTGTGAGAAGACAGGCGTGCAGAGTGGGTGAATACAGGAGGATGGAGTCATTAACTACTGATCACAGAGTGGGTGAATACAGGAGGATGGAGTCATGAACTACTGATCACAGAGTGGGTGAATACAGGAGGATGGAGTCATGAACTACTGATCACAGAGTGGGTGAATACAGGAGGATGGAGTCATTAACTACTGATCACAGAGTGGGTGAATACAGGAGGATGGAGTCATGAACTACTGATCACAGAGTGGGTGAATACAGGAGGATGGAGTCATGAACTACTGATCACAGAGTGGGTGAATACAGGAGGATGGAGTCATTAACTACTGATCACAGAGTGGGTGAATACAGGAGGATGGAGTCATGAACTACTGATCACAGAGTGGGTGAATACAGGAGGATGGAGTCATGAACTACTGATCACAGAGTGGGTGAATACAGGAGGATGGAGTCATTAACTAACGATCCCAGTTAGATCAACACCCCACAGGCACAAAGAGTCATTTATCTTTAAGACCCTGACCTCATTTTGTCTGGTTCCTTTCCATTGGGAGGTATTTATTTTGACTGGGATGGGAGTGAAAAATCATTTCTCCTCCTTTATTCTAGAAAGCAAATAAAAACAATCTCTGCTTCTCCCTCCAGCCTCATTCCCCCTACAGCACTTAAACGTGTGTGTTTGTAATAGTCTTTCTTTATTGTTCTTTGAAAAGACAAGGCCTCCCTCCCTGGTTCTCCTTCCAGCCTCCTCGTTCTTACTGAAACATTTGATCTGGCCTGTTCCATTTCCCTCTCATACTTCCTTTGATTGGCTCCTTTAATTTGGGCCCTCGGAGCTGAATTCAACACAGAGAAGTAAAGAGAGTGAGAGAGAGAGCCACTAAAACTGTCCAGTGGCAGGAGTCCAGTTGGAGGCCTGCAGATTCATATCTCCAGCACCAACATTTGCGCGTTTCTATGTTTTGTAGTAAGAAAGATAAAGGAAGAAAAGAGTGTTTCCAATGACATGATCAACCAATTAGTAGACAGTTAGTAGGCAATGCCTCTTCGTAATTGGTTATCCCGATGCACACCAACTATGTCATTGGAAACACGCATCTTCCTCCATCTTTATTACTACATAGAAACACACAATGTTGGGGTGGTGCTGGAGATGAAGTAGAAACATTTAGAAATGTCCCTTCAACACAACACTGCTCAAATATTGGTGTACCATTGAGGCAGAGAGAGGGCAGAGAGAAGGCAGAGAGAGAAAGAACACACTATTTAACCATCAGTACAGAGATGTCTCATGCATCTGGCTAGATCTGGCAGGTAGTCTGAGATAGAGTCCTCTCTCTCTCTGTCTGTTGGTCCCATAGTACTCTATTAACTAGAGGCTCAGGTAGGGAGAAGGAAGCCAGGTCAGCCTCTCTCCTGCCATTGACAGCCCTCGTCAACATCCTCCCTCTGTCAGGCTGCAGTACCAATGTACTGGACAGTAAGGGCTGCTGCTTATTCGGCTCCAGTTTGTCCCTAATTCACTCTCTCTGAGCTGCTAATTGTGTTACCAACTGAAGAAATTCAGAAATTAGTTATTTTGTTCAAAACATTCCTCTCTGGAGAACACCGACTCCGTCCCAAATTGCACCCTATTCCTTATGTAGGGTTCTGGTCAAAAGTAGTACACTAGTGTGCCCTTTGGGACGCAAACCTAGTGT